>JARQOD010000004.1:56829277-56874760 GCA_033576555.1 Oophaga sylvatica | reverse complement strand
CCTGCTTCCCCGGCGGTGACGTCATCGGACTGGTTTACGGCCGGGATTACCCTGCAGTCACTGCAGTTATCGGGAAAAACTGCATGTGACCGCCAGGGAGAAGATAATGGCGGCCATCAAGCAGTCCAGGACGTGACCGCCGGAGATCTTCTGCCAGGTAAGTGCCGCTGACTCCTGACAGACCCGACCGACGGACACTCACAGTGACAGTGACAAATCCGATTCCGGTATCCGATATGACGAAAATATCGGTACTCGGAATCGAAAGCCCGATACAGCTAATATCGGCCGATACCCGATATTTGCAGTATCGTATCGCTCAACACTATTCATGACTTATCTCCACCCGCTTTAGGTTGAACTTGTATAAAACACCAAAAGTCACAAAGATTTTGTGCAATTGTTGTAACACAAACATTTTAGAAATTTTATAGATGAAAATCTACATACAACCGTTTCAGTTGACCCCTTAGTATTTTAGTGCAATTCAATTTTCATCACGTATGATTACTATCAGTACATAAAAACATTCTTATAGACGTAGCATAATTTATTTATGTTTTATTATTTGTTAAAATGTATTTTCAGTATAACACGGTATCAGCCAGGAGTTCAGGCTGTTTAGTGCAAAGAGAGTTGGGTAGGCTTGATACAATTGCAATAAACTGCTATCTTTGATCTGTCTGGGTTTCCAGTTTCTTAATTGGTGTCCTCAAATGCAGTAATTTTTATTCTTCACAAATCAATAATGCACAGAAAAATGAGAAACTTTGTTCTGTATTTGATCAGAGAAATCTACTTATTTCGCCTCCTGTTCATTCATTTCTCAACATTTTCAATTCATGGGTAAAATCTGTCTACGGTGAATACAGATTTTCCGATTCCTGAGATAGGAGATGACAGTTGGTGCGCAAAGTTTTTATGGAAAACTGTAAAGGCTTGAGGACACGTTGCAGATTTGTCACATTTTTTATCATTGATTTTTCTGCTCAGATTTGTCACAAAACCTGAAGGGTTTCCTGATGCCAGCAAAGCGATCGAGAATTCTGAAGTCTCATACACACGTTGCTTATTTCTGACTTGCAGATTTGGTGCAGATGTAAAAATGCCAATTCTAATACTAATGAGTGGGGAAAAATCTACGACAAAAACGCTTGTAAAAAATGTGGCAAAAAAAAAGTCTGCAAGTATAAAAACGCCTGCCTTGATGCATTCCAGTCTTCATGTATTCCCTCATAAAGTGACTCGGAAAGTGACAGGACATTTCATTATACAATGATTAGACCCAATTGAGAGGAATGCCCTTCTGAAAAACACAAAATAAATTTAATTTACAGGCAAACGAGCTACTTGTGTATTGGAGCATAGTCAGTGGGTTCCTGAATGGAGACATAGCCTTGGTTCTGATTAAACCTTGACGAGACAAAACACCTGAAAAGAACAGATGTCATTTCAATCCACTTTTTAAAATTGGTTTCCACTGGATACCATGCAAAATACTGACACAATGATGCAACTGATTGAGTTGATGTAAACATCCTCTTGGACATCGAGTGTTGATTGGTTAATAACCATCTGGATAAAATAAAATCACAGACAAATCTTATTTTGCATCTGGTTGACCTCCATAAAAAAACAACGTTATTTTGTTATTACATATTCCTTTGTGAGTATGTTAAATGTTGTACTCATATCTCTGTGTGGCCGCAAATTATATAACTGCATATATATTTTATTTCATAGGTTCTAAAGAAAACCAGACCATAGCTTGTTATAACATCGTGTCCAATTTGTGATTTCCCAAATAAACACTTTTTTGCCATCTAGAAATGATTCTCCGTTTTAGGCATTTATCCTGACATTGAAACTGCATTTTATAATGAGCCATTGTATAAGCACCAAATGTGAACTCCAATCCAGTAAATTCCCAATTAAGGAAAAGAAAAGCAATCCTGAACACTATATGAATGTATGATTTAAAATATGTGATTTTCCTAAAACATTGTAAATTTCTTATAATTTCAGGAATGTACCATATAACTTTCAAAAATACCATCAAAGATGGTAACTATGATGACTTTGATGTAAAGGATAGAATACTTACTACATTGATGATAACACCTTCCTATGCCCAACCATAATTTGTTTGAGGTTCTTTGGCCCAACTTGAGGTAATGATTTTGTGGGGTTCATCCTCCATTCATAACTTGTGCTTGCCGTCAGGACATATGGCGGACATATAAGAAGGTAAAATTGGTTATTTGTAAATTAACTCATAATAGATTGAGCCTAGTGGAAATTGAGGGCCAAAAGTCAGCTCCAAACGGGCTTGCCTTCTGCTTGCCTTTTGGTCCTTGATCGTCTCTTTGTAGCATTACTTACAACCTCTGATAATCTGGTCAGTTAAAATAAGCCAGTGCTCAACCAATGAACAGACTGGAACTAATCCAAATTGACTTCTTGATAGACCATTAATTTTCTACTATTACTAACATTTGCTATTTCTGTCATATAAATATACAACATCATTAATGCTCTGTAGCAGTGTCAGAGTCTGACTGAAGAAGGTTGGTGTGCAAGGGTAGCACATGGGCCCCTTTATGTGTCTGTGAAAGAAGCTGCTTGCTTTTTTGGAGGTGGAAGTGGGCCCCTATATCACTTGGACTCATGCGGTTGCACCAATGGTATGTCTACCCCTGCTCTTAAAGGGAATCTGTCACCCAATTTTTGGACTATGAGATGCGACCACCGCCATCAGGGGCTTATCTACAGCATTCTGTAATGCTGTAGATAAGCCCCCGCTGTCACCTGAAAGAGAAGAAAAACGAGATATATTATACTCACCCAGGGTCCGATGGGCGTTGTTGTCCGGTTCGGCCCCTCCCATTTTCTAGCGAAGCCGGCCTCTTTTTTGCGTCCCGTCGCGGCTCCTGCGCAGGTGCACTGCTCTGCCCTGGTGAGGCGCTGGGAAAGGTCAGAGAGGTCCAGCGCCTGCGCACTGCATTACTCTGCTCTGCCCTCACAGGGCAGATCAGTGCGCCTGCGCAGGAGCCGCAACGGGAAGCAGAGAAGAGGACGTCTTCACTAGAAGATGGGAGGAGCTGGACCGGACCACGACGCCCATCGGACCGGACGGCGGACTGCCCCTGGGTGAGTATAATATAACTCGTTTTTCTTCTCTTTCAGGTGACATCGGGGGCTTATCTACAGCATTACACAATGTAAGCCCCTGATGGCGGTGGTCGCATCTCATAGTCCAAAACTGGGGTGACAGACTCCCTTTAACATACAGTACCATCAGAAAACTCTGGACACACAACCATCTTCTGTCCTTTTTCAGTAACTATCCCCTCGTCAAAGCTCAGGGGAAATGCGCGTCAGACGGGTGCGGGCTGCTAAGGGGTCCAATTGTTGGTCAGTATACTGTTGCTTATTCTTTGCACATGCACTTTACCACAATACTTTGCACCTTATGTTTAGCTGGCTCTAATTTTTCTATGCCTCTTAATATTTTGAGTCACTCCTAATGGGGATGTGACTGTTTTTACTGAATCTCTTAACATATAGCTTTTCTTGTTTACTTTATTAAACATTTATACTGGTGTCTTTATTATTATATGTAGTCAGTTGTTTTATGTTCCATCAGCTAACTTTGCACTTTATTTTACACACCTCTGAGTTTCCTACATTTACATTGATCAAGCACACTGAATGCATTTGTAGATTTGTACTGTATTATGAATTTATATTATTTATTCAATTATTATATAGACAAGTCATTATTACTATTTATTATGCATATTTCTGGTTCATATTTGTGATTTTGTCATCTGTGTTTATTAATACTTTTTTGGTGCATATACTTACCCCGTACTCCCTTGTACATTTTTTCCACCTGTTTTGTTTTCCCTTTACCTTTTTTCTTCTTTTGTTACAGTTATATGAAAAAGTTTGGGCACCCCTATTAATCTTAAGCTTAATGTTTTATAAAAATTGGTGTTTTTGCAACAGCTATTTCAGTTTGATATATCTAATAACTATTGGACACAGTAATGTTTCTGCCTTGAAATGAGGTTTATTGTACTAACAGAAAATGTGCAATCTACATCCAAACAAAATTTGACAGGTGCATAAGTATGGGCACCCTTATCATTTTCTTGTTTTAAATACTCCTACCTACTTTTTACTGACTTACTAAAGCACTTTTTTTGGTTTTGTAACCTCATTGAGCTTTGAACTTCGTAGCCAGGTGTATGCAATCATGAGAAAAGCTACTTAAAGTGGCCACTTGCAAGTTGTTCTCCTGTTTGAATCTCCTCTGAAGAGTGGCATCATGGGCTCCTCAAAAGCAACTGTCAAATGATCTGAAAACAAAGATTATTCAACATAGTTGTTCAGGGGAAGGATACAAAAAGCTGTCTCAGAGATTTAACATGTCAGTTTCCACTGTGAGGAACATAGTAAAGAAATGGAAGAACACAGGGACAGCTCTTGTTAAGGCCAGAAGTGGCAGGCCAAGAAAAACATCAGAAAGGCAGAGAAGAAGAATGGTGAGATCAGTCAAGGACAATCCTCAGACCACCTCCAGAGAGCTGCAGCATCAACTTGCTGCAGATGGTGTCACTGTGCATCGGTCAACTATACAACGCACTTTGCACAAGGAGAAGCTGTATGGGAGAGTGATGCGAAAGAAGCCGGCTGAGGTATGCAAAAGCACATTTGGAGAAGCCAATTTCTTTTTGGAAGAAGGTCCTGTGGACTGATGAAACCAAGATTGAGTTGTTTGGTCATACAAAAAGGCGTTATGCATGGCGTCAAAAAAAACACAGCATTCCAAGAAAAACACTTGCTGCCCACAGTAAAATTTGGTGGAGGTTCCATCATGCTTTGGGGCTGTATGGCCAATGCCGGCACCGGGAATCTTGTTAAAGTTGAGGGACGCATGGATTCCACTCAGTATCAGTAGATTCTTGACAATAATGTTCAAGAATCAGTGACAAAGTTGAAGTTACGCAGGGGATGGATCTTTCAGCAAGACAATGATCCAAAACACCGCTCCAAATCTACTCAGGCATTCATGCAGAGGAACAATTACAATGTTCTGGAATGGCCATCCCAGTCCCCAGACGTGAATATCATTGAACATCTGTGGGATCATTTGAAGAGGGCTCTCCATGCTCGGCGACCATCAAACTTAACTGAACTGGAATTGTTTTGTAAAGAGGAATGGTCAAAAATACCTTCATCCAGGATCCAGGAACTCATTAAAAGCTACAGGAAGCGACTAGAGGCTGTTATTTTTGCAAAAATATTATTATTAAATATTAATGTCACTTTTCTGGTGAGGTGCCCATACTTATGCACCTGTCAAATTTTGTTTGGATGCAGATTGCACATTTTCTGTTAGTACAATAAACCTCATTTCAAGGCAGAAACATTACTGTGTCCAAAACACCAATTTTTATAAAACATTAAGCTTAAGATTAATAGGGGAGCCCTAACTTTTTCATATAACTTACTTTACATTTTAATAAAGAATATTCTCTAATCTTTTAGTTGTGCATCATATTTATAGGTTTATACTATTCCAGTGGACACACAACTCCTTTAATACTAGTTCTAATTTGTACTCTTTACAGTAACTGTAAAGTCCCACAACATATTGTACATTAAATAGATCGTTTGGCTAAAAGCTATCTCTCCAGACTCCCCCATACACATTATCTCACAGGTCAACCCAGCACCTCTGTTTTCGCTATTAGAGAGCCACTGCCAGTGGAGCCTTACCTCAGGTAAGAAAAAAATTGTCTGTTAGAAAATCCAACAAGCCATATAATTTTCAACTTTATCTGTTGAGGGGTGGTGGGGTTCGGTGGACCCCATACACATTAATCTGTTGGCTATAATCTGCGGATTCAGCCAATTTTAGCCTAATTAGTTGTTGTTCAATGTGCTTTTGTTTGTGGACTTCTAAAAGACATGTCTGTAAAAACATAAGTAAGTAAACATATCTGGAAGAGCATAAGTAAGTAAACCCTCAGGATCTATCTGTCAAATAAGAAGTTATTAATTTTTTGTGCACAGATTTTTAAAACATAATTTTCAAACTATTATGTTAATTAATTGGTCTTTCTGGTTCCTAGTAGAATTTTTGAGACTTGTACAAATCTATACACCTTGTTTCCATTTCTTTTCTTTTCTCTTCTCTTTAATTTTCCTATTTACAATTCTTTAATTTTTGTGTCCAAAGTAATTTGGATTTAATCAGAAGTCTGAAATTCTTAACTCTTTAGCTACCTCAGTATGCGCTTTAGGTTTTCCTACTTTTTATCTATAATTTTATTATCAGCAAATATTCTAAAACAAATTTTATCTGTTTTTATTTCTAAATCTGCCTGCAGTATTACAGTCTCTTCTCTTATCTCAGACCTGCAGGGATAACCCAAATTTAGAAAAAACGCAAGCCAAAATATATTAACAACATCACGTTTATTTAGAATATGTAAAAATGGAACAAAAATGACATACGATAATAACAGCACAGGTAAGAAAAGGGGACACCTAGTATAAATATATATATAAATAGATAAAAAATCCAAAATTGGCATACAGACTGATTAATAAACAAAGTCTGGGTATTTAATTTAATAAAACAGTATATAGTTGTACATACACAATTCATACATGTGTGCTGAGGTGGATCTCACAAGAAGAATGTATGACCAAAGCAGTAAACAAACTACTCCAAGTAAGCCATGTATAGAAGAATACATGTATAGAAAACTATAGACTAAGCATTTTTATGCAAAATGGGTGTCAGACAGTTCTCTTCTCCTTTTCCTGTTCTCCATACTTAGTGTGGCACATACAAAGATTAAGTAAACCTTTCCCCCAAAACCTTTCCCCTGGTTTTTGGTGTGATTTTCATGTTGCTCACACCTGTTACATGCCACAAGTGAATTTGAATGAGCATCACATGCTTGAAAGAAAGTTATTTACACACAAATTTGGAAAGGTAGCAACAACTTTATCCAGCCTATTTTTAAGGTTTTATGTGAAATTATGTCCAGTTTGCTTTTTTTCTCAGTTTTTTTTTTCTGTTCCAATACACACAAAGATAATAAACTTGTACATAACAAAATTTGCGTAATTGCAATAATTTTCCAGGAGAAATATTTCATTTCCTGGAACAATTTCAAGGGTGCCAAAATTTTCAGCCATGACAGTATATATTGATGATGGTTCTGTTAATTTATTCATGTACTGTTGGTGGTTCTGGTGATGTATTTATGTAGGTACTGGTGTTGTATTCATGTAGTGATGATAATTTTGGCACTATATAGAAGTACTGATAGTGGTTCTGCTAATGCATTAATGTACTGACAGTGGTCCTGGTCATCTATTTATGTTCTGAAGATGGTTCTGATAATGTGTTTATGTATTGTTAGTGGTTTTGGTGCTGTATTCAAGTAAGTACCCCTTTAATTTGCAGCCCTTTGGGTTTGGTTCAGAATGACAGTGTGGTCCTTCAAGCAAAAAAGGGTTGTACATCTCTGCCTTAATTGTTTACTGTACAGGTTTAAAAATTTATATAAATAGTATGTAGCTTCCTCTGTCAGGATATCTTGCACTAATAGTGTTCATATTTAATCATTAAAACCAGATTACTTTTTATTAATTTTTCTGTAGATGAAAAAATTATCAACATGCTATTTTCCAACATTTAGAGTTTTACTTTACAACGGCCAAATAGATCATATACAATATCAGACCCACTAACTCATATAAGTAACTGACCATCACCAATTATAGAGGATCTTGTGTGATCTATTTCATTTATATGTCTTATCTGATATTGTAATAATGTCTGCGATGACAATGAGTTGACTACTAAAAATTGATCTGTACAGAACAGGAAGTATGAGTTTAAAAATAAGCTTAGTGGTAACTGTGAATATTGAAGGATTTTAGAATATGCACTGCTCCAAAAAAAATAAAGGGAACATTTAAACAAAACTATAACTTCAAGTCAATCATACTTCTGTGAAATCAACCTGTCCAGTTATGAAGCAACCCTGATTGTGAATCAATTTCTCCTGCTGTTGTGCAAATAGAACAGACAACAGGTAGAAATGATAGGCAATTAGCAAGACAACCCCTATAAAGAAGTGGTTCTGCAGAGGGTGATCACAGGCCATTTATCTGTTCTTATCCTTTTTGGATGTTGTTTTGGTCACTTTTGCATTTTGTCATTGCTCTCACCCATTGAGGTATAGTAGCATAAGGCGGTGTCTATAGTACAACCCACAGAAGTTGCACATCAATGCGAGCTGTGGCAAGAAGGGTAGCTGTGTCTGTCAGCACAGTGTCCAGAGCATGGAGCAGAGACGGTACCAGGAGGAAGGCCAATACACCAAGAGACGTGTAGGAGGGCAACCCATGAGCAGGACCGCTACATCCTCCTTTATGCAAGAAGATGTAAAGTGCCCAAGCGAGGTAGTCACAGGCGAGTTGCTGATCCTACTCGCTCTGGCACTCTGCAGACAATAGGATAAGGCCCAACGGGTTGCCGTCTTTCCCACAGATACCGGACACAAACTTCAGCCCTGGTTCTCATATGGGTAGAGTGTCTCTCTTGCTTCTCTAGCACTAGGAATTCTTCTCCACCACTAGCAGTGCACCCAGATTGCAACACCGCCCCATGTAGTCAAAGTCCTTCCTTCCCTGTAGCTTCACAAACTGAGTGCACCCAAGGCGCCCAACATCCGTCTTGAGGTTCCCCCAGGTCAGTAGACAGAATCACATGGAAGGGTATTTTTTACAATGTATTAGGTCCACATTGTACCTAAATGCCCAATGTGTGAGACTGCTGCTAACACTTCACACTGCTTCCTGTACTTGACACAAACTCTCAGTTTCACCTCTTCTATCTGGGCTGGCCTTACTCTCACACTGTTCCTTTGCCTGATGTGTTGCTAAGAATACTTCCCCTTTCACCTAAATTCTGTAAAGTAACATCTTAAGACCATTAGCTAGTACTGCATCTCACTGGGAAATTAACACTTATCACCAGGACACATATCAGGAACAAAACATTATTAGCATTGCACAGTAGCATTGATGTCTTCAGAGGAGAACATGGCACCTTGTCCATCTCATTACAGATGAACAGGAGGACAAGTGCCAGAGCCCTTCAAAATGACTTCCAGCAGGCCACTTGTATCCATGTGTCAGCTCAAGCTGTCAGAAACAGACTCCATGAGGATGGAAAGAGGGCACAATGTCAACAAGTGGGTGTTGTGCTTACAGCCCAACACCAAGCAGTGCGACTTGCATTTGCCATAGAACACCAAGATTGGCAGATTCTACATTGATGCCCTGTGCCCTTTACGGATGAGAGCAGGTTCACTCTGAGCAAATCTGACAGAGTCTAGAGACGTTATAAAGAATTCCGCTGCCTGCAACATCCTCCAACATGACCGGTTTGGCAGTGGGTCAGTAATGGTGCGGGAAGTAATTTATTTGGAGGGCCACACAGCCCTCCATGTGCTAGACAGAGGTACACTGACTGCCATTAGGTAGAGGCATGAGATCCTCAGATCCATTGTAACACCATATGCAGGTGCACTGGGCGTTGGGTTCCTTCTGATGCATGACAGTGCTAGGACTCATGTGGTTGACGTGTGTCAGCAGTTCCTGAATGATGAAGGCACTGATGCTATGGACTGGCCTGTCCATTTCCCCAGAACTGAATCCAATCAAGTACATCTGTGACATCATGTCTCGGTCCATCCAATAACGCCATATTGCACAACAGATTGTCCAGAAGTTGATTGATGCATTAATCAAGGTCTGGGAGGAGATCCCTCAGGAGAACATCCGCAGCCTCATCAGCACCATGTCCAGGCATTGTAGGGAGGTCACACAAGCATGCAGGCACATAGAGGCCACACACACACTACTGAGCATCATTTCCTAGTATTGAGGCATTCTCACTGCAATTGGATGAGCCTGTACCGTATTTTCCGGCGTATAGGACGACTTTTTAACCCCTGAAAATCGTCTTCAAAGTCGGGGGTCGTCTTATACGCCGGGTACGGTGTTTCAGAGGTGTTTACCTAGGGTCTAGGCGCTGGGGGACGTCGGCGGCTCCTCTTGTGCAGCCCCCCAGGCTCTGTGCTGGGGACGGCGGCGGCGGCTCCTCTTGTGCAGCCCCCGCAGGCTCTGTGCTGGGGGCGGCGGCGGCGGCTCCTCTTGTGCAGCCCCCGCAGGCTCTGTGCTGGGGGCGGCGGCGGCTCCTCTTGTGCAGCCCCCGCAGGCTCTGTGCTGGGGGCAGTCGGCGGCTCCTCTTGTGCAGCCCCCCAGGCTCTGTGCTGGGGACGGCGGCGGTGATTCTTTTCTCAATCCCCGGAGGCCCCGGCAGCTCCATTGCTGCGATGCGATGCGATGGCCTCCGGGAAAATGGCCGCTGCATGCTCAGCTTCAGATCTCGTCTCAAGATCTCGGGAGACGAGATCTGAAACTGAGCAGCGCCGCCCTCAGCGGCCATTTCCCGGAGGCCACCGCATCGCATCAATGGAGCTGCCGGGGCCTCCGGGGATTGAGAAAGAATCACCGCCGCCGTCCCCCAGCTCAGAGCCTGCGGGGGCTGCACGAGTAGCCCCGCTGTCCCCAGCACAGAGCCTGGGGGCTGCACGAGAGGAGCCGCCGCCGTCCCCCAGCACAGAACCTGGGGGCTGCACGAGAGGAGCCTCCGACGCCGTCCCCCAGCACAGAGCCCCCCCAGGCTGCACAAGAGGAGCCGCCACCGTAGCACAGTGCCTAGACCCTAGGTAAACACCTCTGAAAAGCCCACTCCCCCACCATATGTTCCGTACCCGGCGTATAAGATGACACCCGGCGTATAAGAAGACCCCCCCACACTTTTAAGACGAATTCATATTTTGACTGTAAGAGTTGGGGGGTCGTCTTATACGCCCAGTCGTCTTATACGCCGGAAAATACGGTGTAATTTGATTTTTTTTCCACTTTGATTTTGAGTATCATTCCAAATCCAAACCTTCAAGGGATATTAATTTGGATTTACATTTATAATTTTATGTTGCATTGTTCTCAATGCATTCCACTATGTAATGAATAAAGATTTGCAACTGGAATATTTCATTCAATGATATCTAGTATGTGGTATTTTAGTGTTCTCTTTTTTTAGTTTGTATATCTAACTATTTAATTAATGCTCTAGTCTGTTTGAAATTATTTTAGCTTTTTGCCATGTGATCTCCATAATGCATGACAGTTTACATATATTTTTAGGCCATCTTTATTCGTATTGGTCCAAGAAATAACTTCTTTTAATCTGTTTTAAACTAATTGCTGTTCACTTTCTTGTACTGTTTCCATTTTTATGTCATTGTAGTCCATAATTATCTTTTCTCTTGATTTCATAGAATTGTTCCCCTGTTGCAAAGTAGATTGTAGTTCTGCTGTACTATTTATAGTAATAGTTACAACCCAGTCCTAAAAATGCCAGATGTGTTAGGACCTTGTAAATGAGAAGTCCCCTGAAACATGTCATTCATGCAACTACATTATTGACAGGGTAGATTGTCCTGTCCACACTAGTCTTGAGAATCTGTTTATGAAATCTAATATGGTCAACAACTTGTGATGTTCAAGAGAAAAAAATATTTTTTTTTACATTATACTGGTAAATATAATTTAGTAAGCTATTACATAAATATTAGGTGTTTTTACATGGGGGAAACCATTGTCAGTTTATTTTTTCCAAGGCCACATTGAGTATTTGATCAATATTTTACATCAGTATTTGTTAGGCCCTGTTCACACTTTGCGTTTTTAGATGCGTTTCCGCTGCGTTTTTCAACGTGCGGAAATGCATCCAACCCGCAGCACAGTGCACATGCAATGTACTCCATTTGGAACCGCATGTCTGCTGTGCACATGCTGAGGAAAAAAACGCGCGGTTTCTCCGCGCTTTATTTTCCGCAGCAAGTCAATTCTTTGTGCGGAACTGCAGCGGTTCGGCGCCCATTGACTTGCATTGAGTCAGGCACTTCCGCAGCAAAACCGCAGATCTAAAAAAGATCTGTGGTTTTGCTGCGGGTGAAACCGCTGCAGTTCGGGAGGAGGGAAGTGTGTGGGTGGTGCGTTGGCGTGTATAGTGTGCGGCGCTATGTGTGTGGGCGGTGCGTGGGCGTGTATAGTGTGCTTCGCTGTGTGTGTGGGCGGTGATTGTGTGACAGGTCTGCGTGATCGGTGTGCGGGGCTGTGTGCGGGTCTGTGTGCGTGATCGGTGTGCGGGGCTGTGTGCGTGATCTGTGTATGCAGGCATCGTCAGATGGGACTACAAGTCCCATCCGGCGATGCCTGCTACAGTGACAGTGACTGACACATTAGCCAATGATGGGACAGTAGTAGTCCCATCATCCGGCTAATGTGCTGAATGTAAAAAAAAAACATACATGACATACAACATATAACATACACATGACATACAGAACATACAATGACATACAACACATAACATAGAGTATATACTCACCTATTCCCCGACACCATCCATCTGTGTACCGGTCTGCCGCTGGGAGAGAATGACGTCACTACAGTTCATTCTCTCACGGCAATGCTGGGTGAGAAAATTCCCACGCAGCATTGCCATAAAGTGAGACTCTGAACTCAGGTAACCTCAGGGATGCACTGCAGGAGCCATTGTCTCCTGCCAGTGCATCACTGGGAGGCCCTATAGAACAGTGACATCACCCGATGTCACCGTTCTATAGGGGAGACCGTCGTGGGACACTCGTTATTAATTGGACTGCGTCGGACAGGGAGTATACGGTTGGTTTATTTTTTTACGTTTTTTTACAGGAGATCGAGGGCGTTGCTTGAATCTGACCGTGTAATAAAGATATGAAAACCGTGTTGTGTTTTATTTCATTAAAATACTTTATTCTTATGCGTGTGTTTTTTTAACCCTTTATTCATATAAAATTAATAATGGATAGGTGTCTTATTGACGCCTCTCTATTATTAACCGGGCTTAATATCACCTTACAATAGCAAGGTGATATTAACCCCTTATTACCCCATATCCCACCGCTACAGGGGAGTGGGAAGAGAGGGGCTAAGTGCCGGAATTGGCGCATCATACAGATGCGCCAACTCTGGGGTGGCTGGGTGCTGGTATTTTTAGCCAGGGGGGGGCGCCAATATCCATGACCCCTTCCTAGGCTATGAATATCAGCCCGTAGCTGTCTGCCTAGCCTTTCTGGCTATAAATTATAGGGGGAGCCCACGGCATTTTTTTGGGGGTCCCCCTATTTTAATAGCCAGTAAAGGCTAGCTGCGAGCTGATATTCATAGCCTGGGAAGAGCCATGGGTATTAACCCCTTCCCAGGCTAGAAATATTGGCCCCGGCAGTCAGCTTTCCCCCTCTGGCACAGAAAATTGAGCGGGAGCCCACGCCATTTTTTTTCCTATTTTTTTTTTATTAACTATTGCGTTAAGATTTTGTGTGTGTGTATACGTGTGTGTCTTTAACTATTTATGTACCATTTTATCTATCTATCTAAACTATCTATCTATCTATCTATCTATCTATCTTTCTGTCTATCTATATATCTATCTTTCTATATATATATATATTTCTAACTATCTATTATCCATCTATCTATGTATTTTCTATCTATCTAACTACTGGTATCTATTATCTATCTATGGCCAGCGTCACACTTGCGAGTGTGATGCGAGTAAGTCGCACAACTTTCTCGCATCAACACCCGGCACGGCCGCCCGCTCTCTGATCTGAGTGTGCGGCTGCATAGAAATACATGCAGCCGCACATTCGGGTCCGAGAGCGGGCGGCCGTGCCGGGTGTTGATGCGAGAAAGTCGTGCGACTTACTCGTATCACACTTGCAAGTGTGACGCCGGCCTATCTCTATCTGTGTGTGTGTAATGGAGTGTGGGTGGGAACAAATGTAAAAGAGGAGGTTGGACAAGAAATGACATCACAAATCTTTTTTTTTTTGTTAAACAACATAACTTTATTTAGCTGTCAAAACCGCATACAAAACCGCATGAGAAAAATCATGAAAAACCGCGTCAAAACCGAGCCAAAAACCGCGCCTGCGGTTTCTGCCAAGAGGTGCGGTTTTGGCGCGGAAAAATCCGCAGGCAAATCCGCAATGTGTGCACAGGCCCTTAGCCAAATTCAGGAGTGGAACAATCAGAGGAAAATTATAATGGAAAGATGTCACCAGTTCTGCATTTTTCAACCACAGGTTATAGCTTAGAAATACTGATGTAAAATACTGAATGTGTGAACGTGGTCCAAGGGCACAGAGATAGCCATTCTTTACTATCTTCAACCTTCATGTACTATAAAACCTTCATATGACTGCAAGGAGTCCATCTACTGTAGATCAACGTCTTACACATGGTTACCCCTCATTTTTTATTTCTCACAGAACAAAAACTGTCAAGATATGTTTATTCTAATCCAAATTAATAGGAAAAGCTATTCATAGTTCCATTTCCCATTTTACACATGATAATGCAAACATTTTAATACCTATTAAACACTACAGAAAATTAAATACTAAAACTAAAAGAGGTGTACTTTTCCAAATACTGTTTTGCAATACAAGTCAGAGACACAGGTGTCTCGCTAATCACTCGGTGCTGTTCTGTGCCAGAAAAAGTGAATTAGTCATTTTTAAATGTTTATATTTAATTAGCAAACATCGTATTATACAAAGAAACAGGTAATTACTGTTGCCTGGAAATGAAAAATGATGCTTTAACAAGGGCAAAATTAAATAACAGAAGGCAAATAAAAATGAAATACTGTCATGAATTGATGTATGTGTTTGGATGTTCTGCTATTAGTTAACAACCTCATTTTTGATATATCAGCAGTAGCAACTTGATTTTTTTCTGTGTTCAAAATCACTTAATTTTTAAGCCATTTAATATCAGCATTTCCAATGCATATCTGATTATAATCCTGTAAACTCTAACATAGTCAAGTAATTTAAATATACCTTTTTTATGATTTGTAAAGGCAAGCACGGTGGCTGAGTGGTCAGCACTCATGTTTGCAGTGCTGGATCCTGGGTTTAAATCCCACCAAGGACAACGTCTGCATGTTCTCCCCGGGTTTGCGTGGGTTTCCTCCTACATTCCAAAGACATACTGATAGGGAATTTATATTGTAAGCCCCAATGGGGACAGTGATAACAATATCTGCAAAGCACTGTGGAAATTAATGGTGTTACATAAGTAAGTAAATTAAATAAAATGGTGTTAGGGTCTGCGGAACGCACCTAATAGATATAGTAGAGAGGTGTGTTCGCAGCCCGGGGTCCACCGTGCAGGAGAAGCCCGCTGCTAGTAAGATGGCGAAAGTAGCAAACTCTGTTATCCCGCAGAGTCGCTAAAATAAACGCAGTAGCGCACTGTGGCAGTTAGTGAGAACTCTGTTAATCCCCAGAGCCGCTAATGGGAATGCCACAGCGCTATATGGCGATAGGTGCAAACTCACTTAGCTTCAGTGAGCCGCAAAGTAAAACGCTAGGGCGCTGAACCAGCGTATAAAGCGAACCCTGTTGCGTCACAGAGCCGCTGAGAAAAAGACTGCATCCTGTTAACACCACAGGGATACACAGATAACTGCTGTGCGGATAGCAGTCCATGATCATGCAGACAGCAACACAATCAAGCAATCTCCTCACCGGAGAAGCCGGTATTCTAGGGGCTTATTTCAGCCGAGCCCTAACCACATGCATGCATGATCACACTGGCGCAAAGCACATAATGCAATTGATACTAGCGCATGGCAGCCCAGCCATGCCACCCTTTTATAGTAACAGCTACAGGACCTGCCAGAAACAAGGACCAATGAAACTATTCCAGAACACCAGTAGTCACAGGACCTTCCTGGCAGACCAATAGGAGCTGCTGCAGTACCTGAGCATGTGACCCCTGATCTCCAATGAGAGATCTCACCCTGGGCATGCTCAGAAGGGGAAAACAAGGACTTTGTCCATAAGACGTCTGCTCGCCGCTAACCAGTACTGGCCACAATAACAGAGTCTGGAGGAGCAGCAGTAACCCTCTGCACACTGTTAGACTGGGCGAGACGCTGGGACCGACGTCTAAGCTGAGCAGAGTCCACTGTGGCCGGAGATGAATGGGAGACCACAGCCAGAATGGCTCAAGATTCCGCTTGTGCAGAAGTGGGAACTCGACCCCTAACAAATGGTCTCAAAAATGCAAGGAAAGGAAGGAGAAGCAGATGAATAATAATAATATAATTTATAATTGGATGTTCAGGTCCAGTGGGTTCGGCCAAACATTTAATAAATGTTCAATTCGGGTAACAGAAGGGTGCCCAAACTCCAACCCAGACCTCATTCAGATGAATGGAGGGGCAGAACATCAGGTGTTTCCTATGCTGTCATCTGCGTTACAGCGTGCGAGTCAGCAGAGGCGATCTCCCAATCATCTGGATCGTCATGGGACATGGCCATTTGTAGATTATCGTCTTAAAGGAGAGGAATATGGTGTTTTATTATTTTTTGTCTTTTATAGTTGGACACGGCATTGATGGATTATCTGCAGACAGGTGAAGAATATTTAGTTTTATTATTTTTTGTCTTTTACAATGGAACAAGGGCATCAATGGATTATCCATGAAAAGGTGAGTATAAATTTACTTTTTTATTTTTATTTTGTGTGAATAAATGGATAAACTAGAGTGGGAAGTTTTTATTTCAGGCTGCCGAACCCGAGAAGTAAATTAACTTCCTGGAGAGGTCCTTGTTTGGGGTCCATGCACTGTTTGGGTTCACCCATGTCTAAATAAAATCAATAGTAATATTTCCTTCTTAATTTAGGCATAGACATACCGATAATATATAACAAACTACCATGATTTAGTATTAGATTCCAGACCTTATACTTTTGAAAACAATCTTTAGATGGAAAGCTGATATATTTGGCTAAAAATAAATTAATCATGCATAAACAAAAAGAGCCTCATTAGCAGATGAGGAATTTGTTTTCATGGTTAGGTAGAGCACTCTTCCTGGGCTGGTTTTAAAGCTGTGCAAGTTTCCTCTATTGGTTTTGAGCCCTATTTAATTGGTTCTAGGACCTGGTATGTCTAATCCCAGATACCTGGACCTATGGAAATACTTCTACATCCTTTTTTCCCTTCTAATTGAAACAGTTAGTTAAGGGAACCCATTTCTCAGTCATATGGCTACCTTTGGCTCTTGTCTTTCAGACTGGTATATTTCCACAGTGTGAAATGCTCATTTGGCCACTAAGTAGTTCACCATATAGGAAGTTGAAAACTATCCAACTATTGAAAACTATCCAACCTAAGGTCAGCTATGCAATCACCATATAGGAGCTATCATCCCTGGTCATTATTCAAGGCGAATACACCTACAGTTTCTGAATTTTCCTTCCATGGGGCTCAACATTGAGGTTCCCCTCATAGAGCTAGTTGGTCGTCAATGTTGTAGAAAGGTAAAACATTTTTCTTATTATTATAGAGCAGATGTTGATTGTTTAGTGTTAACATTTATTATTTAGGTTGTCTTGTTTTTCTAACAGCAATGTTTGGTGTTATTTCATTACCAAGACCTGATAATATTGGTATTTCACAATGATCTTACAGTGCAAATCAGCATTATAGGAATTGTCCACTACTCGGACAACCCCTATTGAGTCTCTAGATGTCCATTGGTTTGATCTGACTGCATGTAACTGTGCTTTTATACATTTTTTAACAATTTTTCAATAAAATGGAAGTTTTATACAAATAAGACCTCTGAGGGTGCAGCGGATTCTTCATCGCCGGGTCACATATCTCTTGTCTGGACTTCTGAGTCTCTGTTTCCTCCCAGTAAAATAATAAAACCTACAGCTGTATGAAAAAGTATTTGCCCATTCCTGATTTCCTATTATTTTGCCAGTTTGTCACACTTAAATGTTTCAGATCACCAAACAAAGGTAAATATTACACAAAGATAACAGAAGTAAGCACAAAATGCAGTTTTTAAATGAAGGTCTTTATTATTAAGGGAGAAAAATACAAACCTAAAGGCCTTCTGTGAAAAAGTGATTACCTCCTAAACCTAATAGCTGGTTGAGCCACCCTTAGCACCAACAACTGCAATCAAGCATTTGTGATAACTGGCAATGAGTTTTTACAATGCTCAGGAGGAATTTTGGACCAGTCATCTATGCAGAATTGTTGTAATTCAGCCACATTGGAGGGTTTCTGAGCATGAACCGCCTTTTTTAAGTCATGCCACAGCATCTCAGTCGAATTAAGGTCAGGACTCTGACTAGGCCACTCCAAAGTCTTTATTTTGTTTTTCTTAAGCCATTCAGAGGTGTACTTGCTGCGATGCTTTGGATCATTGTACTGCTGCATAACCCAAGTGCGCTTCAGCTTGAGGTCACAAACAGATGGGGGGATTATTCTCCTTCAGGATTTTTTGGTAGACAGCAAAATTCATGGTTCTATTTACCACAGCTAGTCTTCCAGGTCATGAAGCAGTAAAACAGCCCCAAAACATCACACTACCACCTCCATGTTTGACGGTTGGCTTGATGTTCTTTTTCTGAAATGCTGTGTTACTACTATGCCAGATGTAAAGTTCAACTTTTGTCTTGTCAGTAGAGTTGAGCGATACTTTCCGATATCCTAAAGTATCGGAATCGGAATGGTATCGCCGATATCACTAAAATATCGGCGATACCCGATATCGATACCGGAAGTCCCATGTAAGTCTATGGGAACAAAATATCGAAATTAAAAAAAACCCATTCTTGCCTTGTTGGTTAATTGTACATGAAGGAAAACAACAAAGAGTAATGTAGAATGTATTGTGGAAGGTTGAGGAGACATTAAAGGCATAGATGTTTAACCCAATCAAATGGAATAGCATAAATATTTTTTTTTTTAAAGATGTTCGGATTGACGAAGAAATTGACAATGTTAACGTTTTTTATATTTTGGCAAATATGTATATTACACAACTTCCATGCTCTTCATCTTCACCTTTTTAACTTTTCACACACTTTCTCCTTCATAATCTTCTGCAGCATCATCTTTTTCATCAAATTATTTTTCATCTTCACCTTCTTTATCTTCTTCTTAAACTTCTTGCTATTCATCTTTGTTAACATTACTCATATTCTTCTTATTAAACTATTATTCTTATTCATATTCTGCTTCATCTTCTTCATCATATTCTTATTTGTGACAGAGAATCCTGTACTTGTAATCTGTCAAAGTATGAATTTTTCATCCTTCCGTTCTTGCTGTCACAAAAGATTTAAATTACAACAGTATTTGTCCGTGTTCAGTTTAGCCTGCAGCAGCAGGCATTTTCCAGGGGCACCACGAGGAGGAACGGACTCACCCCCATACACTGCTTAGTCTTCTTCTGCTTATAATTTAGAGCATATATTTTGCTCTTCATTTTGGTCTTATACTTCATGTTCTTCTGCTTTTAGATCTTCTGCTTATTGTTCTTGTGTCTCTTGTTCCGTATCTTGTATTTGTAGCACAATCTTGTACCAGCTGATGTTACTGGGACACGGTTACTAAGCAGGAGGTACCTGTGCTCCAAAGCACTACCAAGGACCAGCAGACGTTGCTGGAACTCGGATACCGAGATGGAGGCACCTAGGCCAAAGGCACTGCGGAGAACCAGCTGACGGTACTGGAACCCGGAGGGGCAGCAGAAGGAAAAGAGCCAATGGCACAACCGAGGACCAGCTGACGTTACTGGGACACGGTTACTAAGCAGGAGGTACCTGTGCTCCAAAGCACTACCAAGGACCAGCAGACGTTGCTGGAACTCGGATACCAAGATGGAGGCACCTAGGCCAAAGGCACTGCGGAGAACCAGCTGACGGTACTGGAACCCGGAGGGGCAGCAGAAGGAAAAGAGCCAATGGCACAACCGAGGACCAGCTGACGTTACTGAACCCCAGTAACACAGGAGCAAGTGTTGACTGTGCTAACAGCACTTCCGAGCAACAACTGGCGGTGTTGGAGCCCAGGGTCAAGGAGGATGTTTAAATACTAGATAAAGTAATTTCCTTGTTACCTGTCAATTTTAAATGTCTATACTTCAAACAAGAGAAAGATAACCTTTACTACCATAAGATGATGATTTCATTTAAACTAATATCTAGATAAATAAAGAATTGACAAACATAAACACATACATTAACATGTTGAACAGCAATGCAAACCACAAAATAAATTAGTTAAGGAATCTGCTATACGGTTGTACATAAAAGCATACAAGTACATATCTGAATCCATTAATGATGGATAAGTAACAGTATGTACACCATTTTTATTGTATAGACAATGAATGTCTGACTTCAAAACATCATCAGCATTACAAGTTATCTGTGACATTACTAAAATGTTACATTTGCTGAATAATGTCACTAAACAGTTTATACAAAATTATACAATTTCCATCATGTAATACTCATAATATGTGGCAATAATCATGTTTATAACAAACATAACCTTTAAAAAGTGCATAGTGCATAGTGAAAATTGCTAGTTATGCCTGACTGTCGACTTGCAAGCATGACAACGGATAGATAAGGTATATATAGATGAGACTGCATAGCCACAGATGGTGAATGGCGATGTAATACTGTACCTCAATAAAGTGTGCGTCACTACTACATAATTTTTTTTATATAGCTTTATAAACAGGGTACGTGGATGTATGCTTGCGCCTTTTTTTGACGCACAGACTGCCTTCCTGCTGAGACGCGTTGGGTAGTGAACAGTTGTGTGCAGTGTTCACTGTAGTCTGAGGTTTTCCTTTTTGGAGTGCAGATCACGCTCCAGTTAGTTCTTCAACCACTGCTGGTTGTAGTCTGCTGAGCGTGTGTCACTGGCACATCCTTGAAATTTTTCTCTAATTGTTGCTGCTCCACTCTATTACAAATAAATAAAATCTATTAGTGTGACGCGCTTCCATCCGTATACAATACATTGGTTGCAAACACTATAGAAGTACACAAAGGGGCCTTTCACACCTACTGAACAGTTGTGTGCAGTGTTCACTGCAGTCTCTGCGGAATAACCACACTTAGGCCTTATAACTTTTCAGACTTTCTTTATCAATCTACCAAGATGAAGAAGGCAGGGAGTAAGGCACGTGGTCGTGGAGTTTCTTCAGGGAGAGGACGTGGGGATTCTGTGGCTGCTGCGGCCCCAGTGACACAGCATCCACCAGTTTTCCCCGTGAGCGTTCCTTTATGCGCACTTTTGTAGGAGCTCGGAGTACCCCCCTGCTGCGGGAAGAACAAATTAAAGCCGTTGTTGTTTGGATCTCAGCCAATGCATCGACTTCAATTGCTTCCACCTCCTCTCAGGACCACAGCACTGTTGGGCAACCATCTGTCTCTTCACCGCCTGGCAAATTGCCCAGGCAGTCAGAGAGTTGTGTACAGGAGCCAGCTGAGTGTCTGCTTCTGTTCTCAGAATCTATTGGCTTGCAAACAGGGGCCCAGCCAAGCAGCATTCTGTAATGTGAAGAAGAGGGAGTATGCAGTGATGCGCAACAGCTGTGTCTCTCTGAATCTGAAGAGGCGGGTGAGACAGTGCCGATGGTCAGCACACCGCAGAACGCATCTGATGATGATGATGAGACCCAGGTGCCAGTTTCTGTTGAGCATGGTGCTGGCCAGACCACCCAACAGCAGGTGTTGGAAGAGGGTAGTGGAGATGATGAGGTCCAATACCCAACATGGCATGAAGAACAGGAAGGTGGTGGGAGCAGCTCAGAGGAATAATAATAATATTTATTTATATAGCGCCATCATATTCCGCAGCGCTTTACAGTTTAGCAGTTTCAGAACACAAGTCATAAGTAACAACGTTAACAATACAATAATTTAAGCTAAATAAGTCGCCCCTGCTCGTGACAGCTTACAATGTACAATGAGATGGGGGAGATACAAAGTATAGGTGTTTATATACAATGGTGCATTTACAATGATGTTCCAGCCATCTTAAGGGACTGAGGGATGGAGATAGTGAATGGGCTAGAGACACACACACACTTACACAGAATACATAGAATGACTTTGATTAGTGAATGTGATAGGCCGCTCTGAACAAATGTGTTTTGAGGGAGCGCCTGAAACCATGCAAATTGTGGATAGTCCTAATTTCTTGGGGTACAGCATTCCAGAGGATTGGCGTAGAGCAGGAGAAGTCTTGGAGTCGGGAGTGGGAGGTACGTATTAGTGCAGAGGTTAGTCGAAAGTCGTTTGCAGAGCGCAGCAGTCGGTTAGGCCGATAGATAGAAATGAGGGAGGAGATGTAGGAGGGGTGCTGCACTGTGGAGAGCTTTGTGGGTGAGAACCAGTACTTTGGTTGAAAGCTGGGAGAGGCCTAGAGAAATGGTTAGTGATAGAAGGAAGATAGAGGAAGACATTGCCCCAACGGTACAAACAGGAGGGAGAGTTAGGCTGCAGACTCGGTTGCCTGTAGCCTCCAGTTTGGCACCTGTTCGGAGCAGTTGTGTTCCAAAAGTCAAAACGTGCGCTCCCAGGACTTGCACTGCGTGGTCCTTTTTTCACACACTTGCACATGATATTTGCTATGTGAAATGCAAGCTGTGTAATCAAAAATTAAAAATAGCTAAAAGTGTCAGTCACCTCAATACCACAAATATGTGGAAACATGTGCGGACAAAGCACGTAGTTGAGTTACAAAGACACACTGGAGATGTAGGCCAACCTACAGCAGCACCTACATCTTCAGGTTGTGTTGAAGCCTCTTCATCGAGCTCACACACAGCTGGTTATGCTTCCTCACAGGATCGCCATGGAAGAACCTCGGCCACTGTTGTCCAGAGACAAACTGTTATTCCACACACAGCAGCAAGTTCCCTGTCATCCTCACACTCCCAGGCCACAAAACAGCCAGCGGTAGCACAGGCATGGGATAAAAGACGGCCATACTCCGCAAACCATGCACGAGCACAGGCTCTGAATGCTGGCATTGCAAAACTCCTGTCCCTTGAAATGCTGTGATTCAGGCTGGTGGAGACAGACAGTTTCCGTAACTGAATATCATTGTCAATCCCACAATACAATGTGCCAAGCCGATTTCATTTCAGCAGGCAAGCCGTCCCTGGTCTGCAAAAGCATGTTGAGGGAAAAATTAAACATGCGCTACTAAAAGCCCTCAGTAGCAAGGTCCACCTGACCACCGATGCGTGGACCAGTACCCATTGTTATGATCTGCTACAACCAGTAAGGAAAGAAGGGAATTCTGTCCTTACAATACAACTAAGCTGAATCCCTACGATGTAACGGGGAACCTGATCCTGCGACCAGACCCGCTAAAGTCCTCATCTAGTGTGAACGAAGACCTATAGTTGCGAGGGAGTAATCCCTACAAGATCTAGGGACTGGGAGAAAAGGTGGACACCTCCTAGTCCTAACATAAATTGTAGCATGGATAATTAAACAGAAAAATAAATACTTTGTGATCCTAACATCAAGCAAAACTCACAGATTAAGGCACCTAAGCACCCGGCTAGCTTAACAGTAGATAATACAATGAAGTCAAGCAAAGCCAGAAGGGCGGAGCCAGACTAAATAGGGAAAAAAGGTCATGTGACCAGCAAACTGAAACAAAACCTAACAAGAGGGTTCTAACACCCATGGCCAGGGACAATACCTTTCCCTCACTGCCCATTGGGTCAATGTTGTGCAGCCGGGTACTGATCTTGCGAGTGGCGCTGTACGTGTTCTGCCAACTCCAAGGATTGCAGGAATCAAGTCTGTACACATTGATTCCTCCTCCTATTCCAGTTCCTCAGAATCATCGCTGCAGGAGCCGTCACGGTCTACCTCCACATGGACCCGTGAACGTTTACCTGTTGCGACCGATATGAGCACAGCCGTGTCCAAATGTCAACAGGCCATCCTGAAATTAATTTCCATGGGGAATCTTAGCCACACAGCGCAGGAGCTCTGTAATGCCATAAAGCAGGAGAGCGACGTGTGGTTTTTGGAAGAGAATCTACAGGCAGGCTTGGTAGTGTGTGACAATGGCCGAAATCTGGTGTCAGCTCTGGGCCTTGGCAACCTCACTCACATACCATGTCTGTCATATGTGCTCAACTTGGTCGTGCAGAGTTTTTTGAGGGACTATCCGGATCTTGATGCACTGCTGCACAAGGTCCGCCTAGAGTGCGCTCACTTGCGACGTTCCAGCATGGCCAGATCGCTGATTGCAGCTCTGCAACGCAGATTTCACCTTCATGAACATCGCATTATATGTGACGTACCCACCAGGTGGAATTCCTCGTTACATATGTTGGAGCGGTTGTGTGAGCAGCAGCCAACAGTAATGGAGTATCAGCTGCATCAGGCGCAGTCAACTCGCAATTTGCGGCGTTCACACTTCACCACTACTGAGTGGGCCTCTATAATAAGAATAATAATATTATTTATTTATATAGCGCCATAATATTCCGCAGTGCTTTACAGTTTAACAGTTTCAAAACACGAGTCATAAGTAACAACGTTAACAATACAATAATTAAAGCAAAATCAGCCGCCCCTGCTGGTGAAAGCTTACAATCTACAATGAGGTGTGGGAGATACAAAGTACAGGTGTTTATATACAATGGTGTTTTTACAATGATGGTCCAGCCATTTTAAGGAAGTGAGGGATGCATGGAGATAGTGAATGGGCTACACACACAGAATTACACATAGAATGACTTTGATTAGAGAATGTGATAGGCCACTGTGAACAAATGTGTTTTGAGGGAGCGCCTGAAACCATCCAAATTGCGGATAGTCCTAATTTCTTGGGGTAGAGCATTCCAGAGGATTGGCGCAGCGCGGGTGAAGTCTTGGAGTTGGGAGTGGGAGGTACGGATTAGTGCAGAGGTTAGTCGAAGGTCGTTTGCAGAGTGCAGCAGTCGGTTAGGCCGATAAATATAAATAAGGGAGGAGATGTAGGGGGGTGCTGCGCTGTGGAGAGCTATGTTGGTGAGAACCAGTAATTAGAATTGGATCCTATAATGAATGGGCAGCCACTGCCAGTGTAATGAGTGGCGAATAACTCTATGAAGGATATCTGCCACGTTTTGCGTGCGTTTGATGAGTCAACGCGGATGGCGAGTGCAGATGATGCACTAGTCAGCCTGACTGTCCCCCTTATCTGCCTGCTTCAAAAAACACTGCAAGCACTAAGGCATGAGGTTTTGGAAGAGGTGGAGGATGAGGAGTCACAAATTCCATCACCTTCTGGACAGTCAGCGCAACGTGGTTCTTCACAAAGGGCTGGAGGACTTTCAAAGTACCATGCTGTATCAACAATTGAACCTCCAGAGTCGCTGTCTATATTTTCATAACCATTACAAACTTTTAATGTATTTACAAAGCACATAATGTACATTTTTTGTCTATCCTTTTGTAATGCTATTGTGTTTCCATAAACTGATGTTACAGAATTATGATACAAAGTTTTTAAATTTTGAGTTTTAAATTTTGTAAATTTATATGTATTTGAAGGACTTTGTGAGGAGGATGAGGAGTCACAAATTCCATCACCTTCTGGACAGTCAGCGCAACGTGGTTCTTCACAAAGGGCTGGAGGACTTTCAAAGTACCATGCTGTATCAACAATTGAACCTCCAGAGTCGCTGTCTATATTTTCATAACCATTACAAACTTTTAATGTATTTACAAAGCACATAATGTACATTTTTTGTCTATCCTTTTGTAATGCTATTGTGTTTCCATAAACTGATGTTACAGAATTATGATACAAAGTTTTTAAATTTTGAGTTTTAAATTTTGTAAATTTATATGTATTTTAAGGACTTTGTGAGGAGGAGTCAATGGAGGAGGAAGACATCGCTCCAGAGGGAGGTAGACAATGCTCTAGTCAGTATGTAGACCAAGGGTGGGGTGATGCACAGCAGGCGGAGATGACGCCTCTTGCAGGGGACAACGTTTCTTGGCCAGTTGGGAGTCTGCAGCACATGGTTGATTTCATGCTGCAGTGGCTGAGAAACGACCGCCGCATCGAACACATTCACACCACGTCTGATTATTGGGTGTACACCCTCCTAGACCCTCGCTACCGGGACAACTTACAAAGCCTCATCACACCGTTGAACCGGGAGCGTAAAATGCGGAAGTACCAAGACACACTGGTGCAATCCATAATGTTCTCCATTCCAGCCAAGAGCACTGCTGCTGCTACTGATTTACAAAGCAGCTCTGTGCGTCGAGGCAGTGGAGACAGCTCTGCAACAAGAGGGAGCACAAGCAGCGCCTCTGCACAGGGCAAGACCAGTATGTTCCAAATGTGTCGAAGTTTTGTGGCAGCGCCACCAATGTCTACACCATCCGAGACGGCTCCAGTCAGCAGGAGGCAACATTTCCGTAAGATGGTTACAGACTACATGTCTTGCCCTCTCAGTGTACTCTCAGATGGCTCTTCCCCATTCAAGTTTTGTGTCTCTAAGCTGGATACATGGCCAGAGCTTAGCCAGTATGCATTGGAGGTGCTGGCTTGATCTGCTGGCAGTGTATTATCGGAGCGCGTCTTTACTGCTGCAGGTGGTGTACTAACAGACCGTTGCATGCGACTATCCTACGATAATGTACAACGGCTTACTTTTCTGAAAATGAACTAGGCATGGATCTCGCCTGAATTTGCCTGTCCGGTTTCAGATTAACTAACTGGTTGACAACGTTTTCCATGTCTCCTGTTATGTTCATCTTTCTACCACCTGAGCTATACTCCCTGGGCTACAACACTGCCAGTTGCTGCTCAGAAGTGTCGTGTCCACAGACCAATACACAAGCTATAGTAATAGTGGGGTTCAGTAACGCCTGCTGTTCCCCTGCTGTGTGTCCGGCAAAAATTACTGCTACCTAGCTACACATGTTTAAAAAAACATGACATGTTAAAGTGGCTAGTGCTACACATAGATATCAGGCTACACCCTTATTTCTAAGCTGTAAACAAGTGAAACGTCAAATTTAAAACCATTCAATGATTAGTGTTGGTAACAAATCTGTAACTAAATAATTGTGACATATTATGGCAGATATCCACATGTCTAACACAAAAGCATACTTATGCTATAGGGTACTGATGGTGAACCTTCTCACTCCATAACTTTGACCAATCCAACTCACATCATGCCTCAAATGCTGCAATGTTGGAAGTGCATAATGTGGGTTGAACTTTGACAACAGCTGCAGTGCGAAGGTTATCCTTCTGTGTTCTTGGCTTTTAAATAAAAGCATACAAGTAAATATAATAATACATTGTTGATTAAGGGACATGATGTACACCTGTAATATTGTGCAAACAATGGATGTAGGACTATTCCTCTTCAACATTACTTATATTTGTGTCATTTGAAAAAATACATATTTTAGTTAAAAATTAAAAACCCATGTTCAGTAGCTGTGAAAGGCCCGTTTGTGTACTTCTATATTGTTTGCAACCAATGTATTGTATACGGATGGAAGCGCGTCACACTAATAGATTAGATTTATTTTAAATGGAATGTAGCAGAACCAATTGGAGATAAATGAAAAGGATGAGCCACTGAGACACGCTCAGCAGAGTACAAGCAGCAGTGCTTGAACATGTAACTGGAGCGTGATCTGCACTAAAAAAAGTAAAAAACACAGACTGAAGTGAACACTGAAACACAACTGTCCACAATCTGTGAAAAGCTCCTTTCTGTACTTCTATAGTGTTTGCAACCAATGTATTGTATACGGATGGAAGCGCGTCACACTAATACTATTAGGATGAGCCACTGAGACACGCTCAGCAGAGTACAAGCAGCAGTGCTTGAACAAGTAACTGGAGCGTGATCTGCACTCAAAAAAGTAAAAAACACAGACTGAAGTGAACACTGAAACACAACTGTCCACAATCTGTGAAAAGCTCCTTTCTGTACTTCTATAGTGTTTGCAACCAATGTATTGTATACGGATGGAAGCGCGTCACACTAATACTATTAGGATGAGCCACTGAGACACGCTCAGCAGAGTACAAGCAGCAGTGCTTGAACATGTAACTGGAGCGTGATCTGCACTAAAAAAAGTAAAAAACACAGACTGAAGTGAACACTGAAACACAACTGTCCACAATCTGTGAAAAGCTCCTTTCTGTACTTCTATAGTGTTTGCAACCAATGTATTGTATACGGATGGAAGCGCGTCACACTAATACTATTAGGATGAGCCACTGAGACACGCTCAGCAGAGTACAAGCAGCAGTGCTTGAACAAGTAACTGGAGCGTGATCTGCACTCAAAAAAGTAAAAAACACAGACTGAAGTGAACACTGAAACACAACTGTCCACAATCTGTGAAAAGCTCCTTTCTGTACTTCTATAGTGTTTGCAACCAATGTATTGTATACGGATGGAAGCGCGTCACACTAATAGTATTAGTGTGACGCGCTTCCATCCGTATACAATACATTGGTTGCAAACACTATAGAAGTACAGAAAGGAGCTTTTCACAGATTGTGGACAGTTGTGTTTCAGTGTTCACTTCAGTCTGTGTTTTTTACTTTTTTGAGTGCAGATCACGCTCCAGTTACTTGTTCAAGCACTGCTGCTTGTACTCTGCTGAGCGTGTCTCAGTGGCTCATCCTTTTCATTTATCTCCAATTGGTTCTGCTACATTCCATTTAAAATAAATCTAATCTATTAGTCTAATAGATTACATTTATTTTAAATGGAATGTAGCAGAACCAATTGGAGATAAATGAAAAGGATGAGACACTGAGACACGCTCAGCAGAGTACAAGCAGCAGTGCTTGAACATGTAACTGGAGCGTGATCTGCACTAAAAAAAGTAAAAAACACAGACTGAAGTGAACACTGAAACACAACTGTCCACAATCTGTGAAAAGCTCCTTTCTGTACTTCTATAGTGTTTGCAACCAATGTATTGTATACGGATGGAAGCGCGTCACACTAATACTATTAGGATGAGCCACTGAGACACGCTCAGCAGAGTACAAGCAGCAGTGCTTGAACAAGTAACTGGAGCGTGATCTGCACTCAAAAAGTAAAAAACACAGACTGAAGTGAACACTGAAACACAACTGTCCACAATCTGTGAAAAGCTCCTTTGTGTAGTTCTATAGTGTTTGCAACCAATGTATTGTATACGGATGGAAGCACGTCACACTAATAGATTTGATTTTTTTTTGTAATATAATGGAGCTGCACCAATTCCACAAAATAAAAAAAAAAAAAAAGAGTCAGTGACACGTGCAGATGCCTACAAACAGCGGTGGATGCAGAGCAAACTGCAGCGTCACCTGCACTGTCACACACACACCTTGCACAGAGCTGTTAAAACAACACTGGCAAAATGAAGCTTTACACAGCGGTTGGTAAACTAGCCTGCCTCAAGCACAGTAGTACACAAAATCGCAATATCTAACTGTCCCTCAGAGTGAGCAGAGTAGCGTTCTGTCCCTTACTGAGTTCACAGCACAGTGACGCTAAAATGGCGGCGGCGCCTTTTATAGTGCATTCTGACATCATTTCAGCAGCCAATCACAGCCATGCCATTAGTTAAGATGACCGCAGCATTACAGGATGTGCCCACACTTCGTAGGATTCCTCATTGGCTGACTAAAATCACATTGCCTGTCTCAAAGAATTATGGGAACTTCCGATTCC
Organism: Oophaga sylvatica; assembly: GCA_033576555.1. Lineage (NCBI taxonomy): Eukaryota > Metazoa > Chordata > Amphibia > Anura > Dendrobatidae > Oophaga > Oophaga sylvatica. The sequence continues at coordinate 56,844,965 of JARQOD010000004.1, read as the reverse complement.
GGTATACGATATGGAAAAAGTATCGGAATTAAGTATCGGAATTCCGATAACGCGAATATCGGCCGATACCCGATACTTGCGGTATCGGAATGCTCAACACTACTTGTCAGTTCACAGAGTATTCTTCCAAAAGTCTTGGGGATCATTAAGATGTTTTATGGCAAAACTGAGATGAGGCTTTATGTTCTTATTGCTCAGCAGTTGTTTTTGTTTTGGAACTCTGCCATGCAGGTCATTTTTGCCCAGCCTCTTTCTTATGGAGGAGTCATAAACACTGTCCTTAACTGAGGCAAGTGAGGCGTGCAGTTCTTTGGATTTCTTTTTTTACCTCTTGGATGAGTCTTTGCTGCACTCTGGGGGTAATTTTGGTCTGCTGGCCACTCCTGGGAAGGTTCACCACTGTTACATGTTTTCGCCATTTGTGGATAATAGCTCTCCCTGTGATTCGCTGGTGTCCTAAAGCTTTAGAAGTGGCTTTATAACCTTTTCCAGACTGATAGATCTCAATTTCTTTGTTTCTCATTTGTTCCAAAGTTTCTATGGATCGCGGCATGATGTCTTGCTTTTTATAATCTTTTGGTCTGCTTATCTTTGTAAGGCAGGTCCTATTTAAGTGTTTTCTCTTTATAATATTTACATTTGTTTGGTGATCTGAAACATTTCAGTGTGGCAAACATGCAAAAGAATAAGAAATCAAGAAGGGGCAAATACTTTTTTACACCACTGTATACTCACCGCCAGTGCCAGTGACATTCCAGTGGTGTCAACACTGGCTTTCCCCATGCTCGCATGACATTATGTCATATAATCACTGCAGCCAATCCAGATTTCCATAGGAGGTGAAACCTGCACGTCCCTGGAATGCCAAACATTTAGTTTCCATAACACATTAAGGACATTTTCTCAAACATCAATAGTACAGACATGGCAAAAATATAATTGTTCTTAGTGCAAAATTAGAGCAAATTGCCCTACATGGAGATGTCATTACTCTAGGAAGCAATTTTGCCTTGACATACCCCCTTTTTTCACACATGGCAGACATCTGAAAATCACAAACAGAATATACGTAATTTTTTAAAACTCACAAACAGTAAAATAAGATTTATTTTTCAAAGCAACCAATCAAAGTGCAGTTTTATTTTTTTACAACTAATCAAGAGTGAAATGCTGCTCTGTAATTGGCTGCTGTGAACAACACAAGCAGTTTTCCAATGAGATGGTATTGATGAATTGTTTTTGCAAACCAATGTACTGTGACCTGTAAAATTATATTAATTGCAGTCAAAAAAACCTACACATGCTCCTGCAGCTTCACCTTGCTACCACCTTAATAAAACAGACCTCTTTCTGCCAAAAAATGGAATAAAATGCTATCAAAGAGACATATATACACCCAGAATTGTACCATAAAAATTACACCTCACCCCACACAAAACAAGACCTTCAGCTCTGTCAATATAATCTCAATATATGATTATGCAAACCAGATTTTTATTTTTAAAACAGTAGAACATAAATTTCTTATTGACATAATTGTATTTACCTGCAAAATAAAATTCCCACAATCAAATGTAAAACTCAACCCGCAAAAACAAGTCCTTGGTTATGATCAGTCAACAGAAATCTAAAAAGTTATGATCACAAAAAGCAATGGTTAAAATTATAGATATAAGATGTATTATTGGGTTGCCAGATGCATGCTATCCTATAATTGCATCCAAGGGAAAGTCAGAAGACAGCAGCTTCCATGTAGAAATATTTACTTTTATTGGTCACCCTTGTACAGTGGTAATCAGCGATTGGGTCTTCTTCCAGATGGCTTGCCTCCAGAATATCCTACATGCTGCTTACAGACCTGATTATTTTCCATTTTCTGTCCTATAATTAAAAACACCTTGTTGGAAAACAAATAATATCAAATGATTTCAAAGTAATTTGCTATTTAACTGTGAAGTACCACAATTTTTCCTAATAATGACACATACAACAAGAGAATTGCAATAGCACAGAACATTATAAATACTGACGAGCAAAAAGGTAACAATGTTTTGAACTTTTGATTTTCAGGCTCCATGTCTCACCATGCACTACTGCTTCCAACGCGAGACTGCCATAATTTTATAGGCAATAATTTTGGCTATCTCATACATAAAATTTACTTGCAACTATTTTGCATATGATTAATTATGCAGATTCTTGCCATGTCACTGCATGTTATTGTTATGGTTTTGCTCCTGGTGGTGAAAAAATCTTTTTCTTCCTTGTATACTACAAATTACAACCTGTTCTTGTGTTCCCTAGTAGCTCATTGTGTTATTAGGTTGGTTCTTAAGCGAAAGGTCACTGATTTGAATCAAAGACGACTTCCCAAGAAAAGAGAAACAGCATCATCCAGTTCATCGATAGAGGTCTCTTGGCCAAGAAAATTGCCAAACTGCATTAGGCAAGTGCCATGACAGTTGGAAGAATACAAAATTGAGGTCACAGACATCCATGCAAGTTCCATACAACACACGTTACACAAGTCTGGAATTGTGGCCCAATAAAAGGTGAAGAAGCCTCTACTTCAACATCGTCATTAGAGATGAGCGACTTTCCCGTTTTTCAGGTCGAGTCGCGTTTCGTGAAACCCGACTTTCTCAAAAGTCGAGTTGAACGAAGTCGGCCGACTAACGGAAATGGTCGGGTCAGAGTCAAAAATCTGACTCCAATGCAAGTCAATGGGGAATAAAAGGGGGAATATAATATATTATATATACAGTCATGGCCAAAAGTTTTGAGAATGACACAAATATTATATTTTCACATGATCTGCTGCCCTCTGGTTTTTATATGTGTTTTACAGATGTTTTTATCACAGACAGAAATGTAATAATTGCAAACATATGAGTAACAAAAGCTTATATTGACAGTTAGAATGAGTTAATGCAGCAAGTCAATATTTGCAGTGTTGACCCTTCTTCTTCAGGACCTCTGCAATTCTCCCTGGCATGCTCTCAATCAACTTCTGGACCAAATCCTGACTGATAGCAGTCCATTCTTGCACAATCAATGCTTTCATTTTGTCAGAATTTTTAGGTTTTTGTTTGTCCACCCGTCTCTTGATGATTGACCACAAGTTCTCAATGGGATTAAGATCTGGGGAGTTTCCAGGCCATGGACCCAAAATCTCTATGTTTTGTTCCCTGACCCATTTAGTTATCACCTTTGCTTTATGGCAAGGTGCTCCATCATGCTGGAAAAGGCATTGTTGATCGCCAAACTGCTCTTGGAGGGTTGGGAGAAGTTGCTCTTGGAGGACATTCTGGTACCATTCTTTATTCATGGCTGTGTTTTTAGGCAAGACTGTGAGAGAGACGATTCCCTTGGCTGAGAAGCAACCCCACACATGAATGGTTTCAGGATGCTTAACAGTTGGCATGAGACAAGACTGGTGGTAGCGCTTACCTTGTCTTCTCCGAATGAGGCGTTTTCCTGATGTCCCAAACAATCAAAAAGGGGATTCATCAGAGAAAATAACTTTACCCCAGTCCTCAGCAGTCCACTGCCTGTACCTTTTGCAGAATATCAGTCTGTCCATGATGTTTTTTCTGGAGAGAAGTGACTTCTTTGCTGCCCTCCTTGAGACCAGGCCTTGCTCCAAGAATCTCCGCCTCACAGTGCATGCAGATGCACTCACACCTGCCTGCTGCCATTCCTGAGCAAGCTCTGCACTGCTGGTAGCCCGATCCCACAGCTGAAACACTTTTAAGAGATGGTCCTGGCGCTTGCTGGTCTTTCTTGGGCGCCCTGGAGCCTTTTTGGCAACAATGGAACCTCTCTCCTTGAAGTTCTTGATGATGCGATAGATTGTTGACTGAGGTGCAATCTTTCTAGCTGCGATACTCTTCCCTGTTAGGCCATTTTTGTGCATTGCAATGATGACTGCACGTGTTTCTTTAGAGATAACCATGGTTAACAGAAGAGAAACAATGATGCCAAGCACCAGCCTCCTTTTAAAGTGTCCAGTGGTGTCATTCTTACTTAATCATGACAGATTGATTTCCAGCCATGTCCTCATCAACACCCACACCTGTGTTAATGGAGCAATCACTGAAAAGAGGTTAGCTGGTCCTTTTAAGGCAGGGCTGCAATGATGTTGAAATGTGTTTTGGGGGATAAAGTTCATTTTCTAGCCAAATATTGACTTTGCAAGTAATTGCTGTTAAGCTGATCACTCTTTATAACATTCTGGAGTATATGCAAATTGCCATTAGAAAAAGTGAAGCAGTAGACTTTGTAAAAATTAATATTTGTGTCATTCTCAAAACTTTTGTCCATGACTGTATGTATTAAACTTGTCTCTGGCACTGTTTCTATGCAATAAGCGTGGCTCTTGCACTGTATCTATGTAGTAAGCTCGGTTTTGTCCCTGTATCTATGCGGTAAGTTTAGTTCTATCCCTGCATTTATGTAGTAATTAGAGTTGAGCGATACTTTCCGATATCCCTAAGTATCGGAATCGGAATGGTATCGCCGATACCATTAAAATATCGGCGATACCCGATACCGATACCGGAAGTCCCATGTAAGTCTATGGGAACAAAATATCGGAACTAAAAAAACCCCATTCTTTCCTTGTAAACACTAAATATACACACATAGAATACATATATATATATATACATGTCATTGTGATATATATATACATATATGTATAGTTTATACACTTCTACATAGTAAAATATCCTCTGATTCAATTGCCGGGTAAAGCCGGCTTCAGTGAAAAGACAGATGCACCCGACATGAAATGACACTTGGTGTACATAGGGTTAACCATGTCTTTTCATGTCGTTTGCTATCTGATTTTCACAAACAATTAAATCAGTCTATGTTTGCAAAATTTCACACCTGTAGGGGTTAATTAAAGGTGTAAATTCGTTGTAAAAAAAACGGACTTTTTTGCTACGAATTTACACCTTTAATTAACCCCTACAGGTGTGAAATTTTGCACACATAGACTGATTTAATTGTTTGTGCAAATCAGATAGCAAAGGACATGGTTAACCCTATGTACACCAAATGTCATTTCATGTCGGGTTCTGCATTTTCACAAAAGCCGGCAATTGAATTAGCGGCTATTATACTATGTAGAAGTGTATGAACTATAAATATATATATATAATATAATATATATATATATATATATATTATATATATATATATATGTGTCACAAACTCAATGACATGTATATATATATATGAGGTGTAAAATTGTTGAAAAAAAATGCGTGGGCTCCCGCCCTATTTTCGCAACCAGACAGACAAAGCCAGTGAGTGGGGGCAGATAATAATAGCCCAGAGAGGGACCATTATTTTTGGCCCCCCCCCGGCTACTAACATCTGCCCCCAGACACCCCAGAAAGGGCAAATCTCTAATTAGATTTGCCCTTTCTGGCACTTTGCCCGTCTATTCCCATTGCCCTGTAGCGGTGGCGAATGGGTTAATAAGGGGTTAAAATGACCTTGCAATTGAAAGGTCACTTTAAGCCAGGTTAATAATTGAGAGCTGTCAATTAGACAACTATCAATTATTAATTCTATTGTATGAAAGAATAATCAAACACACACACTTTAATAAAAAAGAAGTTTAATGAAATAATCACACAGTTTTTGACCATATTTTATTTACCTGCTAAAACCATTTCCTGTAATAAAAATAAAATAATAAAGCAAAATTATTCTTACCAATCCGATGCACAGTCAGGTCCCACGATGTAATCCTTCAGAAAGAGTTAATGTTTACTGCAGGGACCGCAGCTAATGCTGCAACCTCACAGTAAACCCCCAAATGAATGAGTTCCTCTCCTGGCTGACAGGAGAGGAAGTGGAAAGCTTAATTGATTGCTTTCCACTTTCACTTCAGGTCAGCCAGGGACACCATCAGTGACGTCAGAGGGAACTGATTAACAAAAATAGGGGTTCCCTTCGAAAAAAAAATGGCGTGGGGTCCCCCCTATTTTTGTTAACCAGCCAGATGAAGCAGACCGCTGAGGCCTGGATTTTCAGGCTGTTAAGGAGCCAAGATCCATGGACCTTGCCAGCCTGATAATACCAGGCCACAGCAGTCTGCATATCTTGGCTGATTAACAAAAATAGGGGATCCCATCGAAAAAAATTAGCGTGGGGTCCCCCCTATTTTTGTTAACCAGCCAGATGAAGCCTACCGCTGAGGCCTGGTTTTTCAGGCTGGTAAGGATCCAATATCCATGGACCTTGCAAGCCTGATAATACCAGGCCACAGCAGTCTGCTTAGCTTGGCTGGTTAACAAAAATAGGGAATCCCCTCGAAAAAAAACGGCGTAGGGGTCCCCCTATTTTTGTTAACCAGCCAAGTAAAATGCAGACTGCTGCGGCCTGGTAGTAAAAGACTGTCAAGGCCCATGGATTTTGGCCCTCAACAGCCTGATAATACCAGGCTACAGCAGCCCCACATTTGGCGCATCAAAAGATGTGCCAATTGTGGCACTTTACCCGGCTCTTCCCACTTGCCCTGTAGCGGTGGCAAGCGGGGTAATAAGGGGTTAATGTCACCGTTGATTGCACGGTGACAATAAGCCCGGTTAATAATGGAGAGGCGTCAATAAGACACCGATCCATTATTAATCCCAAAGTTATTAAATGTTTAAAAAAAAGACAAAGCAAGAAAAAAGTCTTTTAATGAAATAAAAGAGACAACACAGTTTTCATTTTTTTATTACTCTCTCATTCCTGCGATGCCATCGATCTCCTGTAAAAAAATAAAAAAAAAAACCAACAGTATACCACCTGTCCGACGCAGTCCATAGTAACGATTGTCCCACGACGATCCAGCTCTGCTACATCGAATGACAGGCTGAGCCTGACATCCCGGCGCAGCACAGCTGCTTACCAGCTTCCCCGGCGGTGACGTCATCGGACTGCTTTACGGCCGCGATTACCCAGCAGTCACTGCAGTTATCGCGAGATACTGCATGTGACCGCCGGGGAGAAGAGGATGGCGGCCATGAAGAAGTCCGGGATGTGACCGCCGTAGATCTTCTGCCAGGTAAGTGCCGCTGACTCCTGACAGACCCGACCGACGGACACTGACAGTGACAGTGACAATTCCGATTCCGGTATCCGATATGACGAAAATATCGGTACTCGGAATCGGAATTCCGATACAGCCAATATCGGCCGATACCCGATATTTGCAGTATCGTATCGCTCAACACTAGTAGTAACCTCTGTTATGTTCCCATATCTATGTAGTAAGCTCAGTCATGTTTCCATATTGATGTAGTAAGCTCAGTTCTGTTACTATATCTATATAGTAAACGTGTTTCTGCTCTCGTATCTATGTTGTAAGCTTGTTTCTTCAAAAATTGAAGCAGTAGACTTTGTAAAAATTAATATTTGTGTCATTCTCAAAACTTTTGGCCATGACTGTAATATAATAATATAATATAAAAATATAATATAATATAATTGCCCCCTTATCACAGTCAGGCAGCCTACTAATCAGATGTGATTCTCCATACAAGCAATTTGTACACTGTCACTGGCAGGCAGCTCTGCTACTCCAAAAAATTAAGTGCCCCCTTATCATAGGCAGGCAGCCTACTAATCAGATGTGATTCTCCACACAAGCAATTTGTACACTGTCACTGGCAGGCAGGCAGCCTAAGAACCAGCTTTGCTGCACACAGCAAAATCCTCCCCTCTCACTGCACAGTCACTGTACAGCTAATCGCTATCAGCAGAAAGTAATTTTTTTTAGGCCCTGCCTAACACTCTCCCTGCTCAGACGCACCGCCAGCATCCTTCCCCTACACTGAGTTCGAAAGATGTAAAATGACGGTTGGCGCTGAGGGATTTTATATGCACTGTGACACCACTTAAAGCCAGCCAATCGCTGCAATGCCCTTCTCTAAGATGGTGCTGGGGGCTGGCTATGACATCCCATTGCCCACAGCCTGCGTCCTTGCTCATTGGCCGAGAAAAGGCGCTTATAGTGTAGTGGAAAACCGACTTCAGCAAAATGGTCGCCGAACACGTGACCGAACTCACTCCACGGTCGGGTTTCGTTTCATGAAACCCGACTTTGGCGAAAATCGGCGATTTTAGAAAATGAACGACCTGTTTCGCTCAACTCTAATCGTCATAAGAAGCATTGCCTTAAATTTGCAAAATAATACAAAAAGTGGACAGTAGTAGATTGGAAACGGATGATTTGAGATGATGAGGCAAAAGTTAATTAGACTAGCCTCAGATGGGTGCAAATGGGTCTGGAATAAACAAGAGAAAAAGGAGCTAACAGATCAAGAAACTGAAAAAAATGTCAAGTTTTGTGGAGGAAGCTGATGAAATGCGGCTGTTTCACAGTCAAAGGTTTTGGAAACTTGACCAGGATAGATGGAGGTCTCAATGCTGAGTTATATGTGAGTTATATGTTAAGATGAGTTACTTCGTACACTTGGTACTATGGGTATGAAAAGAACGACAGTGTTCCAGCAAGACAACGATCAGAAGAGCATGTTGGTACTGGCAAAGAGCTGGTTCAATGACAATGAAGTAGAGGTGCTGAATTGGCCCCCACAATCCCCAGACCTCAACCCAACAGAACACGTGTGTAGAGTTGAAGAAAAATATGTATATATACCCAAGTGAGTCGACCAGTATGCACCAACTTTGGGAATGTGTTGAAGAGACCTGGGATCAGATTTCAGTTGGGATATGCTTGACTCTGATAAAGATCATGTCCACAAGGGTTCAGGCAGCATTGAAAACCAAAGGTGGATTTACGAAATTAAAAAAAATGTTGATTTTTAGGAGCAAAACAATAACAATCCAGTGACATGACAAGAATCTGCATAACTAATTATATGCAAAATAGTTGCAAGTAAAATTTATGTATGAGATAGCCAACATAATTGTCTATAAAATGATGGTAATCTTATGTTCTTGGCTATAGTGGATTGTGACATATGGAGCCTGAAAGTCAAAAGTTCAAAATCTTATTCTTTTGCTCTTCAGTGTGCAATAAGAAACTGAACATAAATGAATTCTTAAAAAGCCGTCCCACTAAGTATTTAATTCATTAAATGTCTGTAGGATTGCTACTTCCAATAAGTGGCGCTATAGAGTACAAGTCCTCTTTGTTTGAAGAGGCAATTTGCATGTCTAGGCATATACAGTAATGTAGTGTGAGTGTATTAATATATTCACCTCCTGCTGTTCTCTCCAGTGTCCAGCTTCGTTCTTCTCCTCTTCTCAGTGACATCACTGCTCTGCAGACTGTCCGGATCTCTCATGCTCTCTGCATGACCTTAAAATGGCTTTTACAATGTAAAACTATGGAGCTTTCATAGGCTTACAGTGTAAAAGAGACATCCAGCTCACACATAAACCATAGTGTGAGTTACTGTAGCAAGCTGCAATTGTGGTGACGTCACTGAGAAGAGAAGCAGAATGGCAATGGAAACCGGAGAGAGCAGTAGTAGGTGAATATATTAGTGCATTCACACTGCATTACATGCAGTGTGCATTAAATTACATTCAATTAAAAAAAAAATAGTTAGAGGGATTTTTTAAAATAACAGGCACACTTTATTTATTTAAATATGCACATAAATTATAGTTATGGAATGGAAATGTGACTGTTCTAGCAATATCATTCTGAGGCTGCATTTCTTTAACTATACATTAGTTTTCAATAAATGACCTAAATACAGGATAGCAAGAAAAAGGACAGAGTGCTCAGAGGCAAATACCCAGACATGATTAGAAGAGCTATACTTTCCCATCCCATTATACTGTCATGTTTTTCTAAAGTTCCAAATATAAAAGAGATTAAATATAATTGTAAAATAATAGAAATATTAACAGCAGCTGATTTCTGGTTAACATTACTGCTTCTAGGACATCTCATATCATCATAAGGCAAGGTTGAAAAGAAATTAAGCCCAGGAACATTATTATTAATATCATCTTTGGCTATGGTAGCATTAATTTGCTCTTTCATACGCTAAGCTTCATCCAGAGACATCACTCCTAAGCAGTGCATTCATTACTAGCGGAGTGTCACAACAAACTTAGCATTTTGATTACTTTTCACATCAGGCAGATAAATATCTAATGCACTCAACTGAGGATCACTCAAAGCTGTATTAACAAAGTAAAATATTTGTACATGAATCTGCAATATTGGCACAAGATATTTACGGAGTGGATTAAGGATGCTCTCACTGCTTTACCCTCTCCACTTAAACAGCAGATCTCCACCCCAAAAAAAGTCTGTGTTCCCGAGGCAGATGTCTACATGTGCTTGCTATTACTCTTGTTCTATTCAGATTCCTTGTCCCAATAGTCATTATTACAGTTAATTAAGCAGCTTGGGCCAGAATTGTATCCATTTCTGAAATATGTAATTAGGCTTTTGGGGGATTCATACTGAAAGGTGGATTATGATTCATTATTTTTGAAGTTGTAATTCAAAGCACATTTCTAGACTGTTTGATGAACAAAGCATTGAAACATGATAAAGTTTGGATTTATGGAGTATTACTGAGTATATAGGTGTAAGTTACAGGCTAATAGTAAGGCCAAATGTCCAGCTCATTTGACCTCATTGAAAAGTCTTTTAGAAGGTACTGGAACAAAGTCATCCAACTGCTGAGGATTTATATCATGGTTAAATAGGATAGCATGAGTGTCCCAATCAGTTGTTATGTTGCTTCAATACCAAGATAAGTCAATAATTACCTCACTTCTGGGATATGGTGAAGAATACCCTATTAAGAATGGAACGATGAGATAATGTGCATTGATTAACTAGTGACTATAGTAATATATATTGCTGGACATGACTTGAAAATGTAGGGTAAAATAATGAAGGTTAAAAGCTATTTATAAGGAGGCAATAGGCTCTTCGGATTTTACACTGCTTCCTCGCAGCAGTGCAATTAATGGTTCTAATTAAGGTAATATTTGCATGTATCTGTATATCTGTCTATCTTCCTCAGATTCTGCAAATACCTGTTTCCCAAAAAAACATGTATGTTATTTATGATCACGGTGGGCTTCAGCTGACAAATTTTAGCCTGGGGAAAAACACAAAGCAGTGGCCCACAACCTGCTGCAGCCCATCTTTAAAGGGAATCTGTCACCCTAAATTGGCGGGATATTTAAATGATGGCAGTCAGGTCAGATGGGCGGTGTTTTGGGTACTTGCCTTAACATGTTGTTCACCGCTGTCTCCATTATTTCTGGGAATTGTAGTCGTTGCCCTCCATATAACGCGCCTGCACATTGCAATCTGCGGGCAAACCATACTGCGTGTGCGCAATTCAAGATTGCAATGCGCAGGCGCGTTATATGGAGGGCAACGACTACAATTCCCAGAAATAATGGAGACAGCGGCGAACAACATGTTAAGGCAAGTACCCAAAACACCTCCCATCTGACCTGACTGCAATCATTTAAATATCCCGCCAATTTAGGGTGACAGATTCCCTTTAACATGCATACAGTATGTTTGGCTGCTGCATTAAAGTAACAGAAGTAACAGGCTTTTTAATAATGTTGGCTAGTACATAGATACAGGAACAGAACAGAGCTTAGTACATACACAAGGCAAAAGAAACAAGCTTACAACATAGATACGAGAGCAGAAACACGTTTACTATATAGATATAGTAACAGAACTGAGCTTACTACATCAATATGGGAACATGACTGAGCTTACTACATAGATATGGGAACATAACAGAGGTTACTACATAAATGCAGGGATAGAACTAAGCTTACTGCATAGATACAGGGACAAAACCGAGCTTACTACATAGATACAGTGCAAGAGCCACGCTTATTGCACAGAAACAGTGCCAGAGACAAGTTTAATACATACAGTCATGGACAAAAGTTTTGAGAATGACACAAATATTAATTTTTACAAAGTCTACTGCTTCACTTTTTCTAATGGCAATTTGCATATACTCCAGAATGTTATAAAGAGTGATCAGCTTAACAGCAATTACTTGCAAAGTCAATATTTGGCTAGAAAATGAACTTTATCCCCCAAAACACATTTCAACATCATTGCAGCCCTGCCTTAAAAGGACCAGCTAACCTCTTTTCAGTGATTGCTCCATTAACACAGGTGTGGGTGTTGATGAGGACATGGCTGGAGATCAATCTGTCATGATTAAGTAAGAATGACACCACTGGACACTTTAAAAGGAGGCTGGTGCTTGGCATCATTGTTTCTCTTCTGTTAACCATGGTTATCTCTAAAGAAACACGTGCAGTCATCATTGCAATGCACAAAAATGGCCTAACAGGGAAGAGTATCGCAGCTAGAAAGATTGCACCTCAGTCAACAATCTATCGCATCATCAAGAACTTCAAGGAGAGAGGTTCTATTGTTGCCAAAAAGGCTTCAGGTGCCCAAGAAAGACCAGCAAGCGCCAGGACCGTCTCTTAAAAGTGTTTCAGCTGCGGGATCAGGCTACCAGCAGTGCAGAGCTTGCTCAGGAATGGCAGCAGGCAGGTGTGAGTGCATCTGCACGTACTGTGAGGCGGAGATTCTTGGAGCAAGGCCTGGTCTCAAGGAGGGCAGCAAAGAAGCCACTTCTCTCCAGAAAAAACATCATGGACAGACTGATATTCTGCAAAAGGTACAGGCAGTGGACTGCTGAGGACTGGGGTAAAGTTATTTTCTCTGATGAATCCCCTTTTCGATTGTTTGGGACATCAGGAAAAGGCCTCATTCGGAGAAGACAAGGTGAGCGCTACTTGTCTCATGCCAACTGTTAAGCATCCTGAAACCATTCATGTGTGGGGTTGCTTCTCAGCCAAGGGAATCGGCTCTCTCACAGTCTTGCCTAAAAACACAGCCATGAATAAAGAATGGTACCAGAATGTCCTCCAAGAGCAACTTCTCCCAAACCTTCCAAGAGCAGTTTGGCGATCAACAATGCCTTTTCCAGCGTGATGGAGCACCTTGCCATAAAGCAAAGGTGATAACTAAATGGCTCAAGGAACAAAACATAGAGATTTTGGGTCCATGGCCTGGAAACTCCCCAGATCTTAATCCCATTGAGAACTTGTGGTCAATCATCAAGAGACGGGTGGACAAACAAAAACCTAAAAATTCTGACAAAATGAAAGCATTGATTGTGCAAGAATGGACTGCTATCAGTCAGTATTTGGTCCAGAAGTTGATTGAGAGCATGCCAGGGAGAATTGCAGAGGTCCTGAAGAAGAAGGGTCAACACTGCAAATATTGACTTGCTGCATTAACTCATTCTAACTGTCAATATAAGCTTTTGTTACTCATATGTTTGCAATTATATTTCTGTCTGTGATAAAAAAAACATCTGTCAAACACACATAAAAACCAGAGGGCAGCAGATCATGTGAAAATATAATATTTGTGTCATTCTCAAAACTTTTGGCCATGACTGTATGTACAGTGGTGGCCAAACGTATTGGCACCCCTGCAATTCTGTCAGATAATACTCAGTTTCTTCTGAAAATGATTGCAAACACAAATTCTTTGGTATTATTATCTTCATTTAATTTGTTTTCAATGAAAAAAACACAAAAAAAATTGACCTAAAGCCAAATTGGATATAATTCCACACCAAACCTAAAAAGGGGGTGGACAAAAGTTTTGGCACTGTTTGAAAAATAATGTGATGCTTCTCTAATTCGTGTAATCACCAGCACCTGTAACTTACCTGTGGCACCTAACAGGTGTTGGCAATAACTAAATCACACTTGCAGCCAGTTAACATGGATGAAAGTTGACTCAACCTCTGTCCTGTGTCCTTGTGTGTACCACATTGAGCATGGAGAAAAGAAAGAAGACCAAAGAACTGTCTGAGGACTTGAGAAACCAAATTGTGAGGAAGCATGAGCAATCTCAAGGCTACAAGTCCATCTCCAAAGACCTGAATGTTCCTGGGTCTTCCGTGCACAGTGTCATCAAGAAGTTTAAAGCCCATGGCACTGTGGCTAACCTCCCTAGATGTGGAAGGAAAAGAAAAATTGACGAGAGATTTCAATGCAAGATTGTGCAGATGGTGGATAAAGAACCTCGACTAACATCCAAACAAGTTCAAGCTGCCCTGCAGTCCGAGGGTACAACAGTGTCAACTCGTACTATCCGTCGGCGTCTGAATGAAAAGGGACTGTATGGTAGGATACCCAGGAAGACCCATCTTCTTACCCCGAGACATAAAAAAGCCAGGCTGGAGTTTCCAAAACTTACCTGAGAAAGCCTGAAATGTTTTGGAAGAATCTTCTCTGGTCAGATGAGACAAAAGTCAAGCTTTTTGGAAAAAACCATCAACATAGAGTGTACAGGAAAAAAAAAAGAAGCATTCCAAGAAAAGAACACAGTCCCTACAGTCAAACATGGCGGAGGTTCCCTGATGTTTTGGGGTTGCTTTGCTGCCTCTGGCACTGGACTACTTGACCGTGTGCATGGCATTATGAAGTCTGAAGACTACCAACAAATTTTGCAGCATAATGTAGGGCCCAGTGTGAGAAAGCTGGGTCTACCTCAGAGGTCTTGGGTCTTCCAGCAGGACAATGACACAAAACACACTTCCAAAAGCACTATAAAATGGTTTGAGAGAAAGCACTGGAGACTTCTAAGGTGGCCAGCAATGAGTCCAGACCTGAATCCCATAGAACACCTGTGGAGAGATCTCAAAATGGCAGTTTGGAGAAGGCACCCTTCAAATATCAGGGACCTGGAGCAGTTTGCCAAAAAGGAGAATGGTCACAATTCCAGCAGAGCATTGTAAAAAAACTCATTGAGGGTTCCCCAAAGGGGTTTGTTTGCAGTTTTTTTGGCTAAAGGTTGTGCAACAAAGTTTTGGGGCTGGGGTTTTCCAAATTTTTTTGTCGGGCCCTTTTTTTGGGGTTTTGTGTAAAATGATAAAGGGATTTGATTCTTGTTTCCCCTTTTCTTTTATTTTTTTTAAACTTGAAAAGAAAATTAAAAAGAAATAAAAATAGCAAAAAATTTTTTGTGTTTGGGCAATCATTTTCGGGAAAGAAACTGATTTTTATCTGACAGAATTGCGGGGGGGTGCCAATATTTTGGCCACCACTGTGTAAATATATTGTAACTTTTCCCGGGGGTTTTTAAAAATCAGGATCGTTTTCCCTGGGTAGACAAAAATGGAAATGAAAAATTTCATTCAGACAGCAGTTCTGGTGTAAAACTGGCCGCAACAGCTTTATTAAAGTCCACAGCAAACAGATAAAAAAATCAAAAAAGAAACCTGGGGTTTTCAACCCCAAATTTCCCCCTAGATAAATTTCCCTGTCTATCCGGGGCCCGGGCTCACCCGTCTTGCCCCAAAACAACCCCATGATAATATTTAAACCCGAAAGGAAACTTTCCCCGATACTCCCCCCTTGGGTTGAAGGCAACTCCCCAAATTTTCCCAAATTTTAGAGAGATCCACTCCAAATTTAAACCCCTGCGCAAATTCTCACTGAGACTACTCGTGTGTCCGGGGTACTTCCTTTCACCCCGACGAGATAGTTTACACTCCGGAAAAAACCCCTTTTGTGCCGGGCCCCCCCTCCAATTAAGGTGCTCCCAATCCTGGAGACTGCTTCTTTGTGCCAGGACACCCCCCCCGTGTCCAACTGAAGACAGCTC
>JARQOD010000004.1:56801283-56829177 GCA_033576555.1 Oophaga sylvatica | reverse complement strand
TTTCTTCTGTTACCCTTGTGAAAATAAAATATTGGGGACGAAAAAATCATTTTTGTAAAAAAAAAAAAGATTTTTTATTTTACGGCTGTACGTTATAAACTTTAGTGAAACACCTGGGGTTAAAAGTTCTCACCACACATCTAGATAAGTTCCTTGAGGGGTCTAGTTTCCAAAATGGCATCATTTATGGGGGTTTCCACTGTTTAGGCAGATCAGGAGCTCTCCAAACACGACATGGCGTCCAGCCAATTCTGCGTTGAAAAAGTCAGACGGCGCTCCTTCCCTTCCAAACTCTGCCATGCACCCAAACAGTGGTTTACCCCCACATATGGGGTATCAGCGCACTCAGAACAAATTGCACAATAACTTTTGGAGTCTTGTTACCCTTGGAAAAATAAAAATTGGGGTGAAAAGATCATTTTTGTGGAAAAAATATGATTTTTAAATTTTACGGCTCTACGTTATAAACTTGTGTGAAGCACTTGGGGGTTCAAATTGCTCACCAAAGATCTAGAAAAGTTCCTTAGGGGGTATAGTTTCCAAAATGGGGTCATTTGTGGGGGGTTCCACTGTTTAGGCACATCAGGGGCTCTCCAAATGCAACATGGCATCCAATCTCAATTCCAGCCAATTTTGGTTGGAAAAAGTCAAATGGTGCTCCTTCCATTCCGAGCTCTGCCGTGCGCCCAAACAGTGGTTCCCACCCACATATGGGGTATCAGCGTACTCAGGACAAATTGGACAACAACTTATGTGGTCCAATTTCTCCTGTTACCCTTGAGAAAATAAAAAATTAGTGACTAAAATATAATTTTTGTGGGAAAAAAATAGGATTTTTTATTTTCATGCCCGGGCATTATAAACTTGTGTGAAGCACTTGGGGGTTCAAAGTGCTCACCAAAGATCTAGATAAGTTCCTTAGGGGGTATAGTTTCCAAAATGGGTCACTTGTGGGGGTTTCCACTGTTTAGGCTCATCTGGGGCACTGCAAACGGAACATGACCCCCATCAACGTCTGCATTCCAAAACGTTACTACTTCCTTTCCAAGCCCTGCCGTGCACCCAAACAGTTCCCCCCCCACATATGGGGTATCAGCGTACTCAGGACAAATTGGACAACAACTTTTGGGGTCCAATTTCCTTGGGAAGATTCAAAAATTTGGGACTAAAAAATCATTTTTGTGGAAAATTGTTTTTTTTTTTTTTTCACACCCAGGCATTATAAGCTTTTGTGAAACACTTGGGAGTTCAAAGTGCTCACAACAGATCTAGATAAGTACCTTAGGGGGTCTAGTTTCCAAAATGGTGTCACTTGTGGGGGTTTCCACTGTTTAGGCGCATCAGGGGCTCTCCAAACACGACATGGCGTCCAATCTCAATTCCAGCCAATTTTAGTTTGAAAAAGTCAAACGGCGCTCCTTCCCTTACGAGCTCTGCCGTGTGCCCAAACAGTGGTTTTCCCCCCACATATTGGGTATTGACGTACTCAGGAGAAATTGCATAACAACCTTATCTGTCCATTTTCTCCTTTTACCCTTGTGAAAATAAAAAAAAAGTTTGTAAAAGATCATTTTTGTGGCTAAAAAGTTAAATATTAATTTTTTCCTTCCACGTTGCTTTAGTTCCTGTGAAGCACCTGAAGGGTTAATAATCTTCTTGAATGTGGTTTTGAGTACCTTGAGGGGTGCAGTTTTTAGAATGGTGTCACTTTTGGGTATTTTCTGCCATATAGACCCCTCAAAGTGACTTCAAATGAGAGGTGGTCCCTAAAAAAAATGGCTTTGTAAATTTTGTTGTAAAAATGAGAAATCGCTGGTCAACTTTTAACCCTTATAACTTCCTAACAAAAAAAAATTTTGGTTCCAAAATTGTGCTGATGTAAAGTAGACATGTGGGAAATGTTATTTCTTAACTATTTTATGTGACATATTTCTCTGTTTTAAGGGAATAAAAATTCAAAGTTTGAAAATTGCAAAATTTTAAAAATTTTCGCCATATTTGCATTTTTTTCAAAAATAAACGCAAGTTATATCGAAGAAATTTTACTTCTAACGTGAAGTACAATATGTCACGAGAAAACAGTCTCAGAATCGCGAAGATCCGTTGAAGCGTTCCAGAGTTATAACCTCATAAAGAGACAGTGGTCAGAATTGTAAAAATTGGCCCGGTCATTAACGTGCAAACCACCCTTGGGGTGAAGGGGTTAAACAATGTTTTTACCAGAGGAAGATAGGTTGTGGGTGCTTTATAGGTATAAGATGTAGGTTGTGGGGGCTATGTGATTCATGTGGAAATAGAACTGTATGGCAAAAGAAATTCCTGAACTTATACTACTTGATGAAGACACTGCATAATTAAATCAGATAATATTGAAGAAATCTAATTAATTAAATATTTACCCCTTCACCACCCAGCTTGTATTCACCTTCCTGACCAGACCAAATTTTACAATTCTGACCAGTGTCACTTTTTGTGGTAAAAACTCTGGAACGTGTCAATATATCCTAGAGATTCTGAGAATGTTTTTGTGACACATTGTACTTTATGGACAATACTTTTTGCGTTTATTTGTGAAAATGTTGGAAATTTGGTGAATATTTTGCAATTTTCAAAATCTTAATTTTTATGCACTTAAACTAGAGTTATCTCACACAAAATAGATAATAAATAACATTTACTACATGTCTATTTTATATCAGTATCATTTTTGAAACATAATTTTTTTTGTGTTAGGAAGTTAGAAAGTTTAAATTTGAACAGCAATTCCTAATTTTGCAGAACAAAATTTACAAAACTATTTTTTAGGGACCACATCATATTTAAAGTGACTTTGGGGATTTATATGGCAATATGGAAGGAAAAAATGAAAATTTTATTTTTTGCACACAAAATTGTTTCTTTAGCAGTATGGTGATAGCTGATTGGTATGGTGGAAAACTACTGTTTGTGCGTACAGTCATGGCCAAAAGTTTTGAGAATGACACAAATATTATATTTTCACATGATCTGCTGCCCTCTGGTTTTTATGTGTGTGTTTGACAGATGTTTTTATCACAGACAGAAATATAATTGCAAACATATGAGTAACAAAAGCTTATATTGACAGTTAGAATGAGTTAATGCAGCAAGTCAATATTTGCAGTGTTGACCCTTCTTCTTCAGGACCTCTGCAATTCTCCCTGGCATGCTCTCAATCAACTTCTGGACCAAATCCTGACTGATAGCAGTCCATTCTTGCACAATCAATGCTTTCATTTTGTCAGAATTTTTAGGTTTTTGTTTGTCCACCCGTCTCTTGATGATTAACCACAAGTTCTCAATGGGATTAAGATCTGGGGAGTTTCCAGGCCATGGACCCAAAATCTCTATGTTTTGTTCCCTGAGCCATTTAGTTATCACCTTTGCTTTATGGCAAGGTGCTCCATCATGCTGGAAAAGGCATTGTTGATCGCCAAACTGCTCTTGGAGGGTTGGGAGAAGTTGCTCTTGGAGGACATTCTGGTACCATTCTTTATTCATGGCTGTGTTTTTAGGCAAGACTGTGAGAGAGCCGATTCCCTTGGCTGAGAAGCAACCCCACACATGAATGGTTTCAGGATGCTTAACAGTTGGCATGAGACAAGACTGGTGGTAGCGCTCACCTTGTCTTCTCCGAATGAGGCGTTTTCCTGATGTCTCAAACAATCAAAAAGGGGATTCATCAGAGAAAATAACTTTACCCCAGTCCTCAGCAGTCCACTGCCTGTACCTTTTGCAGAATATCAGTCTGTCCATGATGTTTTTTCTGGAGAGAAGTGGCTTCTTTGCTGCCCTCCTTGAGACCAGGCCTTGCTCCAAGAGTCTCCGCCTTACAGTGCGTGCAGATGCACTCACACCTGCCTGCTGCCATTCCTGAGCAAGCTCTGCACTGCTGGTAGCCCGATCCCGCAGCTGAAACACTTTTAAGAGACGGTCCTGGCGCTTGCTGGTCTTTCTTGGACGCCCTGGAGCCTTTTTGGCAACAATGGAACCTCTCTCCTTGAAGTTCTTGATGATGCGATAGATTGTTGACTGAGGTGCAATCTTTCTAGCTGCGATACTCTTCCCTGTTAGGCCATTTTTGTGCATTGCAATGATGACTGCACGTGTTTCTTTAGAGATAACCATGGTTAACAGAAAAGAAACAATGATGCCAAGCACCAGCCTCCTTTAAAGTGTCCAGTGGTGTCATTCTTACTTAATCATGACAGATTGATCTCCAGCCATGTCCTCATCAACACCCACACCTGTGTTAATGGAGCAATCACTGAAAAGAGGTTAGCTGGTCCTTTTAAGGCAGGGCTGCAATGATGTTGAAATGTGTTTTGGGGATAACGTTAATTTTCTAGCCAAATATTGACTTTGCAAGTAATTGCTGTTAAGCTGGTCACTCTTTATAACATTCTGGAGTATATGCAAATTGCCATTAGAAAAAGTGAAGCAGTAGACTTTGTAAAAATTAATATTTGTGTCATTCTCAAAACTTTTGACCATGACTGTACAGCAGGTCTCAGAAAGGAAGGAGCAACATTTGACTTTTAGAACACAAAATTGGCTGAAATCAACATTGGACGCCATATCACATTTACTTATGTGATGTGCCTAAACGGTGGAACCCCATCCCAAGTCAACTTAGTTTGGAAATTAGACCTCTCAAGGAATTTATCTAGATGTGTGGTGATCAACTTGAACCCCTTGGTGCTTCAGAGAATTTTAAAAAGTTGAGCCAGAAAAATAAAAATATCACATTTGTTTTACTTTAATAAGTGTAACAGAAGAAAATGGACCCCAAAAAGTTGTTGTGCAATTTTTCCCGAGTGTTCCGATACCCCATATTTTTGAGAAAAGTACTGTTTGGGTGCATGGTAGGGCTTGGAAGGCAAGGAGTTTCGCTTGACTTTTGGAACACAAATTTGGCCAAAATCATTTTTGAACGCCATGATGCGTTTGCAGAGCCCATTATGTGTCTAAACAGTAGAAATCCCCCAAAAGTGACTTTAGTTTGGAAAATAGACCCCTTAAGGAATTTATCTAGATGTGTGGTGAGCACATGATGCCTGATGCCTCACAATATTTTATAACGTTAAGTAGTGCAAATAAAAAAATATATATTTTTCCCACAAAAATGTTGCTTTTGACCAAAATTTTTCACTTTCACAAAGTTAATAGGAGAAAAATGGACCCAGAAATTTGCTGTGCAATTTCTCCTTAGTACACTGTCACCCCATGTGTGGTGGAAAACGACTGTTTGGACACATGGCCAGGCACCTAAAGAAAGGAGTGACGTTTTGTGGTGTTGACTTTGATGGAATTCTTTGTGGGTGCCATTTGCAGAGCCCTTGAGGTGCCAAAATAGTGTAAGCCTCCACAAGTAACCCCATTTTAGAAACTAGACCCCTCAAAAAAATTATCTAGATTTGTGGTGAGCACACTGAACCCCAGGTGCTCTACAGAATTTTATAACGTTGAGCCTTGAAAATGAAAAAATTACATTTTTTTCTTACAAAATTGTTGCATTTGAGTCATATGTGAGTTGTGTAGAGTCCATAAGGTTAGCATATGTGAGTTGTGTAGAGTACATCATGCCATGCAATAAATTAGAGTCAATCAGTAATACATTTAGTAATCCATGGATGAGTGGTACAGTTTGAACTAGCCTTTTATGTACAGACTAGGTTTGTCTGAGCAGGTGTCGCATTGATAAGTGGTGTCCTTTCTTATCCCTCTTCAGAAACACACTTTGCACTTTTTGTGATCTTCCTTTCTTTCCAGATTCGGTAGAAATGTTGCCCTGGTACAATATGAGCACCTCTAGATCCAGAAGTATTGGGCCTTTCCCTTCCTTACTTCCAAATATTAGAGCCTTAATCACTATCTCCTGAAACTGAAGGAATGTGGCAGTCTGGTCTGCACACCATGATAGCACCTAAGCGTTTTATATTATCATTTGAATGATGTGCATAGCCAGCTTTTTGTACCACACCTTAGCTTTCTTCATGGCATCAACTCCCCACGTGTTCTTTTTGCACAAAAGGACACAGTCTGGTTTGGGGACCTGTATAATGGTATCTCTTACAGCTGTGGGGGTACTGACATAACCACGTAGTGTGGTCAAAAAGGACATCCCTCTTGAGATGGTCATTGATAACCCTTATCCAGCAGTGGGTGCACCAATTCCTTCTCATTCTCAAGACAGGGAGTGCATTCAGAGGGTTGAATCAGGTTGTCATTGTCTTCAAAAACTCTAAATATGTGGGTGTACCCTGAGGTACTCTCACACCGTTTGTATAATTTTATTCCATACCTTGCCCTGAGAAAATATTGCCAGAATTTAATCCTCGCTTTGAAGTATATTAGACACACACCTACACAGATATCCCTTTGGGGAATGTATATCTCAGTAAACCAGTTGTTGAAGTGATCAATGACTGACCGAATTTTGAAAAGTCGGTCAAAGTTGGGGTCATCTTGAGTTTGACACCGGTAGATATCTGGAGGCATTGCAAAGAGGGATGAAATTGCCGTAATCAGGTATCGATCAGCAATCAAATATCGATCAGCGCTTGGTGGCAGAAGGGGGGTGGGGGAATGGGTTAGGAAGAGGGGGGAAAGAGGGGAGAGAGGGATTGGGGTGGATTAGAATAAAGGTGAATAAATACCTATTAAAAATTATACCTAATTATTTACTAATGTATAGGTACAGTATACACCTGTACCCTTAAACCCGTATGGGATGATAGAAATATACAAAACTGGGCCCTGATCAGATGCAAATAGTTACTTCAATAAGTAGGACACCATGTAGCTACCAAAGTGTCATAACCATAGCCTGAGGTGTTTACCTATATATATTAGTTGGATTGTGCACAATTTGCAATTTTTGTGTGCATGGACATTTTCTCCAAACAATATATATTGTGTAGTTGTTTGAGCACTTATGAATATTGGAGATTATATATACACACTTTGTTAGGGCTGGCGGAACGCACAAAATAATATAAATAATAAGTGCGTTCGCAGCCCGGGGTCCACCGTGCAGGCTGAGCCTGCTGCTGGTAAGAGGGCGGTAAGGTGAACTCTGTTACTTCACAGAGTAGCAACTTTAGACACTGTGGCCCTATACGGCGGTAAAAGCGAACTCTGTTACATCACAGTGTCGCTAAGGTAGAGACGCAGAGATATGGACTGTGTCCTGTTAACTCCACAGGAATGCACAGACAACTGCTGTGCGGACAGCAGTCCGTAGTAAATGCAATCAGCAATGCAAACAGACAATCTCCTCACCGGAGAAGCCGGTATTCTAGGGGCTTATTTCAGCCAAGCTCTAAACACGTGCATACAATCTCCTCACGGAGGTTCCGGTATTCTAGGGGCTTATTTCAGCCGAGCCCTAACACATGCGTGCAAGATCACACTGGCGCAAGCACATAATGTAATTGATACTAACGCATGGCGGCACGACCATGCCACCCTTATATAGTAGCAACTACAGGACCTGCCAGATAAGGACCAATAGGAAACTGCTCCAGAACACAAGTGGTTTCAGGACCTTCCTGGCAGACCAATAGGAGCTGCTGCAGTACCTGAGCATGTGACCCCTGATCTCCAATGAGAGATCTTACCCTGGGCATGCTCAGAAGAGGAAAGCAAGGACTTTGTCCCAAAGACGTCTGCTCGCCGCTAACCAGCACTGGCCACAACAGCAGAACCCGGAGAGGCAGCAGCAATCCTCAGCACAATGTTAGACTGGGCGAGACGCTGGGATTGACGTCTATGCTGAGCAGAGTCCACTGCGGCCGGAGATGGATGGGAGACAGCAGCAGGGACGGCTCGAGATTCCCCCGATGCAGAAGCGGGAACCCGACCCCTAACACACTTGACTATATATTGGGCAGGACCAGACTTTGGCTCCATATTGTTGGATGCTCTGTCCACTTTTTTTTTTTTTTAGGTACAATACCATTGGGGACTTACCCTAGGTGGTCTTGACTAAAGTAAGATGACAGTGAGTGGGGGCACCATAACTTACATGCTTTATCTAGGGTGCCAACATCTGTGACCAGGCAGCGCTTATCTTTATGTTGCATTATTGAGGGAAAATGTTAGGACATCCCCTGCCTGATCTTGTCTTCGGTTCTGTTTTCTATTTAACAAATTAAATTGATATTATTTAGTTGCAATATAAATATATGCATAAGTCTTTTTTTAATTAGACATACCAAGTTTATTTCCTTTTTCTTTATGAGTGTTAATAAAAATGTAATATTTTATAATAGGGAATTATTCATCTCATTAGAAATTCAGTGTATCCCTTACATAATTGATATACTGTAAGTGGATTAGAAAAAAGCAGAGGACAATAGACCCTAAAATATAACCTTTAATAATGAAGTTAAAAACTCAAAATCTCTCAAAGAAATATGTTAGAAAATATGTATCCAAATACACATATAACAGCCAAGATACATAAGGGTACTCCAAAAAAATACAATAAATTGATAGAATATAAAATGTACGGACTACATCACCATAGCGAGAGTCCCTGAATGCCAGCGGAGGTTGGAATCCTAAATTGTGCGATATGTTGCACCTGCTCCTGGGGGCTGTCCCTTCGGACCCTAAGGCTGTGGTTCCACGGTCCGGAACCACAGCGCTTTGGACGGAGCGGAAATTCCGCTCCGTCTAAGCCCCGCCCCCTTTATGACGCGCGATCTTTCCAGAGGTGTTCAGGACACCTCCGGAACACCTCCGGAAAGAACGCAGGGCTACATAGCCCTGTGTTAAATTCTGTTGCGGCGACGCACCGTCGCCGCAATACGCGAGGACATGCTGCGGTCTAAAAAGACGCGCCGCATGTCCGTTTACGCAGGTCTGCCACCTGCGTATTGTTACGCATAGTGGAGACGGGATTTCTTGAAATCCCCTCCACTATGCTGTAACATCTGGACGCTGCGTGTTTGGCGCTGCGCCAGCGCACAGCGCCAAACACGCAGCGTTTCCTGACCGTGGAAACTCACCCTAATACACCCCTAATACAAAGTGTAGCACAGATAGCGATAAATGCAAAATCCTGAATGTGTGTAAATATATTATACACAATAATCAATTGTCTGTTTTTTGAAGACAAAGATGTATATACATCCAAATATGCATCAATAATTAATTATTACTCTATCTCTAATTAGGGTAAATATACATAGATGATCCAGAGTAGTCAAAGGGATAATGCAAAAAGGGCATTAAGAAGAAAACCTCTCAATAAACAGCTAGGATATCAAATGTTATCCTAAAAAAATGACCATTCTGATGGAAAAAACATACCCCATATCATAATTTAAAGTGCTTTACAGGTAGTAAAAAATACCCAAACCTGAATCTATCTCAGTATACTATACACAACTGTGGCACCCCAGGAGTCCGGTTGCCACAGGGGCATTGCCTCCCTCACAAGGGGTAATGTCATGCCTGGAAGCAATGAGAGGTGCAATGACCAGATAGCAACAGCATCCAACACTTGTTCAAACTTCTGACCAAAAGGGGTGGGGCTTAAAGGAGTGACAGTTAATGGGAGGAGTCAGTGCTGAAGTAAGGAGATTGTTCTGGAAAGAGTCAGTCAGTGAGAGGGGAGTGAGAGAGGGAGTGAGGGCTGACAGAGTCTGAGGAGAGTTGAGGAGGAAAGGAGAAATTTGGGGAATTTGGGGAGTGGAGCTTAGAGTAAGCTCACCCCAGAGCTGAGCGCTTAAAACTAAAGAGAGCCGACAGCTAAATCCAGAGGGCAGGGGACTGCAGGCCTCATAAAACACTCGGCGGCACAGCAGCATAAGAAAGCCTGGAACCGCCACGAAAGAGCGACACCTGTAAAAAATGCTCAAGCTGCCTGCCATATGGGCAAGCGCTTAAAGAAAAGTAGGAATAGAGGCCCAAGCACAGCTTTAGGCAGCAAGAACCTCAGCGGAAAGCGCAAAAGGGAGGACTCCATATCTATCTGGCTCAGTGGATCTTGAACTGCTTCCAGGCTACTCAGATCTCCCACACAATCTGTGATCCCCTGGTTTGCACCCTGGACTATCAAGTAAAGGTAAAAGGAAATTGCAATCCAGCTGTGCCCTAAGCTTTATAACTGCGTCATCTATTCTGCATTACAATCGTCACCATTTCAAATAAAACATACAACTGCCCTGGGGCCTAGCTCTGCCTGTGGAAAGCTGACCCAACTGTGCTACATCATCATCTGCCCCAGTGGACTTAAGCTGCAGTGTCGTCTAACACCTTATTTGCCAAATACCACAGATGGCGTCACGACAAATCCCCTAAAATAATCCCCATAAACTTTATTTTCCCTTTTCATCATTTGATTGTTCGCCAAGGGCCACGGACCAGATCACCGTTGCCGTGACATCCTCTGAAGTAACAGAACCAGCCTGGTAATGAGTACCCCATGGCCCTGCGGTGTGCGGCACAACAACTAGCTGACCATATTACAAAGAATAGAGGATGTAAATATATCCAATTAATCTTGACTAATTTCCTTACTCCTATATATTGTGAGACAGTGAAGGAATATGTGTTGAATGGGGTGTACATTTCACCTAGGTATAAGGGAAATGTGTGGCTTTGTAAACCTAGTGGTAGAGAAAGGTCACTACACCTCACATTCAACACACAGTTGCAGCTCAGGCCTGAAATCACTCAGGTCTTAATTAGGAGACCAGAAGTAGGTGTCTGCAAACACAATCTGAGAGCTGTCTTCAGTCTGGACACAGGGAGGTGTCCTGGCACAAAGAAGCAGTCTCCAGGATTGCGAGCTGTCTTCAGTCTGGACACAGAGAGGTGTCCTGGCACAAAGAAGCAGTCTCCATGATTGCGAGCTGTCTTCAGTCTGGACACAGGGAGGTGTCCTGGCACAAAGAAGCAGTCTCCAGGATTGGGAGCACGCTTAATCTGGACAAGGGGTCCAGGCACAGAAGGTGTCTCCAGGAGTGTGAGCTATCTCAGTCTGGGTGCAGGAAGTACCCCGGACACACGAGTAGTCTCAGTGAGAATCAGTGCGAACAGCGCTGAATAGGAGTGGATCTCTCTCAAGTCTGGACGTTGGAGTTGCCTTCAGACACAAGGAGGAGTATCTGTGAAGCTCCATACTGGTAACATATATCATGTGTGTTGTTTTGGGCACAGACTGGTAGAGTCTGGACCCGGATAGACAGGGCAATCTATCTATGTGTAATTAGTGGCTAGACAAGCCCAGGTTTTCTGTTTATGATTTATTTTTATCTGTTTGCTGTGGACTTTAATAAAGCTGGTTGCGGCCAGTTTTACACCAGAACTGCTGTCTGAATGAACTGTTTTCATGCCATTCTGTCTACCCAGACAGCGATCCTAGAGTTAAATCCCCTGGAAATGTTACAATTGGTGGAGAATGCTGGGGCAGCGCAGTGCCTGATACAGTTAGTGCTGGAGTGTGCATGCAGCACAGAGGCTTAGAGACAGCAATAAAGGTGAAGTCTGTTGAAATAGCAGCAGAGAAAAAAAAAAAGTGTGTCAGCAGAAACGTCTGTTTGGAGCAGTCTTGGAGAGACAGTGGCCCTGATAGGGTCTGCAGAGAGAAAATGTATGCACAGCAAAGCTGAACTTGTTGTGAAAATGACTGTGGAATGTGCAGCAGCAAAAGAAAAGTCTGTGGAGCAGTCTTAAAGAGACAGGAGCCCTAATAGACTTTGCAAAGGAAAAAAAAAAAAAGTGTCTGCACAGCAGAGCTGAATTTTTCTGTGGAAAAGACTGTAGAGTGTGTATGTCTTGAGTGAAGACTGCCGTTGTTAAGACAGAGAAGTCTGACAGCATGGATGACAGCATGGAGGCGCTGTTTGAACAAATGGCGCAAGTTATTGTGCAACATAAGACTGCCGTGGTTGAGACAGATAAGTCCGGCAGTATGGAGGGGCTCGTTGAGTACCTGGTACAGGCCCAGCGGAGCATGGAGCAGCAGCGCCTGCAGCACCAGCAGCGCATGCAGGAGCACCGGCAGCAATTCCTGCAGCAGGAGAATAACCGGTTGTTGGAGCAGATTGCAGCTCTCCGCACCGCGTCTCAGAGTAATGTTGTGAAGGCACCTGACTTGTCCGCTGTAAAGAAGGCGGTAAGACGGTCCCTGAAAAAGATGACACCTCGTGATGATGTGGAGGTATATCTCACTAGATTTGAGGAACTGGCAGAGAAGGAGAATCTGCCCCTATCTGAGTGGGCCATGATGGTCGCACCCTACCTGATTGGAGTGCCCCAGGTGGCCTATGCTGACCTGAGCGAGCAGGACAGCCAAGACTATGCCAAGCTGAAAGCGGAGATTCGTACCCGGCTGAGTGTTACGGTGACAGCCCGTGCCAGGGGAGTTCGTGACTGGAGATACAGTTGGGAGTCTGCAGTCAGCGAGCCTGATTATGGAGTTGGAAAGGTGATGGTGAACCGTTACACCCGAGCACGTCCTCCTGAGGTACAGCCGTCTGAGAGGTCGTCACTTCAGAGTTCCCGGACGCTGAACTCTCGCGGTAAGAGCGTTCCAGCTGTTGGGGACATATGGGAGGGTGATTGTGGTGGACAGTGTTGGAGATGTCGTGAAATTGCAGCCGGCTGTTCACTAGAGGGGGAGCCTATGTGCCGTGATGTTGGCAGGTCCCTCTCTCTCTGCGCAGAACCGGTGTGTGTGACCACTGCAGCCGAAGAGACTGGACCACAGGTGTCCCGGTGGTTGTAAGTGAATGCCCAGCACAGGCCCTCTTAGACTCAGAGAGTCCAGTGACTTCCGTATGTGACTTTCCCCGATCTGAGGAGCTCTGGGGAGAAATGTTTCTGATGGACAGTGTGATGAAGCTCCTACTGAGGGTGCGCAGTCCCGAGGGGCGGAACACAATGCTAGTGGGCCGTTAAACTTATGTGATGATAATAATGATGACCATGATAATGATGATGATGATAATGATAATGATGATGATGATGATGATGATATAATGATGATTATGATAGTGATGATGATACTGATCATAGTCATGATAATGATATTGATAATAATGATGACTGTGATAGTGATGAAATTCCTTTGCAGGTGATGTTGGGAGACGAGGATGGTGGTTCTCGGGAACCGAGTGTCCCTGACTTGCCTGTGTCCTGTGACAATTTTGAGAGGGAGCAGTGGCGAGACCCTCTCTTAAAACGGCCCAGGAAAATAGGGATGTTCTAAATGAGGTTTCCCAAGAGCCTGGCTCTGAGGAGAGGTTTCTTCATGTTGCCATAAACACTGAAGTCCAGGGAGAGGTAGTGAGCCAGCTCCTAGTGCCTGAACTATATAGAAGTGTAGTGCTGGGGTTGTCACCTAGTCACATACTTGAGGGACCAGATGGTGAAGTTAATGTTGTGGATGACATGTTAACTAAGGTTCCAGATCAGGATGTGAATGAGAATGAATTGTATACTCCTGAAAGTGAGCGGGATGTGAATGAAAATGAATTATATAACCCTGACAGTGAGCAGGATATGAATGAAAATGAAGGGTATAGCCCTGACAGTGAGCCAGATGTGACTGAAGAAGTGGAGTATGGGATGGACGGTGGGGCTTTGGGCGTGTCTTGCCAGAAGAGCCTGAAAGTGGGGAACTGGAGAAAAGTGAAAAGCCCCCTATACCTTCTGTGATAGTTGGTGACACATGGTCAGTGCACCAGGGACAGGAGGTACGTGAGTTTCTGAGGAAGAGTCAGCAGAAGTGTTCTGATGTTCGGGTCGTACTTCTCTGGCCAGGCACTATATCGAAAATGAGCCCGGCCCTAAGGTCAAGATGAAACCGTGTAGGATACCCGAGGCCCGCAGAGAGTATAGGCCTGGGAGGGTACAGGGTAGTGCGGATGCTTCAGATGAAGAGAAAGTTGATGTTGGCTATGACTCAGGTGACGATACAAATGACAGTGGTGAAGATGAAGCTGATGAGGGCCATGACTGGTCCAGAGTTCACTGTCTCTGTTGGATTGTTGACCAGCCCTCCGGTCTGGATGACCAGCCCTCCGGTCTGGAGAAGAGGGAGGGGATATGTGAGACAGTGAAGGAATATGTGTTGAATGGGGTGTACATTTCACCTAGGTATAAGGGAAATGTGTGGCTTTGTAAACCTAGTGGTAGAGAAAGGTCACTACACCTCACATTCAACACACAGTTGCAGCTCAGGCCTGAAATCACTCAGGTCTTAATTAGGAGACCAGAAGTAGGTGTCTGCAAACACAATCTGAGAGCTGTCTTCAGTCTGGACACAGGGAGGTGTCCTGGCACAAAGAAGCAGTCTCCAGGATTGCGAGCTGTCTTCAGTCTGGACACAGAGAGGTGTCCTGGCACAAAGAAGCAGTCTCCAGGATTGCGAGCTGTCTTCAGTCTGGACACAGGGAGGTGTCCTGGCACAAAGAAGCAGTCTCCAGGATTGGGAGCACGCTTAATCTGGACAAGGGGTCCAGGCACAGAAGGTGTCTCCAGGAGTGTGAGCTATCTCAGTCTGGGTGCAGGAAGTACCCCGGACACACGAGTAGTCTCAGTGAGAATCAGTGCGAACAGCGGCTGAATAGGAGTGGATCTCTCTCAAGTCTGGACGTTGGAGTTGCCTTCAGACACAAGGAGGAGTATCTGTGAAGCTCCATACTGGTAACATATATCATGTGTGTTGTTTTGGGCACAGACTGGTAGAGTCTGGACCCGGATAGACAGGGCAATCTATCTATGTGTAATTAGTGGCTAGACAAGCCAGGTTTTCTGTTTATGATTTATTTTTATCTGTTTGCTGTGGACTTTAATAAAGCTGGTTGCGGCCAGTTTTACACCAGAACTGCTGTCTGAATGAACTGTTTTCATGCCATTCTGTCTACCCAGACAGCGATCCTAGAGTTAAATCCCCTGGAAATGTTACAATATATATACACAGTGGTGGCCAAAGTATTGGCACCGCTGCAATTCTGTCAGATAATACTCAGTTTCTTCCTGA
The DNA here is from genome assembly GCA_033576555.1 of Oophaga sylvatica. Classification (NCBI taxonomy): domain Eukaryota; kingdom Metazoa; phylum Chordata; class Amphibia; order Anura; family Dendrobatidae; genus Oophaga; species Oophaga sylvatica. The sequence continues at coordinate 56,814,155 of JARQOD010000004.1, read as the reverse complement.
AAATGATTGCAATCACAAATTATTTGCTATTCTTATCTTCATTTAATTTGCTTGCAAGGTAAAACACTAAAGAGAATGAAGCAAGAATCAAATCCTTGATCATTTCACACAAAACTCCAAAAATGGGCCAGACAAAAGTATTGGCACCCTCAGCCTAATACTTAGTTGCACAACCTTTAGCCAAAATAACTGCAAACAACCACTTCTGGTAACCATCAATGAGTTTCTTACAATGCTCTGCTGGAATTGTAGACCATTCTCCTTTGGCAAACTGCTCCAGGTCCCTGATATTTGAAGGGTGCCTTCTCCAAACTGCCATTTTGAGATCTCTCCACAGGTGTTCTATGGGATTCAGGTCTGGACTCATTGCTGGCCACCTTAGAAGTCTCCAGTGCTTTCTCTCAAACCATTTTATAGTGCTTTTGGAAGTGTGTTTTGTGTCATTGTCCTGCTGGAAGACCCAAGACCTCTGAGGTAGACCCAGCTTTCTCACACTGGGCCCTACATTATGCTGCAAAATTTGTTGGTAGTCTTCAGACTTCATAATGCCATGCACACGGTCAAGTAGTCCAGTGCCAGAGGCAGCAAAGCAACCCCAAAACATCAGGGAACCTCCGCCATGTTTGACTGTAGGGACCTGTGTTCTTTTCTTGGAATGCTTCTTTTTTTTTTCCTGTACACTCTATGTTGATGGTTTTTTCCAAAAAGCTTGACTTTTGTCTCATCTGACCAGAGAAGATTCTTCCAAAACATTTCAGGCTTTCTCAGGTAAGTTTTGGAAACTCCAGCCTGGCTTTTTTATGTCTCGGGTAAGAAGATGGGTCTTCCTGGGTATCCTACCATACAGTCCCTTTTCATTCAGACGCCGACGGATAGTACGAGTTGACACTGTTGTACCCTCGGACTGCAGGGCAGCTTGAACTTGTTTGGATGTTAGTCGAGGTTCTTTATCCACCATCTGCACAATCTTGCATTGAAATCTCTCATCAATTTTTCTTTTCCTTTCCCACATCTAGGGAGGTTAGCCACAGTGCCATGGGCTTTAAACTTCTTGATGACACTGTGCACGGAAGACCCAGGAACATTCAGGTCTTTGGAGATGGACTTGTAGCCTTGAGATTGCTCATGCTTCCTCACAATTTGGTTTCTCAAGTCCTCAGACAGTTCTTTGGTCTTCTTTCTTTTCCCATGCTCAATGTGGTACACACAAGGACACAGGACAGAGGTTGAGTCAACTTTCATCCATGTTAACTGGCTGCAAGTGTGATTTAGTTATTGCCAAACCTGTTAGGTGCCACAGGTAAGTTACAGGTGCTGGTGATTACACGAATTAGAGAAGCATCACATTATTTTTCAAACAGTGCCAAAAACTTTTGTCCACCCCTTTTTAGGTTTGGTGTGGAATTTATCCAATTTGGCTTTAGGTCAATTTTTTTTGTGTTTTTTTCATTGAAAACAAATTAAATGAAGATAATAATACCAAAGAATTTGTGTTTGCAATCATTTTCAGAAGAAAACTGAGTATTATCTGACAGAATTGCAGGGGTGGCCAATACGTTTGGCCACACTGTACATACAGTCATGGCCAAAAGTTTTGAGAATGACACAAATATTATATTTTCACATGATCTGCTGCCCTCTGGTTTTTATGTGTGTTTGACAGATGTTTTTTTTATCACAGACAGAAATATAATTGCAAACATATGAGTAAAAAAGCTTATATTGACAGTTAGAATGAGTTTAATGCAGCAAGTCAATATTTGCAGTGTTGACCCTTCTTCTTCAGGACCTCTGCAATTCTCCCTGGCATGCTCTCAATCAACTTCTGGACCAAATACTGACTGATAGCAGTCCATTCTTGCACAATCAATGCTTTCATTTTGTCAGAATTTTTAGGTTTTTGTTTGTCCACCCGTCTCTTGATGATTGACCACAAGTTCTCAATGGGATTAAGATCTGGGGAGTTTCCAGGCCATGGACCCAAAATCTCTATGTTTTGTTCCTTGAGCCATTTAGTTATCACCTTTGCTTTATGGCAAGGTGCTCCATCATGCTGGAAAAGGCATTGTTGATCGCCAAACTGCTCTTGGAAGTTGGGAGAAGTTGCTCTTGGAGGACATTCTGGTACCATTCTTTATTCATGGCTGTGTTTTTAGGCAAGACTGTGAGAGAGCCGATTCCTTGGCTGAGAAGCACCCCACACATGAATGGTTTCAGGATGCTTAACAGTTGGCATGAGACAAGTAGCGCTCACCTTGTCTTCTCCGAATGAGGCCTTTTCCTGATGTCCCAAACAATCGAAAAGGGGATTCATCAGAGAAAATAACTTTACCCCAGTCCTCAGCAGTCCACTGCCTGTACCTTTTGCAGAATATCAGTCTGTCCATGATGTTTTTTCTGGAGAGAAGTGGCTTCTTTGCTGCCCTCCTTGAGACCAGGCCTTGCTCCAAGAATCTCCGCCTCACAGTACGTGCAGATGCACTCACACCTGCCTGCTGCCATTCCTGAGCAAGCTTGCACTGTGGTAGCCTGATCCCGCAGCTGAAACACTTTTAAGAGACGGCCTGGCGCTTGCTGGTCTTTCTTGGGCACCCTGAAGCCTTTTTGGCAACAATAGAACTCTCTCCTTGAAGTTCTTGATGATGCGATAGATTGTGACTGAGGTGCAATCTTTCTAGCTGCGATTACTCTTCCCTGTTAGGCCATTTTTGTGCATTGCAATGATGACTGCACGTGTTTCTTTAGAGATAACCATGGTTAACAGAAGAGAAACAATGATGCCAAGCACCAGCTCCTTTTAAAGTGTCCAGTGGTGTCATTCTTACTTAATCATGACAGATTGATCTCCAGCCATGTCCTCATCAACACCCACCCTGTGTTAATGGAGCAATCACTGAAAAGAGGTTAGCTGGTCTTTTAAGGAGGGCTGCAATGAGTTGAAATGTGTTTTGGGGGATAAAGTTCATTTTCTAGCCAAATATTGATTTGCAAGTAATTGCTGTTAAGTGATCACTCTTTATAACATTCTGGAGTATATGCAAATTGCCATTAGAAAAGTGAAGCAGTAGACTTTGTAAAAATTAATATTTGTGTCATTCTCAAAACTTTTGTCATGACTGTATGTATTAAAACTTGTCTCTGGCACTGTTTCTTGCAAAAAGCGTGGCTCTTGCACTGTATCTATAGTAAGCTCGGTTTGTCCCTGTATCTATGCAGTAAGCTTAGTTTCTATCCCTGCATTTATGTAGTAACCTCTGTTATGTTCCCATATCTATGTAGTAAGCTCAGTCATGTTCCCATATTGATGTAGTAAGCTCAGTTTCTGTTACTATATCTATAAGTAAACGGTTTCTGCTCTCGTATCTATGTTGTAAGCTTGTTTCTTTTGCCTTGTGTATGTACTAAGCTCTGTTCTGTTCCTGTATCTATGTACTAGCCAACATTATTAAAAAGCCTGTTATTTGTTACTTTAATGCAGCAGCCAAACATACTGTATGCATGTTAAAGGGAATCTGTCACCCTAAATTGGCGGGATATTTAAATGATTGCAGTCAGGTCAGATGGGAGGTGTTTTGGGTACTTGCCTTAACATGTTGTTCGCCGCTGTCTCCATTATTTCTGGGAATTGTAGTCGTTGCCCTCCATAATAACGCGCCTGCGCATTGCAATCTTGAATTGCGCACACGCAGTAGGTTTGCCCGCGATTGCAATGTGCAGGGGCGTTTATGGAGGGCAACGACTAAAAAACCCAAAAAAATTAATGGAGACAGCGGTGAACAACATTTTAAAGGCAATACCCAAAAAAACCGCCCATCTGCCCCGGGAACTGCCATCTTTTAAAATTTATCCCCCCAAATTTTAAAGGGTTTGACAATTTCCCCTTTAAAGAGGGGCTGCAGCGGTTGGGGGCCACTGTTTTTGTTTTTTTTTCCCCGGGCCTAAAATTTGTCAGCTGAACCCCGTGATTAAAAAACATCCCGTTTTTTGGGAAACAGGTATTTCCCGAATCTGGGAAGATGACAGATATACGAAAAATCAAATATTACCTTAATTAAACCCCATAAATTGCACTGCTGCGAGGAAGCATGAAAAACCCCAAGGGGCCTTTTGGGCCTCCTTATAAATTTTTTTAAAACCTTCATTATTTTCCCCTCCCATTTTCAAGTATGCCACAAAAAATATTACAAATAGCCACTATTAATCAATGTCATTATCTCATCGTTAAAATTTTTAAATTTGGGTTTCTTCACCAAAAACCCCCCGGGAATGGGGGAAAATTATTAAACTTATCGGGTTTTAAAGGGAAACTTAACAACTGTTTGGGAAAACCTGTTTCCCCCTTTTTAAACCCAAGATATAAACCCTCAGCATTTGGATGCTTTTTTCCAGCCCTTTTCTAAAAGATTTTTCAATGAGGTCAAAGAGGGGACTTTTGGCCTTACTTTTAAGCCTGTAACTTACACTATTTTACTCATAAAACTCCATAAACCCAAATTTATATGTTTCAATCCCTTTGTTATCAAAAAAAGTCTAGAATGGCTTTGAATTAAAAATTTTCAAAAATAATAAATCAAAATCCCCCTTTTCAAAATAAACCCCCCCAAAAGCCAAATTTAACTATTTCAAAAGGGGTTTCAATTCGGGCCCAAGTGCTTAATTAACTGTAAAAAGGGCTTGGTACAAGGAATCTGTATAACAAAAAAATAGCAAGCACATGGGGAATCTCCCTGGGGAAACAAAATTTTTTTTGGGGTGGAGACCCTTGTTTAAGGGGAGGGGAAAAGCAGGAGGCCCCTTAATCCACCCCGAAAATATTTGTGCCAAAAAATTCCCAATTTCATGTAAAAAAAATTTTATTTTTTAATACGGTTTGGGGGATCCCAGTTGAGTGCATTAGATTTTTAAATCTCCCTAAATTTTAAAAGAAATAAAAAGGCAAAGTTTTTTGACATTTTCCCTAGTAATAAATGCCCCCCCCCCTTGGATTTGATGTTCGGATGAAGCTTAGCGTATAAAAGGGGCAATTAATGCTACCATACCCAAAGGGATAAAAAATTAATAAAAATTTTTCCGGGGGCTTAATTTCTTTTAAACCCTTGCCTTAAATGATGATATGAGATGTCCCAGAACATAATGTTTAACCCGAAATCAGCTGCTGTTAATATTTTTATTATTTTTCAATTAATTTTAATCTCTTTTATTTGGAACTTTAGAAAAACATGAATATAAGGGATGGGAAAAATATAGCCCCTTCTAAACAAATTTTGGGAAATTTTCCCTTTACACTCTGTCCCTTTTTTTTCTATCCCGTATTTGGTCAAATTTTTTTAAAAAAATGTATAGTTAAAAAAAAATGCAGCCCCCGAATGATATTTCTAGAACAGTAAATTTTTCCCTTCCATAACTTAATTTATGAGCATATTTAAATAAATAAAGTTGCCTGTTATTTTAAAAAACCCCCTAAATATTTTTTTTTTAAATTTAAAGTAATTTAAAGCACCAATGCTGTAATTTCAGTGGGAAAGCCCCAAAAAAAATTCACCCATATGCCCCCCCCCTTCCCGGGTTTCCCGATTTTGTTCTCTTCTCATGACGTACAAAATTGCAGTTGTACGTAATCACATATGGTTTTTTGTGAGTGGATGTTCCCCTTTTTTCGAAAACCATGAAAGCTCCTAGTTTTTAAATTGTAAAAGCCATTTTTTAAAGGGCATCAGAGAGATGAAGATCCGGGGCAGTTGCCGGGAGTGATGTCCCGAGAAGAGGGGAAGAAAAGAAACTTGGGGAAAGGAGAGGAAAAAGCAGGAGGGAAAATATTAATAAATCAAACTACAATTTCGTATATGCCTAGCAAGCAAAATTTCCCCTTTTAAACCCAAAAAGGAAATTTTTTTTACTTATAGCGGGCCCCTTTTTGGGGTAGCAAACCCAAGAATTTAATGAATTTAAAAAAATTAAATGGGCGGTTTTTAAAAACTTCATTTATGTTCAGTTTTTATTTCACAGAAAAGGGAAAAAATAAGTTTTTTAAATTTTGACTTTCGGTCCTATGTCACAATATATAGAAGAAATAAGAAAACCCTATTTTAAAAGACAATTATGTTTTTTAAATTAAAATAAAATTTTATTGCCTATTTTTATATAATTGTTAAAGCAGATTTTGTCATGTTTATGGATTGTTATTGTTTTTTCCCCAAAAAAACAACATTTTTTTTAAAATTTTGTAATCCACCTTTTGGGTTTTTAATGCGCCTGAACCCTGTGGACATGATCTTTACAAGTCAACATATCCCAACTGAAATTGATCCCCCGGTCTCTTCAAAAACATTCCCCAAAATTGGTGCATACTGGTCGCCTCACTTGGGTTTTTATAACCCTATTTTTTTTTCAACCCCTAAAACACTGTTTCCCGTTGGGTTTTAGGGTTTGGGGGGGTTGTTTGGGGGGGGTTTTTAAACACCCTACTTCATTGTCATTGAACCCCTTTGCCCGTACCAAAAATGCTTTTTCTGATCGTTTGTCTTGCTGGAAAAACTGTCGTTTTTTTTTACCATAAACCAAAGTTGGGTACGAAAATAACTCATCTTTAAAATATAAAATAAAATATAACCAGCAATTTGGGGACCTCCTCTATCCCCGGTCAAGTTTCCAAACCTTTTACTTTTGAAACCGCCGCATTTCATCAGCTTTTTCCCCACAAAACTTTACCCCTTTTTTTTATTTCTTGTTTTGTTGCTTTTTTTTTCTCTTGTTTTTTTCCAGACCCATTTTTTCCCCCCATCTGAGGCTTGTTAAATTAAAAATTTTTTTCCTCCTCAAAACCAAAAACAACCGTTTCCAAATTCCTTAAAATGGGCCCCCTTTTGTAAATTTTTTTGCAAATTTTAAAGGGAAAAGCTTCTTATGACCCAATTTGAGGGGTTTAGGGGGAAACAGGGGCGTTTTTTATTTTTTTTAAAATCGCCGGAAAATTTTTTGCCCCCAAAATCGGGGTTTCAATTTAAAAAACGGGAAAACCCCAAACCCCTGGGGGGGTTCGGGGCCATTGGGTTTGGCGGGGGGGGCCATTTTGCTTTAAGTCGGTTTTTTTTAAGGTTTTTTTAATAAAAGAGGTTATTAATATTTTTTTAACCCCGAAACTTTAAAAATTTAATTTTTTGGGGGGTTTTTTTTTTTTTTCCTTTCTTTTTCCCTTTGGCCCCCCTTTTTTTTTTTTTTTTTTTTTTTTTTTTTTTTTTTTTTTTTTTTTTTTTTTTTTTTTTTTTTTTTTTTTTTTTTTTTTTTTTTTTTTTTTTTTTTTTTTTTTTAAATTTTTTTTTTTTTTTTTTTTTTTTTTTTTTTTTGGGGGGGGGGGGTTTTTTTTTCCCCCCCCCCCCAAAAACCCCCTTTTTTTTCCCCAAAAAGGGGCCCCCCCCCCGGGGGGGGGAGGGGGAAAGGCCCCCCCCCCCCCCCCCCCGGGGGCCCCCACTTTTTGGGGGGGGGGTTTGGGGGGAAAAAAAACCCCGGGGGCCCCCCCAAAAAAAAAAACCCCCCCCCAAAAAAACCCTTTTTTTTGGGGGAAGGGGGGGGTTTTTTTTTAAAAAAAAATTTTTTGGGGGCCCCAAAAAAATTTTTTTTTGGGGGAAGGGGTTTTTTCCCCCCAAAAAGGGGGGGTTTTTGGGGGGGCCCCCCCCTTTTTTTTTTTTGGGGGGAAAAAAATTTTTTTTTTTTTGGGGGGGGTTTTTTTGGGGAATTTTTTTTTGGGGGGCCCCCGGGGGGCCAAAAAATTTTTAAAAGGGGTTGAAGGGGGAAAAAAAAATTTTTGGGGAAAAAAATTTATTTTTTTTTTTTTAAAAAAATTTTTTTTTTAAAATTTTTTTTTTTTAAAAAAAAAAAAAAAAAAAAAAGGGGGAAAAAAAAAAAAAAAAAAAATTTTTTAAAAAAAAAAAAAAAAAAAAAAAAAAAAAAAAACCCAAAAAAAAAAAAGGAAAAAAATTTTTAAAAAAAAAAACCCGAAAAAAAAAAAAAAAAAGGAGGCTTACCCTTAAAAAAAAACAAAAAATTTTCAAATTTTTTTAAAAAAAAACGGGAAAAGGGGGGTTTTTTGGGGGGAAAAAAAAAAAATTTTTTTTATTTTTTTAAAAAAAAAAAAAAGGGGGAAAAAAAGGGGGGCCCCCCCTTTTTCCGGGGGGCCGGGCCCCCCCAAAAAAAAAAAAAAGGGGGGCCCCCCCCCCCCCCCCTTTCCCCCGGGGGGGGGGGTTTTTTTTTGCTGTGTGCAGCAAAGCGGTTCTTTGGGTTTGCCTGCCTCCAGTGACAGTGTACAAATTTGTTTTGGGGGGAGAATCACATCTGATTAGTAGCTGCCTCCCTATAAAGGGGGGCACTTAATTTTTTGGGAGCAAGCGCCTCCCATTGACAGGAAAAAAATTGCTTGTATGGAGAATCACATTTTATTAGGGGGGCCCCTGACGTGAAAAGGGGCATTAATTATTTTAAATTTTTTATATTAATTAATTTACAGCAGGCCAAAGTTTTGAGAAAAACAAAAAATTTTAAATTTTTACAAAGTCTACGTTCAATTTTTTAAAAAAAAAGAAAAAAAAGAGGAAAAAGAAAGAAAGAAAAAGGGGGAAAAAAAGAAAACAAGACTGGCTTACACATAAAATATGGGAACATACAGAGGTTTCACTAGTGTTACGATACGATACTGCAAAACGGGTATCGGCCGATTTTTTGGTGTATGGAAAAAAAATTCCGGATTCCGGTACCGATATTTTTCAATCGGATACCGGAAAAAAGGGAAAAAGCAAGTCCCCCTGCAGTGGCCTCGGTCGGGTCTGTCAGGATGGGGGCCCGGCAACTTTTCCGGGCAGAAGACTACGCGGTCACATCCCCCCCGGATTCTTCTGGCCCCATCCCCTCCCTTTCCCCCGGGGGGGCACATGCAGTATCTCGCATAACTCAGGACTGCTGGGTAATCGCGGCCGTAAAACATCCGATGACGTCACCCCCGGGGGGAAGCGGGGAAGCACTGTGCTGCGCCGGGGGTGTCAGGGTCGCCGTCATTCCGAAAAGAAACAGAGCTGGGTCGTCGTGGGGACAAAACTTTTTTTTAAAGGATGCGTCGGACAGGTGGAACTGTTTTTTTTTTTTTTTTTTTTTTTTTTACAGGAGATCAAGGCCGCGGAATGAGAGAGTTTAAAAAAAAAAGAAAACGTTTGCTTTTTACATTTTAAAAGACCTTTTTCTTTGGGTCTTTTTTTTAAAAAAAAAAAAACTTTTGGGAAATAATGAGGGGGGGGCTTATTTCCCCCTTTCCCTTAAAAACCCCCGGGGTTATTGTCACCGGCATCAACGGTGACAATAAACCCCCCCTTAAACCCCCCCCCCTACAGGGCAAGTGGGGAAGAGCCGGGGGAAAGTGCCACAAAAGGCACATCTTTGAGCGCCAATGTGGGGGCTGGCTGTAGCTGGTATTATGGCGTTGAGGGGGGAAAAAACCAGGGCCTTGGGGCGTCTTTTAAAAACCAGGCCCGCAGCCTTTTCTTGGGTTTAAAAAAAATAGGGGGACCCCTCCCCCTTTTTTTTCAAATCCCTTTTTTTTTAAACCAGAATAAGCAGCCCCGCTGTGGCCTGGAAAATTTTAAACTTGCAAGGTCCATGGGTAATTTGGATCCTTTTCCAGCCTGAAAAAAACCAGGCCCAAACGGGGAGGTTCATCTGGGTGGTTAACAAAAAAGGGGACCCCACGCTAATTTTTTTTCGAGGGGATCCCCTATTTTTTTTTAACAAGCCCAGTATGCAGACTGCGTGGCCGGAAAAAATTAACAGGTGGCAAGGCCCATGGATCTTTGGCTCCAAACAGCCCGAAAATCCGGCCCCAGCGTCGCTTCCATCTGGCTGGTTAAAAAAAAATAGGGGGACCCCCCCCCCCATTTTTTTTTCGAAGGGAACCCCTATTTTTGTTAAATCTTCCCTCTGACTCACTGTGGTGTCCCTGGGGCTGACCGAAGTAAAAGGGAAAGCAACAATTAACTTTCCACTTCTCTCCTGTCCCCCCAAAAAGGAAAACCCCCATTTTAAAAATTTGGGGGGTTTACGGAGGGTTTGCAGCTTTACTGCGGTCCCTGCGTAAACATTAACTCTTTCTGAAGGTTTCCCATCGTGGGACCCCATTGCACGTTTGGGTTAAGAAAATTTTGCTTATTATTTTATTTTTATACAGGAAATGGTTTTAGCGGAAAAAAAATTTGGGGTCAAAAACTTGTGTTTTATTTCATTAAACTTCTTTTTTTATTAAAGTGTGTGTGTTTGTTTTTCTTTCATACAATAGAATTAAAAAATTTGATATTTTCTAATTGACAGTCTCAATTTTTAACCTGGTTTAAAGTGCCCCTTTAAAATTGCAAGGTCATTTTAACCCCTTTATTAACCCATTCGCCCCCGCTAAGGGCAAATGGAAAAGACGGGCAAAGTCCCAGAAAAGGGGCAAATCTAATTAGAATTTGCCCTTTTCTGGGTGCGGGGGGGCAATGTTAGACCCGGGGGGGGGGGGGGGCCAAAAAAAATGGTCCCTCTCGGGCATTATTATCTGCCCCCCACCCCCTGGCTTTGTCTGCTGGTTGCGAAAATAGGGCGGGGGCCCCCCCGCATTTTTTTTCAAAAAATTTTACACCTCTATATATATATACATGCATTGATTTGGACAATTATATATATATTAATATATATATATATATTTATAGTCATACATTTTTCTACATAAGTATAATACCGCATTAAAATTCCCGGGTTTTTTGTGAAAAGCAGAACCCGAATAAAAATGCATTTTGGGGTAAAAGGGGGAAAACCCTTCCTTTGCTATCTGATTTCACAAAAAATTAAAAACGTCTGTGGCAAAATTTCACACCTGTGGGGGTTAATTAAATTTAAAATTCGAGCAAAAAAGTCCGTTTTTTTTTACAAAAATTTTACACCTTTTAATTTAACCCCCCCGTTGAAATTTTTTCAAACATAGCTGATTTAATTGTTTGTGAAAATCAGATAGCAAACGACATGAAAAGACATGGTTAACCCCATTACCCCAAATGTCATTTCATGCGGGTGCATCTGTCCCTTTTTACTGAAGCCGGGCTTTTACCCCGGGAATTGAATCAGAGGAAATTTTACTATGTAAAGTGTATAAATATACATAATGTATTATACACAAACAGTATATATATTATATGTATTCATGTGTGTATTTTTTATGTTTACAAGGAAAGAAGGGGGTTTTTTTTTTTTTTTTTTTTGAATTTTTTTTCCCCCATAGACTTACTGGGACCCCGGTACGGTATCGGGTATCCCCATATTTTTAATGGTATCGGCGTACCATTCCCGATTCCGATACTTAGGAAAAAAAAAAAAAAGAAAACGCCAACTCTAATACTACAAAATGCAGGGAAATAAAACTAAACTTACCGCAAGATACGGGGACAAAACCGGCTTACTACATAATACAGTGCAAGACCACGTTTTTATTCCCATAGAAACATGCCAGAGACAAGTTTAATACATACAGTCATGGACAAAAGTTTTGAGAATGACACAAATTTTAATTTTTACAAAGTCACTGCTTCACTTTTTCTAATGGAAAATTGCAAAACCCAGAATTTTTAAAAAAAGATGATCAGTTTAACAGAAATTACTTGCAAAATATTTTGGGCGAAAAATAAAACTTTAACCCCCAAAACCCATTTTTCAACATATTGCACCCCTGCCTTAAAAGGACATTTAACCTTTTTTTCAGTATTGCCCTTTAACAAGGGTGGGTGTTTGAGGGGGACATGGCGGGGAAATCAATCGTCGTTTAAGTAAGAATGACACCACTGGACATTTTAAAAAGGAGGTGGTCTTGGCATCTTGTTTTTCTTTTGTTAACCATGGTTATCTCTAAAAAGAAAACGTGCATCATCATTGCAATGCACAAAAATGGCAACAGGGAAGAGTACGCAGCTAGAAAGATTTCACCTCAGTCAACAATTATCGATCATAAACTCAAGGAGAGAGGTTCCATTTTTTGCCAAAAAGGCTCCAGGGGGCCCCCAAAAAGACCAGCAACGCCGGACCACTCTTTAAAAAAGTTTTTTAGCTGGGGGGGGGGACGGGGTACCCGCATGCAAGCTTTCTCGGAATGGCAGCAGGGGGTGTGGTGCATCTGCATCACTGTGGGCGGGGATTTTTTGGAGCAAGGCCGGTTCCCCAAGGAGGGGCAGCAAAAAAAAAGTCACTTCTCTCCAAAAAAACATCAGGGCGACTGAATTCTGCAAAAGGACGGCAGTGGACTGCTGGGGGAAAGGGGTAAGTTTTTTTTTTCTCTGTGAAACCCCTTTTTGATTTTTTGGGACATCAGGGAAAACGCCTCATTTGGGGGGGGAAGGGCAAGGTAAGCGCTACCACCATTTGTCTCTGCCAACTGTTAGCACCTAAAAAAAATTTATGTGTGGGGTTGCTTCTCCCAAGGGAATTCCCCTCACAGTCTTGCCTAAAAACACAGCCATGAAAAAGGGGAATGGTAAACCCAAAAAATTCCTCCAAGAGCAACTTTCCCAACCCCCAAACGTTTTTTGGGGATAACAAGCCTTTTCCAGCATGATGGAGCACCTTGCCAAAAAAAAAAGGGGATAACAAATGGGTCAGGAACAAAACATAGAGATTTTGGGGGGGCCATGGCCTGGAAACTCCCCAGATCTTAATCCCATTAGAAATTGTGGCAATCATCAAGAGGGGGGGTGGAAAACAAAAAAAACCAAAAATTCTGACAAAAAGAAAGCATTGATTGTGCAAGAAAAAGGGCTGCATCATCAGGGTTTGGTCCAGAAGTTTATTTTAGAGCTGCCGGGGAGAAAATTCAG
>JARQOD010000004.1:56751188-56801183 GCA_033576555.1 Oophaga sylvatica | reverse complement strand
GGTTAACAAAAATAGGGGATCCCCTCGAAAAAAATTGGCGTGGGGTCCCCCCTATTTTTGTTAACCAGCCAGATGAAGCAGACTGCTGAGGCCTGGTTTTTCAGGCTGGTAAGGATCCAATATCCATGGACCTTGCCAGCCTGATAATACCAGGCCACAGCAGTCTGCTTAGCTTGGCTGGTTAACAAAAATAGGGGATCCCTCGAAAAAAAAAAGGCGTAGGGGTCCCCCTATTTTTGTTAACCAGCCAAGTAAAATTCAGACTGCTGCGGCCTGGTATTAAAAGACTGTCAAGGCCCATGGATTTTGGCCCTCAACAGCCTGATAATACCAGGCTACAGCAGCCCCACATTTGGCGCATCAAAAGATGTGCCAATTGTGGCACTTTACCCGACTCTTCCCACTTGCCCTGTAGCGGTGGCAAGCGGGGTAATAAGGGGTTAATGTCACCGTTGATTGCACGGTGACAATAAGCCCGGTTAATAATGGAGAGGCGTCAATAAGACACCGATCCATTATTAATCCCAAAGTTTTTAAATGTTTAAAAAAAAGACACAGAAAAAAGTATTTTAATGAAATAAAAGAGACAACACAGTTTTCATTAATTTTATTATACACTCATTCCTGCGACGCCATCGATCTCCTGTAAAAAAAGAAAAAAAAACAAACCAACAGTATACCACCTGTCCGACGCAGTCCATAGTAACGAGTGTCCCACGACGATCCAGCTCTGCTACATCGGAATGCCAGGCAGAGCCTGACATCCCGGCGCAGCACAGCTGATTACCTGCTTTCCCGGCGGTGACGTCATCGGACTGCTTTACGGCCGCGATTACCCGGCAGTCACTGCAGTTATCGCGAGAAACTGCATGTGACCGCCAGGGAGAAGAGGATGGCGGCCATCAAGCAGTCCAGGACGTGACCGCCGGAGATCTTCTGCCGGGTAAGTGCCGCTGACTCCTGACAGACCCGACAGACGGACACTGACAGTGACATTCCGATTCCGGTATCCGATATGACGAAAATATCGGAACTCGGAATCGGAATGCCGATACAGCCAATATCGGCCGATACCCGATATTTGCAGTATCGGAATGCTCAACCCTAGTAGACAGACATTGTGGGATTCTGATTATTAGGGAAGTGATATTGAATCCAGAGAGGTAGATCTGTGTGTCATCATGTCATCACTTTTTTTGAGTTAGTGTTTCGGTCATATCTAGTGAACATCAACAGGAATAATGCTCTTGCACTGAAGCATATTAAAGAGATATTCCTGGAAAAGCATTTAAGCAAAGACAATCTCTATCATGGAGTATCAAAATTGAATTGATTAATAAGGGGGAAAAATGAAACTAAGGCATAAGCTCATACCGTATGCTGCCTTATATTTCTACAGTTGTATTACAGCAGAATCCTTAGAGATAATAATAATAATTATTATGATTTTATTTATATAATGCCAACAAATTCTGTAGCACTTTACAATTAAAATTTTACAATTAATAGAGATTGTCCACTACTTTATTATTGATGACCAATTCCCTAGGATAGGTCATCAATGTCTGATGGGGTCAGGGTCCAATACCCTGGTAAAAAAGACTGACTGGCACTTCAAAGCTAATGTGAACAGGTGCCAACTAGGAGCAGCTACCTCCATACATAATAAACAAAAAAAGCTGCACTCTGTAGTGCTAAAGCACGTCAATGTGAAATATATGAAATATGAACAGCAATACTGCTTCTGGATACTAGGAAAAAATGAGAAGCTTAGCAGATAATTTGGCCAATTCATGCATGCCTATCAACCAACAACAAGGTGGTCTCAAAACAAATTGGTCCTAACGTATCTAATGTGAATACCTCTCTAAGACTGAAGCCTGAATTCCTGGGTAGATGTGACTACCTCTATTTCAAGCCTGATTTTATGGGTAGGTAGGATCCTGTTGAAATTAAAATCCACCACATGCTGAAGGGGTCCAATACCCGGCACCCCTACTGATCAGCTGCCCTCTGGGTTGGTGATGGCTGCCAGCCGGAAATGCTCAATTGTGGAGCTGCTCCATCTTCTGATAGTGGCCACAGCTGGGTACTGCACATCCGCCTTCTATTGTTTTGAGTTGGAGGTGGATGTGCAATACCAGGCCACGGCCACTAACAGTAGACGGAGCAGCTGCACGACCCCAAACGATCAGACCTTGATGACCAATGCTGAGAATAGGTCACCAGTGATAAAGTAGTGGTCTAGTGGACAACCTCTTTAAAAGAATAGAGGTTGTACAGAGCCTTAATATTACTGTATTTCTGAGCCCTATTTGTGAATTTTAAACCTTACAAATTACTTTTCTAATCTATTCTATTTAATATAATTTATTTTATTTATTTTATTTTTTTGCTATTGCCAACCTGAAATACCAATCAGCTCCATTCTTCTCACTTCTGGAACTTGGAAAATTGTGTCTGTTTGCAATGTATCTCGACCACAATGTACTCAACTAAATAGTACTCCATGAATGGCATTCTGTACAGCGGCGTAAAGAGAGTTCATTATTTTTGTTCACAGTCAGGGAGTAATATTTATATCCTGCAAAAACCTCAGTAATCTACATTATTCCACTCTCGGTGACTGATGGATCTTCTGTTTGTCGGGATGTTTTATTTATCATACATTTTGAACACAACATGTCATCAAATCCATCTGTAGTGATCTTTATAACCATCATAGTATATAGACCAGTCAACAACTTTTCAGAGAAAGAGCAAAATACATCTGCCGAGACCTCCCAATATGAACTGGGTAATCTGAATGAAATGTTGCCTTTTGCCAAAGGCTTTGGCTTCTAAGGAAGGGGGATGGGAGGGGGCTAGTCTACATTTAAAAACTGCCAAGCAAAATATTTTCATTCATGAGTTCACCCAGCCTAAACATGTACCTAATCCTCGCTGATACTGACAGTTCAGAAAAGGATAACACTGTTACGGCAAGCAGTGATCAGTTCAAAGGCAAAATGGACATGGGGATTTCTAGAATTAACACTTATCACTGAATGACCATCAGGTTTGATATAAAATAGCATTACCAGCTCCTTCAGCAGTTCAAAAGGCGTTCTCCAAATCTGGATTTAGGAGATATAGTCCGACTTTGTAGTTTGTCCCATTATGCAAAAGTTTTATTATTCCGATAGTACAGGTATATGAGCACATAATCTTAGAAAAACATAGCAAATTAGATTACAATGAGATCCATATTTGCCCCTCTGTCTAGATTCTTTACATTTTCTTGTTAATTTGTTTCAGATTATTTCGAATTTTCTTAAATGTGTTACAAATTTATAATATTTTTCATATAGAAAAGAGAAAAAAAAAGCTGAAATTCTGGAGCCAACGAGTTCTCCCCATTTGTCACTTAGACAGTTCTACTTGCTAGAAGTATCCCTTCACAATAAACTGATGAAACTGTTCCCTGGCATGGACCTAAAGCAATCACCTCAGTGCTGTAATATGGAAGTTAGTATTCGACTCGCTTGTGGCGCCACCATTGGTGAAATGTAGCATTACAGGGTGCCTTTCAAATTAATACATTGTTTGCTTTAGGGTATGTTCAGGCAAATGTATTTTCTGTCTGTGTGCTGTCCTTTTGGAAGATAGACAACACGCTGGCACTACTTCACATGGACAATCTTTTACCTGGATCTTAAAGAGAATCTGTCAGCAGGTTTTTGCAATGTAATATGAAGCTTGCATGTTTTAGGGGCTAAATCACAGATATTAGTGATTCCTCTCTTATCAAGTTCCATGCTTTTGTTTACTTGTAATGATTGTTTTAGAATTGGGTGGGAGTTTATCATTGCTGGACACAGCAGAGCATGACTGTTGGTATGACTCAGCCCCCTTTTGTGATGAATAGCTCTATAGATATTGTATATAAAGAGCCTGGTGTGGGTGGGGTTAGCTTTCTCAGCTCTGCTGCATTGCTAAATCTAAAAACTCTGATTGTGTCAGAACAGCTGCACCCAGTAAACTAAGTGATACAGCATTGAATTCGAGGTCATTTTGTCTACATCTGGCTGCTCTCAGTTTCCCTTTAAGTTCATGTGAAACAAAATGTCAGCGTGCACTAGTTTGGTCCAATTTATAGACTAGACTGATGCATATAAATAACAAACTTCTCCTGTGCGCAGATGATTTGTAGATGGGCACACAGAAGTGCTCACTGAGCAAGTCACATCTGCAATTTGAAGATGTGACAAGCTCAACTTTTACAACAGCCAGGTGAACCTAGCCTAATAATGGACAGGATGGTTATGCCTGTATCCTTGCATTGTTCTCCTTATTTCTCCATGCACAAACTCTGACATATTAACTGCCCCAACTACGCAGCATTGTCCGCGTTGTGTCTCCTTGCTTCCTGCCTCTGTCTGTGTATGGCCCAGTGGGGAGCCTTGTGGGTGTGCACACGCTCCTCTGTTCTTAAAGGAGCAGTCCACTCACCTTCTAAAATGCCCCCAGCCAATAGCTCTTTAAATTCTGTCAGGAATGTCTTTGGGGTGTTACTGGTAACGATGGCATATCCCACTCTATCTTGTAATGTAATGACTTGTAATGTCCAGGCACATTTTTTTATATTGGTTTTGGTCCAGAATCAGCACATTCCCCCTTTTGTCAAAGGCTTGCTTCCAATTTTGCTTGGATCTCCTTATTCGTACAATTAAATCTGGAGAACATCTGAGATGTTTGAAGTGCTTTAAAATCACTAGTTACCAGATTTATAAATATGTCAATTGTTGACATCTCACTTTATGGTGGAGGTATTTTCATGCTCTTTCATTTTAGGTCTGTAACTGGCCCTTCCACTATAAAGTTGGGCCCACCCGTAGCTAGATTGTTGAGGAGTCTCATGTCCGGCAACATGTCTGGAGGAATTCCCAGCTCACTACTAAGAATGTTATCTAGTCTCATAAAATGTTTATACCACTTGATCTTACAAGCGAAAAGATTGGGATCTTTTATGGCATCGAAGAGGTTTAAGTCGGAGAAGGGAACAAAGGACAAATCTCTTCATAATACCTATTTTCCCACCCCACTTAGCTCAATGAACAATAAATTGATCATTTATTTACCATCAGCTAATTTGGGGCTCTCAATAGGTCCATCTGACTCCTTAATGGATAGTTGGTCTTAAAAAAATGACCCCCGATTGGTCTGATATCTGTCCCTTCCTCTGATCTGATCTCAACCTCTGTCTCTGTTTCTATTTATGCCTCTAGGGTTTTTTTTAATCTATTCTCGTGAACAGAGGTTTCGGTATCTGTTGATGACCGATCAATTTCAGACTCAAGCTGTAGTGTTCTATTGTTAAGGAATAGATAAGCCTTATTGTCCCTAAAGTTCTGAGTGTCTCTAATGAATTGTTTGTGCTTTCTCTCTTTAATATGATATTGAAAGCACTCATTAAAGTTTTGTGGTTTGTTTTTTCGATTCAAAAAGTCAGGTTATCTTAAAAATTTCTTGGCTGCCTCAATTTGTTCCTTGAGTTACTTATTGAGAACAGCAAGGGAATGTTTTTCCTCCTCTAATAGTTATGTCATGAATCTCAAGGCTCTATTTGTAGCTTCCTTCTCCTCTTCTGTATCTGAATCCTGAAACTGCATATGGTGGTTCCTGAACCCTAAAACCGCATTCGACATTATCCGAACTCTGAAGCTACTCCGGCAGAACATGAACCTGTTGCGCTACCCGTGTGTCTGAATGTGTATCCATCCTAGTACTCTGAGTTTTCTGGACTGTTATACCAGTCTTTGAATTCAGCCCTGTCTGTGACTCTATGTCAGTACCATCCTGCCCTAGGAGTAGTCTAAACAGAGCTTGAATCCAGTCCATGTCTGACAGCCTGACCCCTGGGTTCAGCAACTGCAGTGTCTGGGACTGTCTAGGAGTGGTACCTGGCAGCTACCTGCAGCCCAAGCCTGACTCCACCATCCGAAGCTCCAGTGAACACCTGGTTGCAACTTAGCTATACACCTTCCTAGTTAAGCCCGGCCCGTAGTTCAGTGGGTCCACTAAATAAGTGCACCACCTACATGTTTGACATAATTCAGTTCCTCCAAAGGGTGAGATGCTTATTATAAAAAATTTTCACATGGACAAAAAGACAAGGATCCAAGACAACTTTGGGTCACAGATTTTGTTTCTTGTTTCCCTGTATTCACTGATTTTGCTTCCTATTTCCCTGCATTCACTCATCAAAAACGTTTACACTTTTCTTTTATTGTTGTGTGTATAAGACAGTTTTACATATAAGATTTTTTTTTCTTATGGCAAAAAAGATGACAAAAAGCATTTCTGGCTCGGTTTTTATTTATTTTCATTTACTATTTACAGAAAATTATACAATTAAGGTTGTTAGGAATATAGCAACTATATGTATATCGAATTTGTGTTATTACACTGATCATTTACTTGTATGCAATAAAAATTAAAATAATTAAAGTTTATTCAAGTTTTCCTTTTATACAATTATTTTTCATTTACGTAAACAGTTTTTTAAGCCTACTTTAATTCTCTTAAAAGTTAGATTCTGTTAAATTGAGAACATAGTGTCACAATTCTACATGACTTTATATATCTGTCTGTACATATAAAATTCAAAAGTGTCTGATAAATATGCAGGAACACGTATTGTTTCTGGACAGCCCTGGAGGCCATTGATAAACCGTTAGATATGTCAAGCCCAGTGCTGAGGCTTGTGGGCAAGTGGAAAAGAAGTTCCTTTTATTTGTCAGAATTGTATTGAGCATTAAAGCACTTATTGCTGGGCAAGTACCAAGGCTGATGTTGTCAATAAAATTATTTATAATTGCATCCTTGTGGGGTGCACTTATAGAGTTCAAATAGTATGGGCGTGATCAAAAGACTGTAAGCCGGCATAGTGCACTACACGTATTTGTGTGATTGGCACTCTAAGACTGATCCGTGGGCATTTGTAATACTAAGAAAATGCTCCTTCATACAAGGTAGGTGTGTGAGTGTTTCTTCATCAGTATTTTGAACCTGTTCTGCCTCTGCCTTTTCACATAGGGGCCTTTTGCATTTTGCAGTGCATTAGTAATGTGACCAGGTATTGGTAAATATGGATGTTTTTTCTGATTTTTTAATGGATTTATATTTTTTGCTGTGATTTGCTTACCTTAGAGCAGATTTCTCAGTGTGAGACATGTAATGACAGACAACTTTTCTCTCCTCACTGGTCCCACTGCAGAGTTATGTGTGATTACAAAGTGCTGGGAGTAGAGAAGAGTGAGTGTAATTCCAAACATCTTTCATCTCACAGCAGTCAGTGTGGGAGGAAGTGCAGTACAGCAGAACTGAGCTGTGTCTCATTACAAACATGCCTATAATTGCAGTTCTCTTCTCACAGAGCTGTATTTCACTCTCCCCTAGTATTGGCTACCAAGAGAAGAAAGCTAAATGTCTTAGTAATGTCTGCTCTACTCACAACATGCTATAATCATATACAACCCTGCAGTGAGAACAGGTTCAGTCATTATATGTCACACAGGAGAAAGCCTGCTCTAAGCTCTTGTATGAGTGTATTATTTTTCACTGAATGTTGATGCTTGCTTATAACTAGTCAGCCTCAGGAAGAGGCAGAAGTGCAAGCCCCCAGAGAAAAATCCCTGCTAACTTCCCTGTGTCTTAAATCATAACCTAAGCTTTACGAGCTAATATCTCCACAAAGGAGAGGAGAAATTAAAAAATAAATGCTACATTTTGTTCAGCTCTGCAGCCACTATTACATCATGTAACTAGTCAAACTAATACAAAGTCCTCTTTAAAGGAAATTTCCAGGGAATACACATTGATGGCCTATCCTTATTCTGTGTTATCTTAATATAACATTGTGGCTTAGTTTAGATAATGTGGTTTTGATTTACGCTCACACCCATATATTGTCCAGATGAAACCACATGTGCAAGTCTAAAGGTTACGTTGTAAATAACGTGGTTGCTATTTGTTAACAGAAATTAAGCTTGCCAAATACTGCTGCTCCGCAGAAAAGTGTAACTATATTTTGTGTTATAACCTTTCTTTCAAATCAGCCAAAGCTTAATATATTCTGTTTTGGCTCATGTACATATTGATGAACCTATAATAATATTCATATTGCAGGAATTTTCCAATCATATGTAAGGGTTTTACTAGGTTCAGGGGTCAGGAGAAGGTGATTTAAACTGTATCAAATGATTTATCTTTAGAGACTTTCCAGGAAGGGATTGAATGGAGTGTTTGAGTTGAATCATAATATTCCAAGTAAGAGGCATTAGGCTTACTGCTAAAACCTTCTAAATCATTAAATGTAGCCTGAAATCTACAGGTATGGGCTTTTCTCCAACTAGAGCATCCTCCTTTCTAATATTTTTGTTTTAGCAAGACTAGAGATGTGAGATTCCATGACTTGAAATTTCAAACACTCGATCATGGTCACGATCACTGTTTAGTTCATATACAACCAGTGCAAGTAATTCCTGCATGTGTTTTTACATGGTAATACAATTAATGAAGATATGTGCAAGGATTAAAGACAGTATGTAGAGAGGAGGAACTTGAAACTCTTGGGTCCTATGCATAAACTATAATAGAGCCCCAAACATATTAGGTTTTATTAAAAATAATTATGCCTTCCAATGTAAGTATTTATATACACTTTATATACCGTATATACTCATGTATAAGCCGACCCGTGTATAAGCCGACCCCCCTAATTTTGCCACAAAAAACTTGGAAAACTTATTGACTCGCGTATAAGCCGGGTGTATAAGTTGCCGTCCTGCTCTGTGCTCCCCCATCCAGCTCTGTGCGCCCCCATTCTCCTCTGTCTCCCCTCCTCCTGCTCCATTACCTGTCCTGCTCCGTGCTTTCCATCCTCCCCCGTCCTGCTCCGTGCCCCCCATCCAGCTCTGAACTCCCCCATTCTCCTCTGTCCCACCCCCTGTCCTGCTCCGTGCTCTCCGTCCTCCCCCTGTCCTGCTCCGTGCTCTCCGTCCTCCCCCCATCCTGCTCCGTGCTCTCCGTCCTCCCCCGTCCTGCTCCGTGCTCTCCGTCCTCCCCCCGTTCTGCTCCGTGCTCTCCGTCCTCCCCCATCCTGCTCCGTGCTCTCCGTCCTCCCCCGTCCTGCTCCGTGCTCTCCGTCCTCCCCCCGTTCTGCTCCGTGCTCTCCGTCCTCCCCCGTTCTGCTCCGTGCTCTCCGTCCTCCCCCCCGTCCTGCTCCGTGCTCCTTGTCCTCCTCCATGCTCCCCCCATCCTCCTGCATCATACTCACCCTCCCCGTGCCATCGCTGAACGTCCCGGCCGGCAATCCTGCGTTCTCCCCGGCTTCCTGCAGCTCTCCAGCGCTGAGCGGTGACGTAATACCGCTCATTAAGGCCATGAATATGGAGGCCACGCCCATGGGAGTGGCGTAGCGTCCATATTACATGACCTTAATGAGCGGGTATTACGTCACCGCTCAGCGCTGGAGAGCTGCAGGAAGCCGGGGAGAACGCAGGATTGCAGGGACGTCAGCGATGGCACGGGGAGGGTGAGTATGATGTCCCAGCCACTGGCTCCTGCCGCCGCATCCCCTCCCCCGCTGGTTTCTGCCCTATGATTCGTGTATAAGCCGAGGGGGCATTTTCAGCACAAAAAAGGTGCTGAAAATCTCGGCTTATACACGAGTTTATACGTAATTGAAATTGCAAAACCAATAAGAAAAAAGCCATGATCAGATCACCTGTGTGTAGCAGAAATACTCACTTGCTATGAGTGACGACCGCTGGGTGGCGGTCATAGCAATCCGGCAATGACAACCACAGGAGTCTGCTGCTGACCCTGGGTTGTCATGCCAACCCAACGACGACCTGCAGTCATGTGACATTGGCGCCGATGGGTGGGATTAGTGACACTCTTCCGGCATGATCACATTAAATGCCGCTGTCAGAGATTGACAGCGGCATTTAACAGGTTAACAACCGCAAGTGGATTGTGATTCCACCCGCGGCTGTTAGGGGCACATGTCAGCTTTTCAAAACAGCTGACATGTACCGGGAAAGATTTGGGTACAGCGCCTGAGCTCACATCAAAGGGAGAGACACGACATGCTCAGCACATGTATGGCGTATGTTGTGAAGGGGTTAAAAATGGCCATTATGCATAATTTATTCAGAAGATATTTCCCTAATAATGACTAATACAGTGGAGACAATAAGTATTTGATACACTGCCGATTTTGCAAGTTTCTTCCCCTAAAAAGATTGGAGAGGTCTGTAATTTTTATCGTAGGTACACTTCAACTGTGAGAGACAGAAACTAAAAATAAAAACACAGAAAATCACATTGTATGATTTTTAAATAACTAATTTACATTTTATTTTATAATTCTGGCTCTCACAGACCTGTTAGTTTTTCTTTACAAAACCCTCCTACTCTGCATTCATTACCTTTATTATTTGCACCTGTTTGAACTTGCTACCTATATAAAAGACACCGGTCCACACACTGAAGCTATTATACTACAACTTCTTCACTATGGCCAAGACCAAAGAGATGTCTACGGACGCTAGGGACAAAATTTTAGATCTGCACAAGGCCTGGATGGGCTACAGAACAATAGACAAGCAGCTTGGTGAGAAGGCAACAACTGTTAGCACAATTATTAGAAAATGGAAGAAACACAAGATGACTGTCAATCTTCCTCGATATGGTGCTCCATGCAACATCTCACCTAGTGGGGTAAGGATGATTCTGGGAAAGGTCAGGAATCATCCCACAACTACATGGGAGGACTTTGTCAATTATTTGTGGAGAGCTGGGACCAGGGTCTCAAACATTGTCATTACTAACACACTCTTCCGTCATTAATTAAAATCCTGCAGGGCATGCAAGGTCTCCCTCCTCACCCCAGAATATGTCCAGGCCCGTTTGAAGTTCGCTAATGCCCATCTGGATGATTTAGAGGACACATGGGAGAAGGTCCTGTGGTCAGATGAGACCAAAATAGAACTTTTTAATATCAACTCCATTTGAGATTTTTGAGGTAGAAGGATGAGTACAACTCCAAGAACACCGTCCCAACAGTGAAGATTAGTGAGAGAAACATCATACTTTGGGGGTGCTTTTCTGCAAAGGTGACAGGAGGAATGCAGGATGGATGGAGTCATGTATTCTGAAATTTTGGCCAACAAATGCCCTCTTTCACTAAGAGTATGTGGCTGGGTCTTCCAGCATGATAATGACCCGAAACACACAGCCAGGACAACTAAGAAGTAGCTCCGTAAGAAGCATTTCAAAGTCCTGTTGTAGCCTAGCCTGTCTCCATACCTGAGCTTAATAGAAAATCTTTGGTTGATGAAAGATCTCTAGAAGATCTGTATGGAGAAGTCGGACAAAATCCCTGTTGCAGTGTGTGCAAACTTGATTAAGAACGGCAGGAAATGTCTGACTTCTATAATTGCAAACAAAGGTTTCTGTACCAAATATTAAGTTCTGTTTTTCATTGTATAGAATACTTATTGCATGTAATAAAAAGCAAATTAATTATGTAAAAATCATACAATGTGATGTTCTGGATTTTTTTAAGATTCTGTCTCTCACAGTTGAAGTGTACCTGTGATAAAAATTACAGACCTCTTCATTCTTTGTTGGTGGGAAGGCTTGCAAAATTGGCAGTGTATCAAATACTTATGTTCCTCACTGTATGGTCACAAAATGTACTGTAAATTGTTATATTTTAAAAAGTGTTTCATATATGTCATGTAATTTGATTTGGAGGAATGGCAAAACTAATTTTTGATTATCAGAATCATAACGTTATTAAAGACTCCGTAGGGACTATTTCTTTCTACCCACAATTCCATGAAATTTAAAAGAGACTGTTTTACATACAACTTCATATGTGTGTGGAACATGTGTGTATAAATGTGTGTATTGTTTCATTGTTTATTTATGTGTGTGTGTAATGTAAGAGCATGTAGGTGGAATGTACTGTAACTCATACATATACATTTGCAATCAAAGTGATTCAACCCCCATTGAAAATTTAGTTTATTGGAAACAATTATAATTTTTCTGCTGTTTGCAAGAAACCATTCAAACATAAATAATTTAAGTAGTTCAACACAGCTAATATAACTAGAGGTTTCTCCAAATACAACACAGAGGAGCTGATTTATTCAGACGCTTACAGTAAAATTTTGCAGTAAAAAAAAACCTTAGTAAGTCACAATATTTTTGAGCAATAGTTGTCGAAAAAATACTGTAATTTTTGTCATTTTCATGCCAGTGTCGGCCAGCTATGCCAAAATAGGCAGGATGGGTGCATGACTATGCCCGCCCATCAAATTCGTTAAACTAGACATTTATGGCGGCAGTAGATGTCAAATAAAAGATGCACTTAATTCATTAAGTGGCCTCCCAATTAATTAGTTGCATCGTACTCCAGCCATTCCATTATTTGACATATGCAACACTAGTCTTATTGAGTCGGACTCAGAATGTTACCTTTAAATAATTCTGCAGTTCAAATAATTCAAAACAGCTGACATGTCCCGGGAAAGATGTGGGCTCACCGCCGGAGCCCACATCAAAGGGAGGGATACCGACATCGTTGTACTATTACGCCCAATGTTGGTAAGGTGTTAAAAACCTTCAAAACCCTTGAGTGACTAGACAAAAACTTGTACAAAGATTAAGTGGCAGCAGTCACTGAGATTTAAATTTGCAGTAAAGCACATACTAAACATTTAATCTCTTCATGCCTTGACTCCAAGACTTACTTATTGACCCAAAAGCACAATAAGGTCAATGATGTGTGTTGTTTAGGCCTCAGAGATCTAAAGACCTGTGCTGAGGACTAGGGAGCGGCAGCAATGAGGTGGCGCAAGGAATCAGGTGGTTGAGCGGACAAATTAGTATAGAGTGTTTTTATATATTTTTTTAATCTTTTTTTAACTTTTTTATGCTTTGGGGATCAGGAGAGACACCAGAGTGTAATAAATGTAAATCAAGGAACTGTTATGATTTGGTAACTGAGGAGGACAGGAGCAAAACAGCAAGGTAGCCGAACACCTGAGAGGTTGGGAACTTATGGGTTGCAGATCCCTAAACTAACCGCACAACTAGAAGGAGCCGTGGAGCGTACCTACGGTGATCCTAGATGCCTCGGCACAGCCGGAGAGCTAGCTACACCTAAAGACAGAAACAGGAAAGCTAACTGCCCCGGAGTAGAGCCCCAAAGGAATAGGCAGCCTCCAAACATATAATGGTGGTTAGACAAGATGAAACAAAACGCAGAAAGAAAATAGAGTGAGCAAACGCAGGGGCCAAACACTGACTAAATAGGACAGGAAAGAACAGAATACTATCTGCAACCCAGCAAAACCCCAGCAAAACTTCAACACTTCAGATTACAAAAATGCTGAGATCACATGATCTCGCCACCCACTAAATCAGATCTCAGAGTGAACAAGGCTAACCCGCAGCCACTCAAAAAGCAGGGAAAGAGCAATTGAACAAATAACATTGGCTACAGAAAACAGAGAGAAGCACAGGCCCCAGGAGGGGACCCGGCTAACCTCCACAAAGGTGCAGACAAAAATGGAAATAGCAAACACAATAGAAATAAGCAGAAAATATCTTATCTGAAAGTAGCAGACGCAGGCAAGACACCAGCAGACTTCCAAATGAACCAGTAAACAACAATTGATCACCGGCGAGGATCATGGGAAGGCAACTCCCTTATATCAGTCCAGTCAGTGACTCCTGATTGCCAGGTATTGCTGCCAGCTGAGGAGGCCCAGTCATTCAATACAGCTTCAGTACCGACAGCAACCACCAGAGGGAGCCTCCGCTCAGAAATTGTCTCCAATACGTTCACAACAAGGAACATTTGATTCCGATTATTCTCAGACCTTGTTATAATCTGTCCAGCAAATTTACCCAAGATAAATTAGAGATTAAATCATGTCAAGTTACAATCTGCACTAAGATATCTCATTGCTTCACGATAGGAGATGTTGCCTATATGTATAAAGTACATTACTGTCACGGGTGTGTCGCTGCGAAGATCGTCGCGATTGCACACCCTGACTTCTCACAGCTGAGTTTCTGCTGCTGGGTGTTTTTCGGCAGTGAGAGAGTTAATTCTCCCTCTCTCTGTGCTGGACAAGACCAACCTCGCTCAGCTGCAATTAATGTTGCCATAATTGGTTTCCTTCAAATACCTGCCTGTCTGCTAGGGAAGTGTGGTGAAAGCATTCATGCAGACCAGCAGAGCGGATCATATTGAGAAGTCTAAAGCTAAGATTACCTGTTGTGGTTTTCTCCTCTCCTCGCTTTATTATTTATCTCCTTACCCGTTGGTGTTCCCTCTGTAGTGGTAGTTTTGTATGCAAGGTGTCTTTTGTTTTACCCCTTGTACTGTCTCGTTTGTCTTATACTGTGAGTAGGCAGTTACCTTCCCGTTTCCCTGTGGTGGTAATCAGGGTCCTTCTCAGGACTAGATTACAGTGGTCAGGGATTCACAGGAGATAGGGTTACGCTGGCGGCCTGGACCTCTGTACCATCAACAGTACCTCCAGGTAGAGGGATTAGTCAGGACCCCAGCTTAGGGTCGGCATAGACCCCGGTCCTCCGGTATGCAGAGACAGCGTGACAATTACATATGTATGTCATATGTTTTCCTGTGTATTTTATTTAAGTGGCATGTGAAAGTTAGGGCACCCTTTATCAAAATTAATGTTATTGTGAACAGTTAATCAAGTTGATGATGAAATAATCTCTAAAAGGCCTTAAGTTAAAGATGACACATTTCCTTTGTATTTTAGGCAAAAAAAAACCCTGTTTTCACCATTCTGAACAATTCTGACCAGTGCCTTTTTATGGGATAATAACTCTGTAATGTTTCAATGTGTCCCTGTGATTCTGAGAGTGTTTTTTGTGACATGTTATACTTTATAATAGTGGAAAATTTATGCTGATATTTTTTGCGTTTATTTCTGAAAATATCGGAATTTTGGCAAAAATGTTTAAAATTTTGCATTTTTCAACCTTTGCATTTTTAAGACCTTAAACTTGAGTTACATCACACAATAGTTAATAAATAATGTTTTACACATGTCTACTTTACATCAGCATCAATTTTTGAAACATCATTTTTTAGAAAGATCAATTTCTTACTTTTCCATCAAACTTTACAAAACCATTTTTTAGGGACCACATCACATTTAAAGTGACTTTGAAGTGCCTCTGTGACAGAAAATACCCGAATGTGACACCATTTA
The DNA here is from genome assembly GCA_033576555.1 of Oophaga sylvatica. NCBI lineage: Eukaryota > Metazoa > Chordata > Amphibia > Anura > Dendrobatidae > Oophaga > Oophaga sylvatica. Next base: position 56,785,869 of record JARQOD010000004.1, on the reverse strand, counting down.
AAAAACTTCACCCGTCAAAGTGCTGAAAATAACATTCAAAAATTGTATTAACCTTTTAGGCGCTTCACATGAATTAAAGAAATATGGAAGGAAAAAATTAACATTTTTTCCACAAAAAGGTACTTTAGTGTCCAATTTTTAGTTTTCACAAGGGTAAAAGGAGAAAATGGACCATACACTTTGTTGTGCAATTTCTCTTGAACATGTTGGTACCTCATATGTGGCAGAAAACTCTGTTCACAGGAATAGATAGTGGACACCATGTCGAATTTGGAGAGCCCCTGGTGTGCCTAACCAGTGGAAACCATCCACAAGTGACCATATTTGGAAAACTACACTCCTCAAGGAATTTATCTGGAGATGTGGTGTGAACCTTGAACCCACAGGGGCTTTACAGAATCTTACAATGTTGAGCCATGAAAATGAAAAAAATGCTTTAGCCTCCAATTTTTATTTTTCACAAGAGTGACATAAGAAAATAGAACATACAATTTGTTGTGTAATTTCTCCAGAGTACATCGATACTCCATATGTGGTGAAAAACTCCTGTGAGGCACATGGCAGGGCTTGGAAGGAAAGGGGCACCATTTGAATTCTGGAGCGAAATTTTGACAGAAATAGATTGCGGATGCCGTGTAACATGTAAAGAGACCCTGTTATGCCAAAAGAACAGAAACAAACACAAGTGATTCTATTTTGGAAACTACGCCTCTTGAAGAATTCATCTAGGGGTGTAGAGAGCATTTATAACCCTTGTGTGATTCACAGAATTGTTCCTAGAATATATAATAAGGTAAGTTAGTTATACTGTGCATAGTCATGCTGATATAATACCGACCTACCTATAGCTTTAAGATAAAAAAAGGAGCTGTATGGAGCTGTATAGATACGGTATACACTGTAAATTCTAGGCACAATTGGTAACATAGATTCACCATAGATACCGGACCTATATGGCTCCATTCAGCATCCTTTCCACCCTAATGCCATAGGTAGGTCTATATTACATCAGTACCATTATGCACAGTATAACTCACCTTACTATATTTGTCTAGCAGGACAGACTCCTGAGTGACACTGAGTCCTATATATTTCTGTGTGTATATCTTCCAAACAGCAGTTGGATAGGTCCCTTTCCTTTGCTTTCTTTCCTCAGATACAATTTTTGTATATATAAAGATACTTACTTCAATATTTTTCTGATGAATGGGTCACTCCTAAGGATATTGTGAATTGATTTCTGGATTTCCCCTGCTTTTTTATCCTTGGGGATCTCCACTAATTGATCTATAACGTTGGAAAAGCTTCTACACGATTAACACTAAATCATAATTTTTGTATAATAATTATGGATGTATATACTTGTATTTGCTTTATATACTTACCTTTATATTTCTGTTGTAGAACACTGATGAAGGTCGCAACATTACTGAAAAGTCTGAGTTGTTTGTACTATATTTTTGGACTGCATTAAATTACTTTCATAGCAACTGGTGAGTGTCAAGTTTATTGATTACATATTTTGGTTTGAGACCATACCTGAGCGCCGCCAACAGTTCTGCCAGGCTTTATCTATACTAATACCACTAGATTATAGGCCAGACAGATTCCACAGTGTCTCCAGAGATGTAGGAGGTAGAGGCAAAGAGAATAGTTGGGAGCTGATCACGTTGAGAATATGTGTTGGTCCATTGCCGTGAAAACTTCAGGGTGGATACCGTACCTGCTGTAGATTGTAGCTTGAAAAACTTGAAAGGAAGCTAATTCTCAGCCATCCTAATAAAATCCAATCCATTATTGTAGATATAGTTAAAGCATATTTAAAAGAGAAAGAAACCTCATGACCTGAAGCATTTCTGGTGCACTGCAGCACCCTTAGTCATAGGATGTACGACTAAGGGCAGTGCAGTGCTCCAAGTTTCCCACTAGACGCCACTATTTTACCCAGCGTACCATTCCCGCATTACTCCAGCATTTGTCCCATAACAGGGATGAGCAAACCCGTGGATGTTTGGGTTCAACATGTTCAGCCAAACTGGAGTTGAAAGCTCGGTTTGGTATCCGAACTTGACCCCGAACTTAACTCAGTTCCAGAACACAAATGAAGTCAATGGAGACCCAAACATCCATGCTTTAAAATGGTTGTGAAATGGCCATAGTAAGGGCTAAGGGGCTGTAAATGGAAGCTAAATGTGAGTAAGAGCACAAAAATTGCCCTGTAAACAAATGTTGATAGGGAAATGACTTAAAATAACAGAATAAAAGAAAAAAATATTGAACCAGGAGGCTGAGGTTCAAGTAGAGGAAGAGGTAGAAGAAATGTAGGAGGAGGATGTAGCCAACACTGTTTTGTTTTTTTGTTTTTATTGATTTTTTGGGGGTGTGAAAATCTGAGATTGTGGGTTGTAATAATCACCCAGGCAGGTTAACAATGCAACTATTTTTATTCCTTATATCCATGGTCTTACAGCAATTCCGGGTAGATGGTCACAATGCAAAGTCCCCAGTTGACAAAATCCCATTCTGGAGCCAATAGTTCACTGCCCCATTACCAAGCAATACCCTCTGTCTCCCAAATTTTGGTTGGTCCTCAACTCTTGTGTCTCCCACCAGTATTGTCTGTACTCACAGTCCATGTTCCATACCATGACTGTAGCACATGTCTCCCTCTCCAGATGGCAACAAATATCCTTAGGATAGTTCCTCACGTCTAGACGATAGATGGAATATGATATTCAATCCTGATTATTTTGGGTGCCACCTCCTAGCGTCCCCTTTTTGACATCTCTGCTTATTTTAAAATTGAATTTTGATCATTATTTAATAAATATTAATTTTTATTATCATGGATCTCTTCTCCACTCGACCCGTTATTTGGTTTGAATCTTGTTATGTCTATTTTATGATGTGCCTACCTTAAAACTTGGGAATTTTCTTGTATAATTAAATCTCTGCATGCAGGCCATGTAATACTCTGCCTTTTTTGGTGAAAACAATGAGGAGAGCATTAATTAGGGCACATGACTGTATTGCTGATGGTGGTACTGGTGTAGCTGCTGCAGGGAGAAAGACTGTGGTCAATCTGTGTCTGCTACACGCCCAAATGAAACACTTTTCTCTAGTGTAAGCAGGCAACAGGACGTTCTGTGTAATTTCATAGGCCCAAGTATCCCTGGATAAAAAGTGAGGTCAGAAAAAGTAGAGGTAGTTTTAGATGGGTTGGCTGAGAGTGCCTTAAGCTCTTACATTTTGTCTTCCACCCGCTCCCCTGCTGAAAGCGTAGATTTTGCACCTGCGGCTCATGGGCATCTGTCTTCAACCTCACCCCCTTGCAAATCAGGCAAGCAATCTGTGACCTAAGTCATGCTGCAGTCACTTCTGCTTTTTGATGACTCATCTGGCTGTCGTTCTGTGAGCCATCCACCTGGTCCTGCCCCATAATTTAAAGAGATTGAGTGCACTGATGCCCAACCACTTGTTCTGTTGGAGGAAGAGTACATAAGAGGGGCAGTGCAAATGGTCATGATGATGATGAAACACAGGTGGAAACTTCTTCAGCTTTTGATGTGTGTAGTCCGGCAAAAATGGCAGGGTCAGGACTAGGTGGAACATCATGTGGAGGATTACTCTTATTATCAATTTTTTTTACAATCACCGTTGATTCTATGGTGCATTACATGAGGAGGGGTTTCTTACAAAACCCTAATAGAAATTACAATGAGCAAAATAATTGTAACAGACAGGGATATAGGGGAGAGGACCCTACTCTTGTGGCCTTACATTCTACATGATAATGAGGAAGGAGACAGTAGGTTTGGAGGATGCAGTAACTGTGGTGTTGGAGAGGTGGCAGCGGGGTCATTGCAGGCTGTAAGCTGTTCTTAATACAGGTTTTCAAGTTCCGCTTGAAAGTTCCATATGTAGGGGATAATCTGATGTGTTGGGTCACCAAATTCCACAGGATGAGGGATAGTCGGGAGAACAATTACAGGAAATTGGATGTGGAATATATAATTGTGTATGAGAGAAGGATGTCTTGGGAGGACTGGAGATTTTGTGGAAGGAGATATCGGGATTAGTGTTGAGCATTCCGATACCGCAAGTATCGGGTATCGGCCGATATTCGCGTTATCGGAATTCCGATACTTAATTCCGATACTTTTTCCATATCGTATACCGGAATCGGAAGTTCCCATAATTCTTTGAGAGGCAATGTGATTTTAGTCAGCCAATGAGGAATCCTACGAAGTGGGGCACATCCTGTAATGATGCGGTCATCTTAACTAATGGCATGGCTGTGATTGGCTGCTGAAATGATGTCAGAATGCACTATAAAAGGCGCCGCAGCCATTTTAGCGTCACTGTGCTGTGAACTCAGTTAGGGACAGAACGCTGCTGTGCTGACTCTGAGGGACAGTTAGATATTGCGATTTTGTGTACTACTGTGCTTGAGGCAGGCTAGTTTACCAACCGCTGTGTAAAGCTTCATTTTGCCAGTGTTGTTTTAACAGCTCTGTGCAAGGTGTGTGTGTGACAGTGCAGGTGACGCTGCAGTTTGCTCTGCATCCACCGCTGTTTGTAGGCATCTGCACGTGTCACTTTTTTTTTTTTTTTTTTTATTTTATTTAGTGGAATTGGTGCAGCTCCATTATATTAGAAAAAAATCAAATCTATTAGTGTGACGTGCTTCCATCCGTATACAATACATTGGTTGCAAACACTATAGAAGTACAGAAAGGAGCCTTTCACAGATTGTGGACAGTTGTGTTTCAGTGTTCACTTCAGTCTGTGTTTTTTACTTTTTTGAGTGCAGATCACGCTCCAGTTACATGTTCAAGCACTGCTGCTTGTACTCTGCTGAGCGTGTCTCAGTGGCTCATCCTTTTCATTTATCTCCAATTGGTTCTGCTACATTCCATTTAAAATAAATCTAATCTATTAGTGTGACGCGCTTCCATCCGTATACAATACATTGGTTGCAAACACTATAGAAGTACAGAAAGGAGCTTTTCACAGATTGTGGACAGTTGTGTTTCAGTGTTCACTTCAGTCTGTGTTTTTTACTTTTTTGAGTGCAGATCACGCTCCAGTTACATGTTCAAGCACTGCTGCTTGTACTCTGCTGAGCGTGTCTCAGTGGCTCATCCTTTTCATTTATCTCCAATTGGTTCTGCTACATTCCATTTAAAATAAATCTAATCTATTAGTGTGACGCGCTTCCATCCGTATACAATACATTGGTTGCAAACACTATAGAAGTACAGAAAGGAGCTTTTCACAGATTGTGGACAGTTGTGTTTCAGTGTTCACTTCAGTCTGTGTTTTTTACTTTTTTGAGTGCAGATCACGCTCCAGTTACATGTTCAAGCACTGCTGCTTGTACTCTGCTGAGCGTGTCTCAGTGGCTCATCCTTTTCATTTATCTCCAATTGGTTCTGCTACATTCCATTTAAAATAAATCTAATCTATTAGTGTGACGCGCTTCCATCCGTATAAATACATTGGTTGCAAACACTATAGAAGTACAGAAAGGAGCTTTTCACAGATTGTGGACAGTTGTGTTTCAGTGTTCACTTCAGTCTGTGTTTTTTACTTTTTTGAGTGCAGATCACGCTCCAGTTACATGTTCAAGCACTGCTGCTTGTACTCTGCTGAGCGTGTCTCAGTGGCTCATCCTTTTCATTTATCTCCAATTGGTTCTGCTACATTCCATTTAAAATAAATCTAATCTATTAGTGTGACGCGCTTCCATCCGTATACAATACATTGGTTGCAAACACTATAGAAGTACAGAAAGGAGCTTTTCACAGATTGTGGACAGTTGTGTTTCAGTGTTCACTTCAGTCTGTGTTTTTTACTTTTTTGAGTGCAGATCACGCTCCAGTTACATGTTCAAGCACTGCTGCTTGTACTCTGCTGAGCGTGTCTCAGTGGCTCATCCTTTTCATTTATCTCCAATTGGTTCTGCTACATTCCATTTAAAATAAATCTAATCTATTAGTGTGACGCGCTTCCATCCGTATACAATACATTGGTTGCAAACACTATAGAAGTACAGAAAGGAGCTTTTCACAGATTGTGGACAGTTGTGTTTCAGTGTTCACTTCAGTCTGTGTTTTTTACTTTTTTGAGTGCAGATCACGCTCCAGTTACATGTTCAAGCACTGCTGCTTGTACTCTGCTGAGCGTGTCTCAGTGGCTCATCCTTTTCATTTATCTCCAATTGGTTCTGCTACATTCCATTTAAAATAAATCTAATCTATTAGTGTGACGCGCTTCCATCCGTATACAATACATTGGTTGCAAACAATATAGAAGTACACAAACGGGCCTTTCACAGCTACTGAACATGGGTTTTTAATTTTTAACTAAAATATGTATTTTTTCAAATGACACAAATATAAGTAATGTTGAAGAGGAATAGTCCTACATCCATTGTTTGCACAATATTACAGGTGTACATCATGTCCCTTAATCAACAATGTATTATTATATTTACTTGTATGCTTTTATTTAAAAGCCAAGAACACAGAAGGATAACCTTCGCACTGCAGCTGTTGTCAAAGTTCAACCCACATTATGCACTTCCAACATTGCAGCATTTGAGGCATGATGTGAGTTGGATTGGTCAAAGTTATGGAGTGAGAAGGTTCACCATCAGTACCCTATAGCATAAGTATGCTTTTGTGTTAGCATTTGTGTTAGACATGTGGATATCTGCCATAATATGTCACAATTATTTAGTTACAGATTTGTTACCAACACTAATCATTGAATGGTTTTAAATTTGACGTTTCACTTGTTTACAGCTTAGAAATAAGGGTGTAGCCTGATATCTATGTGTAGCACTAGCCACTTTAACATGTCATGTTTTTTTAAACATGTGTAGCTAGGTAGCAGTAATTTTTGCCGGACACACAGCAGGGGAACAGCAGGCGTTACTGAACCCCACTATCACTATAGCTTGTGTATTGGTCTGTGGACACGACACTTCTGAGCAGCAACTGGCAGTGTTGTAGCCCAGGGAGTATAGCTCAGGTGGTAGAAAGATGAACATAACAGGAGACATGGAAAACGTTGCCAACCAGTTAGTTAATCTGAAACCGGACAGGCAAATTCAGGCGAGATCCATGCCTAGTTCATTTTCAGAAAAGTAAGCCGTTCTACATTATCGTAGGATAGTCGCATGCAACGGTCTGTTAGTACACCACCTGCAGCAGTAAAGACGCGCTCCGATAATACACTGGCAGCAGATCAAGCCAGCACCTCCAATGCATACTGGCTAAGCTCTGGCCATGTATCCAGCTTAGAGACACAAAACTTGAATGGGGAAGAGCCATCTGGGAGTACACTGAGAGGGCAAGACATGTAGTCTGTCACCATCTTACGGAAATGTTGCCTCCTGCTGACTGGAGCCGTCTCGGATGGTGTAGACATTGGTGGCGCTGCCACAAAAACTTCGACACATTTGGAACATACTGTTCTTGCCCTGTGCAGAGGCGCTGCTTGTGCTCCCTCTTGTTGCAGAGCTGTCTCCACTGCCTCGACGCACAGAGCTGCTTTGTAAATCAGTAGCAGCAGCAGTGCTCTCGGCTGGAATGGAGAACATTATGGATTGCACCAGTGTGTCTTGGTACTTCCGCATTTTACGCTCCCGGTTCAACGGTGTGATGAGGCTTTGTAAGTTGTCCCGGTAGCGAGGGTCTAGGAGGGTGTACACCCAATAATCAGACGTGGTGTGAATGTGTTCGATGCGGCGGTCGTTTCTCAGCCACTGCAGCATGAAATCAACCATGTGCTGCAGACTCCCAACTGGCCAAGAAACGTTGTCCCCTGCAAGAGGCGTCATCTCCGCCTGCTGTGCATCACCCCACCCTTGGTCTACATACTGACTAGAGCATTGTCTACCTCCCTCTGGAGCGATGTCTTCCTCCTCCATTGACTCCTCCTCATCCTCCTCACAAAGTCCTTCAAATACATATAAATTTACAAAATTTAAAACTCAAAATTTAAAAACTTTGTATCATAATTCTGTAACATCAGTTTATGGAAACACAATAGCATTACAAAAGGATAGACAAAAAATGTACATTATGTGCTTTGTAAATACATTAAAAGTTTGTAATGGTTATGAAAATATAGACAGCGACTCTGGAGGTTCAATTGTTGATACAGCATGGTACTTTGAAAGTCCTCCAGCCCTTTGTGAGGAACCACGTTGCGCTGACTGTCCAGAAGGTGATGGAATTTGTGACTCCTCATCCTCCACCTCTTCCAAAACCTCATGCCTTAGTGCTTGCAGTGTTTTTTGAAGCAGGCAGATAAGGGGGACAGTCAGGCTGACTAGTGCATCATCTGCACTCGCCATCCGCGTTGACTCATCAAACGCACGCAAAACGTGGCAGATATCCTTCATAGAGTTATTCGCCACTCATTACACTGGCAGTGGCTGCCCATTCATTATAGGATCCAATTCTAATTACTGGTTCTCACCAACAAAGCTCTCCACAGCGCAGCACCCCCCTACATCTCCTCCCTTATTTATATTTATCGGCCTAACCGACTGCTGCACTCTGCAAACGACCTTCGACTAACCTCTGCACTAATCCGTACCTCCCACTCCCAACTCCAAGACTTCACCCGCGCTGCGCCAATCCTCTGGAATGCTCTACCCCAAGAAATTAGGACTATCCGCAATTTGGATGGTTTCAGGCGCTCCCTCAAAACACATTTGTTCACAGTGGCCTATCACATTCACTAATCAAAGTCATTCTATGTGTAATTCTGTGTGTGTAGCCCATTCACTATCTCCATGCATCCCTCACTTCCTTAAAATGGCTGGACCATCATTGTAAAAACACCATTGTATATAAACACCTGTACTTTGTATCTCCCACACCTCATTGTAGATTGTAAGCTTTCACCAGCAGGGGCGGCTGATTTTGCTTTAATTATTGTATTGTTAACGTTGTTACTTATGACTCGTGTTTTGAAACTGTTAAACTGTAAAGCACTGCGGAATATTATGGCGCTATATAAATAAATAATATTATTATTCTTATTATAGAGGCCCACTCAGTAGTGGTGAAGTGTGAACGCCGCAAATTGCGAGTTGACTGCGCCTGATGCAGCTGATACTCCATTACTGTTGGCTGCTGCTCACACAACCGCTCCAACATATGTAACGAGGAATTCCACCTGGTGGGTACGTCACATATGATGCGATGTTCATGAAGGTGAAATCTGCGTTGCAGAGCTGCAATCAGCGATCTGGCCATGCTGGAACGTCGCAAGTGAGCGCACTCTAGGCGGACCTTGTGCAGCAGTGCATCAAGATCCGGATAGTCCCTCAAAAAACTCTGCACGACCAAGTTGAGCACATATGACAGACATGGTATGTGAGTGAGGTTGCCAAGGCCCAGAGCTGACACCAGATTTCGGCCATTGTCACACACTACCAAGCCTGCCTGTAGATTCTCTTCCAAAAACCACACGTCGCTCTCCTGCTTTATGGCATTACAGAGCTCCTGCGCTGTGTGGCTAAGATTCCCCATGGAAATTAATTTCAGGATGGCCTGTTGACATTTGGACACGGCTGTGCTCATATCGGTCGCAACAGGTAAACGTTCACGGGTCCATGTGGAGGTAGACCGTGACGGCTCCTGCAGCGATGATTCTGAGGAACTGGAATAGGAGGAGGAATCAATGTGTACAGACTTGATTCCTGCAATCCTTGGAGTTGGCAGAACACGTACAGCGCCACTCGCAAGATCAGTACCCGGCTGCACAACATTGACCCAATGGGCAGTGAGGGAAAGGTATTGTCCCTGGCCATGGGTGTTAGAACCCTCTTGTTAGGTTTTGTTTCAGTTTGCTGGTCACATGACCTTTTTTCCCTATTTAGTCTGGCTCCCCCTTCTGGCTTTGCTTGACTTCATTGTATTATCTACTGTTAAGCTAGCCGGGTGCTTAGGTGCCTTAATCTGTCAGTTTTGCTTGATGTTAGGATCACAAAGTATTTATTTTTCTGTTTAATTATCCATGCTACAATTTATGTTAGGAGGTGTCCACCTTTTCTCACAGTCCCTAGATCTTGTAGGGATTACTCCCTCGCAACTATAGGTCTTCGTTCACACTAGATGAGGACTTTAGCGGGTCTGGTCGCAGGATCAGGTTCCCCGTTACATCGTAGGGATTCAGCTTAGTTGTATTGTAGGGACAGAATTCCCTTCTTTCCTTACTGGTTGTAGCAGATCATAACAATGGGTACTGGTCCACGCATCGGTGGTCAGGTGGACCTTGCTACTGAGGGCTTTTAGTAGCGCATGTTTAATTTTTCCCTCAACATGCTTTTGCAGACCAGGGACGGCTTGCCTGCTGAAATGAAATCGGCTTGGCACATTGTATTGTGGGATTGACAATGATATTCAGTTACGGAAACTGTCTGTCTCCACCAGCCTGAATCACAGCATTTCAAGGGACAGGAGTTTTGCAATGCCAGCATTCAGAGCCTGTGCTCGTGCATGGTTTGCGGAGTATGGCCGTCTTTTATCCCATGCCTGTGCTACCGATGGCTGTTTTGTGGCCTGGGAGTGTGAGGATGACAGGGAACTTGCTGCTGTGTGTGGAATAACAGTTTGTCTCTGGACAACAGTGGCCGAGGTTCTTCCATGGCGATCCTGTGAGGAAGCATAACCAGCTGTGTGTGAGCTCGATGAAGAGGCTTCAACACAACCTGAAGATGTAGGTGCTGCTGTAGGTTGGCCTACATCTCTAGTGTGTCTTTGTAACTCAACTATGTGCTTTGTCCGCACATGTTTCCACATATTTGTGGTATTGAGGTGACTGACACTTTTAGCTATTTTTAATTTTTAATTACACAGCTTGCATTTCACATAGCAAATATCATGTGCAAGTGTGTGAAAAAAGGACCACGCAGTGCAAGTCCTGGGAGCGCACGTTTTGACTTTTGGAAGACAACTGCTCCGAACAGGTGCCAAACTGGAGGCTACAGGCAACCGAGTCTGCAGCCTAACTCTCCCTCCTGTTTGTACCGTTGGGGCAATGTCTTCCTCTATCTTCCTTCTATCACTAACCATTTCTCTAGGCCTCTCCCAGCTTTCAACCAAAGTACTGGTTCTCACCCACAAAGCTCTCCACAGTGCAGCACCCCTCCTACATCTCCTCCCTCATTTCTATCTATCGGCCTAACCGACTGCTGCGCTCTGCAAACGACTTTCGACTAACCTCTGCACTAATACGTACCTCCCACTCCCGACTCCAAGACTTCTCCTGCTCTACGCCAATCCTCTGGAATGCTGTACCCCAAGAAATTAGGATTATCCACAATTTGCATGGTTTCAGGCGCTCCCTCAAAACACATTTGTTCAGAGCGGCCTATCACATTCACTAATCAAAGTCATTCTATGTATTCTGTGTAAGTGTGTGTGTGTCTCTAGCCCATTCACTATCTCCATCCCTCAGTCCCTTAAGATGGCTGGAACATCATTGTAAATGCACCATTGTATATAAACACCTATACTTTGTATCTCCCCCATCTCATTGTACATTGTAAGCTGTCACGAGCAGGGGCGACTTATTTATCTTAAATTATTGTATTGTTAACGTTGTTACTTATGACTTGTGTTCTGAAACTGCTAAACTGTAAAGCGCTGCGGAATATGATGGCGCTATATAAATAAATATTATTATTATTCCTCTGAGCTGCTCCCACCACCTTCCTGTTCTTCATGCCATGTTGGGTCTTGGACCTCATCATCTCCACTACCCTCTTCCAACACCTGCTGTTGGGTGGTCTGGCCAGCACCATGCTCAACAGAAACTGGCACCTGGGTCTCATCATCATCATCAGATGCGTTCTGCGGTGTGCTGACCATCGGCACTGTCTCACCCGCCTCTTCAGATTCAGAGAGACACAGCTGTTGCGCATCACTGCATACTCCCTCTTCTTCACATTACAGAATGCTGCTTGGCTGGGCCCCTGTTTGCAAGCCAATAGATTCTGAGAACAGAAGCAGACACTCAGCTGGCTCCTGTACAGAACTCTCTGACTGCCTGGGCAATTTGCCAGGCGGTGAAGAGACAGATGGTTGCCCAACAGTGCTGTGGTCCTGAGAGGAGGTGGAAGCAATTGAAGTCGATGCATTGGCTGAGATCCAAACAACAACGGCTTCAATTTGTTCTTCCCGCAGCAGGGGGGTACTCCGAGCTCCTACAAAAGTGCGCATAAAGGAACGCTCACGGCCCGGGGAAAACTGGTGGATGCTGTGTCACTGGGGGCCGCAGCAGCCACAGAATCCCCACGTCCTCTCCCTGAAGAAACTCCACGACCACGTGCCTTACTCCCTGCCTTCTTCATCTTGGTAGATTGATAAAGAAAGTCTGAAAAGTTATAAGGTCTAAGTGTGGTTATTCCGCAGAGACTGCAGTGAACACTGCACACAACTGTTCACTACCCAATGCGTCTCAGCAGGAAGGCAGTCTGTGCATCAAAACAAAGGCACAAGCATACATCCATGTACCCTGTTTATACAGCTATATAAAAAAAAATATGTAGTAGTGACGCACACTTTATTGAGGTACAGTATTACATCGCCATTCACCATCTGTGGCTATGCAGTGTCATCTATATATACCTTATCTATCTGTTGTCATGCTTCCAAGTCGACAGTCAGCCATAAATAGCAATTTTCACTATGCACTATGCACTTTTTAAAGGTTATGTTTGTTAATAAAAATGATTATTGCCACATATGAGTATTACATGATGGAAATTGTATAATTTTGTATAAAATATTTAGGGACATTATTCAGCAAATGGAACATTTTAGTAATATCACAGATAACTTGTAATGCTGATGATGTTTTGAAGTCAGACATTCATTGTCTATACAATAAAAATGGTGTACATACTGTTACTTATCCATCATTAATGGATTCAGATATGTACTTGTATGCTTTTATGTACAACCGTATAGCAGATTCCTTAACTAATTTATTTTGTGGTTTGCATTGCTGTTCAACATGTTAATGTATGTGTTTATGTTTGTCAATTCTTTATTTATCTAGATATTAGTTTAAATGAAATCATCATCTTATGGTAGTAAAGGTTATCTTTCTCTTGTTTGAAGTATAGACATTTAAAATTGACAGGTAACAAGGAAATTACTTGATCTAGTATTTAAACATCCTCCTTGACCCTGGGCTCCAACACCGCCAGTTGTTGCTCGGAAGTGCTGTTAGCACAGTCAACACTTGCTCCTGTGTTACTGGGGTTCAGTAACGTCAGCTGGTCCTCGGTTGTGCCATTGGCTCTTTTCCTTCTGCTGCCCCTCCGGGTTCCAGCACAGTCAGCTGGTCCTCGTTACTTGCATTGGCTCTTGTACCTTCTGCTACCCGTCCGGGTTCCAGTACCGTCAACTGGTTCTCCGCAGTGCCTTTGGCCTAGGTGCCTCCATCTCGGTATCCGAGTTCCAGCAACGTCTGCTGGTCCTTGGTAGTGCTTTGGAGCACAGGTACCTCCTGCTTAGTAACCGTGTCCCAGTAACGTCAGCTGGTCCTCGGTTGTGCCATTGGCTCTTTTCCTTCTGCTGCCCCTCCGGGTTCCAGCACAGTCAGCTGGTCCTCGTTACTTGCATTGGCTCTTGTACCTTCTGCTACCCGTCCGGGTTCCAGTACCGTCAACTGGTTCTCCGCAGTGCCTTTGGCCTAGGTGCCTCCATCTCGGTATCCGAGTTCCAGCAACGTCTGCTGGTCCTTGGTAGTGCTTTGGAGCACAGGTACCTCCTGCTTAGTAACCGTGTCCCAGTAACGTCAGCTGGTCCTCGGTTGTGCCATTGGCTCTTTTCCTTCTGCTGCCCCTCCGGGTTCCAGCACAGTCAGCTGGTCCTCGTTACTTGCATTGGCTCTTGTACCTTCTGCTACCCGTCCGGGTTCCAGTACCGTCAACTGGTTCTCCGCAGTGCCTTTGGCCTAGGTGCCTCCATCTCGGTATCCGAGTTCCAGCAACGTCTGCTGGTCCTTGGTAGTGCTTTGGAGCACAGGTACCTCCTGCTTAGTAACCGTGTCCCAGTAACATCAGCTGGTACAAGATTGTGCTACAAATACAAGATACGGAACAAGAGACACAAGAACAATAAGCAGAAGATCTAAAAGCAGAAGAACATGAAGTATAAGACCAAAATGAAGAGCAAAATATATGCTCTAAATTCTAAGCAGAAGAAGACTAAGCAGTGTATGGGGGTGAGTCCGTTCCTCCTCGTGGTGCCCCTGGAAAATGCCTGCTGCTGCAGGCTAAACTGAACACGGACAAATACTGTTGTAATTTAAATCTTTTGTGACAGCAAGAACGGAAGGATGAAAAATTCATACTTTGACAGATTACAAGTACAGGATTCTCTGTCACAAATAAGAATATGATGAAGAAGATGAAGCAGAATATGAATAAGAATAATAGTTTAATAAGAAGAATATGAGTAATGTTAACAAAGATGAATAGCAAGAAGTTTAAGAAGAAGATAAAGAAGGTGAAGATGAAGAATAATTTGATGAAAAAGATGATGCTGCAGAAGATTATGAAGGAGAAAGTGTGTGAAAAGTTAAAAAGGTGAAGATGAAGAGCATGGAAGTTGTGTAATATACATATTTGCCAAAATATAAAAAACGTTAACATTGTCAATTTCTTCGTCAATCCGAACATCTTTAAAAAAAAAAATATTTATGCTATTCCATTTGATTGGGTTAAACATCTATGCCTTTAATGTCTCCTCAACCTTCCCCAATACATTCTACATTACTCTTTCTTGTTTTCCTTCATGTACAATTAACCAACAAGGCAAGAATGGGTTTTTTTTAATTTCGATATTTTGTTCCCATAGACTTACATGGGACTTCCGGTATCGGTATCGGGTATCGCCGATATTTTAGTGATATCGGCGATACCATTCCGATTCCGATACTTTAGGATATCGGAAAGTATCGCTCAACTCTAATCGGGATATTAGTTCAAAGATAAAAGTAGGAGATAGATTATGGAAGGCTTTGAAGATCAGTGTTAGTAGCTTGAAGTGGATAATTAGTGGAATTGGGAGACAATGAAGGAATTTGCAGAGGGCAGAAATGGAGGAGTAACAAAGACAGATGTGAATTAGTAGGGCAGCAGAGTTATGGACAGGCTCGAAAGGTGTGATGATGCAATAGGGAAAGATGAGGTCCTAGACCCCAGTTGCAGTCAAGGCCATAAAGAGTAACTTGGGCAGTTTGGAGGAAGAGGTTGTAATTAGAGTTGAGCGAAACAGGTCGGTCAGATTCAAAAATTGCCGACTTTCGCCAAAGTCAGGTTTCACCGAGCGAAACCGACCATAGCGTGAAGTCGACCATGCGGTCGTTGACCTGAGCTCCAAAGTCGGTTTTCCCATAATGCTTGCAGGCGCATTTTCTCAGCCAATGAGCAAGGATGCACACTGTGGGCAACGAGATGACATGGGCAGCGGCCACCACCATCTGAGAGAAGGGCATTGCAGTGATTGGCTTGCTTTGTGTGGCGTCACAGAGGCTATAAAAGCCCTGACCGCCGACCGCCATTTTACTTCTGCCGATCTTAGCGTAGGGAGAGGTTGCTGCCGCTGTTTCTCAGTAGGGAGAGAGTTAGGCAGGAAAGAAAAGTGATTCTGTGCTTGTGCTGATAGCAATTGTGCTGTACAGTTAGTGTGCAGTGACAGGGGATGATTTTGTTGTAGAATCATAGAATGGTAGAGTTGGAAGGGACCTACTGGGTCATCTGGTCCAACCCCATGCTCAAAGCAGGATTCACTAAATCATCCCAGACAGATGTATGTCCAGCCTCTGTTTGAAGACTCCATTGAAGGAGAACTCACCACCTCTCGTGGCAGCCTGTTCCACTCATTGATCACTCTAACTGTCAAAAAGTTTTTTCTAATATCTAATCTGTGTCTCCTCCCATTCAGTTTCATTCCATTGCTTCTAGTCTTTCCGTGTGCAAATGAGAATAAAGATAATCCTTCTACAATGTGACAGCCCTTGAGATATTTGTATACAGCTATTAAGTCACCTCTCAGTCTTCTTTTTTTGCAAGCTAAACATTCCCAAATCCTGTAACCGTTCCTCCTAGGACATGGTTTGCAGACCGAACACCATTCTGGTCGCTCTTCTCTGAACTTGCTCCAGTTTGTTGATGTCTTTTTTAAAATGTGGTGCCCAAAACTGTACACAGTATTCCAGATGAGGTCTGACCAAAGAGGAGTAGAGGGCAATAATGACTTCACGTGATCTAGACTGTATGCTTCTGTTGATACATCCTAGAATTGTATTTGCCTTTTTTGCTGCTGCATCACACTGTTGACTCATGTTCAGTCTGTGATCAATTAGTATACCCAAGTCTTTTTCACATGTGCTGTTACTTAGCCCTATTCCTCCCATTCTGTATACGCTTTTTTCATTTTTATTTCCCAGATGAAGTACTTTGCATTTTTCCCTGTTAAAAACCATTCTGTTAGTTGCTGTCCACTGCTCCAGTTTATTTATATCTTTTTGAATCCTCTCTCTCTCTACTCTAGTATTAGCTATCCCTCCTAGCTTTGTGTCATCAGCAAATTTAATCAGTTTACCCTCAATTCCTTCATCTAAATCATTGATAAAGATGTTGTGTAAAGCAGCGCTGGTTATTAGGCTACCTGCCAGTGACAGGGGAGGATTTTCTTTTGTGCAGCAGCAGAGCTGGTTAATAGGCTGCCTGCTCACTGTATTGCTGTGTGTACACTGCTGTGCAGACTGCTTTTAAGACAGCACTAATACTTTATTCTTTTTTCTGCACAGTTACCGAGCGTTCATTTTTTCTCACACCGTATAGGGCTGTATGCTCCTCACACACTATCATGTACCGGCTGGTATCACGGACAAATACATGCTGACTATCTGTGTGTGACTCCGGAAATATATAAAGAGATTTACAATTAACCCTAGACTATATACAGCTGTACGCTTGGGATACAGTACCCTTTTTCTGCTTTTTGCATTCTGGTCAAATCCATACTGAGTGAGCGTCTGTGTGTTACTCTGGAAATATATACGAAGATTTAAAATTTCCGAGGGAAAAATCTCCGAAAATTGAATACCAGTTGCATGCTTAGACATTTAATCACCATGCACTTGCAAGCATAGACGGACTACAAAACCTCAGGTAGCACATGTGCACCTGCTCCGACTGAAGGTAGCCAGCAAAGCTCCATCGCTTTGCCCCACTGTAAGCCCACCAGTAAGCACACCACCAGTAAGAAATGTTGAGGTGTCATCGCAAGGCCAAAGCAGTCAGGGAATCACAATGTTTTTGCAACGAAAAACTGAACCTAGGCCATCACCACCACCACCACCATCACCATCACCAACCCCCTCTCAGTCCGTCATGTCCAGCGCTAGTTTCCCCATAAGCAGCTCTCAAATCCAGCTCAGCCTAGCAGGCACTCTGAGTAGGACAAGAAAGTATTCATCCTCTCATCTGCGTACACTGGCTTTGAACGACTACATTGCCAAACTGATCTCATTAGAGATGATACCCTTCCGTTTGGTTGAAAGCGCAGTGTTCCGAGAGCTCATGGCCTACGCTGTCCCACGCTATGACCTACCCAGTTGGCACTTCTTTTCTAGAAAAACCATCCCTGCCCTCCACCTGTATGTGAAATACCACATTGTCCATGCACTCAAACAATCAGTGAGTGGAAAGTTGCACCTCACAACAGATGCATGGGTCAGTAGGCATGGCCAGGGCCGTTACGTGTCCATCACTGCGCACTGGGTTAATGTGGTGGAAGCAGGTTTCACAGAGGACAGCGGCAGTGGGACACTGCTGCCTAGCCCATGGTTTAGGAAACAGTTGTCTGTAGGCATTTGACCCTTCTCCTCCTCCAGAAGCGAAAGCTCATCGACAGAGCGCAGTCGCATGAGCACTCCATCTGCAGCTGCCAGTGTTGCACACGTGGTGTCCCACTATCGAACAGCTAGTGGTAAGCATCAGCAGGCTGCTTTAAAGATGATTTCTTTGGGTGACAACAGACAACACCGCGGAGGTACTGGCCGACTACTTGCAGTGAGAAACTGAGTCATGACTGGGCAGTTTACATCTTGAGCCAGGCAAGGTAGTCAGTGATAACGGCTATAATTTTGTGGTTGCCATAGCCCTGGCAAAACTCAGACACATACCTTGCCTGGCTCACACCTTGAACCTGGTGGTGCAGTGCTTTCTAAATAATTATCCGGAGTTAACAGCACTGCTCCATAAGGTGCAAAGACTGTGCTCGCACATCCGTCGCTCGCCCGTAGACTCCAGTCGTATGCAGAGGCTGCAGCTTTCGCTCCACCTCCCCAAGCACCGCCTAATCATAGACATTGCAACAAGGTGGAACTCCACAATGCACATGGCTGAGAGGCTGTGCAACAGAGGCAGGCTGTAATGCATTTGTGGGAGGATACTTGGGCAGGCAGTTTGAGGGCAGAAATGGAGTTGTCGGGTGTGCAATGGTCAAAGCTGAAAGACCTCTGTAAAGTCCTTCAGTGTTTTGAGGAATACACATGGCTGGTAAGCGCAGACGACGCCATCATAAGCATGAGCATCCCACTTATGCGTCTGCTCATGCAAACTTTGATGCACATTAACGATCAGGCGTCTGCAGCGAAGGAGGAAGAGGAAGAGGAGGAGGGAAGCCTTGATGACAGTCAGCCACTGTCTGCTCAGGGAACTGTCCTGCACGAGGTGGAGGAAGAAGAGGAAGAGGAGGAGGAGGATAAGGGGGATGATTATTCTGGGGCAGAGGAAGTTTCTCAGGGAGCAAGTTGAAATGTTGGCTTGCCAAGGTCAGATACAGGGTTTGTGCGTGACTGGAGGAAGGGGAATTTGGAAGAAAGTGCTCCTCCACCCACCACTGTCAGTGCATCATTGACACCTGGAACATTGGCCCACATGTGTGATTATGTATTGCAGATCCTAAAAAGGGACCCCCGCATTGCCAAAATTATGAAGGATGATGACTACTGGTTGGCCAGCATCCTCGATCCATGCTATAAAGGCAAATTACAGAACATCATTCCACAAGAGAACCTAGAGCTAATATAGGTGAACAAACAAGCAACTCTGGTAAACCGTTTGATAGAGGCATTCCCAGCACACAGCAGCGGTGCAGGTTCTACCACGAGACGTACTGGGCAACATGGAAGAGGTGTTCATGGTGCACACAGCCTAACTGGTGTTGGAGACAGGGGTTTCATGACCATGTTGTGGACTGATTTCTCGAGTACTGCTCACACGACTGTTAATACTGAATCGATTGCAACAGACAGGAGACAGCAGTTGTCAACTATGGTTCAAAATTACCTCTCCTCCCCTATAAATGTTCTCCCTCACAGTTCACTCCCTTTTGACTACTGGGCCTGTAAACTGGACACCTTGCCTGAATTGGCACAATAAGCCTTACAGGAGCTCGCTTGCCCTGCTTGTAGTGTGCTATCAGAAAGAGTCTTCAGTGCTGCTGGACCAATCCTGACAGAAAGAAGGACCCGGCTGTCGACCCAAAATGTTGGTGATCTCACCTTCATTAAAATGAACCATGCATGGGTTTCAAAGGATTTTGTCCCACCTTCCCCTGATGACACATAGGTTGCCAGCAAAATGGCTCGCTTTGTCATATTCTTCCTCCGACTTCTCCAATTCCTCCATTTGCAGCTTCTGAATGTCCAGCCTACACCTCAACATATGCCAGTTTTTCTACCTCCCTGACTGGGCTGTACCCCCCCCCCCAAGGCCAGGTCAGCACCTGGCGCACCCGGGGCAAGGGGCGGTGCCCTGAGCAGGTGGGGGGCCCACTCGTGGGCGATGGCACTGGCATAGTGCCCCTCATAGTATGCGGTTGTCTCTGATGGTTTGGGCGCCCACTCGCAGTCAGAGACACCGTCGTACTATGAGGGGCCCTGTGCCAGTGCCGTCGCCCATGTGTGGGCTCCCCCGCTTTCTCAGGGCACCAGCTCTTGCAATACTTACCTCTCCCTGCTCCACCGCTGTGACCTCTTCCGCGTTTCCTGACAGTGACATTCAGGTCAGAGAGCGCGATGACGTCACATCTGTACGCCCCCTGCCTGAACAGTCCAAGTGCAGAGAGCTGGAAGATGGCGACGCTGAGGAGTCTAGAGTAGAGCAGTGCCCAGTGAGGAGAGGTATTTCATTTTTTGTAATGTTTGGAGCAATATATGGGGAGCATTATACACTGGAGAATTATATATGGGGCCCATCATAAACTTGAGCATCATAGATAGGGCCCATTATACACTGGAGCATCATATGGGGCCCAATATATATGGAGCATTATATGGGCCCATCATACACTGGAGCATTATAAAGGGGGCCCATCATACACTGGAGCATCATCCATGGGGCCCATCATACACTGAAGCATTATAAATGGGGCCCATTATATATGGAGCATTTTATAGGCTCATCATACACTGGAACATCATCCATGGGGCCCATCATATACTGGAGCATCATATGGGGCCCATGATATATCGAGCATTATATAGGTCCATCATACACTGGAGCATCATGCATGTTGTCCATCATACACTGTAGCATTATAAATGTGGCCCATCATACACTGGAGCATCATCCATGGGGCCTATCATATACTAGAGCATCATATGGGGCCCATTATATATGGAGCATTATATAGGCCCATCATACACTGGAGCATCATCCATAGTGCCCATCATACACTGGAGCATTATAAATGTGGCCCATCATACACTGGAGCATCATATACGGGGACCATTATACACCGGAGCATTATAAATGGGGCCCATTATATATGGAGCATTATACACTGTTTGCATAATTATTAGGCAAGTTGTATTTGAAAGGATTCTTTTTATTATTGAACAACTATGTTCTCAATCAACCCAAAAGTCTCATAAATATCAAAGCTTAATATTTTTGGAAGTTGGAGAGGGTTTTTTTTAGATATGGCTATCTTAGGAGGATATCTGTTTGTGCAGGTAACTATTACTGTGCTGAATTATTGGGCAACTTAATAAAAACCAAATATACACCCATCTCACTTGTTTATTTTCACCAGGTAAACAAATATAACAACACAAAATTTAAAAATGAACATTTCTGACATTCAAAAACAAACAAAAAAAAAGTGACCAACATAGCCACCTTTCTTTACAATGACACTCAAAAGCCTTCTATCCATAGATTCTACTTGATTGTTCAGTGATTACGCTTCAAAAGTTTGGCAATTTCAAGACTGCTGCATCCCTCTGCAAGACATCTCACAATTTTTGACTTTTCAGAGTCCGTCAGATCTCTCTTCTGACCCATTTTGCCAAAGGAAAGGAAGTTACCTAATAATTAAGCACACCTTGTATAGGGTGTTGATGTCATTAGACCATACCCCTCATTACAGAGATGCAAATCACCTGATTTACATAATTGGCAGTTGGCTTTCAAGCCTATACAGCTTGTAGTAGGACAACATGTATAAAAAGGATGATGTGATCAAAATATTCATTTGCCTTATAATTCTGCACACAGTGTATAGGCCCATCATACACTGGAGCATCATCCATGGGGACATCATATACTGGAGCATCATATGGGGTTCATTATTCATGGGGCATCATATAGGGTATGGAGCATCATATGGGGCCTATTCTGTATGGATCATTATATGGAGCCCATTCTGTATTGAGCAATATATGGGGCCCATCATATACTGTGTGGAGCTTTATGTGCGACTCTTTATACTGTATGGAGCAATATGTGGGGCTCATTCTACTCTATGGGGACCGTCCTATACTGTATGGCACATTATATGGGGACCATCATATACTGTAGCATTATGTGGAGCTCATCACATACTGTATGGAACATTATATGGGACCAATTATTCTGTATGGAGCAATATATGGGGCTCATTATTCTGTATGGCGCACTATGTGGTGGCCATAATACTGTATGGAGGAATATACTGTCTGTTTTTTGAGCTATTGTAGAATTTAAAATAGATATCACTCATGTAATGTAAGAAGTGAAGTATTTGTCATTGTACTATACCTATATTTCTCTGCCGTATCGGAGTATCATGAATTGTGGTATGTGTTAAAGGGGCCCACTGACACTCTTTCGCCCGGGGCACTCGAAAACCTGGAGCCAGCCCTATCCACCCTCCACAACTTTAGCCAAATAACCCCCAGTTTTCAATGCATAACTATTATTATACAGTAAATTAAGGTTGCCAAGCTTAAGTAATAAGAATTGATGTCGTTGGCATTGAAATGGGCACTGTAGGTGTGTTTACTGTCCTCCACTCCCTGCCGACTCTGCTTCCCCATTGACTTGCATTGTGTTTGGTGTTTCAGTCTGACCTCCGACTTTTCCCGATTGTCGGCCAATTTTCGTTCGACTCGACTTTTGAGAAAGGCAAAGTCGCTCATCTCTAGTTGTAATCACACTGGCCCAGCTGCACAGCAAAAAAGGGAGCAAGGTACAAAAGCACAGAGGCTGACCCCTAGCCATTTAGTTGGTGTAATGAAGTCGCATCTTGACATCCCGCCTGACGTTAATATTACATCAGACGGATCACATAATGAGGTCTCCACAATTTCACCACTGTGACATTCTGCACCCCCTGGGGACACGTAAGGTCAGCTAGGTACAGTTTAACATAGATGCCCCCTGTCCACACGGGCCCATGGAGGCTCAGGGAGTGAGAGGATGTGGCCCACACAGTAACTTTAACGGCACCACACTCGCTCACAACCTTAACAGACTGAGAGGCCCCTATCACCAGCACCAGTGAAACAGAGCACTGCTAGCTCGGTAGGACTTCCACCAGTTCCTCGTTAGATATAAACCCAGTCCATTAACGGGATTATATCGGGCCAGAAATCAACTCCGATAAATCAAGATAAAAGAGCAGCCCAAGGTTAAATTGTATATTTAATCTCCTTAAGGGCACACTAGGCAATACACTATATACACAATGTACATTTATATACAATGGTCAGATATGCAAATACAATAGTGGTAGGACAAAAGATATAAGCAGATGGATCATGAATTCATGTCACTTACCGGGTTGATGTTTGACCATGTGTGTGCTGGGCCACAGGGGGCATTGGCTCTCACCTGGCTCCTAGGTCCTTCACTGCATGTTACTCGACATGAACCCCCTTTTGAAGTAGACCTCATGTATAACAGAGAGAGACCACATGGAATTGCACTACCCTTTGTCCCCTTTGAGTCACTCCCCTCCTGCCCTGAAACCAAATCCCCTTGTTTGTAGAAGCTAAAAACTGCAAAACCTAACATGAGTCATAATTCTTTAATTGACAGTACTAGGAAGGCAGTTTTGGTGCCATCGTATCCAGCCAAGCCCCTGCTACGCTTTGAGACTAAATACATCTTTGCTATCTGGTTACCACTGGCCATTCTGCGTATCTCCCTGGGGTGTGAGAATGGTTCTAGACCCTGGAAGGCGTTAGGTCCGTTCCAGAGATCTCGAAAATGTACACGATGTACAGCTGGGACATATGATATCTCCATAACTCCTTATGGAATTATATATCTAGAATGTTCTTTAGCATCTTCAGCATGGCTCTATATTGCAAGCAAGCATTTGTCCTGCTCTGAGCTGGCTGGTTCATGGTGTGAGATCTGTCATTCACAGCCTTTGGAGGCTTGAACCCCCTGTTGAGCTAGGTGCCAGATTTCTCCTTGAGGCTTTGAAAATATTGGACTTTCTGCTGAGTCCCTGCTGGACAAAGGAAAGAGGATTTTATTGTCCCAGAATAAATAGGATACAATTGATTGGCATGAAATTATATCTCCAATAATCTTCACAGTTGGCTGTTACTGTGCACTGTCACCTTGAGGCCTTTTCTCTGTACATGATGACTCCTTCTCCAACTCCACTTCCTCCACCATCTACTTATCTAGTCAGAAAGTGTCGGCTGTCTGTGAGTGCTTTTGGTGTTCTTAACCTGCTGCTTGTCTGTATGCTGTTCAGCCTCACTTTTGCTTTCCTGCTTCCCGCCTCATATGCGATGTACCCACAAGTTGGAATGTCACCTTGCGTATGCTGGAGAGACTGTGAGAGCAGCAGCACACAATAGTGGAATTTCAGCAGCAGCTTACACGAGTGTGTCTATTAGGTCTGTGGCCGCCCGGGCCTCTGATACTCTCCTCGTCTTCTCTGCTCCTGCGTCATGGTGCGCCGCTGGACGAGGGTTGCCTCTCGTCTCCTCTGCACCGCAGGTCTCGCGGTCGGCCGTGGGATCTCGCTCCTCGTGCATGCGCATTAAGAGGCGTCTGCGTGCATTGCTCTAACCTTATGGGAGAGCGGTGTACTGACCCGGAAGCTTCCTCGGGCCAATGGAGCAGAGGTACTGGGTTTATCAGGCTGCTTCCTCTCAGAGGGAGCACCTGATTATTGTGTATTGATCGTACCTGTAACTTAGGCCCTTTTTGCTGCGTTCACTCCCAGGCGCTTTTCTACTTTTTCAGCTTACCCTGTTTTTTCCCTTGTCTTCCCCCACAGCTCCTGCCTTCTTGTCTGGTCCCTAGTGGTCTCCTGTTTCTGTTTACCTCCTGAGGTCACCCAGTCCTCTGATCCTGTCCTCCTGTGTTTATCCCTCTCCTATTTTGTTCTGGAGTCCCTCTGTGTCTCGTCTAGAGCCCCTGCTCCTCAGTCCTGCTGTCTCCCCTTAGTCCTGCATATATTTGTCCTTCTCATTTTCCAAGCTTCCTATGAGCCGCCCTCTCAGCACCGGCTATTGTGGTATTTGAGTCCCATTGGGCCTGCTCCTGACAATCCCTGTATAGGGGTCGACCTGGATTTCTCACCCAGGGGAAGGTTTGGTATCACGACCCAGAGTGTCCACTCTAGGTAGTTCCTTCCTCCACGGTGTTACAGTGTCACTCTGCAAAACAATAGCATTTCAAGACCAAAAAGTGGACCTCCATGGGGACATGTGTGCTGTGTTGTGCTGCTTCGAGAACTCCAGAAATATGGCCAGTGCTGATAACGCCATCATCAGCTTTATTATCCCACTTTTATATTTGCTTGAAAAAACGTTTCAGGTGATGATGAATCAGGTGGTGGGACAGAAGGTAGTGTAGGAGGAAGATAAATTCATAGATATATGGGGGAGACAGGTTATGGACACAGGTGACAGAATATGGACGATCCAATAAATGCTACTGCTCTGGTGCCATCTTGGTGGAGACAATATTTTTTTCTCTAGCAAAAGGGTTCGGCAGTGGCTCCTGTGAAGTAGCATCTATTGAGTTCAGAATTATGCTACTGGCATTTTGAGGAAGAATTTTTTTCTCAAGAAATTTGTATTACTAAATAAAATGAAAATATGGCTATTATAGATCCGATCATGCTACAGTGCAGTGATGAATGTAATTTTTTTTCCAAATAATAAGATATATAGTATGTAAAATAGGGGGCAGGTCACTGAGGGATCAATGACCTGTCATAAGCCATTCAATAAATATGTAAGCAGAGCACTACATAAAGACCCCCCCCACCACAGACCACTCTGGAGCACGAGAATGTCATTAACTGAAAACTACAAATAAATATTAAACAACAACCACAAGAAGGATTTCATCAACCCAGTTATCATTTTAATCAGTATAACGGCACCAACCTGATAGTGTCTTTAGATTACTTAGTACAGTCCTACTCAAAGGTTCCCTTTAAAGGCACAGGACTCCCACAGGCAGGGTTGCAGAGTACACACGGAGGCTTAAAGGCACAGTACTACCACAGATATGGGTGCAGAGTACACACCGCAGCTTTTTTTGCACAGTACTCCCACAGACATGGGTGCAGAGTATACATAGAAATTTTTTGAGATAGTACTCCCACAAATATGCATGCAGAATACACGCAACAGCTTTTTAGCACATTACTCCTACTGAGACACCTGAAGAGTACACAAACAGGCATTTTTGCAGAGTGCACAGTCTAATTCTGTCCCTCACTCCAGCTGTGTCCTGTCCCTATACTAATTAGAGCACAATGGCATCAGCACTTTTGTTACGGCATTTATACAAGTTGGGTCAAGTGCTGCGCCGGCCGATCACAGCCAATACTTCGCATGGCTGTGATTGCTCCGTTTGTGCCCACAGCTTAAAAGCTTGTTGATTGGCTGTGCTGCAGCCTTTCAACAAACTTTATTAGGCATCCAAACCCAAACAGAAAACCAGAGATCCTGTTATAAGTCTGTGAATGGGGTTTGGTACCAGACACTTAGTGTCCGGTATGAACTCCAAACATTACAAACAGTTTAGAAAACAGAAAGAACTCACAGCAATATACCAGCCTTAGCAAAGGTTGCTAAAAGTCTGTGTTTAGGGTTTGGTACCAGATACTAAGTGTCTGGTATGAACCCCGACCTTCACAGTTCATCCCTAATCACCTGTGCCCTGACAAACGCAGTTACTGGGAAGGTCCACATAATGAATGACATGTTCTTGTTGCCAGGGACACTATATTTCACTGACTACACATTGGGTGAATCTAGTGGAGACTGGAAATGAGTATAACCCTGGGAAGGCAAATGTTCTAACAACGCCTAGCATTATGGGTCCTAATTCCATCAGAGTTTCCACCTACACCAGTTTCTGCATCCCTCCTCCTCCTTATCCTCCATCTCCAAATTGTCATCTCGGAGCATGTCGTCAATATCAGTCACAAGTTGAAAGCACTGCAGCACTGCCTCGGTGAAGCGGCAACAGGCTCTCCTAAAACTAAATTGTTTAGGTGAAAAACAGCACACCACTGCAGACTAGTGGAAACATATAACAGACCAGACAGATTTGTGGCTCTCGCCACTGGACCTACAAAAAAAAAATTATCACACATGACCATTAGTGATGAGCGAGTGTGCTCATTACTCGAGATTTCTGAGCATGTTCGGGTGTTCTCTGATTATTTTGGGCGTGCTCGTAAATTCAGTTTGAGTCACTGCAGCTGCATGATTTGCGGCTACTAGACAGCCTGAATACATGCAGGGATTGCATGTTTGTTAGGAAATCCCCACATGTATTCAGGCTGTCTAGCAGCTACAAATCATGCAGCTGCGGTGACTCAAACTGAATTTACAAGCACGCCGAAGATACTTGGAGAACACCCGATCATGCTCGGAAATCTCGAGTAACGAGCACACTCGCTCATCACTAATGGTCATGTGTGATAATTTCCTCAACCTGATTGCGGCTCTGAAGCTTGGTAAGCTCACCAACGTACTGAACTATGGTGGCCCATGTGCTAAACTTAGTGTTTCAGTTGTTTCTAAAAACCTAACCTGATTTTTTTGAGCTACTTGTGAAGGTACGCCGCATGTGCTCCCATTTCTGCAAGACAGCTACAGCTGCCGCCTGTCTGGCAGCACTGCAGCAATGCTTGCAAGTGCCAGCTGATTGGTCTGAGACATGACCATGCACTGGAACTCCACATTACATATGATGGCAAGGCTTTGTGAGCAGCAGAGGACGATAGTTGAATACTATTTACAACATGCCTTCACAAATAACAACTGGTGAGTGGGCATGTGTAACACCTGTGAGAGGCGAGCCTCCTAGAGTGGACCCTCTGGGTCGCAGTACCGAGTCCCCCCTGTTTGAGCTAACCAGATGACACCGACCTATACAGGGATCGTTAGGGCAGGCCCAGGGATTCAAGTACCTCAACAGCCGGTACCAAGAGGTAGAATGCCAAAAAGGAAAAATATAAAAGGACTGAGGATACTGAGGGAACAGAAAAGGAGGTATTTCCACGGAACGCTGACAGACTGGGACAGGAGTGGATTGGAGGCCGGGGGACGAGGACCAAGGTCAGAGGGGGCAACGGAGGCAGGGAGCCACCAGGAATGGATGGAGAGAACTGCAGCGGAAGGAGACACAAGAGGAGAAAGCAAAAAACCACATGGTGACAGGGGTACAAGAGTAACACAAATAAAGAGACCTAGCATCTGGAGAACAGAAAAACAAGCGAAAAACAAGGGCACTAAAGCCCAAGAGCCTAAGTACTGGCACCGAAAGATACACAATAATCAGGCGCCTCCACAAGAGAGGGCGACCTGATATACCTGTCAACGTGACTCCATTATCCAGGTGGTTTTTCCAGGTCAGGACACCGCCAGGGCTAAAGGAGCAGGAAGCTGCGACCTAGTGCACATGCGCGAGACCCGAAGTTCCGCCGATGACCACGAGGCAGACAGTGCTGGAGGAGCCAGCCATGATCCTCATCCAGCAGCACACCTGGACGCAGAAGCGTGAGTAGCGGGGGGACCGGGTGGCCATCGCCCTAGCAGCATGGATGTCTGACATATGTATGTTTCTACAAAACTTTGAGGAAACAACCAAGATGATGAGCGGCGATCACGTCATAATTAGCGTAACTGTCCTCGTCGTGTCTACTCAAATGCTTGCTGCTTACAATTAAACATGAAGCTTTGCATATGCACAGATGGAGATGGAGGAAGAAAGTACACAGGTTGATACAACTAAGCCCAGCCTCATTTCATCCTTTCAGCATGGATTGGCTGACAATGAGAAGGAGAAGAAA
This sequence comes from Oophaga sylvatica, assembly GCA_033576555.1. Taxonomy (NCBI): domain Eukaryota; kingdom Metazoa; phylum Chordata; class Amphibia; order Anura; family Dendrobatidae; genus Oophaga; species Oophaga sylvatica. The sequence continues at coordinate 56,757,202 of JARQOD010000004.1, read as the reverse complement.
GTGGAGAAGGTTGTCTGTTCTACAAATGGTACTGCCCACACCAGGTTTATCCCTTCTGTTCGGTTGTGGATTGGCTGAAGAGGAGAAGGAGGAGATTGAGAGTTGTCCTCCTGGTGGGAACAGGGAAATCTTGCCCATTAGGAGTCCGGCACACATGGCTGACTTTAAGTCCCACTGCCTTTCCCATTATATGCATTTTGGCCAACACTGATTATTGGTTGTCCACCCTTCTTGACCCACGCTACAAGGAGGAATTTTCTTCTCTCCTTCCTCTGACAGAGAGGGCTAATAAAAATTGTGCAATACCAGAAGGCCCTAGTCAAAAAATTAGTACAAAAATTCCCATCTGACAACACAGAGTTCATAGTTCCCTGGGCAAACAAGGAGGAAAGACAAGGGAGACACACACCACATCCTACAGAGGAAGGAGAACACTTTCTAATGTCTTGGACAGTTTCATTAGACCCTCCCAGCGACCAGGCTCTAATGCGTGAGGTAGTCTGACAGGATGAGAAAAGTTTTGGAAGATGGTGGAGAAGTAACTAGCCGAACTTACCAGTGTTCTCCCTGATATCTCCCTGCATCAGGGCGCTGGTATCCAAGGTACACAGCGGGTTTTCCAGGCACAGCCCCGCGCCTGGAAACCCGCTGTGTACCTTGGTTACCAGCGGATCACTGGTCTCCCGCTTGTCACACGCAGCAATGCGTGCTGGCCAGCGGAGAGACAGCGATCAAAAAAATGTCCAGGACATTCAGCGATGATCAGCGATACCCAGCAGGGGGGCTGATCGTCGCTGAATGTCACACACAGCGATATCACTGGGGAGATCGCTGTTTCGTCACAAAACTAGTAACTCAGCAGCGAACTCGCTAGCGAAATCGCTGTGTGAGACGGGGGCTTAAGTGCCAGAAAAGGCGCATCTTATACATGTGCCTTTTCTGGGGTGGCTGGGGCCAGATGTTTGTAGCCAGGTGGGCCCAAAAACCATGGTCCCTCTCTAGGCTTTTAATATCTTCCTCAGTCACTGGCTTTCCCTCTCTGGTGGAGAAAATACCGCGGGAGCCCACGCATTTTTTTCAACGAATTTACCCGTTAATTTAACATCTACATGTCCCAAATTTTTAACACATACACTAATATAATTATTAGTCAAAAACATATATAAAACTAAATGAAATGAAATTATTTACTGTATGTAAACCATGTGTCATTTCATGTTGGGTTCTGTAATGATTTTACAGAAGCCGCAAATTGATTTAGCGGCTATTATGCTATGTAGAACTTTATGAACTATAAATATATATATGTGTGTCTCAATGACATGTATGTGTATATATATATAATGTATTCTGTGTGTATATATCTAGTCTTTCGTTTGTGTTTTTAAAACCTGTCATTGGGATCCATTATATGTCAGTTTTGCAAGCCAGCGAGTAAATCTCACCATACGGAAGCAAAAACGGATGTCATAATAATAATTTTATTTCTATAGCGCCAACATATTCCGCAGCACTTTACATTATAGAGGGGACTTGTACAGACAATAGACATTACAGCATGACAATAAACACAGATCAAAGTAGATCCCAAGAGGAATGAGGGCCCTGCTCGCAAGCTTACAATCTATGAGGAAAAAGGGGAGACACAAAAGGTGGATGGTAACAATTGCTTTCATTGTTCGGACCAGCCATAGTGTAATAATAATAATAATCTTTATTTATAGAGCGCCATCATATTCCGCAGCGCTTTACAGTTTAACAGTTTCAAAACACAAGTCATAAGTAACAACGTTAACAATACAATAATTAAAGCAAAATAAGACGACCCTGCTCGTGAGAGCTTACAATCTGCAATGAGGTGGGGGAGATACAAAGTACAGGTGTGTATATACAATGGTGCATTTACAATGATGGTCCAGCCATCTTGAGGGAGTGAGGGATGGATGGAGATAGTGAATGGGCTACACACACACAAACTTACACAGAGAATGACTTTGATTAGTGAATGTGATAGGCCGCTCTGAACAGATGTGTTTTGAGGGAGCGCCTGAAACCATGCAAATTGTGGATAGTCCTAATTTCTTGGGGTAGAGCATTCCAGAGGATTGGCGCAGCGCGGAAGAAGTCTTGGAGTCGGGAGTGGGAGGTACGGATTAGTGCAGAGGTTAGTCGAAAGTCATTTGCAGAGCGCAGCAGTCGGTTAGGCCGATAGATAGAAATGAGGGAGGAGATGTAGGGGGGTGCTTCACTGTGGAGAGCTTTGTGGGTGAGAACCAGTACTTTGAATTGGATCCTATAATGAATGGGCAGCCAGTGTAGGGACGAAGAGCGGACGCGTCCGAGTACCGATTAGCCAGATGGATGACCCTGGCTGCTGCATTAAGGATGGACTGGAGAGGGGATAGTCGAGTAATGGGGAGGCCAAGTAATAGAGCGTTGCAGTAGTCCAGGCGGGAATGGATCAATGCTATAGTGAGGGTTTTTGTTGTTTCCATGGTGAGTGTAAGAATCGGGTGTTCATGTAATTCTGCATGAACCAGTTAACAGCCAATGTATGTAACAGTACAGACACAGAGGGCTATTAAATGCATAAAGCGGGTGAGAACATAATAAGAGGTACCTGATTATGGTAGAAATTTTTTTTTTGAATGGGCCAACAGGGATAGTTAGGTTAATGCGTTGAGGCGGTATGCCAGTCTGAACAAATGCGTTTTTAGGGCACGCTTAAAACTGTGGGGATTGGGGATTAATCGTATTAACCAGGGTAGTGCATTCCAAACAACTGGCGCAGCATGTGAAAAGTCTTGGAGACGGGAGTGAGAGGTTCTGATTATTGAGGATGCTAACCTCAGGTCATTAGCAGAATGGAGGGCACGGGTTAGGATGGTAGACTGAGAAGAGGGAGGAGATGTAGGGTGGTGCTGAGCCATGGAGTGCTTTGTGAGTGAGGGTAATATGTTTGTACTGGATTCTGTAGTAGATGGGTAACCAGTGTAATGACTGGCACAAGGTAGAGGCATTGGTATAACGATTGGTGAGGAATATGATCCTGGCTGCAGCATTCAAGACAGATTGGAGAGGGGAGAGTTTGGTAAGAGGGAGACCGATTAGTAGAGAGTTACAATAGTCCAGACGAGAATGAGTAAGAGAAACAGTAAGAGTTTTTGCAGAGTCGAAAGTAAGAAAAGGTCGAATTCTAGAGATGTTTTTGAGGTGTAGATAACAAGAGCGAGCCAGTGATTGGATATGGGGGGGTGAATGAAAGCTTGGAATCAAGTATGACCCCAAGACAGCGGGCATGTTGCTGGGGAGTAATGGTGGATAAGGATAGCTTACATGCGCAAAAAAAGCAGCCTCGCATTGCCATAGGATCACTGTTCAGGGAACATTTCTGCGTATTACGACCGTTAAATACGGACAGTATTTTTATACGTTGTGTATGACTCCGGCCTCATACTACTGCTGCTGTTATTGTTTTTGCATTGACAACTCAATGTTTCCGGGGTTGGAAGTCTATAACTGCGATGCACACTGTGTGCTTCAGTGCTGTCTTGAGGAAAAACACTCTTAATATTGTCTACAAGCGTGTTTCGCTATTCCAGTATGTGCGTCGCTTTCCACTTGGGGAAGCATCTGGCAAATTTACTCTTGTATCATGGATCTAACACAGTGGCACTATTTCTAATCCTAACAATACAGGCATCATGTTGCAAATAGTGCAGCAAGAAATCGCTCATGTGTCGAGCGATTCCATGAGGTCTAAGTTCATGGTGTGCTGGTGGTGGGGTAACACTCAAGCTTGCTTCCTTCTTTCCCTCAAACTAACCACACACAATAGAACGGGGATCATTATCTTCTTCATCTCCTGACTGTTGGTCGCTCACCACCTCTTCCTCCTCATCTTTCTCCATTTGTTCCTTGGCTCCTGCACCTTCAGTAACAGTTTGTATGGTACCAGGAGCCCCTCTCGATCACTGTAATCCATCCTCCTATGGCACCCACCTGTACAACGACAGTCTGGAACTTAATAATATTGTTGTCACTTCCGCATCCTCCTGTGCTTCCACCTCTTCCTCAGGAACCACAACCTCCTCTTGCAGAATATTCAAAGTGTGCTCTAGTATGTGGATGACCGGAATAGTGATGCTGACGACAGCATAATCAGCACTAACCATCTTAGTAGCCATTTCAAAACTGTGCAGAAGGGTGCAGAGGTCCTTCATCTGTGCAACTCTGCAAGCGTAATTTGAACCACGTCCATACTGTGTTGTTCCAGGCTATGCAAAATTAAATACTGCACCAGAAGTCATCGCTGCTGCCACAGTCACTGCAATATGTGCAGAGTGGATATTCACCATGTTGGCGCATCGCAAATCAAACGGTTATCCGGTAGGCCAAAAGACCTTTGTAGCGATGCAAGTCAATGAGTTGTGGGGTGTGATCGACGGCAGTGAGCACACAGCGACCGTGCTTCTGCAGCAGAGCAGCCAGGCTGGGATAGTAGAGAAAGAAATTGCTGTACCACCTGGTTGAGGACGTGAGCCATGCAAAGCACATGTGTGAGTGTAATGTATGTAGTACAGTTCATATAGCGTCTTGTGCTTGGGTGCGATGAAAATACATGAGACACAGGTTTGATATAGAAGGTCTTGTATTACTTCATACAAGTGGCAAAAATAGTCACACAGTTTGCAGATACAGAAGCAGGAGACACAGCAGGCCAGAGTAACTTAAGCTCAGCAATCACTCTCCACAACAGGTTCAGGATCTTCTTCTCTGTTACCGTAAGTCCATGCAAACGTGGATCTTTCAAAGAGCAGGGTTCCAGAGTCCACAAATGTTCAGAGTTCCTCAGTAGGAATAGCTGGAGTACATAGTCCAAGGCTTCCAGGAGTCAGGTCACAGGTTCACTGCAGGCTAGATTCAGAAGCACTGATTGCTCAGCTGTGGCTGCTTAAGAAGCAAGAGGGAGAGAATCAGGGTGGGAACATGAAAGCTGAAAACTCCATATTGACTGAGGGCAAGATAGCTGCAGCAAGACAGAAAGCAAAATGGCTGACGGAAAAACTGAGTTTCAAGAACATATACAAAGAACCTTACATTACTCCCCCCTTAGGGACAACCTCCGGATGGCCTCAGACCAGGCTTGTCTGGGTACCTCTGATGAAACTGGCGGAGCAAACGAGGAGCATTAACGTTATTAACTGGTTCCCATGAGTTGTCCTCCACTGGGTAGCCTTGCCATTTAATCAAATATTGTAACTGATTTCTATATAACCTGGAATCCAGAATCCTTTCCACCACAAATTCTTCCTGACCATCGACTAGCACTGGGTCAGGGCAAGGAGAAGAACGTCCAGGAAACGTATTGGGTGTTGCAGCCTTTAGTAGGGATACATGAAAGACATGGTGGATTCTCATAGTTCTGGGCAGTTGAAGACGACAAGCAACGGCACTTATAATCTTACTGATTTTATAGGGTCCAATGTACTTATGTCCCAACTTAGATGATGGAATCCTTAACTTAAGATTTCTGGTTGACAGCCAGACCAGGTCTCCTACCTTGAAAGCTGGTGCAGGTTTACGAAATTTATCTGCTGCTTTCTTGTACCTTTCCTGAGCCGATTCCAGATTCTCTTTTAGAAGATCCATATTCTTCTGTAAAGACGTGATTCTTTCCGCCACTGCTGGTAAAGGCGTTTCTATGGGAAATCGTGGTAGAATGTTAGGATGATAACCTAGATTGGAGTAAAAAGGAGACTGCTTAGTGGAGGCACTCTGAGAGTTGTTATAAGAGAACTCAGCTAATGGAAGTAGATCCACCCAATCATCCTGTAGGTGGCAGATAAAGCAGCGAAGATACTGCTCCAGGGTTTGATTGGTTCGTTCGGTCTGTCCATTAGTCTGGGGATGAAAAGCAGAAGAAAGGTTTACTTTAATGTCCAATGCTGCACAGAAATTTTGCCAAAATCTAGAAGTGAATTGCACCCCTCGATCCGAAATAACCTCATCCG
>JARQOD010000004.1:56712175-56751088 GCA_033576555.1 Oophaga sylvatica | reverse complement strand
GATGGAGATAGTGAATGGGCTACACACACACAAACTTACACAGAGAATGACTTTGATTAGTGAATGTGATAGGCCGCTCTGAACAGATGTGTTTTGAGGGAGCGCCTGAAACCATGCAAATTGTGGATAGTCCTAATTTCTTGGGGTAGAGCATTCCAGAGGATTGGCGCAGCGCGGAAGAAGTCTTGGAGTCGGGATGGGAGGTACGGATTAGTGCAGAGGTTAGTCGAAAGTCATTTGCAGAGCGCAGCAGTCGGTTAGGCCGATAGATAGAAATGAGGGAGGAGATGTAGGGGGGTGCTTCACTGTGGAGAGCTTTGTGGGTGAGAACCAGTACTTTGAATTGGATCCTATAATGAATGGGCAGCCAGTGTAGGGACGAAGAGCGGACGCGTCCGAGTACCGATTAGCCAGATGGATGACCCTGGCTGCTGCATTAAGGATGGACTGGAGAGGGGATAGTCGAGTAATGGGAGGCCAAGTAATAGAGCGTTGCAGTAGTCCAGGCGGGAAAGGATCAATGCTATAGTGAGGGTTTTTGTTGTTTCCATGGTGAGTGTAAGAATCGGGTGTTCATGTAATTCTGCATGAACCAGTTAACAGCCAATGTATGTAACAGTACAGACACAGAGGGCTATTAAATGCATAAAGCGGGTGAGAACATAATAAGAGGTACCTGATTATGGTAGAAATTTTTTTTTTGAATGGGCCAACAGGGATAGTTAGGTTAATGCGTTGAGGCGGTATGCCAGTCTGAACAAATGCGTTTTTAGGGCACGCTTAAAACTGTGGGGATTGGGGATTAATCGTATTAACCAGGGTAGTGCATTCCAAACAACTGGCGCAGCATGTGAAAAGTCTTGGAGACGGGAGTGAGAGGTTCTGATTATTGAGGATGCTAACCTCAGGTCATTAGCAGAATGGAGGGCACGGGTAGGATGGTAGACTGAGAAGAGGGAGGAGATGTAGGGTGGTGCTGAGCCATGGAGTGCTTTGTGAGTGAGGGTAATATGTTTGTACTGGATTCTGTAGTAGATGGGTAACCAGTGTAATGACTGCACAAGGTAGAGGCATTGGTATAACGATTGGTGAGGAATATGATCCTGGCTGCAGCATTCAAGACAGATTGGAGAGGGGAGAGTTTGGTAAGAGGGAGACCGATTAGTAGAGAGTTACAATAGTCCAGACGAGAATGAGTAAGAGAAACAGTAAGAGTTTTTGCAGAGTCGAAAGTAAGAAAAGGTCGAATTCTAGAGATGTTTTTGAGGTGTAGATAACAAGAGCGAGCCAGTGATTGGATATGGGGGGGTGAATGAAAGCTTGGAATCAAGTATGACCCCAAGACAGCGGGCATGTTGCTGGGGAGTAATGGTGGATAAGGATAGCTTACATGCGCAAAAAAAGCAGCCTCGCATTGCCATAGGATCACTGTTCAGGGAACATTTCTGCGTATTACGACCGTTAAAATACGGACAGTATTTTTATACGTTGTGTATGACTCCGGCCTCATACTACTGCTGCTGTTATTGTTTTTGCATTGACAACTCAATGTTTCCGGGGTTGGAAGTCTATAACTGCGATGCACACTGTGTGCTTCAGTGCTGTCTTGAGGAAAAACACTCTTAATATTGTCTACAAGCGTGTTTCGCTATTCCAGTATGTGCGTCGCTTTCCACTTGGGGAAGCATCTGGCAAATTTACTCTTGTATCATGGATCTAACACAGTGGCACTATTTCTAATCCTAACAATACAGGCATCATGTTGCAAATAGTGCAGCAAGAAATCGCTCATGTGTCGAGCGATTCCATGAGGTCTAAGTTCATGGTGTGCTGGTGGTGGGGTAACACTCAAGCTTGCTTCCTTCTTTCCCTCAAACTAACCACACACAATAGAACGGGGATCATTATCTTCTTCATCTCCTGACTGTTGGTCGCTCACCACCTCTTCCTCCTCATCTTTCTCCATTTGTTCCTTGGCTCCTGCACCTTCAGTAACAGTTTGTATGGTACCAGGAGCCCCTCTCGATCACTGTAATCCATCCTCCTATGGCACCCACCTGTACAACGACAGTCTGGAACTTAATAATATTGTTGTCACTTCCGCATCCTCCTGTGCTTCCACCTCTTCCTCAGGAACCACAACCTCCTCTTGCAGAATATTCAAAGTGTGCTCTAGTATGTGGATGACCGGAATAGTGATGCTGACGACAGTATAATCAGCACTAACCATCTTAGTAGCCATTTCAAAACTGTGCAGAAGGGTGCAGAGGTCCTTCATCTGTGCAACTCTGCAAGCGTAATTTGAACCACGTCCATACTGTGTTGTTCCAGGCTATGCAAAATTAAATACTGCACCAGAAGTCATCGCTGCTGCCACAGTCACTGCAATATGTGCAGAGTGGATATTCACCATGTTGGCGCATCGCAAATCAAACGGTTATCCGGTAGGCCAAAAGACCTTTGTAGCGATGCAAGTCAATGAGTTGTGGGGTGTGATCGACGGCAGTGAGCACACAGCGACCGTGATTCTGCAGCAGAGCAGCCAGGCTGGGATAGTAGAGAAAAATTGCTGTACCACCTGGTTGAGGACGTGAGCCATGCAAAGCACATGTGTGAGTGTAATGTATGTAGTACAGTTCATATAGCGTCTTGTGCTTGGGTGCGATGAAAATACATGAGACACAGGTTTGATATAGAAGGTCTTGTATTACTTCATACAAGTGGCAAAAATAGTCACACAGTTTGCAGATACAGAAGCAGGAGACACAGCAGGCCAGAGTAACTTAAGCTCAGCAATCACTCTCCACAACAGGTTCAGGATCTTCTTCTCTGTTACCGTAAGTCCATGCAAACGTGGATCTTTCAAAGAGCAGGGTTCCAGAGTCCACAAATGTTCAGAGTTCCTCAGTAGGAATAGCTGGAGTACATAGTCCAAGGCTTCCAGGAGTCAGGTCACAGGTTCACTGCAGGCTAGATTCAGAAGCACTGATTGCTCAGCTGTGGCTGCTTAAGAAGCAAGAGGGAGAGAATCAGGGTGGGAACATGAAAGCTGAAAACTCCATATTGACTGAGGGCAAGATAGCTGCAGCAAGACAGAAAGCAAAATGGCTGACGGAAAAACTGAGTTTCAAGAACATATACAAAGAACCTTACATTACTCCCCCCTTAGGGACAACCTCCGGATGGCCTCAGACCAGGCTTGTCTGGGTACCTCTGATGAAACTGGCGGAGCAAACGAGGAGCATTAACGTTATTAACTGGTTCCCATGAGTTGTCCTCCACTGGGTAGCCTTGCCATTTAATCAAATATTGTAACTGATTTCTATATAACCTGGAATCCAGAATCCTTTCCACCACAAATTCTTCCTGACCATCGACTAGCACTGGGTCAGGGCAAGGAGAAGAACGTCCAGGAAACGTATTGGGTGTTGCAGCCTTTAGTAGGGATACATGAAAGACATGGTGGATTCTCATAGTTCTGGGCAGTTGAAGACGACAAGCAACGGCACTTATAATCTTACTGATTTTATAGGGTCCAATGTACTTATGTCCCAACTTAGATGATGGAATCCTTAACTTAAGATTTCTGGTTGACAGCCAGACCAGGTCTCCTACCTTGAAAGCTGGTGCAGGTTTACGAAATTTATCTGCTGCTTTCTTGTACCTTTCCTGAGCCGATTCCAGATTCTCTTTTAGAAGATCCATATTCTTCTGTAAAGACGTGATTCTTTCCGCCACTGCTGGTAAAGGCGTTTCTATGGGAAATCGTGGTAGAATGTTAGGATGATAACCTAGATTGGAGTAAAAAGGAGACTGCTTAGTGGAGGCACTCTGAGAGTTGTTATAAGAGAACTCAGCTAATGGAAGTAGATCCACCCAATCATCCTGTAGGTGGCAGATAAAGCAGCGAAGATACTGCTCCAGGGTTTGATTGGTTCGTTCGGTCTGTCCATTAGTCTGGGGATGAAAAGCAGAAGAAAGGTTTACTTTAATGTCCAATGCTGCACAGAAATTTTGCCAAAATCTAGAAGTGAATTGCACCCCTCGATCCGAAATAACCTCATCCGGTACTCCATGTAAGCGAAACACATCTTTAATCATCAAATCTGATGTCTATTTTGCAGTGGGTAAGCCGACACAAGGGATAAAATGAGCTGCTTTTGTTAGACGGTCAACCACCACTAGAATGGTGTTCTTCCCTTGAGAGGTTGGTAACTCCACAATGAAGTCCATAGAAATGGATCCCCACGGGCGGGACGGGGTGGGAAGAGGTTGCAACAGACCAGTTGGTGAGGAGCGAGGTGTTTTGCATCTTGCACAGACTTCACATGAATTGACATAGTTTAAAACATCCTTCCTGCAAGTGGGCCACCAAAAGAAACGAGAAAGAAATTCCTGTGTTTTTAGAATTCCTCTATGCCCAGCTATCTTGGAATCGTGAATAAGTTGCAATACTCTCAATCTGACTGTTTCAGGAATATACAGACGTTGTCCCAGAATCCACACACCATTCTTAAAGACAAGACTTACGTCCCTTGGGGGTTGTGCCAACAAGGAATCCGCATGGTATGCTTCCTTGATGTCCTTAAGTAGGTCTTGATTATGAATCACTCCCAGGAATCTAGAGTCAGGGAGAATAGTCTTAGGAGGAGCAAGTGGACGGGTCTCTGCTGAATGAATCCTAGAGAGTGCATCAGCCTTTCCATTGCGTGATCCTGGTCTATAAGAAATAACAAAATGAAATTGGTTTAAGAAAAGATTCCAGCGAGCCTGGCGAGGAGTCAGGCATTTAGCCGACCTGATAAATTCAAGGTTGCGATGGTCTGTCAGGACGACTATTTGTTGTGCAGCTCCCTGAAGAAGGTGTCTCTATTCTTTGAAGGCGGCAATAATGGCCAACAACTCTCTATTGCCCACATCGTAGTCCCTCTCAGCCGAAGACAACTGCTGGGAAAAGAAGGCACAGGGATGCAAGAATTCTTCTCACCTGTTCTTTGAGAGAGTATAGCTCCAACGGCACAATCTGAAGCATCCACCTCTATTATGAAGGCAAGTTCGGGGTTGGGATGTACCAAGATAGGTGCAGTGGTAAATTTATCTTTCAGACGGGAAAATGCTTCCTGGGCTTGGGGAGTCCAGGAGAACCTAGACTCTTTGCGGGTAAGTTGGGTGATAGGTGACACTACCTCAGAGAAATTCCTAATGAAACGTCTATAGAAGTTGGCAAACCCGATGAAGCGCTGCACCTCCTTCACATTTCTAGGACTTGGCCAATCCTTGATGGCTTGGGTCTTGCTTCCATCCATACTAATTCCTTGTGTAGACAGTACATACCCCAGAAATTGAATTTCGGTCCTATGGAATTCACACTTTTCAAGTTTGATGTAAAGATGGTTTTGTCTTAGACGTTCCAAGACCATTCTCACATGTCCATGATGTTCCTCTGTGGAATTATAAAAAATTAGAATATCATCCAAATAAATCACCACGAATGTATCTAGGAGGTCCCTGAAGATGTCATTCACCAAGTGTTGGAAAGTGGCTGGGGCGGTACTCAGACCAAAAGGCATAACTAGATATTTAAAGTGTCCATAGCGTGACCTGAATGCAGTCTTCCACTCATCCCCAGGTCTAATACGGACCAAGTTATAGGCCCCACGGAGATCCAATTTAGAGAAAATTTTGGCATGCCGCACTCTCTCCAATAACTCAGGGATTAAAGGCAATGGATAACGGTTTCTAATAGTAACCTTATTGAGTTCTCTATAGTCTACGCAGGGTCTCAGAGATCCATCTTTCTTCTTCACAAAGAAGATGGGTGCACCTGCAGGAGATGAAGAGGGGCGTATGAAGCCCTTGGCTAGATTTTCGTCTATGTAATCCTTTAAAGCCTTTAGCTCAGGCCCCGCCAGGGGGTAGATCTTACCAAAAGGTATCTCTGCTCCAGGCAATAATTCAATTGGACAATCATATGGACGGTGAGGGGGAAGCTGGTCAGCGTTCTTCTTGTCACATAAATCCACATAGTCCTGGTATACAGCTGGTAGTTCAGGGACTGACATGGTTCCTTTAGGAACAGAGCAAGCTGAAACTTCTGGACTCATCTGTTTCTCTGGAAAGTGTAATTCCTTGGTCTCCCAGTTAATGGTAGGGTTCTGAGCCTGCAGCCATGGTAGCCCTAGAATAATGGGAAAGTGGGGAGAAGAGATAAGCATAAAGGACAGTTTCTCTTGATGATCTTTACCCATAAGGACCCTTAAAGGCTCCGTTTCCTGATCCACTGGTCCAGAGGTCAGCAGGGAGCCATCCACAGTTTCCATCTGTAATGGAGTAGCCTTCTTCACTGAACGTATCCCCTGTTTCAGAGCAAAGGAGACATCCATAAAATTCCCACTTGCCCCTGAGTCGATCATAGCAGAGCTAGACACCCAGACTGAGTTAACCCAGAGTTTGATGGAAAGGAATCAATGAGAATTGTTTTTCCTACAACTCAGCTGGGACACCGCTGAGGAAACTTGAAAAATTGCAGCGTTTACACAGTCATCGTCCTCAGAAGTAACGGAGTTTAAGTCCGAGAAATCAAGATCTGTTGCTGCAGATCTCTCTGGAGCCTGAGGCTCGGACCTGACAGATCTCCTCTCGCAACACTCACAGTGAATGAGTGCTGCAGTAGTCTTACGAGAACGGCTGGGGCAGTTTATAATGAAGTGCCCTGACTTACCACAATAGAAACATAGATTTTCCTTAAAACGATGTTCCTAGCGTGCATCACTAACCCGTCTTTGTAAAGAGTCTACCTGCATGGGTTCAGGTTCAGGTTCCCGTGTGATCCTACTCAAAGGTTCCTTAGCTGGGGAGGAAGGTAGGAAAAGGTTAGTGCGATTGCTTTCGAACCATCTCTCTTGCCTGCGTTCAGTCAGGCGAGCATCAATACGGATGCAGTAGTTAATAAAGTCACCTAACGCAGTGGGAGGGTCGGCACGAGCAAGTTCATCCTTAATTAGTGGAGACAACTAGGGTTGAGCATTCCGATACTGCAAATATCGGGTATCGGCCGATATTGGCTGTATCGGAATTCCGATTCCGAGTTCCGATATTTTCGTCATATCGGATACCGGAATCGGGATTGTCACTGTCAGTGTCCGTCGGTCGGGTCTGTCAGGAGTCAGCGGCACTTACCTGGCAGAAGATCTCCGGCGGTCACGTCCTGGACTGCTTGATGGCCGCAATCTTCTTTCCCCGGCGGTCACATGCAGTATCTCGCGATAACTGCAGTGACTGCTGGGTAATCCCGGCCGTAAAGCAGTCAGTCCGATGACGTCACCGCCGGGGAAGCAGGTAATCAGCTGTGCTGCATTGCGATGACAGGCTCTGCCTGTCATTGCGATGTAGCAGAGTTGGATCGTTGTGGGACTATCGTTATGGACTGCGTCGGACAGGTGGTATACTGTTGGTTTGTTTTTTTTTCTTTTTTTACAGGAGATCGATGGCGTCGCAGGAATGAGAGTACAATAAAATTAATGAAAACTGTGTTGTCTCTTTTATTTCATTAAAATACTTTTTTCTTGCTGTGTTTTTTTTTTTACACATTTAATAACTTTGGGATTAATAATGGATCGGTGTCTTATTGACACCTCTCCATTATTAACCGGGCTTATTGTCACCGTGCAATCAACGGTGACATTAACCCCTTATTACCCCGCTTGCCACCGCTACAGGGCAAGTGGGAAGAGCCGGGTAAAGTGCCACAATTGGCACATCTTTTGATGCGCCAAATGTGGGGCTGCTGTAGCCTGGTATTATCAGGCTGTTGAGGGCCAAAATCCATGGGCCTTGACAGTCTTTTAATACCAGGCCGCAGCAGTCTGCATTTTACTTGGCTGGTTAACAAAAATAGGGGGACCCCTACGCCGTTTTTTTTTCGAGGGGATCCCCTATTTTTGTTAACCAGCCAAGCTAAGCAGACTGCTGTGGCCTGGTATTATCAGGCTGGCAAGGTCCATGGATATTGGATCCTTACCAGCCTGAAAAACCAGGCCTCAGCGGTCTGCTTCATCTGGCTGGTTAACAAAAATAGGGGGGACCCCACGCCAATTTTTTTCGAGGGGATCCCCTATTTTTGTTAATCAGCCAAGATATGCAGACTGCTGTGGCCTGGTATTATCAGGCTGGCAAGGTCCATGGATCTTGGCTCCTTAACAGCCTGAAAATCCAGGCCTCAGCGGTCTGCTTCATCTGGCTGGTTAACAAAAATAGGGGGGACCCCACGCCAATTTTTTTCGAGGGGATCCCCTATTTTTGTTAATCAGCCAAGATATGCAGACTGCTGTGGCCTAGTATTATCAGGCTGGCAAGGTCCATGGATCTTGGCTCCTTAACAGCCTGAAAATCCAGGCCTCAGCGGTCTGCTTCATCTGGCTGGTTAACAAAAATAGGGGGGACCCCACGCCATTTTTTTTTCGAAGGGAACCCCTATTTTTGTTAATCAGTTCCCTCTGACGTCACTGATTGTGTCCCTGGCTGACCTGAAGTGCAAGTGGAAAGCAATCAATTAAGCTTTCCACTTAAGGACCCGTCTCACATAGCGATATCGCTACCGAGATCGCTGCTGAGTCACTAGTTTTGTGACGCAGCAGCGAGCTCACCAGCGATATCGCTGTGTGTGACATTCAGCGACGATCAGCCCCCCTGCCGGGTATCACTGATCGTCGCTGAAATGTCAGGACCTTTTTTTGATCGCTGGTTTCCCGCTGACAGGCACACATCGCTGCGTGTGACAGGCGGGAGACCAGCGATCCGCTGGTAACCAAGGTACACAGCGGGTTTCCAGGCGCGGGGCTGTGCCTAGAAACCCGCTGTGTACCTTGGATACCAGCGCCCTGATGCAGGGAGCTGGTATCCAAGGTACACAGCGGGTTTCCAAGCGCTGCGCGGTGCCTGGAAACCCGCTGTGTACCTTGGTTACCAGCGGATCGCTGGTCTCCCGCCTGTCACACGCAGCGATGCGTGCCTGTCAGCGGGAGACCAGCGATCAAAAAAAGGTCCTGACATTTCTGCGACGATCAGCGATACCCGGCAGGGGGGCTGATCGTCGCTGAATGTCACACACAGCGATATCGCTGGTGAGCTCGCTGCTGCGTCACAAAACTAGTGACTCAGCAGCGATCTCGGTAGCGATATCGCTATGTGAGACGGGCCCTTAAGCGATGTTACCCGCAGTGTCGCTGTCCCAGATCGCTGCCTGAGCTGCCTGTTTGGCAGCTCAGCAGCGATCATGTAGCGATACACCAGCGATCCTGACAAGTGCATATCGTTGTCGGGATCGCTGGTGTATCGTTATGTGACACCCAGCCTTTACTCTCCTGTCAGGCAGGAGAGGAACTCATTCATTTGGGGTTTACTGTGAGGCTGCAGCATTAGCTGCGGTCCCTGCAGTAAACATTAACCCTTTCTGAAGGATTACACCGTGGGACCTGACTGTGCATGGGATAGGTAAGAATAATTTTGCTTTTTTATTTTATTTTTATTACAGGAAATGGTTTTTGCAGTAAAATAAAAGATGGTCAAAAACATGTGTCTTTATTTCATTAAAATGATTTTTAATTAAAGTGTGTGTGTTTTATTTTTATTTCATGCAATAGGATTAATAATTGATAGTTGTCTAATTGACAGCTCTCAATTATTAACCTGGCTTAAGGTCACCTTTCAATAGCAAGGTGGCTATAACCCCATATTAACCCATTCGCCACCGCTACAGGGCAATGGGAATAGACGGGCAAAGTGCCAGAAAGGGCGAATCTAATTATAGATTTGTCTTTCCTGGGGTGTCTGGGGGCAGATGTTAGTAGCCGGGGGGGGGCAAAAATAATGGTCCCTCTCTGGGCTATTATTATCTGCCCCCACTCACTGGCTTTGTCTGTCTGGTTGCGAAAATAGGGCGGGAGCCCACGCACTTTTTTTCAGCAATTTTACACCTCATATATATATAATACATGTCATTGAATTTGTGACACATATATATATATATTTATATTTGTAGTTCATACACTTCTACATAGTATAATAGCCGCTAATTCAATTGCCGGCTTTTGTGAAAATGCAGAACCCGACATGAAATGACACTTGGTGTACATAGGGTTAACCATGTCTTTTCATGTCCTTTGCTATCTAATTTGCACAAACAATTAAATCAGTCTATGTGTGCAAAATTTCACACCTGTAGGGGTTAATTAAAGGTGTAAATTCGTAGCAAAAAAGTCCGTTTTTTTTACAACGAATTTACACCTTTAATTAACCCCTACAGGTGTGAAATTTTGCACACATAGACTGATTTAATTGTTTGTGCAAATTAGATAGCAAAGGACATGAAAAGACATGGTTAACCCTATGTACACCAAGTGTCATTTCATGTCGGGTGCTTCTGTCTTTTCACTGAAGCCGGCTTTACCCGGCAATTGAATCAGAGGATATTTTACTATGTAGAAGTGTATAAACTATACATATATGTATATATATATGTCACAATGACATGTATATATATATATATATGTATTCTATGTGTGTATATTTAGTGTTTACAAGGAAAGAATGGGGTTTTTTTAGTTGCGATATTTTGTTCCCATAGACTTACATGGGACTTCCGGTATCGGTATCGGGTATCGCCGATATTTTAGTGATATCGGCGATACCATTCCGATTCCGATACTTTAGGATATCGGAAAGTATCGCTCAACTCTAGAGACAACCCCTTTCGAAAAATAGATTTTTTGGCGGAACTGTCCCAGGTGGTATCAAGGGCCCATCTCCTGAAATCCAAGGCATATTCGGCTACCGAGTGCTTACCTTGGCGCAAAGTTAACATGGCTGCTTCAGCTGTTGCACCTCGATTGGGGTCATCAAACACCTGCCCCATGGCTGAAATGAAAGCATCAAGATGATCCAAACATTCATCCTCAGTCTCAATCAGAGGGTTTGCCCACATCAAAGCCTTGTTGGTAAGTAACATAATTATAGTAAGCACTTTAGATCGTTCAGTGGGAAATTGTGAAGCATGTGCAGAAAAAAACAGATTGCATTGGTTAATAAATCCCCTGAATTTTTCACGTTCACCGCCAAAACGAAAAGGGGGCAACTTGGGAATCCCAAAACTTGGGGCTACGGCAGGAGCCTGGACTCACTCCTCTAGAACCTCAATCCTGGCTCGCAAATCCTGGGCAGTCTGTCCAAACACTTGCAAATTGTGATTAGTGAGGTCCTGTAGGTTTGTAAAACGGATTTTTATAGTCTGTAAATCTGCAAGGATATTATCAGTCACTCCGCAAAGTTCCTTTATGCGGGCCTCCATTTTCCAGATCTTTTAAGACAGGAGTACTGGAAGGAGAGGAGAAAAGAAAAAAAAAAAACAATAGTGTTTACCTGTGGTAACACTGCAAAGAGAAAAAAAAATTAAGGGAACTGCTCACCTGGAATGGTTGTGAGAAGTCACAACCACTATCATCACAGAAAGTTCAACCGGACATCTGATATCCACAGTTACAGCAGACACAAAAGAGGGAAGAGAAAAAAAAAAACAATAGTGTTTACCCGTGGTAACACTGCAGAAAAAAAACTTAAGGGAATTGCTCACCTGGAATGGTTGTGAGAAGTCACAACCACTGTCAACACAGAAAGTACAACTGGACGTCTGATATCCACAGTTACAGCAGACACAGCCTTCCCAGACCCAGCAGACACTAACGTTTTGGCTTCTGAATCTTGTAATGTATGTAGTACAGTTCATATAGCGTCTTGTGCTTGGGTGCGATGAAAATACATGAGACACAGGTTTGATATAGAAGGTCTTGTATTACTTCATACAAGTGTCAAAAATAGTCACACAGTTTGCAGATACAGAAGCAGGAGACACAGCAGGCCAGAGTAACTTAAGCTCAGCAATCACTCTCCACAACAGGTTCAGGATCTTCTTCTCTGTTACCGTAAGTCCATGCAAACGTGGATCTTTCAAAGAGCAGGGTTCCAGAGTCCACAAGTGTTCAGAGTTCCTCAGTAGGAATAGCTGGAGTACATAGTCCAAGGCTTCCAGGAGTCAGGTCACAGGTTCACTGCAGGCTAGATTCAGAAGCACTGATTGCTCAGCTGTGGCTGCTTAAGAAGCAAGAGGGAGAGAATCAGGGCGGGAACATGAAAGCTGAAAACTCCATATTGACTGAGGGCAAGATAGCTGCAGCAAGACAGAAAGCAAAATGGCTGACGGAAAAACTGAGTTTCAAGAACATATACAAAGAACCTTACAGTGAGGTTGATCCAGCGTAAGGTCGCCACCACATTCGCGCCTTTATCTCACACGGCCTTCCCTTGCTTCAGGTTCAAAGGAGACAGCCATTGCTAAAACTTGGCCAGGATAGCTGTCCAGAACTCTTGAGCTGTGTGACTGCAATCTTCAAGGCATGTTAATTTAAACACTGCTTGATTGCGATGAGTCCTGTCTGCGCAGTACACAGATGAGGGATTCTTTCTGCACTGTTGGAACGTGTGACTCATTAAGGAGGAGGTTGAGTGCACAGGTAGAGGCGCCAGAGGGGGTGGAAGAACCAGAAGTAGTGGAGAAAGTGTTATATACAGAGGTTTGTCCCACAAACCTTGGGGGTTCCAAGACTTGTGGAGCAGCCCCTTGCATAACTGCACCCACAGCCATCAGATTCACCCAGTGCCCAGTCAGTGAGTTGTAACTCCCCTCCCTATGTTTGCTTGTCCAGGTGTCAGTGGTGAAATGCACAATGGCATACATAGGTTTTTTTTAAGGAACGGGTGATGTTGTCTGTGACATGCTCGTGTACTGCAGGCAAAGCTTTCTTAGATAAGTAATCGTGACTGGGCGACTAATACTGGGCGACTGCAATGGCCATCAACTTTCAGAAACCATCTGTATCCACCAGGTGGAAACCAGGTGGCAGTATTTCCATGGCTAACAGATTGGAGATGGTGGAGTTTAAACTCTTAGCTTTGGCATGTGTAGGAGGAAACATTCTATTATGTGACCACAAGTGCAGGACTGAGGGGTGGCTTCAGTGCTGAGAGAGGGTGGAGTAGGGTGAAGAGGACAAACTGCTGGACTGTGAATGAGGTGCATGCAGAGATGTTATGTGGATTAAGAAAGATGTGATGTGCTCGGTGAAACAAAAAACAGCATCTCCACTTCAGTAACTTCTGACGGACTCTCACTTATTCCGATAGTAGGGGGTCAACAAGTGGAGGTTCTGCAGCCGGAGACCTTTGTGAGATCACTTTTCATGGTGATGGAGGAGGAAGAAGCAGCAGATGTGGTTGATGAGACAGTCGGTGGTTGACAAGGCCCACTAATTTGAATTTTAGCGCAGTGTGATTTCAGAATAAAGCATGTTGATCGCGCATGCCTTTCCAATCCTCTCGATTCTAAAATGTACCCATTGACATCATACATTAATTGCAAATCTACCAATGCTATTTACGCAATTATTTGTCCGTGTCATATGGTTTATGTGGGCCAGACGTCTCAGGAGTTGAGCAAGAGCGCACAGAAACATCTATCTACAATCCATCTGGCGGCCTCTGACTTCAAGTAGAGTAAGACACTGACTCCCGTGGCCTCTCACTTTCTGTCCCAACATGGAGGCACCTCTAATAACACCTGTTTTTTTGGTTTACAGAAGATCTCAGGCAATGGAAGAGGTGACAATTACCAGAAGTGTCTACTCCAAGTAGAAGCGCGATGGATATTTAATTTGCAGAGTGTTGCCCCCACTTGTCTTAATGAGGAACTCCTCTTCACCGGCTTTTTGGGATGACATATATCCGGTTTATATATGCCCTAGATGCCTTCTCCATCTCATCTCTGGTCCTGTGCCCTGGATCCCTCTTTCCCTTGATATCAGCGGCTCTCAGCCATTTTGGTTCTCGATCTCTTATCATCATAACCACCGTTGTTTGATTCATACCCACTTGCAACATGGGAAGACTGGACTGATTGATATGCCAGATGTTTGATATGCTGCCTACCTCACTATCTTATGCCTTGGCTTCCTTTTCTCTCCGTCATCAACAGCCTCCTGCTTCACTGGATCTCCAGTCCTAGTACCTTTTTTCCTGTTTTTGAAATCACATCTTTTCATAACAGGGGCAGAATGGTACCCATTGATATGTCTAATTTTTGTTATACTGCCCTTTCTTGATGGACCTCTAATACCTGCCCACTAGATGGTATTCATTTCATGCAAACCATGCTTCCTTTATGTGGTTGCCTATACCTCTAGTTTTAGTACAGTTGTATGCCCTCCATTCCCCCCATGGGCATCTTGACATGCAGTTTTCTTGAATGGGTCCTAGGTCCTATAATGGTTGCCTCCTTTTTCTCTGTGTCTCTGTTACACTATGTTTACATCATCTATACTTTAAAAGTATAATATATCTCCCTTTGTATTATTTTCATCCCTTTTTTTCTTATGTATACTCCTTTTATTATGCCTTCTTGGGGTTCCCATCACACCAGTATATTTCTTCCATGTGGATTGTTTCTACAATCATTTTTTGCATTATGCTTTTATTTTTATGACATTACTCACATTCTCTATATACTTTCTATGCAAATACACTCCTGTATCTGCCCAGATATATACATGGAAACTGTGCTGTCCCTTCATTTACATACCACCGACTGGTTGGGATTCCAAAGCTTTTTTTCATTTTACTTTACATATCATTTAATCCATTGCCCTGAGAGCATACACATTGCTCACGTCCCTCAGCCTGAGTGATGTGTGCACTTACATTAGCTCAGCATTCTCCATATACCTCTGGAGGGTCTTTCATCTTAACCACCCCTCTGCACATGTGCCAACCAGGCTTGTGTGTCAGCATCACCTGTTGCTCCCCACATGCTGCCGCAGCTATGTCCGGCTTATGCCATCATGTGCGCATGCGCCAGTCTGAGCAGGAGTGTTGGAACCAGCTGACTTCCTCAAACAAGCCCACGTATAGAGCTTGCGCCAGTGCCTGAAGACACACTGGTAAGAACAAAAACCATTTTGGAATGATAAGGTCCCAATATTTATTGAACACCAAAGCAAAAATTGACCTCTAAAAATGAACTTTTATTAATATATTAAAAAGATCAGAAAATACTTAAAAAGGTGCAAGATTTAGAGGCCAAAGATAGTATAATAACTTATCTAAGGGCTAATCTCTCCCTAGATGAGCCCTAGCAATTGCCCTACCTGTCAGTGGAGGTTGGCACCCTGGTTGTAGACAGACGTGATAGTGCCCCTAGTCAACGTCAGCGTCCCTAATGACGCTAGTGCACCCTCAACATACTACACACTATTAATACACAGAAACACACACAAACAAAAACAAAAAGAGAAAATACCCCAAATATACAGACCAAACAGGTCTCCTGGCTGCACCCCTATATTAGCCTTAATGATTTTGCTTAGCAAATGGGTCCTCTTGGCTGCAAATCAATATTAGATCTAATGATTTTGATTAGCAAATTGGACCTCCTAAGTCCTGACTGCAGTACAGTATTAGCCAAACAATTTTGAGTATGAAATGTGAACTCCTGCCTGCACAATAATATTAGCACAAACTAGTTAGATGCTGGAAAGTTGATTTCACACAGGACAGAATCATATCTAATTTTATGACAACTTGCAGCAGCAGCAGCAGCAGGAGAAGCCTATCTGCGCTTTAAGACCGGTGTCACACTACCATAGAATACAGTCGAGTGCTAAGTGAGAAAACATCACAAAGCACTAGGCCCAGTGTTAATCTATGGGACAGCTCACATCACCGTTTATTTTCTCGGGCATATTCCGCGTGAATGTAGAATCGCAGCATGCTACGATTGTCATCGAGACTCGCCAATGCAAGTCTATGGGTGCGAGGAAAAAATTGCGAGTGCTGTCCGATTTTTACGCATCAATGTCCTTTGAAAAGCCGGCAATTCGTTTGCCGCATACAGTAAATCACTCTGACAGGTTAGAATAGAATAGATAGAATAGATATATACACATAGAATATATATATACAGACCAAAAGTTTGGACACACCTTCTCATTTAAAGATTTTTCTGTATTTTAATGACTATGAAAATTGTAAATTCACACTGAAGGCATCAAAACTATGAATTAACACATGTGGAATTATATACTTAACAAAAAAGTGTGAAACAACTGAAAATATGTCTTATATTTTAGGTTCTTCAAAGTAGCCACCTTTTGCTTTGATGACTGCTTTGCACACTCTTGGCATTCTCTTGATGAATCTAGGTTGTGGAAGCATGGTTGAAAAGCAATGGCTGACTTTCATTTGTTCATTTTCATATTTTTGTGATTTATTATTACTTTTGTCAGATTCAAGTTATTTCTGTGACCATTGTGGGTTTTTCTGTCATTAAATGAGGGGTACCAACAATTTTGGCCGTGTGTGTATATACCACCACATGAGCCACTTGCATCACAATTTTCCCCTGAGGAAGCCAAACTCCTAGCGGCGATATATGCGGGATATAATTTTTCCTTCCCTATCTGAGCATTGTTTTTTTACAGGTTACCCTAACATGATTTAAATCTGATCTTTAGTGTATTCTTTCTCATCTTGTGGGATTGTGCTGCCAGTATGCATTTATGGTATATCCATGTCTATTTGAGACATGTATCAAGCTTGTCTGACCGCCAGGACAAGAATTCAGTTTGGCACCCCCTTTGATCAATCCGTTTGAGTAGTTTTCATGTGACCCCTCGTATATGCCAACAAACTGCTTTTCCTAATTCTCTCAATGTTCAGTGAAATACTGATGCCCCTGCTTCACTGAAAGAAGCCAGAAGTGAAGCTAGAAGTGACATCGTGCAGGATCATGGGGCAGGATGGCGACAGATGGGGCAGGATGGAGACACATAGTGCAAGATCATTGGGCAGTATGGAGACAGATGTGACAGGATGGAGATAGATTGGGCAGGAAACTGGGGCAGGATGGAGACAGATGGTGCAGGATCATAGGGCAGGATGGAGACAGATGGGACAGCATGGAGACAGATAGGGTAGGAACATGGGGCAGGATGGAGACAGGTGGGCAGGATGGAGACAGATGAGACAGGATCATGGGACAGGATGAAGACAGATGGGGCAGGATGGAAACACATGGTGCAGGATCATGGGGCAGGATGGAAACAGATGGGACAGGATGGAGATAGATGGGGCAGGAACATGGGACAGAAACATGGGGCAGGATGGAGACAGATGGGGCAAGATGGAGACAGATGGGGCAGGATGGAGACAGATGGTGCAGGATGGAGACAGTTGAGGCAGAATTGAAACAGATGGGACAGCATGGAGACAGATGGCATAGGAACATGGGGCAGGATCGATACAGATGGGGAAGGATAGAGATAGATGATGCAGGATCATGGAGCTGGATGTAGACAGATGGGGCAGAATGGAGACACATGGTGAAGGATCATGGGGCAGGATGGAGACAGATGGGGCAGGAACATGGGGCAGGATGATGGAGACTGATAGGGCAGTAACATGGGGATGGATGGAGACAGATGGGGCAGTATGGAAACAGATGGGTAGGATAATGGGGCAGGATGGAGACACATGGTACAGTATCTTAGGGCAGGATGGAGACACATGGTGCAGGATCATAGGGCAGGATGGATATAATGGAGGCACATGGGACAGGATCATGGGATAGATGAGGCAGGATCATGGGACAGATGAGGGAGGATCATTGGACAGAAGGGGCAGGATCATGGGACAGATGAGCCAGGATGGAGATAGATGGGGCAGGATGGAACATCACATTGGGGCAGAATGGATACTCATGAAGCAGGATGGGAGAGCATATGGCTGAAGCCAGGAATGAGACACAAGGGGGCAAGGATGGGGGATATTATTACTGTAAGGGGCTAATTAATGGATATTATTACTGCAGTGATGTATTTTATTTTTTGATCATACTGTTTTTAATGATGGGTCCTGTTAATGTGCAGAGCGACACTATGTTGTCTTTTTTTCTTCATCTGGAGTAGTGTAGAAGTTCGGAAAAAGTAAGTAATGTGCTCTGCAAGGGGTGCTCTAGATAGCTGCATAATTCCCTGCAGAGAAGAGCCCTGGCTAGAAGAAGTGATGGCTGTCTGTGCTGGATGAAGATAAAAAGTGAAGATGAAGGACTTCACCTAGAGACGTCACTGGTGAGTCAGTACATGCACACTATATGCTGTATATTATATAGAATGAAATGCTATTGAAAACAAGCAGCATATTAAATAATAAGAGTGTCTCAATACGCATCACTAAATCCTGCAAGCATATTATCTGGACAAGAATATGGACAAGTCGAGAACAAGAGACACAAGGGAGGTATAAAACCAAAAGAACGACCACAAGTCCAAATATATAGCAAAATATTTATAACTTTATTAGACACACAAAACAGATCAAGGGGAAGAAAGTGGACAATGAAGTGCAAACAAATCCGCACAAACGCATGGGTGTGCAAAAGGGTGCGAGACAATAGGAGGCCAGATCCGCCTCACATCATATAGTAAAAATGATTATAATAATATCCATCAAATGAGGGCAGGGCAGCACATCTGCTAGATAGAGGCAAGTAGATAGTTATTGAAATGAAATAATAATGTTGAATTGCAGTGCCAAACAAAATCAAAGAAGAAGGTCTGCCAGATGTAAATACTTAAAGTGCTCATAAAGTATATGGGATTTAAAATATTAAACCTATCGCCAATTCAATATACTGAGATCATTGATAACCCAAAAGGTCCATAGTAGATCCATAATAACGCTTAAATGATATCCCTATTTGTCAAGAATCTACATGGCAAAATGCCATGAGCAATAATTACCTCAAGTGAACGGCTGGATTGGGTCCCCACGGTCTGCACACCCACCCCGACGCGCTTTTCGGATATAGATCCTTCTTCAGGGAGCGTAAGAGAAAAAATAAGCAGTAGATAAAAAATACCTGCCAGACCGGAAGTTGAAAGCCGTGGACCGGAAGTGACACGTCTGCAACCATGGTGACTTAGGATGCCAGACAGTGTCGGTGTCATACGGCAGACAGCGCCAGGCCCAAAGGCGCCATGTCAACGAGCACCACATAAAGACGCCAAGAGCAGGCCGACATCACAGAGCAAGGTGCGCATGCGTACAGGTCCACGGAATGATCACCATAAAGGACTAAGCATTAATAATGTGCCAGTCAAATATTGCAGCCCCAAATATGGCTCAGTAAAATGAGTTGGCTACATACAAAAGAACTGGACCCATGTACCAAATGTGCCTCTACAAATAATACTGTATATTATATACAGAGCTCCTGTGTACAATGTCACCAGTGATCGTTGTATTACTTGTACACTGACACTGTATACAGAGCTCCTTTGTATAATGTCACTGGTGATCACTGTATTACCTGTACAAGGAACCAGTATACTAAGTACAGATCTTCTGTGTACAATGGCACTTATGGTGATATTAGTATTGTTTTTTTTTTTTATTAATGATCAGTATTGTAGTATTTGGTCGCTATGTGGTGGTAATATGTGATCTGGTCATGGTGTGGCGGTTTTAGTTCCTCGGATGTGCTTTTATTAGGCCACTGTGGTGGTACATTGAAAATAGGAGCATGTTCACACTGCCCATCAAACAGATAAAACCAAGACAGAATCAAAATGAACATATACCCTGCTGTATGTAAGTAAGTAAAAGCAATAGTGCATATAAATAACATTAGGTACTTAGTAAACATTGTTTTTAATTAATAAAAAGAGTAAAAGCCATACTGCCAACTTTAACATCTTCCCAAATTCGGGATGGTCCTAACTGCTAGTATTAAAACCTTACCATGTGTCATAGTGACGTCAGTATGAATAAGGGCAGAGCAGGACCTGGTCCCAAAGATTGACACAGTGCTAGTGGGAGCTTTTTAAATGTAATGTCCAGCACAAAGGAAGGGAGGCTGCACCATTACCTGTACTAAATGCAGAGTATTTGCTTATCTACACAAGTAAAAGCTAAAAATGTTATCAAAAAATTGGGTTTTCTGGATTCTGAGACTGATGGCATTTCATTAGGATAACTCATCAAATCAAGATCATAGCTTACTCATACCCTCGATCCCCACTAATCGGTAAAATGGAGGATCAATGCACTAGATACAGGGGCCTGAATACGTACAGTTAGGTCCATATATATTTGGACAGAGACAACATTTATCTAATTTTGGTTCTAGACATTACCACAATGAATTTTAAACAAAACAAGTCAGATGCAGTTGAAGTTCAGACTTTCAGCTTTAATTTTAGGGTATCCACATTAAAATTGGATTTAGGAGTTTCAGCTCCTTAACATGTGCCACCCTGTTTTAAAAGGAACCAAAAGTAATTGGTCAATTGATTCCAAGGCTATTTCATGGACAGGTGTGGGCAATCCCTTCGTTATGTCATTCTCAATTAAGCAGATAAAAGGGCTGGAGTTGATTTGAGGTGTGGTGTTAGCATTTGGAAGGTTTTGCTGTGAAGGAAACATGCGGTCAAAGGAGCTCTCCATGCAGGTGAAACAAGCCATCCTTAAGCTGCAAAAACAGAAAAAACCCATCTGAGAAATTGCTACAACATTAGGAGTGGCAAAATCTACAGTTTGGTACATCCTGAGAAAGAAAGCACTGGTGAACTCATCCATGCAAAAAGACCTGGGCGCCCATGGAAGACAACAGTGGTGGATGATCGCAGAATACTCTCCATAGTGAAGAGAAACCCCTTCACAACAGCCAACCAAGTGAACAACACTCTCCAGGAGGTAGGCGTATCAATATCCAAATCTTCTATAAAGAGAAGACTGCATGAAAGAAAATACAGATGGTTCACTGCACGGTGCAAGCCACTCATAAGCATCAAGAATAAAAAGGCTAGGCTGGACTTTGCTAAAAAACATCTAAAAAAGCCAGCACAGTTCTGGAAGAACATTCTTTGGACAGATGAAACCAAGATCAACCTCTACCAGAATGATGGAAAGAGAAAAGTATGGCGAAGGCGTGGTACAGCTCATGATCCAAAGCATACCACATCATCTGTAAAACACGGCGGAGGCAGTGTGATGGCTTGGGCATGCATGGCTGCCAGTGGCACTGGGTCACTAGTGTTTATTAATGATGTGACACAGGACAAATGCAGCCGAATGAATTGTGAGGTATTCAGAGCCATACTGTGTGCTCAGATCCAGCCAAATGGACAATGACCCAAAACATAAAGCCAAAGCAACCCAGGAGTTTATTAAAGCAAAGAAGTGGATTATTCTTGAATGGCCAAGTCAGTCACCTGATCTCAACCCAATTGAACATGCATTTCACTTGTTAAAGACTAAACTTCAGACAGAAAGGCCCACAAACAAACAGCAACTGAAAACCACCGCGGTGAAGGCCTGGCAGAGCATCAAAAAGGAGGAAACACAGCGTCTGGTGATGCCATGAGTTCAAGACTTCAGGCAGTCATTGCCAACAAAGGTTTTCAACCAAGTACTAGAAATTATCATTTTATTTACAATTATTATCTGTCCAATTACTTTTGGTCCCTTTAAAAACAGGGTGGCACATGTTAAGGAGCTGAAACTCCTAAACCCTTCATCCAATTTTAATGTGGATACCCTCAAATTAAGGGCTCCTTTCCACTTGCAAGAAATACATCCGATTCTCGCACGTGAAATCCCAGCTATGGCCCCGACACTCGGGAGTGGAGTGTGCGGCTGCATGTATTTGTATGCAGCTGCTCGCTCCACTCCTGAATGCCGGCCCCAGAGCTGGGATTTCACATGCGAGAATCGGACGTATTTCTCGCAAGTGGAAAGGAGCCCTCAAGCTGAAAGTCTGAACTTCAACTCATCTGAATTGTTTTGTTTACAATTCATTGTGGTAATGTCTAGAACCAAAATTAGATAAATGTTGTCTCTGTCCAAATATATATGGACCTAACTGTATATTGCTATGTCAGAAAGGCTATATGCACATGTTGCGGATTTGTTGCGGATCCGCAGTGGATTTTCCGTGCGGAAACGCTGCAGATCCGCAAGTGTTTTACAGTACAATGTTAAGCAATGGAGAAAAAAAATTGCTGATGGAATCTGCAGCGGTTTATTTTACGCAGCATGTCAATTCTTTGCGCGGATGCCGCGGCGTTTCTTCACCCATTTCATTATAGAAAACCGCAGGGGTAAAAACGCAGGAAAATCTGCCTAATGGAGAGCTTCAGGGTATGTGCACACGTTGCGGATTCCTGTGCAGATTTTTCCGTGCGGAATCTTAAGAATCTGCAGGTATAACAACCTGCGTTTTACCTGCGTATTTACTGTGGATTTTCTGCAGTTTTTGTATGGATTTGCCCTGCATTTTTACACCAGCAGATTACTATAATGGAATAGGTGTAAAAATGCTGCAGAATCTGCACAAAGAATTGACAAGCTGCAGAAAATAAACCACTGCCTTTCCGCATGGAATTTTCCCAGCATGTGCACAGCGTTTTTTAATTTGCATTGGATAAAATGGTACTGTACACCGCATGAGAATCTGCTGCAGATCCACAGGACCAAATCCCTCAGGGTATGTGCACACGTTGCAGATTTGCATGTGCAATTTTCTGCGCAGATTCTTTCTCTCTTGGCAGAAAACGCAATTAAAAATCCGTGCGGATTTGATGCGTTTCTGATGCAGATTTGATGAGGAATTTATGCTTTTTTTTTCATGCGGATTTGTATGCATTTTTGTAAGCTAAATAAAGATATATTATCTAACAAAAAAAAAGAATTGTGATGTCGTTTCTTGTCCAAACTCTTCTTTTACATACTTCATTGAAGACCATAAGATCATCACATACCTTGTTCAAAATATAATGTTTACACACACAAAACATATATAAGTGTTTTTAGTTAGATTAGATTGATAGATGATAGATAGATAGATAGATAGATAGCAATACCAAGGGCCCGATGTTTTTAGTAATGAGCATAATAAAATGGTACATAAAGTGTTAAGTAAAGACACACACACACAAAATCGCGTTTAGGGTCACACTTTAAAAGTAACTCACACTAGTCTCGCTCCTCCGCACTGCCGCGTCACTTGGACCATGAGCATTCAGCTGCATAGAAATACGGCAGTGCCGGGTATTGAGGTGGAGACTCGTGCAAGTTTCTCGCAAGTGTGACCCCGGCCTTAAACGCAGTATCTGATGCACCGGAACAGGGAGCATTTTTGTTGGTTTCTTATTTTTTTTCAGGCCATCGAGGGCGTCGGGGACTAGTTGTTTGGTGAGTATGTGTACTGTATGCGGCATATGTAAATTTTTTTTACTATTCAACCCAGTAGCTGGATGATGGGACTACTATCCCTCATCGGCTAATGCTATCACTGTTCTATGTGACAGCAGACATAGCCAGATGGACTAGTAGTCATATCAGACGATGCCTGTGTGGCACCCCAGAGTCCGGTTGCCACAGTGACTTTTCCTCCCTCTGAGGGATGATGCCTTGCCTGGAGGCGGGGGGGTCTCCATGCCATGTAATTAACACAGCATGCATTGCAATTCTTGCTCTGGGCCAGAGGAGGGAGCTCTGGACCTGACTTCAGGGGAGCTGTTTCTCTGGTCAGGAGGAGGAGTCAGTTAAGTCTGTTGGGCAGTTGGTCGATGGAGGGGGAAAATGGACAGGAACAGAGTCAAGGGCTCTGGGGGAATTGAAGCTAGTGGAGCTGACCCCGGAGGGAGTGCTGACAAAAAAGACGCCAGAGTCCGTGACTGGGTGGGTGCTGTACGACCTACAGCCGAATCTGGAGGGAAGGGGACTGCAAGCTCCTTGGCCAACTGAACACCTGGTGGCACCAAAAGCAGACCAAGGGCCCGGGGCTGACAGTGAAAAGGCAGTGCCCCTGATAGGCTCACGCTATCTGCCATACAGGTTAAAAAACCAACAAGAAGGAGAGGGTCACAGCTTAGCTACAGACAGCAGGGACCCGAAAAGAGAGCACAGCAGGAAGGTCCCCAACTCCACCTGGCAGGGTGGACACCCTGAATGCTTCCGGCTAGCCTGACTCCTTCTGTCATCTGTAACTGGTACCCTGGATTGTATTTTGATCTACCAAGAAGTAAAAGGTAAAGAAAACTTCACTTCTCTGTGTCCCGTACTTATTTCTCTGCACCCCAAAGTTCACCACCACCTGAACAGCCAAAAATATTTGCCTGGGGCCCCTGTTCTACCCCTGGAGAGCTGTTTCCATCTTTGCTGTGTCATCATTGGCCCCAGTGGACCTGAACCACAGCATCAGCCAACTATTGCTGAACAACACGGGTGGCGTCACAACTCAATACCATATAAACCCCTTCCCATTTAATGACACGGCAGGGCCACAGAAACAGATCACGGCCCCATGACCTCCCCAAAGAACTGTCTTGCCCGATTCTGAGTACCCCCCCGGGCCCTGGGGGCGTTATCACCTGCCAACACACAGACCCGCACAAAACACAGCTGCGCACACACCCCCGCAGACACACGCACACACACACAGATGCACAAAAACACCTGCAGACATACACGCACATCTTCTCCGCTCACACATAGTCTCCACTCACTCACACATTTCCTCCCCCCACACTCTTCCTCCTGCCTTTCTGCAGCGTCTTTCGCCCCACATCCGCAGCAAATCCGCAAATCTTTTACACTTGCGGTTTTGCTGCGAATTTGACTGTCTGAATGGAAGTCAAAGGGTGCAGAAGTGCTGCAGATCCACAAATAGAATGGACATGCTACAGAAAATAAAATGCTGCAAATCGGCGCTGATTTTTTCCGGAGCTTGTGCACACCAATTCTGGATTCCCATAGATTAACATTGGTTGAGGGAAATACATTGCGGATTTGGTGGAATCCGCAACAAAATCCGCAACGTGTGCACATACTGTAAGCACCAAGGTTCTCTGTTATACTTATGGATCTCGTTAATAAAGGTCATTAGTAGTATGGTATATTTCATTTTTACTTGTTAAAAGGGTAACATTACTCCAAATGCAATTATTTTGGGTTAATAAACCATTTATTTTTTTTTACTTCTGGAGGGAAATTATTTCTAAACACCCAAAGAAGGATCATGCCAAACTTTATTTTGTACCCACTGTCGCTATTAAAAAATTTTCAATCTTCACATCAATTTTACATAATTCCTCACTTCTGAATTCAGTTTTATAAAAAATGTTAATTTTTCCATACAGAACCTCATTAGAGATAAACAGAGTGGAGCGATACTTTCCGATATCCAAAAGTATCGGAAATGGAATGGTATCGCCGATACCATTAAAATATCGGCGATACCCGATCCAAAATACCGGAAGCCCTTTGTAAGTCTTGGAAAAAATATCGTAACAAAAAAAAAATCTTTCTTTCCTTGTAAACACTAAAATACCACTAAATCTATATTATATATATACATGTCTTTTTTGACATTTATTTTTTAAAATTTTGTATTGTTTTTTACACTTCAAATAGTAAAATCCTCTGATTAAATTTTCCGGGTAAAGCCGGTTTGTGAAAAGACGAAGCACCCGACATGAAATGACACTTGGGTCTTAGGGTTAACCCAGTCTTTTCATGTCCTTTGCTATCTGATTTGCACAAACAATTACCAGTTATGTGTGCAAAATTTCACACTGTAGGGTTAATTAAGGTTTTAATTGGGTTGAAAAAAAAACCCGGCTTTTTGCTTTAATTTAACCCTTTAATTTTAAACCCCTACAGGTTTTGAAATTTTGCCCACTTTACACCCAGTAAATTGTTTGTGCAAATCAGATATCAAACTACATGAAAAGCAGGGTTAACCTTTTTACCCAAGTGTCCATTTCTGTGGGTTCTGCATTTTCACAAAAGCCGGCAATTGAATTTGCGGTTTATACTAGTAGAAGTGTATGAACTATAAAATAAATAATTGTAAAATTTATGTGTCCAAAGGCAATGACATTGTAAATATTTTATATGAGGTGTAAATTGCTGAAAAAAATTGTGTGGGCTCCCCCCTATTTTCGCCCAGACAGACAAAAGCCGTGAGTGGGGGCAGATAATAATAGCCCAGAGAGGGACCATTTTTTTTTGGCCCCCCGGCACTTAAAATCGCCCCCAGACACCCCGAAAGGCAAATCTCTAAATTAGATTTGCCCTTTCTGGCCTTTGCCCGCCCATTTCCCATTGCCCTGTAGCGGTGGAGAAAGGGTTAATAAGGGGTTAAAATGACCTTGCAATTGGGAAAGGTCACTTTAAGCCCCAGGTTTTAATAATTGAGAGCTGTTAATTGACAATATCAATTTTAATCCTTTGTTGAAAGAAAAATCAAAACAACACTTTAATAAAAAGAAAAGTTTAAGAAATATCAAACAGTTTTTGACCATATTTTATTTACCGGGTAAAACCATTTCCTGTAATAAAAAAAAATAATAAAACAAAATTATTCTTACCAATCCAATGCACGCAGGTCCCCCGGTGTAATCCTTCAGAAAGGGTTTTTTGTTTACTGCGGGACCGCAGCTAATTTTGCGCTCAGTAAACCCCCAAAATGAATGAGTCCTCTCCGGGGTGACAGGAGAGGAAGGGGAAAGCTTAATTGGGTTGCTTTCATTTTTTATTCGGTCAGCCAGGGACACCTCAGGCCCTCAGAGGGGGAACTGATTAACAAAATTTGGGGTTCCCTTCGAAAAAAAAAAATGGCGTGGGGTCCCCCTATTTTTGTTAAAAAAGCCAGATTAAAACAGACCGCGAGCCTGGATTTTCTCGGTTTAAGGAGGCAAGATCCAGGACCTGCCAGCCTGATTAATACAGGCCACAGCAGTTGCTTTTCTTGGTGATTAACAAAAATTTTGGGGATCCCTCGAAAAAAATGGGTGGGGTCCCCCCTATTTTTGGTTAACCAGCCGATGAAGCAGGAGTGGGGGCCGGTTTTTTCAGGCTGGTTAAGGATCCAAATCCATGGGGCCTTTCAAGCCTGATAATACAGGCCACAGCGTTGCTTTGGTGGGGTTAAAAAAAATAGGGGGGTCCCCCGAAAAAAAAAAACGGCGTAGGGGTCCCCTATTTTTGTTAAAAGCCAAGGGAAAATGCAGGTGCTGCGGCCCGGTATTAAAAGATGTCAAGGCCCTTGGATTTGGCCCTAAAAAGCCTGATAATACCAGGCTTTCAGCGCCCCACATTTGGGGGCCCTCAAAAGATGGCCAATTGTGGCACTTTACCGGCTCTTCCACTTGCCTGTAGCGGGGGCAACGGGGTAATAAGGGGTTAAAAGTCACCGTTGATTGCCGGTGGGCAATAAGGCCCGGTTAAAATGGAGAGGGTCAATAAGACACCGTTCCATTATTAACCCAAAGTTTTTAAATGTGTAAAAAAAAGCCAGCAAGAAAAAAGTATTTTTAATTTAAAAAAAAGAGACAAAAACAGTTTTCATTTTTTTTTATTACTTTTCTCTTCCTGCGCGCCATCAATCTCCTGGTTTAAAAAAAAAAAAAAAAACCACCAACGTATAACCGTCCGGCAGTCCATTTTAAAGACAGGGCCCACGTCGATCCAGCTCTGCTACATCGGAATGACAGGCAGAGCCTGACATCCCGGCGCAGCACAGCTGTTACCAGCCCCCTTCCCCGGCGTGGGCGTCTCGGTTTCTTTACGGCCGCGTTTACCCGCAGTCACTTTCGTTTTCGCCGGGAAACTGCATGTGACCGCGGGGAGAAGAGGAATGGGGCCATTTTAAACGTTGGGATGTGACCGCCGGAGATTCTCCCGGGTAAGTGCCGCTGACCTCCTTTACAGACCCGAGTCGGACACTGACGTGGACTGTGACAATTTCCGATTCCGGTATCCGAATTTTGAAGAAAATATCGGTTTCTCGGAAAACGGAATTCCGGGTACAGCCAATATCGGCCGATACCCGATATTTGCAAATTTCGAAGCTCAACCCTAGAGATAAATATGATTTTCCTATTTTTTTACCTTTATATTCAATGTAGGAAAGAATGGAAAAAAGCCCAACTTCAGAATCAAAGTAATTGGAGACAGACTTTGATCTGATGTTATGACTCCTGAAAATGTTGCATACTTTGGGGCAAACACTGATTAATAAGGGGCATCAACAGAAAATGTAAAATGGATTTTTCCATTTTTAAAACCACTCTGTAGTTTGAAGTCCAATTTGTTTCCATTTCTTGTAGCAAAAACTTATATCTTCTGTTATAATATTTATGAGGTCACCAAGTGTTTCTACTTCCATTTGCCTTATTATCAAGCGCAACTGATGCCCGAGGGTTTGGGGGGAAATGATCCAATTAAAGTCCAGAATTCAGTACCACTGTGGGGGGAAAACAGAAAGAAGACCTGATAAATGGAAAACAAGGCCTAAGTTTGCTATAAGGAGTATAAAGTTTAATGGCACGGGGTGAAGGTGTAAAGCATTCATCGGTTTCTTCAAGAATTTCAAATGATTTTTACTTATTTTCAACAGATATTCATTCATGTGACATCCATGTGCCCTGTTATGAATGTGCTAGAGATGGTTTCAGAGCAGAGGCTCCCTCTGGTGGTTACAGACAGTACTGAACCTTCAGCGGGGAATGGCAATCTGGGTTCACTGATGGTCTGTATATAAGGGAGGTTCCCTCCCATGATGGTTGCCGGTGATCAATTGTTCTTGTCTCATTGTGGTTCCTGTTCATTTATGGTTTGCTGAGTCTTGCTGCTTCTTCTGCTTCAATAAGATATTTTCTGCTTTTATTTTTGTGCTTGCTTTTTGCATTGTTCCCTGCACTTCTGTTGAGGTCAGCCAGGTCCCCTCCGGGGGGCTTGTGCTCCTCTCAGTTTATCTGAAGCCACTGTTATTTGTTTCATTTTTTTCTGTTTTTTCAGTGGCTGCGGCCTTGGTTTTGTTCACACTGAGATTTGATTTAGTGGGTAGCGAGATAGTGTGATTCAGTATTTTTGTAATCAGATTGTTGGATTTTTGTAGGGTTTTCTGGGTTGCAGAAAGTAATTCTCCTGTCCTATCCTATTTAGTCAAGCTTGTGTGCCCCAGCGTTTGCTCATTCTATTTTCTGTCTGTGTTCGTGCTTTCTTCTTGTTAAACCGCCCATACTGTTTGGGGGTGCTCCGGGGCGATAGCTTTCATCTTTTGCCTTTAGGTGTAGTTATCTCTCAGACTGTGACGAGGCGTTAGGATCAACGTAGGAACGCTCCAGGTACCTCTAGTTGTGTGGTTAGTTTAAGGAATCTGCAACCCATTAGTTACCAACGTCTCAGGTGTTCGGCTGCCCGGCTGTTGTTCCTGTCCTCCTCAGCTACCTAAACATAAACAGTATCACCGGCCTAACTGAAAATTTTATGGTACTCACAGAAGGGAAAAATAGTGTGGAAAGAAAAATTGTCAGAGTTGTCAGAGATTTTTTTTTTTGTTTGTTGCAATTTTTTCCCTCTTTTTCTTGGGTGTGAGGAGGATTTTTTTTTCTCTCTCAATGGAGTTTGCACAGTTGTCTGGCCATGTGGATCAGTTGCCACTGAGGTTCGGAGTAATTGCTACATATCTTGCTAGGTTGCCGGTTGTGGAACCTAGGATTCCCATGCAGATTTGTTTTTGGGGGATCGGGCTATATTTCTGAATTTCAAAATAACTGTTAAGTTGTTTTTTGCCTTAAAGCCTAGTCCTCAGGGAACACAGCAAGCAGGTTCAAATTGTCATCTCTCTCCTCCACAGCGATCCTCGGATTGGGCTTTTTCCCTGACACCTGGGGATCCTGTTTTGAATGATATTGATGCATTTTTTTCTGGCTCTGGGGTTATTGTATGATGAACCTAATGTCACTGATCAAGCTCAAAAACCTTGTTGGATAAAATCAGGGTCTTGAAGATGCTGAGTTGTACTGTCAGAAAATTCAAAAGTGGGCAGTCCTGACCAATGGAATGATGATGCTTTGGCAGCTCTTTTTCGGAAGGGGGCTGGGGAAAGTAAGGATGTTATGGTGAGTTCCCTGCTCCCTGGTTTCAATGATTTTGTTTGGTTTCAATTTGACAGCGTTTGCGTGAGCGCAGGGTATGCGTGAGATAGTGTTGCCTTGTGACCCCAGCTTTGAGCCCTGCGTGTGTTAGAGGACTTTGGGGCACAGCGTCATGGTTTCGAAAGCGCAATGGGTTTGTTTTTACTGTGGGTGGCCTCTCTGCTTTTCAGTCTGCCAAGCGGGGAAGACGTTTTGCACGCTCGTTGTCTTGGGTGTGTTCGACTAATTTCTTTTTGACGTTACCCTGATTTGCTCCCGTCCAATTTTTGCAGGGATTTTGTGATTCGGAGCAGCATTAACCGATGGAAATTTTGCTTTCCCCAAAAACGTTGGGTTTCTATGAACCCCTGCGGAAGTTATTCCCCCTTTTGGGCATTGATTTACCCTTTGGCGGAGAATAAACCCCGTTTTCTATAGGTGATAATGAGGGTTTTTGAACCAGATATCGGAGAGTTGCAAATTTCTGGTGTGTATAATCTGCATGACATTATTGTACTAAGGTTTCCCTGTTACTTTCATAATCCGTTTTGGGATTGGAAAATCGTGTCTGTGACAGTTGGGGTGCCAATGTGTTTAATGCCCGACACTCCTGTTTTTTCTGCCTCTCCTCGTCTGGTGTTCCTGCTTTTTGACTGTTTTTTTTAGATGATTTAGTAAAAGTAATCTGAATTTGCCCCCCTCCAGGGGCTATGATTGCGCTATTGAATAGGCCCCTGTGGTAAATTTCCTAAGGTGCCATTTAATTGTCTTTACGAACACGTGCTTGCGTCTATATAAGGAGTCATTGGAGAAGGGTCATATCAGCCATCCTCTTCACCTTGGGTGCGGTTTTTTCTTTGTGGCCAAAAAGGATGGTTCATTGGGCCGTGTATTGATTATCATCTCTTGAAAAGATCCTGTGAAAGTTTCAATATCCGTTACCTTGATTTCTGACCTGCTTTCCAGGGTTGAAAGTGCTAGTTGGTTTTTACCAAGCTTGTCTCAGGGGGGGATAACCTTATTCGCTTAAAGACAGGGTGAATGGAAGACGGGTTTATTACCCCGGGGGCATTTTGAGTACCTAGTGATGCCCCTTTGGGCTCCTAATCCCTTCCGTTTCCAATCTTCTGACTGGAAGACTCAGACGTCAAGGTTAGATTTCAGAAAGGAGTTTTAAGGGACTCAGAAAGAGAATTGAAGGGATCCATGGTGGTATCCTTAAGGACAAAATGTCGGGGAAAGGTGGAAAATTTGAAAATGAGATTTCAAAGCACAATTGTTAACAATTCGAAAAGAATGAAGAATGGGAAGCATTTAGGAAACCGGATGGTGAACTAGAACTTAAAAAAATGCTAAAAAGGAAGAAAAAAAATGTTTATCAAATGGAAAGAGGGAGGCATATCTAAGAAGAAATAATGCCGTCTGCAGAACCTGAGGTCACAAATCAGATTATCTAAAGCTGACAAATGAATTAGGCTTGCAAGTGACATCAAAGCAACAAAAAAAGGATTTTGGGGATACGTCAAAAGTAAAGAAAAGTCAAAGATGCTATAGGATTTTTTACAGGATGAAAATGATGAAATGGTTTAAGACAGGATGTTGAGAGGCCTGAACTGTTAAATTCTATTTTGCATCTGTTTTCTCTCAGAAGGAAATGTAACTCTAACTGTCTTCACTGTTCCTATTAAAGGAATAGAAGATCCAGGATATCTATAAACAGAAGACAGTGAGGAAACACTTTGCTAACCTAATTTAATTCAAGTCTCCAGGTCCAGATGAATTACACCCCAGAGTACTGAAGGAGTAGCGGAAGAAATTCTTGAACCACTGTCCATAATCTTTGAAAATTCTTGGAGAACAGGAGAAAGTCCAGAAGACTGGAGAAGAGCAAATGTTGTTCCTATCTTCAAAAAAAGGGAGGAAGGTGGACTCAGGGAACTACAGGCCGGTGAGTCTGACTTTATTACCAGGAAAGATCTTTGAACAAATTATTAAAGAACATGTATGCAGTACTGGATAGAATGAACTGGTTTTAAACAGAGTCAGCATGGGTTTGTAACTAATAAGTCATGTCAGACTAACTTAATTTCCTTCTAGACAGAATCACTGACTGGGTGGATCAGGGAAATGCTGTAGATTAGTATATCTTGACTTCAGCAAAGATTTGACAAAGTATCTCACACAATCCTTTTTGAAAAAATGACTAGTATGGGATGGACAAGGCAACTGTTGGTGGATTTCAAACTGGCTTAGTGATCGGACCCAAAGGTGGTCGTAAATGGCTGCACATCCAGTTTGGAAGAATGTATCAGTGGGGTACCACAAGGCTCTGTTTGGGCCCTGTATTGTTCACATCTTTATCAATGATTTAGATGAAGGAATTGAGAGTAACTGATCAATATTTGCTGATGACACAAGCTAGGAGGGGTAGCTAATACTAGAAGAAGAGAGAGAGAGGATTCAAAAAGATATAAATAAACTGGAGCAGTGGGCGCAATTAACAGAATGGATTTTAACAGGGAAAAATGCAAAGTACTACATCTGGGCAATAAAAATGAAAAAAAGCATATACAAAATGGAGGAATAGGGTCTAAGTACAGCACGTGGTGAAAAAGACTTGGGTTACTAATTATCACAGACTGTACATGAGTCAACAGTGTGATGCAGCAGCAAAAAAAGGCAAATGTAATTCTAGGATTGTATCAACAGAAGTTACGTCTAGATCACGTGAGGTCATTATTGCCTTCTACTCCTCTTTGGTCAGACCTATTGGAATACTGTGTCCAGTTTTGGGCACCACATTTTAAAAAAAGACATCAACAAACTGGAGCAAGCTCAGAGAAGAGCACCGAATGGTGACCGGTCTGCAAACCATGTCCTATGAGGAACGGTTGCAGGATTTGGGAATGTTTAGCTTGCAAAAAAAGACTGAGAGGAGACTTATAGCTGTATACAAATATCTCAAGGGCTGTCACATTGTAGAAGGATCATCTTTATTCTCATTTGCAAAGAAAAGACTAGAAGCAATGGGATGAAACTGAATGGGAGGAGACACAGATTAGATATTAGAAAAACTTTTTGACAGTTAGGGTGATCAATGAGTGGAACAGGCTGCCATGAAAGGTGGTGAGTAGTGTGAGCGATACTGCTCGATATCTAAAAATATCGGATCGGAATGGTATCGCGATATCACTAAATATCGTTGATATCCGATTCCGATACGGAAGTCCAATGTAGTCTTGGGAACACAATATCGCAACTAAAAAAACCTTTATTTCCTTGTAAACACTAAATATCACACATAGAATACATATATATATATATATTATATACATGTCATTGTGACATATATATATACATATATTGTATAGTTTATACACTTCACATAGTAAAATATCCTTGATTCAATTGCCGGGTAAAGCGGCTTCTGTGAAAAGACAGAAGCACCCCAACATGAATGGACACTTGGTGTACATAGGGTTAACCATGTCTTTTCATGTCTTTGCTATCTGATTTGCACAAAACAATTACTTCAGTCTGTGTGCAAAATTTCACACCTGTAGGGGTTAATTAAAGGTGTAATTTGTTGTAAAAAAAACGGACTTTTTTGCTACGAATTTACACCTTTATTAACCCTACAGGTTGTGAAATTTTGCACACAAGACTGATGTAATTGTTTGTGCAAATCAGATAGCAAAGGACATGAAAAGACCAGGGTTAACCTATGTACACAAGTGTCTTTCATGTCGGGTTCTGCATTTTCACAAAAGCCTTGCAATTGAATTACGGCTATTATACTATGTAGAAGTGTATGAACTATAAATTAATATATATATATGTGTCAAAAATTCAATGACATGTATTATATATATATATATATATGAGGTGTAAAAATTGTTTAAAAAAAATGCGTGGGCTCCAGCCCTATTTTCGAAACCAGACAGACAAAGCCAGCGAATGGGGGCAGATAATAATAGCCAGAGAGGGACCATTATTTTTGGCCCCCCTGGCTACTAACATCTGCCCCAGACACCCAGAAAAGACAAATCTATAAATTAGATTCGCCCTTTCTGGCACTTTGCCGTCTATTCCATTGCCTGTAGCGGTGGCGAATGGGTTAATATGGGTTAAAGCCACATTGCAATTGAAAGGTGACCTTAAGCCAGGTTAATAATTGAGTGCTGTCAATTAGACAACTATCAATTATTAATCTATTGCATGAAAAAAAAATAAACACACACACTTTAATTAAAAATCATTTTAATGAAATAAAAACACATATTTTTGACCATCTTTTATATGACTGCAAAAAACCTTTCCTGTAATAAAAATAAAATAAAAAAGCAAAATTATTTCTTACCTTATCCCATGCACAGTCAGGTCCCATGTGTAATCTTCAGAAAGGGTTAATGTTTACTGCAGGGACTGCAGCTAATGCTGCAGCCTCACAGTAAACCCCCAAATGATGAGTTCCTTCTCCTGGCTGACAGGAGAGGAAGTGGAAAGCTTAATTGATTGCTTTCCACTTTCACTTCAGGTCAGCCAAGGGACACAATCAGTGACGTCAGGGGAAACTGATAACAAAAATAGGGATCCCTTCGAAAAAAATTGGGCGTGGGGTCCCCATTTTGTTAACCAGCCAGATGAAGCAGACCGCTGAGCCTGGATTTTCAGGCTGGTTAAGGAGCAGATCCATGGACCTTGCCAGCTGATAATACCAGGCCACAGCAGTCTGCATATCTTGGTGATTAACAAAATATAGGGGTTCCCCTCGAAAAAAAATTGGCGTGGGGTCCCCCCCTATTTTTGTTAACCCAGAGAAAGCAGACCCTGAGGCCTGGATTTTCAGGCTGTTAAGGAGCCAAGATCCATGGACCTTGCCAGCCTGATAATACCAGGCCACAGCAGTCTGCATATTTGGCTGATTAACAAAAATAGGGGATCCCCTCGAAAAAAATTGGCGTGGGTCCCCCTATTTTTGTTAACAGCCAGATGAAGCAGACCGCTGAGGCTGGTTTTTCAGGCTGGTAAGGATCCAATATCCAGGAACTTGCAAGCTGATATTCAGGCCCACAGCAGTCTTGCTTAGCTTGGCTGGTTAACAAAATAGGGGATCCCCTCGAAAAAAAAAACAGGTAGGGGTCCCCCTATTTTTGTTAACCAGCCAAGTAAATGCAGACTGCTGCGGCCTGGTATTAAAAGACTGTCAAGGCCCATGGATTTTGCCCTCAACAGCCTGATTACCAGGCTACAGCAGCCCCACATTTGGCGCATCAAAAGATGTGCCAATTGTGGCACTTTACCGGCTCTTCCCACTGCCCTGTAGCGGTGGCAAGTGGGGTAATAAGGGGTTAATGTCACCGTTGATTGCACAGTGACAATAAGCCCGGGGTTTAAAAATGGAGAGGTGTCAATAAGACACCGATCCTTATTAATCCCAAAGTTATTAAATGCATAAAAAAAAAGACAAGCAAGAAAAAATAATTTAATGAAATAAAAGAGGACAACACAGTTTTCATTCTTTTATTGTACGCTCATTCCTGCGACGCCATCGATCTCCTGTAAAAAAGAAAAAAAACAAAACCAACAGTATACCACCTGTCCGACGCAGTCATTAGTAACGACTGTCCCACGACGATCCACTCTGCTACATCGCAATGACAGGCAGAGCCTGTCATTCGCGACGCAGCATATGCTGATTTACCTGCTTCCCGGTGGTGACGTCATCGGATGACTGCTTTTCGGCAGGGATTACCCAGCAGTCACTGCAGTTAATCGCGAGAAACTGCATGTGACCGCCAGGGAAAGATGATGGCGGCCATGAAGCAGTCCAGGCCGTGACGCCGGAGATCTTCGCCAGGTAAGTGCCGTGACTCCTGACAGACCCGACCGACGGACACTGACAGTGACAGACCCGAACCGACGGACAATGACAGTGACATGACAATCCCGATTCCGGTATCCGATATGACGAAAATATCGGTACTCGGAATCGAAAGCCCGATACAGTAATATCGGCCGATACCCGATATTTGCAGTATCGTTCGCTCAACACTAGTGGTGAGTTTCTTCATGGAAGTCTTCAAACAGAGGCTGGACAGACATCTGTCTGTGTGATTTAGAGAAATCCTGCTTTGAGCAGGGGGTTGGACCGTGGCCCAGGAGGTCCCTTCCAACTCTACCATTCTATGATTTTATGATTCTATCCATGTGTACATTTTGTATGCCCATCTGACATCTGTGTAAGTTTTGTAAGTCTGTCTGACATACCATGTAACCGTTTTGTACGTTCATGTGACATCCATGTGACATCCATGTGTATGTTTTGTATGTTCACCTGAATCCATGCATACGTTCTGTACGTCCTTCTACATCCATGTGTACATTTGTTACCCATCTGACTTCCATGTGTACGTTTTGTATGTCCGTCTGACATCCATGTGAGCATTTTGTACTTCATGTGACATCCATGTGAATCCATGTGTATGTTTTGTATGTTCACTGAAATCCATGCATACGTTCTGTACGTCCATCTGACATCATGTTTACGTTTTGTCCGTCCATGTGACATCCATGTGTACATTTTGCAGGCCCGTCTGACATCCATGTGTCCGTTTGTATGCCTATGACATCCATGTGTCCATTTTGTACGTCATCTGACATCCATGTGTCCATTTTTTACATCCGTCTGACATCCATGTGTCCGGTTTGTATGTCCATCTGACATCCATGTGACTATAAGTTACGTTTTGTAAGCCCATCTGGACATCCATATTCCATGTGTTGTTTTGTACGTCCATATGACATACATGTGTACGTTTTGTGCGTCCATCTGACATCCATGTGTCCATTTTGTATGTCCGTCTGACATACATGTGTACGTTTTGTACGCCCGTCTGAATCCTGTATCCGATGTGTACGTCCATCTGACATCATGTGAACGTTTTGTACAATTGTTTGGACATCCATGTTGTACGTTTTTGTACTCCTGTCTGACATCCATGTGTCCGGTTGTACATCCATCTTACATCTATTAGAAACTACAAAAATCCCAATCAGGAAATAAATATTACATAACTCTGTGTAAGCAATAGACCACAATTTAACCACTAAGGCCAAGAAAAAAGCAAGGGGTCCAGAGTTTTAAACAAAAACAATAATTTTATAATTATCAATATATAGACACAATAACATTTAATAATACGAGTAACCACAAACCAAGAGGTAAAAAAGGGGAAAAGGGAAAAATTTCAGACCACAAAGTAAGTCACAGTTTGCTGCACATGGAATGATGCAAAGTACTACCCACAGCTAAACCAGGGATTTCAAAGAAGTAGCAGGTCAATACCACTATCTTGATTATCCCTATAGGGGAGGTGTCTGTGTGCTGACGCCCAATGTAGAGCAAGTGTCCATTGTGCAGCAAGAATTAAATAGCTAAATAAAGTGCCAGTGCATAAAGGAACAACTTACATGTGGAATGGTATCCTAGCCCTTCTGCCTCCTCACTATGTGACATCCTGTGTCCGTTTTGCATGTCTGTCTGACATATGTGACATCCATTGGGTATGTTTTGTACGCCCACCTGACATCCTGTATCTGGTGTTGTACGTCTATCTGACATTCATGTGACATCCCATATGTAATTTTGTACTTCTGTCTGAATCCATATGTTTTGTACTCTGTTGACATCCATGTGTTGTTTGTACGTCCACTTACATTATGTGACATCCATGTGTACATTT
Organism: Oophaga sylvatica; assembly: GCA_033576555.1. Classification (NCBI taxonomy): domain Eukaryota; kingdom Metazoa; phylum Chordata; class Amphibia; order Anura; family Dendrobatidae; genus Oophaga; species Oophaga sylvatica. Next base: position 56,713,257 of record JARQOD010000004.1, on the reverse strand, counting down.
TTTATGCTCATCTGACATCCATGTGTACGTTTTGTACATCGTTGACTTTCATGTGACCATTTTGTTATGTTCATGTGCATCCATGTGACATCCATTGTATGTTTTGTTACACCCACCTGAATCCAGCGTGCATTTTGTTCGTCGTTGACATCCATGTTTACGTTTTGTCCATCCATTTGACATCCATGTGTACGTTTTGTATGCTCGTTGACATCCATATGTGCGTTTTGTATGTCCATTAACATCCATGTGACATCAATGTGTGCGTTTTGTATGTCGTTTGACACCATGTGTCCATTTTGTAAGTCTGTCTGACATCCATGTGTACGTTTTGTATGTCATTCTAACATCCATGTGACATCATGTGTACGTTTTGTATGGCCCGTCTGACATCAATGTGTACGTTTTGTATGTCCATCTAACATCATGTGACATCCATGTGTACGTTTTGTATGCCCGTCTGACATCCATGTCTCTGTTTTGTATGTCCATCTAATCCTGTGACATCATGTGTACGTTTTGTATGTCGTCTGACATCCATGTGTCATTTTTTGTACGTCCGTCTGACATCATGTGTCCATTTTGTACGTCGTTGACATCCATGTGTTCATATTGTACGTTCGTCTGCATCCATGTGCACGTTTTGTTGGTTTGTCTGATCCATGTGTCCATTTTGTACGTCGTTCTGACATCCAGGTTTCATATGTACGTTCGTCTGAATCCATGTGCACGTTTTGTATGTTTGTCTGACATTCATGTGGCCATTTTGTACGTCCGTCTGACATCCATGTGTTCATATTGTACGTCGTCTGACATCCATGTGTACATTTTGTATGTTTGTCTGACATCCATGTGTCCATTTGTACGTCCGACTGACATCCATGGTTTAGTTTTGTCATCCATTGACATACATGTGTACGTTTTGTATGCCCGTCTGAATCCATATGTGCGTTTGTATGTCCATCTAACATCCAAGTGACATCCATGTGTGCGTTTTGTATGTCCGTTTGACACCATGTGTCCTTTTGTACGTCTGCTGACATCATGTGTACGTTTTGTATGTCCATCTACATCCTTGACAT
>JARQOD010000004.1:56647579-56712075 GCA_033576555.1 Oophaga sylvatica | reverse complement strand
TTCAGTGAAATCACAGAAGCCGACATGAAATGATACATTGTTTCCACACATTTAACCATGTAATTTCATGTATTTTTATATATGTTTGAAACATACAATTACATGAGTATATGTGTGCTAAATTTCAGACATGTAGGGGTTAATTAAAGGTGTAAATTCGTTAAAAAAAAATGTGTGGGCTCCCGCTGTATTTTCTCCACCAGACAGACAAAGCAAGCGAGTGGGGGCAGATAATAATAGCCTAGGGAGGGTACATTTTTTTTGTGCCCCCCCTGGCTACTAACATCTGCCCCCAGACACCCCAGAAAGGGCAAATCTATAATTAGATTCGCCCTTTCTGGCACTTTGCCCGTCTATTCCCATTGCCCTGTAGCGGTGGCGAATGGGTTAATAAGGGGTTAAAATGACCTTGCAATTGAAAGGTCACTTTAAGCCAGGTTAATAATTGATAGCTGTCAATTAGGCAACTATCAATTATTAATCCTATTGTATGAAAGAAAAATCAAACACACACACTTTAATAAAAAATAAGTTTAATTAAATAATCACACAGTTTTTGACCATATTTTATTTTCCTGCTAAAACCATTTCCTGTAATAAAAATAAAATAAAAAAGCAAAATTATACTTACCAATCCGATGTACAGTCAGGTCCCACGGTGTAATCCATCAGAAAGGGTTAACAGGTTAAAGGTCGCAGAGAGCTAATAATGCTGTCTCAGACCTGTATTCCCCTGAATGAATAAGTTCCTCTCCCAGCGAAAGTAGAGGAATAGATTCATGAATGGAGCTTAATTGATTTCTTGCCAATTTAACTGTAGTGACCTGACCTAAAGGGAAAGTGGACACAATCAATTAAGCTTCATTCATGAAACACATCCTCTCCTGTCGCCAGGAGAGGAACTTATTCATTCATGAGCTTTGAGCTGAGCATGCAGGATTACTTGCACTGCTTGGCTCAAAGCTAGTTAACCCTTTGTGAAGGATTACAGCGTGGGACGTGACAGATCGGCGGAATAGGTAAGAATAATGTTGTTTTATTTCTTTTTCTTTATTTTAGGAGATCAATGGCTTCGCACGGATTTAGTGTAAAATAAAATATGGTCAAAAAAATGTGTTTTTATTTCATTAAAATTATTTATTCTTAAAGTGTGTGTGTTTTTTTATTTACTTCAATAGGATTAATAATTGATAGTTGTCTAATTGACAGCTATCAATCATTAACCTGCCTTAAGGTCACCTTTCAATTGCAAGGTGACAGTAAGGTGAGATTAACCCATTCGCCACCGCTACAGGGCAATGGGAATAGACGGGCAAAGTGCCAGAAAGGGCGAATCTAATTATAGATTTGCCCTTTCTGGGGTGTCTGGGGGCAGATGTTAGTAGCCGGGGGGCACAAAAAAATGCACCTTCCCTGGGCTATTATTATCTGCCCCCACTCGCTTTGCTTTGTCTGTCTGGTGGAGAAAATACAGCGGGAGCCCACGCATTTTTTTTCAACGAAATTACACCTTTAATTAACCCCTACATGTCTGAAATTTTGCACAAATACACTCATGTAATTGTATGTTTCAAACATATATAAAAATACATGAAATTACATGGTTAAATGTGTGGAAACAATGTATCATTTCATGTCGGCTTCTGTGATTTCACAAAACCCGGCAATTGAATTAGCGGCTATTACAGTATGTAGAAGTCTAGGAACTATAAATATATGTATATATACATGTCACAATGACATGTATATATATATGTATGTGTTCTATGTGTATATATCTATTCTTTCTAGTCTTTATTAAAGCTGTCAGTGTGATTTTACAGTATAGGCGGGGATGAATTGCCGGCTTTTCTAAAGGACACCGATGCGATTTCATCGCAAGTCACACAGTGTGGTCCGTTTGTAATCAGATTTTTCATCGCTCCCATAGACTTGCATTGGCGATTGTCGACCGACAATCGGTGACAATCGCAGCATGCTGCGATTGTACACGGACGTTTAAAACGGACCACAAAAAATCTGATACTGGGAGCTGCTCCATAGATTAACATAGGTCCGACTGCAATGCGATATTTCATCGCATTGCAGTCGTCCGATTTTGTCGCCAGTGTGACTCCGGCCTTAGATAGCAAAGGACATGAAAAGACATGGTTAACCCTATGTACACCAAGTGTCATTTCATGTCGGGTTCTGCATTTTCACAAAAGCCGGCAATTGAATTAGCGGCTATTATACTATGTAGAAGTGTATGAACTACAAATATAAATATATATATATATGTGTCACAAATTCAATGACATGTATATATATATATGAGGTGTAAAATTGCTGAAAAAAAATGCGTGGGCTCCCGCCCTATTTTCGCAACCAGACAGACAAAGCCAGTGAGTGGGGGCAGATAATAATAGCCCAGAGAGGGACCATTATTTTTGCCCCCCCCGGCTACTAACATCTGCCCCCAGACACCCCAGGAAAGACAAATCTATAATTAGATTCGCCCTTTCTGGCACTTTGCCCGTCTATTCCCATTGCCCTGTAGCGGTGGCGAATGGGTTAATATGGGGTTAAAGCCACCTTGCTATTGAAAGGTGACCTTAAGCCAGGTTAATAATTGAGAGCTGTCAATTAGACAACTATCAATTATTAATCCTATTGCATGAAATAAAAATAAAACACACACACTTTAATTAAAAATCATTTTAATGAAATAAAGACACATGTTTTTGACCATCTTTTATTTTACTGCAAAAACCATTTCCTGTAATAAAAATAAAATAAAAAAGCAAAATTATTCTTACCTATCCCATGCACAGTCAGGTCCCACGGTGTAATCCTTCAGAAAGGGTTAATGTTTACTGCAGGGACCGCAGCTAATGCTGCAGCCTCACAGTAAACCCCAAATGATTGAGTTCCTCTCCTGCCTGACAGGAGAGTAAAGGCTGGGTGTCACATAACGATACACCAGCGATCCCGACAACGATATGCACTTGTCAGGATCGCTGGTGTATCGCTACATGATCGCTGCTGAGCTTCCAAACAGGCAGCTCAGGCAGCGATCTGGGACAGCGACACTGCGGGTAACATCGCTTAAGGGCCCGTCTCACATAGCGATATCGCTACCGAGATCGCTGCTGAGTCACTAGTTTTGTGACGCAGCAGCGAGCTCACCAGCGATATCGCTGTGTGTGACATTCAGCGACGATCAGCCCCCTGCCGGGTATCGCTGATCGTCGCAGAAATGTCAGGACCTTTTTTTGATCGCTGGTTTCCCTCTGACAGGCACGCATCGCTGCGTGTGACAGGCGGGAGACCAGCGATCCGCTGGTAACCAAGGTACACAGCGGGTTTCCAGGCACCGCGCAGCGCTTGGAAACCCGCTATGTACCTTGGATACCAGCTCCCTGCATCAGGGCGCTGGTATCCAAGGTACACAGCGGGTTTCTAGGCACAGCCCCGCGCCTGGAAACCCGCTGTGTACCTTGGTTACCAGCGGATCGCTGGTCTCCCGCCTGTCACACGCAGCGATGTGTGCCTGTCAGCGGGAAACCAGCGATCAAAGGTCCTGACATTTCAGCGACGATCAGCGATACCCGGCAGGGGGGCTGATCGTCGCTGAATGTCACACACAGCGATATCGCTGGTGAGCTCGCTGCTGCGTCACAAAACTAGTGACTCAGCAGCGATCTCGGTAGCGATATCGCTATGTGAGACGGGCCCTTAAGTGGAAAGCTTAATTGATTGCTTTCCACTTTCACTTCAGGTCAGCCAGGGACACAATCAGTGACGTCAGAGGGAACTGATTAACAAAAATAGGGGTTCCCTTCGAAAAAAAAATGGCGTGGGGTCCCCCCTATTTTTGTTAACCAGCCAGATGAAGCAGACCGCTGAGGCCTGGATTTTCAGGCTGTTAAGGAGCCAAGATCCATGGACCTTGCCAGCCTGATAATACCAGGCCACAGCAGTCTGCATATCTTGGCTGATTAACAAAAATAGGGGATCCCCTCGAAAAAAATTGGCGTGGGGTCCCCCCTATTTTTGTTAACCAGCCAGATGAAGCAGACCGCTGAGGCCTGGATTTTCAGGCTGTTAAGGAGCCAAGATCCATGGACCTTGCCAGCCTGATAATACCAGGCCACAGCAGTCTGCATATCTTGGCTGATTAACAAAAATAGGGGATCCCCTCGAAAAAAATTGGCGTGGGGTCCCCCCTATTTTTGTTAACCAGCCAGATGAAGCAGACCGCTGAGGCCTGGATTTTCAGGCTGTTAAGGAGCCAAGATCCATGGACCTTGCCAGCCTGATAATACCAGGCCACAGCAGTCTGCATATCTTGGCTGATTAACAAAAATAGGGGATCCCCTCGAAAAAAATTGGCGTGGGGTCCCCCCTATTTTTGTTAACCAGCCAGATGAAGCAGACCGCTGAGGCCTGGATTTTCAGGCTGTTAAGGAGCCAAGATCCATGGACCTTGCCAGCCTGATAATACCAGGCCACAGCAGTCTGCATATCTTGGCTGATTAACAAAAATAGGGGATCCCCTCGAAAAAAATTGGCGTGGGGTCCCCCCTATTTTTGTTAACCAGCCAGATGAAGCAGACCGCTGAGGCCTGGTTTTTCAGGCTGGTAAGGATCCAATATCCATGGACCTTGCAAGCCTGATAATACCAGGCCACAGCAGTCTGCTTAGCTTGGCTGGTTAACAAAAATAGGGGATCCCCTCGAAAAAAAAAACGGCGTGGGGATCCCCCCTATTTTTGTTAACCAGCCAAGTAAAATGCAGACTGCTGCGGCCTGGTATTAAAAGACTGTCAAGGCCCATGGATTTTGGCCCTCAACAGCCTGATAATACCAGGCTACAGCAGCCCCACATTTGGCGCATCAAAAGATGTGCCAATTGTGGCACTTTACCCGGCTCTTCCCACTTGCCCTGTAGCGGTGGCAAGCGGGGTAATAAGGGGTTAATGTCACCGTTGATTGCACGGTGACAATAAGCCCGGTTAATAATGGAGAGGCGTCAATAAGACACCGATCCATTATTAATCCCAAAGTTATTAAATGTATAAAAAAAAGACAGCAAGAAAAAAGTCTTTTAATGAAATAAAAGAGACAACACAGTTTTCATTTTTTTTTATTGTACTCTCATTCCTGCGACGCCATCGATCTCCTGTAAAAAAAGAAAAAAAACAAACCAACAGTATACCACCTGTCCGACGCAGTCCATAACGACAGTCCGACGACGATCCAGCTCTGCTACATCGCAATGACAGGCAGAGCCTGTCATTGCAACGCAGCACAGCTGATTACCTGCTTCCCCGGCGGTGACGTCATCGGACTGACTGCTTTACGGCCGCGATTACCCAGCAGTCACTGCAGTTATCGCGAGAAACTGCATGTGACCGCCGGGGAAAGAAGATGGCGGCCATGAAGCAGTGCAGGACGTGACCGCCGGAGATCTTCTGCCAGGTAAGTGCCGCTGACTCCTGACAGACCCGACCGACGGACACTGACAGTGACAGTGACAATCCCGATTCCGGTATCCGATAAGACGAAAATATCGGAACTCGGAATCGGAATTCCGATACAGCTTAATATCGGCCGATACCCGATATTTGCAGTATCGGAATGCTCAACACTAGTCATGGCCAAAAGTTTTGATAATGACACAAATATTAATTTTTACAAAGTCTACTGCTTCACTTTTTCTAATGGCAATTTGCATATACTCCAGAATGTTATAAAGAGTGATCAGCTTAGCAGCAATTACTTGCAAAGTCAATATTTGGCTAGAAAATGAACTTTATCCCCCAAAACACATTTCAACATCATTGCAGCCCTGCCTTAAAAGGACCAGCTAACCTCTTTTCAGTGATTTCTCCATTAACACAGGTGTGGGTGTTGATGAGGACATGGCTGGAGATCAATCTGTCATGATTAAGTAAGACTGACACCACTGGACACTTTAAAAGGAGGCTGGTGCTTGGCATCATTGTTTCTCTTCTGTTAACCATGGTTATCTCTAAAGAAACATCATTGTCATGCACAAAAATGGCCTAACAGGGAAGAGTATCGCAGCTAGAAAGATTGCACCTCAGTCAACAATCTATCGCATCATCAAGAACTTCAAGGAGAGAGGTTCCATTGTTGCCAAAAAGGCTCCAGGGCGCCCAAGAAAAAACAGCAAGCGCCAGGACCGTCTCTTAAAAGTGTTTCAGCTGCGGGATCGGGCTACCAGCAGTGCAGAGCTTGCTCAGGAATGGCAGCAGGCAGGTGTGAGTGCATCTGCACGCACTGTGAGGCGGAGACTCTTGGAGCAAGGCCTGGTCTCAAGGAGGGCAGCAAAGAAGCCACTTCTCTCCAGAAAAAACATCATGGACAGACTGATACTCTGTAAAAGGTACAGGCAGTGGACTGCTGAGGACTGGGGTAAAGTTACTTTCTCTGATGAATCCCCTTTTCGATTGTTTGGGACATCAGGAAAACGCCTCATTCGGAGAAGACAAGGTGAGCGCTACCACCAGTCTTGTCTCATGCCAACTGTTAAGCATCCTGAAACCATTCATGTGTGGGGTTGCTTCTCAGCCAAGGGAATCGGCTCTCTCACAGTCTTGCCTAAAAACACAGTCATGAATAAAGAATGTTACCAAAATGTCCTCCAAGAGCAACTTCTCCTAACCCTCCAAGAGCAGTTTGGCGATCAACAATGCCTTTTCCAGCATGATGGAGCACCTTGCCATAAAGCAAAGGTGATAACTAAATGGCTCAGGGAACAAAACATAGAGATTTTGGGTCCATGGCCTGGAAACTCCCCAGATCTTAATCCCATTGAGAACTTGTGGTCAATCATCAAGAGACGGGTGGACAAACAAAAATCTAAAAATTCTGACAAAATGAAAGCATTGATTGTGCAAGAATGGACTGCTATCAGTCAGGATTTGGTCCAGAAGTTGATTGAGAGCATGCCAGGGAGAATTGCAGAGGTCCTGAAGAAGAAGGGTCAACACTGCAAATATTGACTTGCTGCATTAACTCATTCTAACTGTCAATATAAGCTTTTGTTACTTATATGTTTGCAATTATTATATTTCTGTCTGTGATAAAAACATCTGTCAAACACACATAAAAACCAGAGGGCAGCAGATCATGTGAAAATATAATATTTGTGTCATTCTCAAAACTTTTGGCCATGACTGTAGACAGATGACAAAAAAAAAAAGACTAGACTGGATAATTGAACACATTTTCATGTTGCAATTTCACCTTTGAAAAAGTCACTCTTTAGAAAATGGGGATTCAATAACGAAATATTCCTACATTTATTTACATTTATTTTGGGATTAAAACAGCTTAATTCATCTTAATATGAAATAAATTCATTTATTGCATTATACGGTAATTTCTTTAACCACACATAGTTTCAAAACTTTTCCTCATGGCTGAAAATAAAGATGTATTCTCACACCTTGGGCCGCACTCAGGGCTTTACTGCCCTTACTATTGTATGGGGCCCAATGATTAGAAGCAAAAAGGGGGGCCCGAACATGCTGGCAGCCCGGTCCACTCGGGCTCCTCACTATTTGCTTCTCTTCATCGGGACCCTGGACATTTTGTTCAAGCCTTTAGAACGCCCGATGCATAACAACGTTGTGGTGTTTTAAAGAAACACTTACAGTGCTGTTAATGCATCCGGCGAATGGAAATGGGCACAATACCTGTAAGCTGCAGCCGGCCTGGGTGCATCATGGTCCTGACATCACATGCTTCTCCACTTCCTCATTCCGGAGTAGAGCAGTGTGTGGTGTGCCATGTGGGGGCGGACGGAGGACGAGCAGACGAAGGCGGCATACGAACCGGACGAGCAGGCGGAGGCGGTAGGCGGACCGGACGAGCAGGGTGAGTCTCTCCAGTGAGAAAAGGCTTCAGGTGGTTCACTGTGGCTGCATCTGGACTGCTAGCATGTGGCTGATGATGGAGTGGTGATTTGGGCCCACGTCCAACAGGGCCCAGGGGGAGGCTAGTGGTGACTGGGGGCCTGCATCCAACAGGGCCCAGGGGAGGCTAGTGGGGACTGGGGGCCCTCATCCAACAGTGCCCAGGGGGAGGCTAGTGGGGACTGGAGGTGGAGCTAGGGTAGAAGTGGAACTGGGGGTGGAGCCTGGGTGGAGTCTCAAGGGGGCCCCCGAAAACTTTGCCAGTATGGGGCTTCAAAATTCCTAGTGGCAGCCCTGGCCACATTACATGGAGATCCTAAAAATACAGACCATGTACAAGTATGTACTCAATTTACTGCTATATGGTGCATTCATCTTCTCTCCCAACATCAATGACTCCAGCGAAGAATATCTCCACCATACGACACATTCAGAAGCATGTAATTGTTTTTATTTAGAACTATTTCTGTGCTCTTACACTGGAACACCTCATGGCAGGTTAGGTGCTCATAGAGTTTTTGAGTTAGATTTCAAAGAGGATCTTCTCCAAAATCCAAATCAAAAACTGCTACAAATATTCTGTTACTACTTTTACTATTGTTTTCACTTTGCTTTTTATACAACACATTTTTATTAACATTTTTGCACCTTCTTTGAGGTTAATTTCCAGCTGAATCTTCTCCATATGTAACTCTGTCAAGTCAAAAGGCTGCAAAACACTATAGTATATAGTGTATATATACTAAGTGTATAGAAATACTTCAAAAATCTCTTCGTAACTGTTCCAAACTTCGCTAACCAAACAAACAAAAAAAGGAGAACATTTCTCATTTAAAATTTGTTGGATTTTTTGGCCTCTAAAAACTGTGACAACATATACCTTTAGGAAAGAGTCAGATGGCGGTTTTACTCTGACAGGGATGGCAACGCAATGCTTGGACTGACAGCATGTACTGTATTTCTGTGCAGCTGTCATGCTCGGACTGAGTCGAGTATTGCATTGACATTCCCGTCCAAATATTACTTCCGTTTGACTTCCCTTTGACTGATAGAATGACAGGTTGTAATGTACCCAATAGCATAATTCTGAAATGCTGGTAGTCATGTTATCTATGTAAAATTGTACTAAATAACATTATGTATAAAAATTTATTTGAATGGAGAGTGTATATAAGGGTAAGAAATCATGATACCACTATGGCAAATATTTTAATTCATGCTATGAAAGTGTGGAATCACGTTCCCATGAACTTAACATTTAATACAAAACTACTACTATTTAAGCCCATATTGTAATGAAGAATTTTCATGGTGGTTTTGTCACTGCAGCATTTTATCCCAGCAGACAGATGTGCAACATTAGTGAATGTGTAGGTATTATTTCTATTTGAATATTGCATGAGCTACCATACGAGGTTTATGTTGTAGTGCATGTTGAACTGTTTTTTTTTTTCACGTGAAAAATGCGTACAGAACTTCATGTAGAGATTGAGGATACTCTTTACCATATATACTCATGTATAAGCCGACCCGTGTATAAGCCGACCCCCCTAATTTTGCCACAACTGGGAAAACTTATTGACTCGCGTATAAGCCTAGGGTGGAAAATGCAGCAGCTACAGGTAAATTACAAAAATAAAAATAGATGCCAATAGAAGTAAAATTAATTGAGACATCAGTAGGTTAAATGTTTTTAAATATCCATATTGAATCAGGAGCCCCATATAATTCTCCATACAGTTAATGATGGCCCCATAAGATGCTCCATACAAAATACTCCCCATATAAAGTTCCATAAAGGTTAATAATAGCCCCATAAGATGCTCCAGAGAATAATATGACCCATATGCTGCTCTATAAAAGTTATGCCCCCATAAGATGCTCCATATATTTTATGCCCTATATGATGCTCCACAGATTATGCCCCCCTAAAATGCTCCATAGATTATGCCCCCTAAGATGCTCCTTAGATTATGCCCCCCTAAGATGCTCCATAGATTATGCCCCATAGATTATGCCCCCATATGTTGCTCCATAGATTATGCCCCCATAAAATGCTATATAGATTATGCCCCATATGCTCCCTAGATTATGCCCTTTATGCTACCTGGATTATGCCCCATATGCTCCCTGGATTATGCCCCATATGCTCCCTGGATTATGCCCCATATGATCCATAGATTATGCCCCATAGTATAGGTCCCATATGCTCCCTAGATTATGCCCCATATGCTCCCTAGATTATGCCCCATATGCTCCCTGGATTATGCCCCATATGCTCCCTAGATTATGCCCCATATGCTCCCTGGATTATGCCCCATATGCTCCCTAGATTATACCCCATATGCTCCCTGGATTATGCCCCATATGCTCCCTGGATTATGCCCCATATTCTCCCTAGATTATGCCCTTTATGCTACCTGGATTATGCCCCATATGCTCCCTGGATTATGCCCTATATGCTCCCTGGATTATGCCCCATATGATCCATAGATTATGCCCCATATGCTCCCTAGATTATGCCCCATATGCTCTCCGGATTATGCCCCATATGCTACCTGGATTATGCCCCATATGCTCCCTGGATTATGCCCCATATGCTCCATAGATTATGCCCCATATGCCCCCTAGATTATGCCCCATATGCTCCCTAGATTATGCCCCATATGCTCCCTAGATTATACCCCCTAGATTATGCCCCATATGCTCCCTAGATTATGCCTCATATGCTCCCTGGATTATGCCCCATATGCTCCCTGGATTATGCCCCATATGCTCCATAGATTATGCCCCATAGTATAGGTCCTTTATGCTGCCGCTGCTGCTGCAACTAAAAAAAAAATGACATACTCACCTCTTGTTGCTGGGGACCAGGTGCCGGTGTCCTGAGCAGGCGGGGACACCGGCGCGCTATGGGGATAGGTGCCGGTGTCACCGCTCGCTCAGGGCCCCGGCACCTGAGATATTTACCTGTCCTGGGTCCACCGCTGTGCTCTGCTCCGTCTTCCTGGTCCTCTTGTCATTGTGTGCTCAGGCAGAGGCGCGACGCGTACTAACTACAATATCACGCCCTCTGACCTGAACATTCACAGTCAGAGGACGCGAGGACACAGCGGCGAGCAGCGGTGGAACAGGGACAGGTGAATATCTCCTATACTTACCCCTCCGCCGGCGTGACTCTGCAGCCCTGCATATTCATGACTTTAATGAGTGGTAGCATGTGACCGCTGCAGGAAGGAGCCTGAGATTGTGGGAGAAGCAGGGGGGCTGCAGAGACGTGCCGGCGGAGGGGTAAGTATGATCTGACACCCCCGCTCCTCTCCCCTGCCGACCCCCGGTATATGTCTCGTGTATAAGCCTAGAGGGGGACTTTCAGCCTTAAAAATTGGGCTGAAAATCTCGGCTTATACGCGAGTATATACGGTAGTTTCTTTTTGTTTGGCAACACTGAAGAAATAGTCACACTGTCAAAAGTAGTAGGGTATAAAGGGATAATGTAAGGCCCCTCTTCATGTTAAATTCACAGTGGGTTGTGAAAGTATTTACCCCCTTGGCATTTTTCATGTTTTGCTACTTCACAACCTGGAATTTCACAGGATTTTTTGATGATTTGCATCAGTTAATGTAAAGAGCATGCCTAAAACTGTCAACATTTGCTTTTCTTTTTATTATGAAGCAAACAACAAAATAGCTGAAAACTTTGGCGTGCATAACTATTTAGCCCCCTAATGTCAGTACTCTACAGAGCCACCTTTTTCAGGAATTACAGCTGCAAGTCACTTTAGATAAATCTCTAGGAGCTTTCCACATCTTGCCACTGGGATTTTTGCCCATTCCTCAGGTCAAAACTGCTCTAGCTCCTTCAAGTTAGATGGTTTCCTCTGTTTAACAGCAATCTTCAAGTCTGACCACAAAGTCTCAATTGGATTAAAGTCAATCTTCTAGTCTGACCATAGATTCTCAATTCGATTAAGGTCTAGGCTTTGATTAGGCTTCTCTAAAACATTTACATGTTTCCCTTTAAACCACTCAAGTGTTGCTTTACCAACAGGGAGGTGAGACCAGATGCTACTCCAGGACTGACCTCGGGTAAATGGCAGCTGACCCCCAAAGTACAGGAGGCAGGAACGGCCAGTGATAGTAGATTTGTCAAGCACGGCTGATAGACAGGCAGGTGGACATGGCTGATAGGTGAGCATGGCTGATAGACAGGCTGCCTGGCATGGCTGATAGACAGGCGGGCTAGCCCGGCTGATAGACGAGTTGGCTGGCACAGCTGATAGACAGGCAGGTATACAGGAATATGAGCAATGGGATTTGAGAACTAATAAGAGTATTGACAGGCACTTCCCATCAGATGGAGATGCCTTAAAAAATAGGTGTGGAGACGCTTTAAGATGTGTACTGTTCAATTAAGAAGATGGGACTGCGCACGCGCCTTAAGCATAATACCTGGGGATCTGCAGGCCACGTGAGGAACCACGGTAGGGAGGCAGAGAGCAGAGACACCAGTGCCATAGCTGGGACAGCAGGAGAAGGAGTTGTGGGACCGTGGCGGTGAGAGCGTCGGTGTCTTTGCCCGGGAAGGGGGTGCAGAGACGCTGGCATTACACTTCCCTTCAACTCCTACCATTTTCCCTGTCCCTGCTGCCAAACAGCATCCCCACAGCATGATGCTGCCACCACCATGTTTCATTATGAGGATGGTGTTCTTAAGGTAATGAGCTTTGCTGGTTTGGCACAAGACATAGTGTTTACCTTGGTATGCAAAAGTTAAATTTTGGTCTCACCAGACCACAGCACCTTCTTCCATTCATTTGAGGAGTCTCCAACATGTCTTTTGGCAAACTCATAATGAGCCTTACAATTTTTGCATGCAAGTAAAGGCTTTTTTGTGCCCACTCTTTTATAAAAGCCACCTTTAATGAGTATAATGTGGTCATTTGGACAGATACTCCAGTCTTTGCTTGTCAACTCTGCAGCTCCTTCAAGGTTACCTTCGGTCTCTGTGCTGCCTCTCTAATTAATGCCATTTTTTCATGGGATGAGAGTTTTGGTGGGCAGCTCTCTCTTGGCAGGTTTGTTATGGTACCATGTTCTTTCCATTTGATGATAATGAATTTCATGGTTCTCTAGGGGATCATCAAAGATTGGGATATATTTTCTAACCCAAGCCTGACATGCACTTCTCAACAACTTCTCTGACTTGTTTGGAGATCTCCTTGGTCTTCATGGTGTTGTTTAGTTAGTGGTGTCTCTTGCTTAATGGTGTTGCAGCCTCTGTGACCTTTCAGAAAAGGTGTGTATAATACTGGCAGACCATGTGACACTTAAGGGTATGCCACACTAAACAATATCGCTAACGGGATCGCTAAAAAACGTCACTATTTAGCGATCCCGTTAGCGATATTGTTCAGTGCGGCAGCTTCCAGCGACGAGCTTCCTGCTGTGATCTCGCTCGTCGCTGGAATCGCTCCGGACCCTATTTCATAGCTGGAGCTCCCGCTGGGTAAGTATCTTATCGCTGTGTGGCACCTTTTCTTAGCGATTTAGCGGTACTTTTGTACCGCTAAAGTCGTTAAGAAGATCGCTAACGGCGATAGCGTCGTTAACTATATCGCTAAATGCGGCAGCATTTAGCGATATAGAAACAATCCCGCTAGCGATCTCATTAGTATGCAACGCTAACGAGATCGCTAGCGGGATTGCTTAGTGTGGCAGTACCTTTAGATTGCACACAGGTGGACTTCCTTTCACTAAGCATGTGACTTATGAAGGTAATTGCTTGCACCAGAAGTTTTTAGGGCCTTAAGGGTATGCCACACTAAACAATATCGCTAACGGGATCGCTAAAAAAACGTCACTATTTAGCGATCCCGTTAGCGATATTGTTCAGTGCGGCAGCTTCCAGCGACGAGCTTCCTGCTGTGATCTCGCTCGTCGCTGGAATCGCTCCGGACCCTATTTCATCGCTGGCGCTCCCGCTGGGTAAGTATCTAATCGCTGTGTGGCACCTTTTCTTAGCGATTTTAGCGGTACTTTTGTACCGCTAAAGTCGTTAAGAAGATCGCTAACGGCGATAGCGTCGTTAACTATATCGCTAAATGCGGCAGCATTTAGCGATATAGAAACAATCCCGCTAGCGATCTCATTAGTATGCAACGCTAACGAGATCGCTAGCGGGATAGCTCAGTGTGGCAGTACCTTTAATCACAGAAAAGGTAAATACATATGCACATGCCAAAGTTTAGTTAATTGATCCTATAAATTAAAAAATTTTTTCACTTCACTTCACCAACTCAGACTATTTAGAGCTGATGCATCATACAAATCAGTTCACAAAAATATTTAAACACAGGTTGTAATGTAACAAAATAGGTAAAAAGCCAAGGGGGTGAATACTTTTGAAAGTGTGCAGGTCTTGGCAGCATCATTCTTTACACTGTATGTAGAATTATTGAGCAAGCGAGCATTTTGACAATATCATGATTTTTATGCAGATTTTCCAAATCCAAGCTGCATAAATTTGAATGCTTTTTGGATGGAGTAGATCTGGTGATGTGCATTTGTGTAATAAGGAAAGGTACAGTCTAAAGGGTATGCCACACTAAACAATATCGCTAACGGGATCGCTAAAAAACGTCACTATTTAGCGATCTGTTAGCGATGTGTTCAGTGCGGCAGCTTCCAGCGACGAGCTTCCTGCTGTGATCTCGCTCGTCGCTGGAATCGCTCCGGACCCTATTTCATCGCTGGCGCTCCCGCTGGTAAGTATCTAATCGCTGTGTGGCACCTTTTCTTAGCGATTTAGCGGTACTTTTGTACCGCTAAAGTCGTTAAGAAGATCGCTAACGGCGATAGCGTCGTTAACTATATCGCTAAATGTTGCCGCATTTAGCGATATAGAAACAATCCCGCTAGCGATCGCATTAGTATGCGTCGTTATCGTGATCGCTAGCGGGATTGTTTAGTGTGGCAGTACCTTAAGGATATCATCAACCGATTTCAAGGTGTACAAAACTAATAGGCAGCTGGTTTTCCTCAAACAAAATGGGACAAAAAAGAGATTTAGCGAACTCTGAAAAGTCTTACACAGGGACACAGCACTCTTGAAATTGTTAAGATAGTGATCACAGAACCATCAAAACTTTTGTGGCAAATAGTCAAAAAGCGTGTTTGTATAACAAGACACACATTATCTGCCAAATTTTGAGAAAAATCAAATGTGAAGCAATCGGGAAGCCATTATTTTCCAGTGCTGTCATATCCCAAAACTGTAAAGTCCCTGAAGTGCTCAGAAATGATGGACCAAAGAGATGGAACCGTAGCTGGATAAATAATGGGCACAGACTTCAATTTCAACTCAGATGCCAGAAAGGTGGAAGTGGAGTCCTGCTTTGGGCTGGTATGGAATGAGCGAACGTGCTCACTGATACTCAGTTATCAGTATCTGGGTGCTCAGATTTGAAGCTCAAATCACTGCCTCGCATGTTTGGTGCCTGTTACACAACCAGTAATCATGCAAGGATTGTCTACCATAGCCATCTTGGTAGTGGCAATACTGTGATTGGCTAGCCGCATTACCTCATCAGGGGTTATAAAAAGACTGACAAACCTGCGCTTTATTCACTGACATTATTGCACAGCTCAGGGACGATTCTGATTGGAGGGAGAGAGCACTTATCCAGGCCTGTGTGTGCACAGTTTAAGTAATCAGAGTCCTCCAGTGTTGATACTGGTGCTGGTGCTGGACCATCATACTAACAGTTCTTCTAAGGTCTAATCTTGCACTTTGCTGTTTGTATTAGATGAATTCTG
Organism: Oophaga sylvatica; assembly: GCA_033576555.1. Taxonomy (NCBI): domain Eukaryota; kingdom Metazoa; phylum Chordata; class Amphibia; order Anura; family Dendrobatidae; genus Oophaga; species Oophaga sylvatica. Next base: position 56,696,329 of record JARQOD010000004.1, on the reverse strand, counting down.
CATTTAGCCTAGGGACCGTTGCAGGAACAGGGAGAGTGTCAGAATACAGCGTCTAGGCAGGACTTATTGCTTTTTTTGGCTGAAAAATTAACAATGTTGTAATAGTGTATTATATGCTTTGTGTTACATTACAATGATATAAAACATGTTCAAAAAAAATTCTGGATTAAACTTAGCATCCATAGAGTATTTGGTGCTTTGTTTTACATGACGGTGGTATACAACACTCCAAAAAAAGTGTTCAAAATTTTTTTCTGGATTCAAGTAGTCATCCATAGAGTATTACATTCTTTGTGCTAAATTTCTGTAGTATAACACTCTAAGAAAAGTGTTCAAATTTTTTTCTTGATTTAATTAGTAATCCATACAGAGTGAAGTGCTTAGTGCGCGATAAGGCAACAAAAATTACAGAATCCTGCCAGACTCCTGAATGAGCAACTGAAGGAATATCGGAACCAGACTAAGCTGGCACGACAGTGGAGGTGGTAGTATCCTGTGGTTCGCAATCAGCCACTTTCCCAGAACCACAACCTCTGCACATAACAACTGGCGAATGGGCATGGATGTCTGACATTTGTGAGGTTGAGCAAAACTTTGAGGAATCAACCAAGATGGTGTGAGTGGTGATGTCACCAAAATCATCTTAACTATTCCTCTTCTGTGTCTACTCAAACAATCACTACTCACCATTAAAGAGGAAGCTTTGCATGTGGACCAAGTAGAGATGGAGGAAGTAAGTACACAGGGTCATACTACCCAGCCCAATCTCATCTCAACTTGTCAGCGTGCAATTGGTGATAATGAGGAGGAGGAGGCTGAAAAGGAAAAGGAAAAGGAGGAACAGGAGTTGGTTGCTTGCACTATTTAGGGTACTACCCACACCAGCAGGGGAACACTATTAAAGGTCTGGGACAGTTTCATTAGACCCTCTCAGCACACTGGCCCTGATGCGCAGGGCAGCCTGACAAAAAGGGAAACATTTTAAAAGATGGTGAAGAGGTACATAGCCGACTGTACCAGTGTCCTCCATGATTCCTATGTGTCATACAACTATTGAGTATTGAAGCTTTCAAGCTGGACACGTGACATGAAATGTCCCTCTATGCCTTGCAGTTGCTGGCCTGCCTTGCCACCAGTGCTTTTTTGAGCAGGTTGTTATTGCCACCGGGGGAATAATAACTGATAGGTGCATCTGCCTGTCAACTGAAAATGCTGAAAGGCTGACTCTTATCAAAATGAACAAGGCCTGAATTTGCCCAGACTTTCCAATCCCATTGGATGACACCACCAGAAAATAAAGCCATTTCAAATTATCTTTTTATTCTGGTGTATTCCCATAGACCACTTCAAACTCAGAAATGGCTATACGATTTATGGTTTCTTCTTTTTCTTTTCCTCCTTCTCCTCTTCTACTATATCAACATGCATTGTCAGTTCTTGCATTGTCTGCATAAGCTTTCTGACTTTCAGAATCCCTTCATATTAAATTAAACAGGATGTGTCTGACCATGCCACACACACACCACATGCCTATAAGGTAGTAAAATGTTAAAATTACATTTACCGGTGGGTGTAGTTTTTTCTCCCCTCTACTATGTCATCTATATAGTCCTATGTGACAAAGAAATTTGGTGAGAGATGGCCTGACTATTAATGGGTGAACAAGGTGTTTATTTCATCTCTTTAATTTTGCCTTTTATATGGGTCATTATACAGGAAAGAATGTTTCCTAACATTTTTTCCTGTAAAATCCATTTTGTCTTTGGTTTTGTATGTTTTATTTTCAGTGTGTAAAAGTGGAGTAATACCCTGACATGGTTGCCAGCAGATACCTCGGATTTAGAGATGCATCCAGGCATCTTCCCCCTCCTTGTGTCATTCCATTTGAGCACTGTTTCCATCCATTTCTAAAACAACTACTGCCCCCTCGGCCCTCCTGTTAGGGACTTATGGAAAAATGTTTGCGTTTCTCATTGACTTCCAATAAACTTGGTACTCGAGTCAAGCCCGTCCCAGTGTCTTACATGATCGATTTGAGTACCGAACACTGGAGCATTTTAGTGCTCGCTCATCACTAATCTACAGATATAGTGACAATTTTGACTTCATGGGCATTCTCCAGAAACATGCATCAATGAATGTTGCCAAGTGAAAATTGCAAATCAGCCATTGTAATGCCCATATGTTGTAGTACATAATAATAGTAATAATCTTTATTTATATAGCGCCATCATATTCCGCAGCGCTTTACAGTTTAACAGTTTCAAAACACAAGTCATAAGTAACAACGTTAACAATACAATAATTAAAGCAAAATAAGCCGCCCTGCTCGTGAGAGCTTACAATCTACAATAAAGTGGGGGAGATACAAATTACAGGTGTGTATATACAATGGTGCATTTACAATGATGGTCCAGCCATCTTGAGGGAGTGAGGGATGGATGGAGATAGTGAATGGGCTACACACACACACACTTACACATAGAATGACTTTGATTAGTGAATGTGATAGGCCGCTCTGAACAAATGTGTTTTGAGGGAGCGCCTGAAACCATGCAAATTGTGGATAGTCCTAATTTTTTTGGGTAGAGCATTCCAGAGGATTGGCGCGGGGCGGGAGAAGTCTTGGAGTCGGGAGTGGGAGGTACGGATTAGTGCAGAGGTTAGTTGAAAGTCGTTTGCAGAGCGCAGCAGTCGGTTAGGCCGATAGATAGAAATGAGTGAGGAGATGTAGGGGGGTGCTGCACTGTGGAGAGCTTTGTGGGTGAGAAGAAGTACTTTGAATTGGATCCTATAATGAATGGGCAGCCAGTGTAAGGACTGGCGAAGAGCGGATGCGTCCGAGTACCGATTAGCCAGATGGATGACCCTGGCTGCTGCATTAAGGATGGACTGGAGAGGGGATAGTCGAGTAATGGGGAGGACAAGTAATAGAGCGTTGCAGTAGTCCAGGCGGGAGTGGATCAGTGCTACAGTGAGGGTTTTTGTTGTTTCCATGGTGAGAAAAGGGCGGATTCTAGAGATGTTCTTTAGATGTAGGCGGCAAGAGCGGGCAAGAGATTGTATATGGGAGGTGAAGGAGAGATTGGTGTCAAACATAACACCCAGACAGCGAGCCTGCTGCCGGGGTGTTATTATGGTGCCGCCCACGGAGAGGGATATGTCAAATTTAGGGAGGTTAGTAGATGGCGGGAGCAGAAGAAGTTCAGTTTTGGAGAGGTTGAGTTTCAGATAGAGAGCGGACATGATGTTGGAGACTGCGGACAGACAGTCGGTGGCGTTCTTTAGTACAGCGGGGGTAAGGCCGGGGGATGACGTGTATAGTTGTGTGTCATCAGCATAAAGATGGTACTGAAAGCCAAATCTGCTGATGGTCTGTCCAATTGGGGCCGTGTAAAGAGAGAAGAGAAGGGGGCCATGGACTGAGCCCTGGGGTACACCGACAGTGAGAGGAAGAGGAGATGACGTGGAGCCAGTGAACGAAACACTGAAGGAGCGGTCAGAAAGATAGGAGGAGAACCAGGAGAGAACAGTGTCCTTAATACCTAGTGAGTGGAGCCTAGACAGTAGGAAACGGTCAACCGTGTCGAAAGCTGCAGAAAGGTCGAGAAGAATGAGCAGAGAGTGGTCACCGTTACGTTTTGCTGTAAGAAGGTCATTGGTCACTTTGATGAGTGCAGTTTCGGTCGAATGTAGGGGGCGGAAGCTGGACTGTGAAGGGTCTAGGAGGGAGTGATTGGAGAGGTAACGGGTAAGGCGGGAGTAGACTAGGCGCTCCAAAAGTTTAGAGATGAAGGGGAGATTGGAGACCGGTCTGTAGTTGTTTGTGCAGGAAGGGTCGAGAGCGGGTTTCTTTAGTAGTGGAGTAATGATGGAGTGTTTGAAGGAGGATGGGAAAATGCCAGAGGAGAGTGAGAGATTAAAGATTTTAGTTAGGTGAGTTGTGACAACTGGAGAGAGAGACTGGAGGAGATGTGAGGGAATGGGGTCGGTAGTGCATGTAGTCGGACGAGAGGAAGAGAGGAGTCTGGAGACTTCTTCTTCTGTGATGGGATCAAATGTGGAAAGTGAGCCAGGGGAACAGCAGGGTGGGATGGGAGTCACAGCACTTGGTAGTACATTGTTCCCAGCTTTTACTTCTAGAGACATTGACCCCATATATTAAGCGGGCTCTTATCTCTACAAAAAAATTAGGTACAATGTGGGGCTCAGAAGGGGGGATTAGGAATTGGGAGTGCAAAATTCTTTTGGGAAGTGAGAAGCCATTTTGCTTTTCCGGAGCCTTTGTACTACCAGTAACATGGAAGCACCCAAAATTTGCATTGACAGATGATGGACCAGAGTGAGGGCTTTTTTTGTGGATTGAGTTAAAGCTTTTATTTGGAATATTTTACATAATATTTCGGATCACATTTATCCTGCGCTCTAAGCTGAGCACTTGCATTGAGGTTTCCATCTAAGTCTCTGAATTACATGATTCAAATAAAATCCCCAAGGGATCCATTCACTATAATGCGGCAGCAGAGTTACTTTGGACTCCATCTGGCCTCTATTCAGATTTGTCCTTCTTTTCAGAAGAGCACAAAAACTTTTGTGTACTCCTAAAAAGATTGTCACCACATGTCATAAGATGGCGTTCACAGTGTGTCCCATCTGCCTCATTACAGGAAATCTTCCGCAGGGGATTACGTCTGAATCATGCATTTCTTAGATTTACATGGAAACCCCGATGTAAGTGTTCAGCGTAGAGCACAGAGTAAATGTAAGCCGAGATTTACTGCGATTTTTGGGAGGCAGAATAAACAAATCAAAAGCAAGTGAAGAATTGTTTTTTTTTTTTTTTTTACGCTGTTCCTTGTGTGGTATAAGTGATTAAATGACTTTATTCTTCAGATCAGTATGATTACACTAGATTTATATTTTTTTATGTTTGGCTAATACCACACACGTAACAAACAGGCTCTCCATGCATGTAATGTGACTGTCACACAGCCGAGAGACATACATCTGTGGCGCCGAACAGCTGATTATAGGGAGCGCTCTAGGTATCCGGGTTCTCGATGCAGCTATTTGTTAAGCGCTATAGCTGTTCGGATAAGAACTTATCCAAAGCTATTCGCTCACCCCTATCACATTTCAAAAAATAATTGTCAAACACCACTAAAGTGGCATCAACTTGCACAGAGTGGAAACAGTATAACAGGCCTCTGACACACCTTCCACCACAGGCAACCCACCAAATAGAGACCAAACTTGGAATCTCCACATTTCAAAAAATAAAACTTTCATCTGATCCATGAAAAAAACAGGTGGATGATAAGACATAACCTAGAAAAGGGATCTTCTAAACCGAGAACTTACATTTCTCTGGTTTGACAAATAATTTATTGTCTCTGAGCATCTGTAAAACCTGCCTGACATGTATCTGATGTGACTCAAGGTCAGGTAAATAAATTAATATGTAATCAACAAATCTATCTACCAGGTGCCAAAAAAAGTCATTTACAAACTGCAGGAAAACGGCGGGAGCATTAGTCAACACAAAAGGCATAACAAGGTTTTGTTAGTGTCCCTCAAGGTGTTTTGAACGCTCTTTTCCACTCACCCCCTTCTTAATAAGTAAGAGATTATACACTCCCTGAGATCCAGTTTAGAAAACCATTTTGCTCCTGCAATCTAGTTAAAGAGGTCCAGGATGAGAGGGAGAGGATACGGATCCCTGACTGTGATCTGATTGAGTTCAGGGAAATCTAGGCAGAGGTGTAACCCATCTTTTTTCTTTACAAAGAAAAACTCCACAGAAACTCGGGATGAGATTGGTCTGATATAACCCTTTGCCAGACTTTCTGCTATACAGTCCTTCATGGCCTGCCTCTCTGAACCAGATATATAGTCAGCTATTTGGCAGCCAAAGAATAATATTAATGGCACAATGATAAGGACAACGGGGAGAAAGTTCTAGCCACCCCTTCTCCAAAAACACATACCCAAAGTGAAACTGGTATTCAGTCACAGATTGGATATCAACCTTTGCTAGCCAGGTGCGCAAGTACTGTCTTTGGCAATACTCGGTCCACTTTACCACCTGCCAAGTCTGCCAATCTACCAGAGGGCTATGTGTTATGATTTGGTAGCTGAGGAGAGCAGGCAAAAAAGGAAATACACCAGAGCAGTTGGAAACTATGAGATTGCAGTACCCTGACTAACCACCACAACTAGAGGCAGCCATGGAGCGTTCCTACGTTGGTCCTAGACGCCTCGTCACAGCCTGAGAAACTAACTACACCTAAAGATAGAAAGAGGAAAGCTATCTGCCCCAGAGCAGATCCCCAAAGAACATAGAAAGCCCCCAAACATGTAATGGCGGTTAGACAAGAAGAAATACTGACACAGACAGAAAATAGTATGAGCAAACGTTGGGGCCCAAACTTACTAAATAGAAAAGGATAGGAAGGGCACTTACTGCAATCTCAAAAAACCCTGAAAAGCACCAACTCTACTAATTTCAAAAACACCTGAGATCACACGACCTCTACCACCTAAATTAGTTCTCTGGTGTAACCAAAAACAAAACAGCAGCCACTGAAAAAACTGGAAAAAGCAAATGTACAAACATTAGTGGCTGAACTGAACTGAGAGGGCAAAAGCCCCCCGAGGGGACCCTGAACGCCCCCACAGAAGTGCAGGACAAAATGCAAAAATCAAGCACAAAAACAAAAAGAAGAAAATGTCTTATCTGTTAGCAGGAGATTCAGACACGACACAGCAGGCTACCAAGGAAACAGGAATCAAGGATTGAGACCAGAACAATTGATCACCGGCAACCCTGATGGGAAGGTGACTCCCTTATATAAGACCAGTCAGTAACACCTGATTCCCAATTCTCACAATCTTCACTGGACAGTCCAGTACCGTTTGTAACCACCAGAGGGAGCTTCTGCTCAGAACTCATTTCCAGCCTATTCACAACAGTACCCCACCCTTGAGAGGGGTCACCGAACCCTCATTTGAGAAACCAGGTCGGTCAGGATGAGTTCTATGATACGCACGGATGAGTCTCCTAGCATGGATGTCCGAAGCAAACACCCAAGAATTGTCTTCCTGACCATAACCTCTCCATTTAACCAAATACTGGAGTTTCCGTCTAGAAAAACGAGAATTCAATATTTTCTCAACCACATACTCCAGATTGCCCTCAACCAAAACAGGGTCAGGGGGCACAGTAGTAGGAACCACTGGCTCAACAAACCTCTTCAACAAGGACTTGTGGAACACGTTATGGATCTTAAATGTCCCTGGAAGAAGCAAACGAAAAGAAACAGGATTAAGAATCTCCATGATCTTATAAGGTCCAATGAACCTAGGCTTAAATTTAGGAGATGCCACTCTCATAGGAATATTTCTTGAGGACAACCAGACCAAGTCCCCCACTTTAAACCGAGGACCATCAGTCCTATGCCGGTTAGTAAACCGCTGGGCCCTCTCCTGAGAGAGGGACAACCTCTCCACTACCTGGTCCCAAATCTGTTGCATACGCTCCACAACAGAGTCAACACCTGGACAGACAGAAGCCTCTGTCTGTCCTGAAGAAAATCGAGGGTGAAACCCAGAATTACAGAAAAATGGAGACATCAAAGTGGCAGAGCTAGCCCTATTATTAAGAGCAAACTCAGCCAAAGGCAAAAAAGAGACCCAGTCATCCTGATCAGCAGACACAAAGCATCTTAGATAAGTCTCCAATGTCTGGTTTGTTCTCTCAGTTTGACCATTGGTCTGAGGATGAAACGCCGAGGAGAAAGACAATTGAACACCAATTTTAGAACAAAAGGTCCTCCAAAATCTGGAAACAAACTGGACTCCTCTGTCAGACACAATGTTCTCAGGAATGCCGTGTAAACGAACCACGTGCTGAAGGAACAAAGGCACCAATTCAGAGGAGGAAGGCAACTTAGGTAATGGCACAAGATGTATCATCTTGGAAAACCTATCGCAAATCACCCAGATGACGGTCATTCTCTGAGAAACAGGGAGGTCAGAAATGAAATCCATAGAGATATGGGTCCATGGTCTCTTGGGCACAGGTAATGGCATCAACAAACCACTAGAACGAGAGCAAGGCTTGGAGCGAGAGCAAGTCCCGCAGGACTGCACAAACTCCCTGACATCACGAGACAAGGTAGACCACCAAAAGGACCGACTAACCAAGTCTCTGGTACCAAAAATTCCCGGATGACCGGCCAACGCGGAACAATGAATCTCAGACATTACACTCTTTTTCCACTGGTCCGGGACAAACAATTTCCCAACAGGGCAGCGCTCGGGCTAATCCTCCTGACACCCCTCCAGAGCCAGTCTCAAATTGGGCGAGATGGCGGAAAGAACTACACCCTCTTTCAAAATAACAGAAGGATCAGATAACTCAGGAGAGTCCGCCAGGAAACTCCTCGAGAGGGCATCCGCCTTAACATTTTTAGTGCCAGGAAGAAATGAAACCACAAAATTAAAACGTGTGAAAAACAAGGCCCACCTGGCCTGTCTAGGATTAAGTCGCTTGGCAGATTCCAGATACACTAGATTCTTATGGTCCGTAAGGACCACCACCTGATGTTTGGCTCCCTCCAGCCAATGTCTCCACTCTTCAAAAGCCCACTTCATGGCTAATAACTCCCGATTACCCACGTCATAATTACGTTCAGTGGGAGAAAATTTTCGAGAGAAAAAGGCATAAGGGTTACTTTTAGAGGTCTCTGGATCTCTTTGGGACAAAACGGCACCTGCCCCAATTTCAGAGGCATCAACCTCCACCTGAAATGGTAGAGAAACATCAGGCTGCCGTAGAACAGGAGCAGAAGTGAATCTCTGCTTAAGTTCCTGAAATGCAGAGATTGCCTCAGGAGGCCAATTCACCACATCAGAACACTTCTTGGTCAAATCAGTTAATGGTTTAACAATAACAGAGAAATTACCAATAAATTTACGATAAAAATTGGCAAAACCCAAGAATCTTTGAAGAGCCTTTAATGAAGTAGGTTGGACCCAATCACAGATGGCCTGAACTTTGACCGGGTCCATTTCAATAACAGATGGGGACAAAATGAATCCCAGAAATGAGATCCTCTGAACGCCAAAAAGACACTTTGATCCCTTCACATACAGAGCATTCTCTCTCAAAATCTGGAACACAGTCCGAACATGTTTTACATGAGAGTCCCAGTCATTGGAAAAAATCAAGATATCATCCAAATAAACAATCAGAAATTTATCCACAAAATCCCTGAAAATGTCATTCATGAAGGACTGGAAGACAGAAGGAGCATTAGTGAGCCCAAAGGGCATCACAAGGTACTCAAAATGCCCTTCAGGGGTATTAAATGCCGTTTTCCATTCATCCCCGTGCTTAATGCGAATAAGGCTATATGCCCCCCTGAGGTCAAGCTTGGTAAACCAAGTAGCGTTTTCACCCTGGAAAACAGATCAGAGATCAAGGGTAAAGGATATTGATATTTCACAGTAATATTGTTCAAGAGATGATAATCAATACACGGCCTTAATGAACCATCCTTTTTGGCCACAAAGAAAAAGCCGGCACCCAAGGGTGAAGAGGATGGTCTGATATGACCCTTCTCCAATGACTCCTTGATATAAGACCGCATAGCGTCATGTTCAGGTACAGACAAGTTAAAAAGGCGACCTTTAGGGAATTTACTACCAGGTACTAATTCAATAGCGCAGTCATAGCTCCTATGGGGAGGTAAGGATGCAGATTTACTTTCGCTAAACACATCAGAAAAATCAATCAAAAAGTCAGGAACATCCTGAGCCTGGGGGGAGGCCGAAAAAACAGGAGTTTTGGTATTAACACATTGGCAGCCCCAACTGGTAACAGACACAGATTTCCAATCCAAAACAGGATTATGAGACTGTAACCAAGGGAAACCCAGTACGATAATGTCATGCAGATTATACAGAACCAAAAATGTGCAACTCTCCTGATGATCAGGTTCTACCCTCATTATCACCTGAGTAGAGAACTGAGGTTTATTCTCAGCCAAAGGGGTAGAATCGATCCCCAGTAGGGGAATAGACTTCCGTAGGGGTATCAAGGGAAACCCACAACGTTTAGCAAAATCAAAATCCATCAGGTTAATAGCTGCTCCAGAATCAACAAAAGCCTGAGCAGAAAATGAGGACAGAGAGCATATCAGGGTAACAGTTAATAAAAACTTAGTCTGAACACTACCCAAGACAACTGAGCATGCAAAATGTCTTCCCCGCTTAGGGCAGACTGAAATAGCATGAGATGCATCACCACAGTAGAAACATAACCCATTGCGCTTTCGAAATTCATGACGCTGTGCCCCAGAAACTACTCTATCACACTGCATGGATTCAGAAGCAGGCTCACAAGGCAACATTATTCCACGCATACCTTTCCGCTCACGCAAACGTCTGTCAATTTGAATCGCTAATGACATAGAATCATTGAGACCAGAGGGAACAGGGAATCCCACCATAACATCCTTTACATTATCTGACAGTCCCTTCCGAAAAAGAGCTGCCAAAGCGTCGTCATTCCATTTGGTCAGGACTGCCCACCTACGGAATCTCTGACAGTATAACTCAGCGTCCTCAAGCCCCTGACTTAATGCCAACAAAGTTTTTTCAGCTTGATCAGTGACATTAGGCTCATCGTACAATAACCCCAAAGCCTGAAAAAACGCATCAACATCACTCAAAACAGGATCCCCAGGTGTCAGGGAAAAAGCCCAATCCTGAGGGTCGCCGCGCAGGAGAGAGATGACAATTTGAACCTGCTGCGCTGCGTTCCCTGAGGACTTAGATTTTAAGGCAAAAAACAATTTACAGTTATTTTTGAAATTCAGAAACTTAGCTCGATCCCCTAAAAACAAATCTGGCATGGGAATCCTAGGTTCCACAACAGGCAACCTAGCAAGACAGGTGTCATGTATATTGTACAGTTCCTATAGCGTCTTGTGCTTGGGTGCGAGGAAAACACAGGAGACACAGGTTGATATGAAATGACTTGTATTACTTCATACAAGCATGCTGAAAAGTTCACACAGTTTGCAGGAACAGCGACAGGAGACACAGCAGGCCAGAGTAACTTCAAGCACTACAATAAATCTCCAAGCAGGTTCAGGATCTCTTCTCTGTACCGTAATTCCTCTGCAAACATGGATTCACCAAACAGCAGGTTTCCAGAGTCCAAAAGTGTTCCAAGGTTCCTCAGTAGGGAATAGCTGGAGTACAAGTCCAAGGTTTCCAGAAGTCAGGTCACAGACTGACTGAGGCTTGATTCAGGAGCACTGATTGTTCAGCTGAGGCTGCTTAAGAAGCAAGAGGAAGAATCAGGGCGGGAACATGAAAACTGGAAACTCCATATTAACTGAGGGCAAGAGCTGCAGAAAGACAGAAAGCAAAATGGCCGACGGAAAACTGAGTTTCAAGGAACATGTCAATAGAGACAAAGAACCTTACATTACTCCCCCCTTAGGGACAACCTCCGGATGACCTCAGACCAGGCTTGTCAGGGTACCTCTGATGAAACTGGCGGAGCAGGCGAGGAGCATTTACATTATTGACTGGTTCCCATGAGTTGTCCTCCACTGGGTAGCCCTGCCATTTAATCAAATATTGCAACTGATTTCTGTACAACCTGGAATCTAGAATCCTTTCCACCATAAATTCTTCCTGACCATCGACCAGCACTGGGTCAGGGCAAGGAGAAGAACGTCCAGGAAACGTATTGGGTGTTGCAGCCTTTAGTAAAATATTTAGAGTTGAGAGTCCTCAGTGGTTGATACCTTTTAATGGCTAACTGAAAAGATGGTAACAAATTGCAAGCTTTCGAGACTACTCAGGTCTCTTCATCAGGCTGAACTAATACAAAATCTGAAGAATCACATATTTATACACAAAAACACAGAAAAAATGCAATATTGCATTTTTTCTGTGTTTTTGTGTATAAATATGTGATTCTTCAGATTTTGTATTAGTTCAGCCTGATGAAGAGACCTGAGTAGTCTCGAAAGCTTGCAATTTGTTACCATCTTTTCAGTTAGCCATTAAAAGGTATCAACCACTGAGGACTCTCAACTCTAAATATTTTTCTATCTACTGGCTAACACGGTACGAAGATATACATCTTTACTGTAGCAGCCTTTAGTAGGGATACATGAAAGACAGGGTAGATTCTCATAGTTCTGGGCAGTTAAAGACGACAAGCAACAGCAGTTATAATCTTATTGATCTTATAAGGTCCAATGTACTTATGTCCCAATTTAGACGATGGAATCTTTAATTTAAGATTTCTGGTTGACAGCCAGACCAAATCTCCTACCTTGAAAGCTGGTGCAGGTTTACGAAATTTATCTGCTGCTTTCTTGCACCTTTCCTGAGCCAATTCTAGATTTTCCTTTAGAAGATCCATATTCTTTTGTAAAGAAGTGATTCTTTCAGCCACTGCCGGCAAGGGCGTATCTATGGGAAATCGAGGAAGAATGTTAGGATGATAACCTAGATTGGAGTAAAAAGGAGACTGCTTAGTGGAGGCGCTCTGAGAGTTGTTATAAGAGAATTCAGCCAGTGGAAGTGGATCCACCCAATCATCCTGTAGGTGGCAGATAAAACAGCGGAGATACTGCTCCAGGGTCTGATTGGTTCGTTCTGTCTGTCCATTAGTCTGGGGATGAAAAGCAGAAGAAAGGTTTACTTTAATGTCCAATGCTGCACAGAAATTTTGCCAAAACCTTGAAGTGAATTGCACCCCTCGATCCGAAATGACCTCATCCGGTACTCCATGTAAGTGAAACACATTCTTAATTATCAAGTCTGAAGTCTGTTTTGCAGTGGGTAAGCCGACACAAGGGATAAAATGAGCTGCCTTTGTTAGACGGTCAACCACCACTAGAATGGTGTTCTTCCCTTGAGAGGTTGGTAACTCCACAATGAAGTCCATAGAAATGGATCCCCACGGGCGGGACGGGGTGGGAAGAGGTTGCAACAGACCAGTTGGTGAGGAGCGAGGTGTTTTGCATCTTGCACAGACTTCACATGAAGTGACATAGTTTAAGACATCTTTCCTGTAAGTGGGCCACCAAAAGAAACGAGAAAGAAATTCTTGTGTCTTTAGAATTCCCCTATGCCCGGCTATCTTGGAATCGTGGATGAGTTGCAATACTCTCAATCTGACTGTTTCAGGTATATACAGACGTTGTCCCTGAATCCACACACCATTCTTAAAGACAAAACTTACGTCCCTTGGGGGTTGAGCCAACAAGGAATCCGCATGGTATGCTTCCTTGATGTCCTTAAGTAGGTCTTGATTATGAATCACTCCCAGGAATCTAGAGTCAGGAAGAATAGTCTTAGGAGGAGTAAGTGGACGTGTCTCTGCTGAATGAATCCTAGAGAGTGCATCAGCCTTTTTATTGCGCGATCCTGGTCTATAAGAAATGACAAAATTAAATTGGTTTAGGAAAAGATTCCAGCGAGCCTGGCGAGGAGTCAGGCACTTAGCCGACCTGATAAATTCAAGGTTACGATGGTCTGTCAGGACGACTATTTGCTGTGCAGCTCCCTGAATAAGGTGTCTCTATTCCTTGAAGGCGGCAATAATGGCCAACAATTCTCTATTGCCCACATCGTAGTTCCTCTCAGCCGAAGACAACTGCTGGGAAAAGAAGGCACAGGGATGCAAGACATTCTTCTCACCTGTTCTCTGAGAGAGTATAGCTCCAACGGCACAGTCTGAAGCATCCACCTCTATTATGAAGGCAAGCTCGGGGTTGGGATGTACTAAGATAGGTGCGGTGGTAAATTTATCCTTTAAACAGGAAAATGCTTCCTGAGCTTGCGGGGTCCAGGAGAACCTAGACTGTTTCCGGGTAAGTTGGGTGATAGGTGACACTACCTCAGAAAAATTCTTAATGAAACGTCTATAGAAGTTGGCAAACCCGATGAAACGCTGCACCTCCTTCACATTTCTAGGAATTGGCCAATCCTTGATGGCTTGGGTCTTGCTTCCATCCATACTAATCCCTTGCGTAGATAGTACATACCCCAGAAATTGAATTTCGGTCCTATGGAATTCACATTTTTCAAGTTTGATGTAGAGATGGTTTTGTCTTAGGCGTTCTAAGACCATTCTCACATGTCCATGATGTTCCTCTGTGGAGTTAGAAAAAATTAGAATATCATCCAGATAAATCACCACAAATGTATCTAGGAGATCCCTGAAGATGTCATTCACCAAGTGTTGGAAAGTGGCTGGGGCGGTACTCAGACCAAAAGCCATAACTAGATATTCAAAGTGTCCATAGCGTGACCTGAAAGCAGTCTTCCATTCATCCCCAGGTCTAATACGGACCAAGTTATAGGCCCCACGGAGATCCAGTTTAGAGAAAATTTTGGCATGCCGCACTCTCTCCAACAACTCAGGGATTAAAGGCAATGGATAACGGTTTCTAATAGTAACCTTATTGAGTTCCCTATAGTCTATGCAGGGTCTCAGAGATCCATCTTTCTTCTTCACAAAGAAGATGGGTGCACCTGCGGGAGATGAAGAGGGGCGTATGAAGCCCTTGGCTAAATTTTCGTCTATATAATCCTTCAAAGCTTTTAGCTCGGGCCCCGCTAGGGGGTAGATCTTACCAAAAGGTATCTCGGCTCCAGGCAATAATTCAATTGAACAATCATATGGACGGTGAGGAGGAAGCTGATCAGCGTTCTTCTTGTCACATAAATCCACATAGTCCTGGTATACAGCTGGTAGTTCAGGGACTGACATGGTTCCTTTAGGAACAGAGCAAGCTGAAACTCCTTGACTCATCTGTTTCTCCGGAAAGTGTAATTCGTTGGTCTCCCAGTTAATCGTAGGATTCTGCGCCTGCAGCCATGGTAGCCCTAGAATAATGGGAAAGTGGGGAGAAGAGATAAGCAAAAAAGACATTTTCTCCTGATGATCTTTACCCATAAGGACCCTCAAAGGCTCTGTTTCTTGATCCACTGGTCCAGAAGTCAGTAGAGAGCCATCCACAGTCTCCATCTGTACTGGAGTAGCCTTCTTTACTGAAGGTATCCCCTGTTTCAGAGCAAAGGAGATATCCATAAAATTTCCACTTGCTCCTGAGTCGATCATAGCAGAGCTAGACACCCAGACTGAGTCAACCCAGAGTTTGATGGAATGGAAGCAATGAGAACTGTTTCTTTTATAACTCAGCTGGGACACCGCTGAGGAAACTTGAAAAATTGCAGCGTTTATACCGTCATCGTCCCCAGAACTAACAGAGTTTAAGTCCGAGAAATCAAGATCTCTTGCAGCAGATCTCTCTGGAGCCTGAGGCTCGGACATGACAGAGCTCCTCTCGCAACACTCACAGTGAATGACTGCTGCAGTAGTCTTACGAGAACGGCTGGGGCAGTTTATAATGAAGTGCCCTGACTTACCACAGTAGAAACATAGATTTTCCTTTATACGATGTTGTTTGCGTGCATCACTAACCCGTCTTTGTAAAGAGTCCACCTGCATGGGTTCAGGTTCTGGTTCCCTTGTGATCCTACTCAAAGGTTCTTTAGCTGAGGAGGGAGGTAGTAAAAGGTTAGTGCGATTATTTTCGAACCATCTCTCTTGTCTGCGTTCAGTCAGACGAGCATCAATACGGATACAATAGTTAATAAAGTCACCTAACGCAGTGGGAGGGTCGGCACGAGCAAGTTCATCCTTAATCAGTGGAGACAACCCTTTCCGAAAAATAGATTTTTTAGCGGAAGTGTCCCAAGTGGTATCAAGAGCCCATCTCCTGAAATCCAGGGCATATTCGGCTACTGAACGCTTACCTTGGTGCAAAGTTAACATGGCTGCTTCAGCTGTTGCACCTCGATTGGGGTCATCAAACACCTGCCCCATGGCTGAAATAAAAGCATCAAGGTGATTCAAACAATCATCCTCAGTCTCAATCAGAGGGTTTGCCCACATCAAAGCCTTATTGGTAAGCAACATGATTATAGTAAGCACTTTGGATCGTTCAGTGGGAAATTGTGAAGCATGTGCAGAGAAAAATAAATTGCATTGAATAATAAATCCCCTGAATTTCTCACGTTCACCGCCAAAACGAAAAGGAGGTAATTTGGGGATCCCAGAACTCGGAGTTATGGCAGGAGCCTGGGCTCGTTCCTCTAGAGCCTCAATCCTGGCTCGCAATTCCTGGGTAGTCTGTCCAAACACTTGCAAATTATGATTAGTGAGGTCCTGTAGGCTTGCAAAACGGGTTTTTAAAGTCTGTACATCTGAAAGGATTGTATCAGTCACTCAGCAAAGTTCCTTTATGCGGGCCTCCATCTTCCAGATCTTTTAAGGCAGAAGTGCTGGAAGGAGAAGAGGAAGGGAAAAAAAAAAAAAAAAAAAAACAATAGTGTTTACCTGTGGTAACACTCCAGAGTAAAATTTTAAGGGAATGCGCTCACCTGGAATGGTTGTGAGAAGTCACAACCACTGTCATCACATAAGGTATTAAACGGACATCTGACATCTACAGTCACAGCAGACACGGCTTTCCCAGACCCAGCAGACACTAAACATTGGCTCCTGAATCTTGTCATGTATATTGTACAGTTCCTATAGCGTCTTGTGCTTGGGTGCGAGGAAAACACAGGAGACACAGGTTGATATGAAATGACTTGTATTACTTCATACAAGCATGCTGAAAAGTTCACACAGTTTGCAGGAGCAGCGACAGGAGACACAGCAGGCCAGAGTAACTTCAAGCACTACAATAAATCTCCAAGCAGGTTCAGGATCTCTTCTCTGTACCGTAATTCCTCTGCAAACATGGATTCACCAAACAGCAGGTTTCCAGAGTCCAAAAGTGTTCCAAGGTTCCTCAGTAGGGAATAGCTGGAGTACAAGTCCAAGGTTTCCAGAAGTCAGGTCACAGACTGACTGAGGCTTGATTCAGGAGCACTGATTGTTCAGCTGAGGCTGCTTAAGAAGCAAGAGGGAAGAATCAGGGCGGGAACATGAAAACTGGAAACTCCATATTAACTGAGGGCAAGAGCTGCAGAAAGACAAAAAGCAAAATGGCCGACGGAAAACTGAGTTTCAAGGAACATGTCAACAGAGACAAAGAACCTTACAATAGGTAGCAATACTCCGAACCTCAGTGGCAAGCTGATCCACACGGCCAGACAACTGTGCAAACTCCATTGAGAGAGAAAAAAAATCCTCCTCAGCAACCAGAGATTGAGAGGGAAAAAAAAAATGCAACAAACAGAAAAAAAAAAAAATCTCTGACAACTCTGACAACTTTTTTCTTTCCACAATATTTTTCCCTTCTGTGAGTACCATATAATTTTAGTTTTGGCCGGTGATACTGTTATGATTTGGTAGCTGAGGAGAGCAGGCAAAAAAGGAAATACACCAGAGCAGTTGGAAACTATGAGATTGCAGTACCCTGACTAACCACCACAACTAGAGGCAGCCGTGGAGCGTTCCTACGTTGGTCCTAGACGCCTCGTCACAGCCTGAGAAACTAACTACACCTAAAGATAGAAAGAGGAAAGCTATCTGCCCCGGAGCAGATCCCCAAAGAACATAGAAAGCCCCCAAACATGTAATGGCGGTTAGACAAGAAATACTGACACAGACAGAAAATAGTATGAGCAAACGTTGGGGCCCAAACTTACTAAATAGAAAAGGATAGGAAGGGCACTTACTGCAATCTCAAAAAACCCTGAAAAGCACCAACTCTACTAATTTCAAAAACACCTGAGATCACACGACCTCTACCACCTAAATTAGTTCTCTGGTGTAACCAAAAACAAAACAGCAGCCACTGAAAAAACTGGAAAAAGCAAATGTACAAACATTAGTGGCTGAACTGAACTGAGAGGGCAAAAGCCCCCCGAGGGGACCCTGAAGGCCCCCACAGAAGTGCAGGACAAAATGCAAAAATCAAGTACAAAAACAAAAAGAAGAAAATGTCTTATCTGTTAGCAGGAGATTCAGACACGACACAGCAGGCTACCAAGGAAACAGGAATCAAGGATTGAGACCAGAACAATTGATCACCGGCAACCCTGATGGGAAGGCGACTCCCTTATATAAGACCCGTCAGTAACACCTGATTCCCAATCCTCACAATCTTCACTGGACAGTCCAGTACCGTTTGTAACCACCAGAGGGAGCTTCTGCTCAGAACTCATTTCCAGCCTATTCACAACAGCTATGCAGCATGAGCCAAGGTAGTTCAAAAACCACAGGATAGGGCAGACTCTCTAGCACATAACAACAGTCAATACATTCAGAATGACCTTAAAATAAATACCCTTGGCTGAATCAATGGTGATTATGGGAATATGTCTACAAAGTGCATGTGATTTAAGGCCCTGGACCTGGATGAACCCAGGCTCAATCAAGGTAAACCGCGTCCCACTGTTCAGAAAGGCAGAAGTGACCACATTAATTTTACCCAGATGGATCGCCGCCAGTTGAAAATATTGTGATCTACCCATGGAGGAGATATGTACACCCAGGTTGCTAACCTCTTTGCAACCTGAGCTCCTTAGTTTTCCCGTGATTGTTTATGGTGTGGTAGGGAAGGATAAGTACCAAAAATGCCCCCTTCCAACACAGTAAAAACATACTCCCCCTTTACGGCAAACTACAGTTGGACCACCCAACTTCATGGGTTCCTCAGTGGACTCAAACCAAGGTTCCCTTGACCCCAGACCCCCCCGCAAATCGGAGTGTCTCTTTATGTCTCTGGCGAAGACGATAATACATGAGGATAGTCAGATACATGGCAGCCTCAATGGAAACTGGAGTCTCATACGAAGCAAAGTCATCCTTTACACTTACAGACAGCCCTTGACAGAACTGGCCACCGATTGTGGGATAATTCCACTTAGTATCAATGGACAACCTCTGAAACTCGAAGCAATACTCGTCAGCTGGCCAGTCTCCTAGGTGAAGCTGATGTAGCGTAGACTCGGCCAGGGAAACCCGGTCGAGGTCATTGAATATATGACTTAGCGCCTGGAAAAATTCCTCAACCATCTACAGTGAGTGAGATTCAAACAGGAGTAAAAATTTCCAGGCATTTGGGTAACCCTGAAGGAATGAAATTGCAATCCCCATCCATTGCTACTCAGTTCTTGAGGAGTGAGGACATAACTTGAAGTAAAGCTTACAGGCCTCCCTGGAAATAACAAACTTGTCTCGCCCCCAAAGGACCTGTCAGACAAAGCAATCTTGGGCTCAACTAGGGGTTACCTGGAAGTCACGGTCCCCAAATCTGATGGGTTTGGGTGATATAAAACTACAGTGAATAGGTCTGTCATCTCCAGGCTGAGTTGCTGCATTTGACGGTATATCCTTCTCTGACTGAGCCTACAGTATGTACTATGATAGAACTTTTACTATGAGGTCTGATGATGCCTGCAATAATTATTACAAGGTAATACAGGGGGATGCGATTACTATAGAGTAACTTTAGAGTGCTGTGTAATTGTTTGAGGCACAGGAAGCACTATTAATACAAGGAAGTACGGAGAGAACATTATTACTGTGCAGAGGCCCAGCAGGAGGGTACTATTACTATACAAGTCACACAGAAGGTGCCTTACTATCTATGGCACTGGTTATTGCATTATATGGTATGCATAGAGGTGCGGTAATGAGAAGATGGGGATTGGAAAAGCAGTAAGCTAAAGATGTCTCTGAGCTACATTATGTAAGCACGAGTTATTGATGCAAGAAAATGTTATGGTGGTCTGGGCCAAATGGAAAATAAAAGGGAAAATGAACATCTACGATCATCTTGAACATCACTGGTGAGAAACTGTACAGCAAACACATATAAGATCTGCAGATCACTGGTGTAACACTGATATTACCATTATTGGCTCACTGCATGGTGATAATATTAGTTATAGTGCAGTAGTTTTGGATAATGATCAGTATGGCTGTACAGTCATGGCCAAAAGTTTTGAGAATGACACAAATATTATATTTTCACATGATCTGCTGCCCTCTGGTTTTTATGTGTGTTTGACAGATGTTTTTATCACAGACAGAAATATAATAATTGCAAACATATGAGTAACAAAAGCTTATATTGACAGTTAGAATGAGTTAATGCAGCAAGTCAATATTTGCAGTGTTGACCCTTCTTCTTCAGGACCTCTGCAATTCTCCCTGGCATGCTCTCAATCAACTTCTGGACCAAATCCTGACTGATAGCAGTCCATTCTTGCACAATCAATGCTTTCATTTCATCAGAATTTTTAGGTTTTTGTTTGTCCACCCGTATCTTGATGATTGACCACAAGTTCTCAATGGGATTAAGATCTGGGGAGTTTCCAGGCCATGGACCCAAAATCTCTATGTTTTGTTCCCTGAGCCATTTAGTTATCACCTTTGCTTTATGGCAAGGTGCTCCATCATGCTGGAAAAGGCATTGTTGATCGCCAAACTGCTCTTGGAGGTTTGGGAGAAGTTGATCTTGGAGGACATTCTGGTACCATTCTTTATTCATGGCTGTGTTTTTAGGCAAGACTGTGAGAGAGCCGATTCCCTTGGCTGAGAAGCAACCCCACACATGAATGGTTTCAGGATGCTTTACAGTTGGCATGAGACAAGACTGGTGGTAGCGCTCACCTTGTCTTCTCCGAATGAGGCGATTTCCTGATGTCCCAAACAATCGAAAAGGGGATTCATCAGAGAAAATAACTTTACCCCAGTCCTCAGCAGTCCACTGCCTGTACCTTTTGCAGAATATCAGTCTGTCCATGATGTTTTTTCTGGAGAGAAGTGGCTTCTTTGCTGCCCTGATTGAGACTAGACCTTGCTCCAAGAGTCTCCGCCTCACAGTGCGTGCAGATGCACTCACACCTGCTTGCTGCCATTCCTGAGCAAGCTCTGCACTACTGGTAGCCCGATCCCGCAGCTGAAACACTTTTAAGAGACGGTCCTGGCGCTTGCTGGTCTTTCTTGGGTGCCCTGAAGCCTTTTTGGCAACAATGGAACCTCTCTCCTTGAAGTTCTTAATGATGCGATAGATTGTTGACTGAGGTGCAATCTTTCTAGCTGCGATACTCTTCCCTGTTAGGCCATTTTTGTGCATTGCAATGATGACTGCACGTGTTTCTTTAGAGATAACCATGGTTAACAGAAGAGAAACAATGATGCCAAGCACCAGCCTCCTTTTAAAGTGTCCAGTGGTGTCATTCTTACTTAATCATGACAGATTGATCTCCAGCCATGTCCTCATCAACACCCACACCTGTGTTAATGGAGCAATCGTTGAAAAGAGGTTAGCTGGTCCTTTTAAGGCAGGGCTGCAATGATGTTGAAATGTGTTTTGGGGGATAAAGTTCATTTTCTAGCCAAATATTGACTTTGCAAGTAATTGCTGTTAAGCTGATCACTCTTTATAACATTCTGGAGTATATGCAAATTGCCATTAGAAAAAGTGAAGCAGTAGACTTTGTAAAAATTAATATTTGTGTCATTCTCAAAACTTTTGGCCATGACTGTATTATCACTATGGTATATGCTGCCAATATGTTGTTATTATCTGGCGTTATTTGTCAGTTATATTGCAATATTATTATTGCTGTATTATTTTTAATTCTTATATAGCAGTATTATCAGAAATATAGGTATTGTAGTAAGTTTTGATTTCCTAGAGGCAGGGTAATATAAGTCATAGGGACCCCAATCTGGGGAAGGAGAAGGAGCTGGCTTGGTCCTTTGTGCTTTCAAATGCTAGGACTGAATTCTAGTCCCAGATCGTCCTTGTATGGAACATACTATTGGTGGCTATATGTGAATGATTGTGTGTGTCCCATTTGCACAGTTAATTAGGCAACATAATTATTTCTTTGCCGCACCATCTTCTGAGAGGTCATGCATGGGCATGTATTGGCTTTCGTCTTGGGGAAGCATGCGGTTATTTTACAGCTTTTGTAGCAGACACAATTCAGAATGCTACAATCTGTTTGTACTATTATTACTACTGTGATTGTACACACAGATTGTTGCTAATGATGTTGAAACAGAAGATGGAACAGTTCATTGAACAACAAAAGTTTATAGGGAAGTAATTATAATAATACAAGGTAAATGCATACAGTATGAGAAAAATGCATGGAAGTCTTGTGCCAGGTGGGATTTGTTTTAGCACTTTTATCTACAATGTCACAAAACCTCAAAGAATAACACTGCATTCAATGGTGTGTACAGAGTGATGTACTATTTCCTCTTGTTTCTGCTATTTTGTATACATTGATGTTTTCATCCACAAGCTAAATTATAGGTTTTCATTGGTTGGAATTTTTTTATGTTTATACATAATATAAGAATAATAAAAACTTCATGTCAAGGCTGATGAGCTGCAGCCTTGATATTACATATGGGTCTGAAGACTGATGCTGAATGGCTAGCATGGAAGGAAGTCAGGAGTCCAGTGGGAGATGCCAGCACCAAATCACGCAGAAGGTAAAAGCATTTTTTATAATGACATTAAGCCCATTGAAAAAAATGTTTTAAAATGAAAATGTCATAGACAATCCCTTTTAAAAAGGATCTTTCACCACTTTTAGCATGTTAAGCTGTCCACATCATGGTGTTAAGGCTCCAGAGATGATAAAAACATATTTTTTTCATTTTTTAATTTCTCACCTCTGTTGCAGAAATATTATCTGTAAAGTTTAGATTCTAATTTATGCTAAGCCGATTGGGGCATTACTAGAAATTTGTTTCTGGGGCATGTACTTTTCCCCTGCATGATATTGACCAATCACAAGCAGGTGGTGTCATACAGGGTAAAAGGGTACAACCCAAGAAGGTCAGAAGAACTTTCTTTTTACTGTGAGCCATTTAATGATGGACTGCCCTGGTTTCTGCAGCTACTATACTGTGTAGAGTAGCACAGAGCTGAGTAAGGTTACAAACACCTCCATCTTTCAATAGAAAATTGTAGAAAAAATGCAGCACTCATCCACAAGCAGTAATAAATGAAGTCCTTTATTCAGCTATGCAAGGCATTTGGACACAGTTCATGGGACAAGCAAGTGCAGGAGGGTAGCGGGGATAGAGCCAGACGACGGCCGTTTCGCGTCGTAGACGCTTCTGCGGGTCCAGGTGGTTTGGTCTTGGTGCCATTCATTCCTTCTCTGTTTTTCAATTGTTACCTCCATCTTTCATCTCACAGCAGTTGATATGGGGGGCAGAACTGTTTGCCTGTGTGTGCAAAGTTTAACTAATCACAGTCCTCTAGTGATGATATTGGCGCTCATGCTGAACCATCACACTAAGAGTCCAAATGGCTAATCCTGAGCTTTGCTGTTTGTATCAGATAGATTCTTTATTCAGCCTAGGGACAGTTGCAGGAGCAGGGAGAGTGGTTGAACACAGCCCCTAGGCAGGGCTTAGGGCTTTGCAGTCCATTATATCGTCATCCATACAGTGTAACGTGCTTAGTGTTACATAATGGTGGTATTACTCTCCAAGACAACATTCAAAAAACTTTTCTGGATCAAATTAGTCATTCTTACAGTGTAATGTGCTTAGTGTTACATTACACTATTACATTACACTAGTACTAACCTCCAAAAGCAGTTTAAAAAAATATTTCTGGAATAAATTAGCATTCTATACAGTGTAATGTGCTTAGTTACATCACAGTGGTATTAACCTCCAAAAAAAGTTCAAAAAAATCTTTCTGTCACCCATTTCTACCTGCCGGGGGCTCTGGCACTACCTGAAGCTTGGTCACTTACAGCCCAGGTACTTGGGAATCGGGCTCCAAGTAGCAGTTGGAGGCAGTCCCCCCAGCCTCCCAAGGAAGAAGAAAAAAAAGCAAACACCTGAAGAGGATTTCACTCTATATGGCTCCATCTGTGCCTGGTGCACAGGAAGGAACAACTGAGGAACTGTTCTGTATTCCTGAGGGCAGGAAGCCTTAAAGTATGCCGGGATCCTGGTGTTAACCAGGAAGGCAAGAAGAGTTTATGTTTTTCCCTTCCCAGTTTGTTTTTGCTCACAGTTGCTTATTCTCCTGATGGATTAATGGACTCTGAACTCTTAAAGGACACAAGACCATTTCTGTCCCCATGTACTGTGCTATTAAAAGGAACTGTTACCAGCAAAAAGCAGAGGGGAGGAAATGAATGACTTGATGATCTGTACTGTCAGAACTCTATGGACTATATCCCTCTATGGATTGTTAATTGCACCCCTGTTTTAAAGAAAAGATAAGGGACTGTATGAACTGTACCCATGGTTATTGGTAATGCTGTTATGTTGGTCAACAGGCATTGGATTATAATGACTGTCCTCTTTATTCTGGGGGTCAGTGAGCTGGTCATTGACCCTATATACCTCAGGAAGAGAGGTTACTAAGACATTCTGTTGGAATGTGTTAATGTATTACAACTGTGTGGTTGTCTTGCAGGTTTCAAGTTGGTCGAGGATGACCATGTGCAAAAAGGGGAGGAATGTGAAGATGTGGACTGTCTTACCCGATCCCTACCCTGAAGACAACCACCGGGTTCATATGTGTAATGTGAACAGTGTTATGCATTTAATGAGTATGTGTATAATCCATATGTAATGTGTTATGGTAATGTGTAGAATAATGGGGCAAATGCAGAAACCCAATGATAGTGTATATAGCTAAGTATTTTATAGATTAAAAGAAGCAAGGATTATTAGTAATACACTGCATAAATAGTAACTAGATAAGGAAGAGTTAATGTTAGCTACAGGCCCACAGATGGGAAAGGAACAGTGTGAATAAATATACTTCGTGGATATGGTTAGTTAGGGGTAGTGGAAAGTTTCAGCAAGTTCTTCATGGAGTTCTAGCACAGTGGTCTGCTACGGCCAACATGGGCCTGTCACTCGGGGCAGTGGATTGCCATACAACTCAACTGTGCTGATCCATTTGTCATGCCCGGGACCTCGAGATTGGCACTGTGGCCATCGGGCACATGACACCTGCAGGCTAGCAGGGGAAGATAGATACTCAGGAGGATGATGGAATCTAGGAGCAATGTCGTCAGTGGAGAGGAATCCCTAGAGGTAGTGCAGACAGTAGGAAAAGGGATACTCTATCAGTAATGAGTGCTATGGCTGTTAGGGATCGAGTTCCCGCTGCTGCACAAGGGGAATCTCGAACCAGTCCCACTGCGGTCTCCCATCCATCTCCGGCTGCAGTGGAACCTGCTCAGCAGAGACGTCGGTCCCAGCGTCTCGCCCGGTATAGTACTGTGCAGAGACTTGCTGCTGCCGCTCTTGGATCCTCTATTGTAAACAGTGTTGGAGCAGGCAGATTTGAGACTAAGTCCTCTGTTTCTCCATCTGAGCATGCCCAGAGCAAAATCTTCCATTGGATATCAGTGGTCACATGCTCGGATACAGCTGTGACTCCTATTGGTCCTCCAGGAAGGTCCTGAAGCTGTTGATATTCTGAAGCAGCTTCCTATTGGTCCTTTCTGGAAGGTCTCGTGCTCGTGGCTACTATAAAAAGGTGGCATAACCGCACGGCCGTGTGCTAGTATCAAATTTGTTACGTGCTTGCGCCAGTGTGGTTATGCATGTGTTTAGGGACCCGGCTGAAATAAGCCCCTAGAATACCGGCACCTCCGGTGAGGAGATGTGTGTATGGGTTCAGGGCTCTGGCTGAAATAAGCCCCTAGTATACCGGCTTGTCCAGTGAGGAGTTTGCTGTGTGCATTGCTGGCTACTTTATGTTGAAGCTGCGCAGTCCGGACGTAACCCGGTGGCGGCACGCAGACATCGCTATTAGTCAGCGTTTTAGGTTTCGACTCTGTGGAGCAACAGAGTTCTCTTATATCGCCATTTAGCTCCACATCCTTTAGAGGCTCTGTGGAGTAACAGAGTTTGCCCACTTCGCCATATAGTGCTATGGCGACCATATCTGCGACTCTGCGGGATAACAGAGTTCCGCCATACCACCTACTGCGCCATCTTATTAGCAGCAGGTTTTGCCTGCACGGTGGACCCCTGGCTGCGAATGCACCTTCTATTTATATTTATTTGGTGCGTTCCGTAACCCCTAACAATGGCTGAAGTTATGACCAGTACCTGAGTGAAAGACTGTAACTTGTTGTGCCTTATCACACATGCTCCGCTGTAAATACTGTGAACTTTCAGTAAATATTTGACTGCTGAAAAGCACTTGGTGTCCTCTGGATTGTCTGCGGCGTTTAAGAAAGATGGAAGCCTGGAGTCATGGGGGTCTGTGACCCACAAATGAGTGTGATGCACCCCACACTTAACAGCACGCTGAGAATAGGATACAATTTTCCCTCTGTATTTGGTCCCCAGCACATGTCCAGGAACATCACCAGTGCTTTTATTTACGCACTTACTGGGATTTTACACTTAAAGACTGATACTTGGACAAGTGCTTGTGACCAGGGATGCTACTTTTCTCAGAGTCACGACACATTGGGTGAACATTGTGGAGGCTGGGGCCGAGTCCCACCCTGGCATGGCACATGTGCTACTGACGGTGAGGATTGCTGGCCCAACTTCTATTAGCATTTCCTTCACCTCCTATACCAGTTCCTGAACCCCTTCCTGCTCCTTCTCATCCTCCATCTCCAATTTGGTATCTAAGATCACGTTGTCCACACCAGCTGGAAGCTGTGCAGCACTACCTCAGCGAAGCAGTAATAGGCTCTGCTGAATCTGATTTGGCTATGAGACAAACCACACCCAGCAGCAGAGTTATTGAAAGGAATAACAGACCAGACAGATCTGTGGCTCTCACCTCTGAACCTCCAACCAGGCAAGGTCATGTGTGATAATGGCCTTGACCTAGTGGCGGCTTTTAAGCTTGGCAAGCTCACACACGTACCATCCTTTGCCCATGTGCTAAACTTGTTGGTTCAGTGGTTTCTGAAAACCCACACAGATTTACCAGAGCTTCTGGACAAAGTACGCCGTGCCCATTTCCACAAGTCAGCTACAGCTGCTGCCACTCTGGCAGTGCTGCAGCAGTGCATGCAAGTGCCAGCTCACTGACTGGTGTGCAATGTCACCTCGCACTGGAACTCCACACTGTACATGCTGGCAAGGATTTGTGAGCAGGAGCAGACAGTTGTTGAATACCAGCTCCAACACTCCTTTTGGTACTCTGGGCAGCCTACATACATAACAACTAAAGAAAAGGCATGGATGTCTGACATTTGTGCAGTTCCTCAAGACTTTGAGGACTCCACAAAGATAGTGAGAGGCGATGATGCCATACGATCCCCTTCTGTGCCTACTTATACAGTCACTGCTCACAATTAAAGTTGAAGCTTTGCATGTGGCCCAAAATGACAAATGAACATAATGTGTAAGAGGACCTCCTTTATGTATAATACAGGGTGTATTTGAGTCCCTCTTCCATCTAGTTTTTGCCATTTCTTACTTATTTCATAAATTACACTGAAATTTCCATTTTTTTTTATAAAAAAATAAATTTTTGTTTACTTAAATTATTATTTTTTAAAATCTTTTTTAATTTTTGGCTTATATACAAGTCATTTTACAGAAAGTAATGTTTCTTAAAATTTCTTTTCCTGTAAACTTCAATTTTGATTTTTAATGTTTTACTGTCAGTCCTTAAGGTGGAGCAAAAATGTGACACTCTTGTTCTCAGCAGAGATCTGGGAGCCAGAGATGTTTCCAGTGGTCTTCCCATGCTGCTCTCCTTCCATTAAGCAATTTTCCATCCATTTCAACATTTTCACTGTCCCCCAGAACTTCTTGTAGGGTCTGCTGGAAAAATGATCAGATTTCCCATTGACTTCCATTATACACGATGCTTGAAATGAGCATCCGAGTTTTAGGAATTGTTTGATTCGAGTAGCGAGCATCCAAGCATTTTAGTGTTCACTCATCCCTACTTTTACCTTTTTACATCAGATTCTGGCACTACTGAATTGCTGGACAAGAAAAAGGTCCCTATTCAATCATCCCACTTGTGGCCTGAAAAGGTATAAGCAAGAAGTCCCCACAATGCACACGCACACTGAGAGGTACCTTAGCAGAGTGTTTTCGGAGGCAAAAAGTGATATTTTCCAATTCCTCCCTTACAATATTCAATCTTGTTACTATTGTTATCAATACTATTCAGAAAAGAAATCACAAAAACAGATTAATCCACATTACTACTAATTAGTAAAACAGTTATCTCAAAGCACAATATATCCCTAATTGTATTTTTTGTGTCAATAATTACTAAGAACATCCGTCTGCACAACTGATAATCCCATAAGAGGGAAGTAGGCAGAAAAAACACAAAATTTCCAAATTATTTTTCCAAATAAAAACCAAATTTTATTCACAATATTTCTTTTGAACAATATCAATAACAAATCGTAGTAGACCTCCTGTGCTGAGTGACACTTCCTGCTACTACTGTACCTCCATTAAACATACCATTATGTAAGTAACCCCATTATTTCTATTACAATTGCCCTTATCCAGACCTTATTAAAGTGCGTAGTGATAGGAGAATATTGAAAAATTGATTGCCCCAGATTTACTGAGATTAACTCATTAGATACCAATCAATCTCCAACACAAATATCGCAATTAAGTAGATTCATAAGCACAGCAGCAATAAGACTTACTTACAATAGTATGTGGAAGTCGTGAAGAGGGAGACCGGACGTTTTAAGCAACTATGAGCCAATGAATAACACGCATCGCCATCACGTGTAGTACTGCCATCATGTGTAGTGCTGCCGCCCGTCACCATAGAAATGCGGCTCACGGAATTCCTCCTTTTCCCACCCGGAAATGACCCGTCGCATCCGGTGCTTGGAACGCATGCAAGCAGACGGCAAGGTAACTTCCATTCTGCATGCCAGCATACTCCGATGTGCCGGATGTTGAAAAGTCTGGGGGATAAAGGAGAATCCGCGCGCACCATCCATGGCTATGCAGCGGTACCGTTTGTTAGCAATACATTACTATGAATTATTAAAATACATGATTAAAGAAACAATCGAAATCAGCAAAAATAATTTCATAAACACTATGAATATGCTAATAGTGACTCAGTGCATATGATTACTATCTTTCTTCTAATATATATTTATAGTTAATAATGAAATTAAAGTGAAAAAGTGCATGTATAGGGTACATCCTAGTATTAATCTTGTGATAATATTGATCATAATTATAAAGTGATAAGGTGCATATATAGATACATCCTAATATTAATCATGTGATACAATCCAATAATTGATACACAAATACAACATTATATAAATTCCTTACTATCATAATTACATAACCTCATAATACAACATGATTTTAAGTGAAAATGAATTAAATATAACACCATATTTCATTATTAACCACATTATTGATCATGTGACAATATTAATAATAAATGTAAAGTGATAGAGTGCATATATGAGGTACATCCTAATCTAAATCATGTGATACATCATTTAATAATTGATACCCAAATACATTATATAATTTCCTTACTATCATTATTACATAACCTCATAATAAAACGTGATTATAAGTGAAAATACACTAAATGTAACACCATATTTCATTATTATCCACAAAAAATTAATAAAATAAAAAATAAATAAAAATAGTGATGATAATCTTCCACTTAATAGGGTCCATCATTCTTCATATATCACTGAAAAGGTTCTTCATAATAATTCATAATTTGGAAGCAATGTGCGGATCACTGGAAACAGAAACATGTCCATTCGTACATAGATCAAATAGAGCTAGAATAAAATAAAAGACTGTTAAAATCCACTTAAAATCCTGACTACCCTATTCCCCTAAAACATATGTATCTCTGAGACAATATATACCACTAAGACTGTATATTTATAAGAAAGCACTAAACCCAAAGTTTTCATTTAGTCCACAGGGGGCCACAGTCCCTAATCTATAGATCCATTTACTCTCCTGTTTAGCCAGGCTTTTGGCAAGATCTCCACCCCTAGGTCCCATTTGAATCAAATCGATTCCTCTGACTTTCAATAAACTAGAGTTGCAAATATTATATTCTAAAAAGTGTCTAGCAATAGTTTTAAGCATGGATGGATCCTCAATATCACATCCCTTCTCAATATCTCTAACATGTTCTCTGGTGCGTACACGCAATTCCCGTGTAGTGAGACCAATATACAGTTTTCTGCAAGGACACTCTGCGCAATAAACTACACCTTTAGTAGAACATGTAATCAGTAGAGTTGAGCGATACTTTCCGATACCCCTAAGTATCGGAATCGGAATGGTATCGCCGATACCATTAAAATATCGGCGATACCCGATACCGATACCGGAAGTCCCATGTAAGTCTATGGGAACAAAATATCGGAACTAAAAAAACCCCATTCTTTCCTTGTAAACACTAAATATACACACATAGAATACATATATATATATATATATATATATACATGTCATTGTGACATATATATATACATATATGTATAGTTTATACACTTCTACATAGTAAAATATCCTCTGATTCAATTGCCGGGTAAAGCCGGCTTCAGTGAAAAGACAGAAGCACCCGACATGAAATGACACTTGGTGTACATAGGGTTAACCATGTCTTTTCATGTCGTTTGCTATCTGATTTGCACAAACAATTACATCAGTCTATGTTTGCAAAATTTCACACCTGTAGGGGTTAATTAAAGGTGTAAATTCGTTGTAAAAAAAACGGACTTTTTTGCTACGAATTTACACCTTTAATTAACCCCTACAGGTGTGAAATTTTGCACACTTACACTCATGTAATTGTTTGTGCAAATCAGATATCAAACTACATGAAAAGACATGGTTAACTCTATGTAAACCAAGTGTCATTTCATGTCGGGTTCTGCATTTTCACAAAAGCCGGCAATTGAATTAGCGGCTATTATACTATGTAGAAGTGTATGAACTATAAATATATAATATATATATATATGTGTCACAAATCAATGACATGTATATATATATATGAGGTGTAAAATTGCTGAAAAAAAAATGCGTGGGCTCCCGCCCTATTTTCGCAACCAGACAGACAAAGCCAGTGAGTGGGGGCAGATAATAATAGCCCAGAGAGGGACCATTATTTTTGCCCCCCCGGCTACTAACATCTGCCCCCAGACACCCCAGAAAGGGCAAATCTCTAATTAGATTTGCCCTTTCTGGCACTTTGCCCATCTATTCCCATTGCCCTGTAGCGGTGGCGAATGGGTTAATAAGGGGTTAAAATGACCTTGCAATTGAAAGGTCACTTTAAGCCAGGTTAATAATTGAGAGCTGTCAATTAGACAACTATCAATTATTAATCCTATTGTATGAAAGAAAAATCAAACACACACACTTTAATAAAAAAGAAGTTTAATGAAATAATCACACAGTTTTTGACCATATTTTATTTACCTGCTAAAACCATTTCCTGTAATAAAAATAAAATAATAAAGCAAAATTATTCTTACCAATCCGATGCACAGTCAGGTCCCACGGTGTAATCCTTCAGAAAGGGTTAATGTTTACTGCAGGGACCGCAGCTAATGCTGCAGCCTCACAGTAAACCCCCAAATGAATGAGTTCCTCTCCTGGCTGACAGGAGAGGAAGTGGAAAGCTTAATTGATTGCTTTCCACTTTCACTTCAGGTCAGCCAGGGACACCATCAGTGACATCAGAGGGAACTGATTAACAAAAATAGGGGTTCCCTTCGAAAAAAAAATGGCGTGGGGTCCCCCCTATTTTTGTTAACCAGCCAGATGAAGCAGACCGCTGAGGCCTGGATTTTCAGGCTGTTAAGGAGCCAAGATCCATGGACCTTGCCAGCCTGATAATACCAGGCCACAGCAGTCTGCATATCTTGGCTGATTAACAAAAATAGGGGATCCCCTCGAAAAAAATTGGCGTGGGGTCCCCCCTATTTTTGTTAACCAGCCAGATGAAGCAGACCGCTGAGGCCTGGTTTTTCAGGCTGGTAAGGATCCAATATCCATGGACCTTGCAAGCCTGATAATACCAGGCCACAGCAGTCTGCTTAGCTTGGCTGGTTAACAAAAATAGGGAATCCCCTCGAAAAAAAAACGGCGTGGGGATCCCCCCTATTTTTGTTAACCAGCCAAGTAAAATGCAGACTGCTGCGGCCTGGTATTAAAAGACTGTCAAGGCCCATGGATTTTGGCCCTTAACAGCCTGATAATACCAGGCTACAGCAGCCCCACATTTGGCGCATCAAAAGATGTGCCAATTGTGGCACTTTACCCGGCTCTTCCCACTTGCCCTGTAGCGGTGGCAAGCGGGGTAATAAGGGGTTATTGTCACCGTTGATTGCACGGTGACAATAAGCCCGGTTAATAATGGAGAGGCGTCAATAAGACACCGATCCATTATTAATCCCAAAGTTATTAAATGTTTAAAAAAAAGACACAGCAAGAAAAAAGTCTTTTAATGAAATAAAAGAGACAACACAGTTTTCATTTTTTTTATTACTCTCTCATTCCTGCGACGCCATCGATCTCCTGTAAAAAAATTAAAAAAAAAAACCAACAGTATGCCACCTGTCCGACGCAGTCCATAGTAACGATTGTCCCACGACGATCCAGCTCTGCTACATCGCAATGACAGGCAGAGCCTGTCATCCCGGCGCAGCACAGCTGCTTGCCAGCTTCCCCGGCGGTGACGTCATCGGACTGCTTTACGGCCGCGATTACCCAGCAGTCACTGCAGTTATCGCGAGATACTGCATGTGACCGCCGGGGAGAAGAGGATGGCGGCCATTAAGCAGCCCGGGATGTGACCGCCGGAGATCTTCTGCCGGGTAAGTGCCGCTGACTCCTGACAGACCCGACCGACGGACACTGACAGTGACAGTGACAATTCCGATTCCGGTATCCGATATGACGAAAATATCGGAACTCGGGATCGGAATTCCGATACAGCCAATATCGGCCGATACCCGATATTTGCAGTATCGTATCGCTCAACACTAGTAATCAGATGTCTAATGAGAAAGGACCGATCTCCCGTAGCATTGGAAAAGTTCTTGCTTTTAACCATATTGGAACACCCTTTACACTGACCACATGGATAGAAGCCCACAGTTTCCAACCAAGTCTTACTTCTAGTCGCTGGTGGTTCATAGTGACTATTGACCAAAATATCTTTTAAATTTTTGGAACTCCTTGCCGTTATTAATGGGGCCTTTGGCAAACATTTTTTGAGAGTGGGGTCTGACAGGAGGATTGGCCAATGTTTTAGAATAATTGCACGAAATTCCCGAACATTCTCTTCTTTCTCCACTTTTTCCGATTTATTTTTATAAAGGAGTTCATTCTTTGTTGTTAACTTGGCTCTTTGATATCCATTTTTAATCACTTTTTTGCTATATCCTCTTTCGACAAATCGCTCTCTTAATTCTTTTGATTGATTTTCAAAGGTTAAATTATCTGAGCAGGTTCGTTTATCCTGTAAGAATTGACCTATAGGTTTTCCTTTGAAGGTAGATGGAAGGTGAGAGGATGGGGCATGTAAAAGAGTATTAGTTGCTGTAGGCTTCCTAAATATCTCTGTTGTCAAATTGCCATTTGAAAGAGTATCTATCAAGATATCCAAAAAAATACAATTTATTACCCATCTTATAGGTTAATTTGATGTTAAAGTTATTGTTATTTAGATTTGTCATGAGGGTATCTAAATTTTGTTCAGAACCCTCCCAAATAAACCATACATCATCGATGTATCGCATCTAATGATGTATGTTCTCTGTTCCAGGAATAGGATTACTGGAAAAAATCTCCCTTTCCCAAAACCCCAAAAATAAATTCGCATAGGATGGTGCACATAATGCCCCCATGGCGGTACCTTGTCTTTGTAGGTAAATTTTTTTATTAAAAATAAAGCTATTGTGAGTTAGAATAAATTCCAACAACACCAATAACAAATCTACCAATCGAGAATCTAAATTACTAGTTTTAAGGTACCATGATGCTGCTGCCAATCCATCTTTATGTCTTATTGAAGTATATAAGGACTCCTCATCCGCTGTGACCATTACCATATTCTCTGACAATTGCATATTATCAAGTCTTTGCAAAGCGGATGTGGTGTTAGGGACTGCGGAACACACCAAAAAAATAAAAATAGTAGATGCGTTCACAGCCCGGGGTCCACCGCGCAGGGAAAGCCTGCTGCTAGTAAGATGACAGGATATGGCAGTATAAGCGAACTCTGTAACTTCACAGAGTTGCGGACATAGACGCTGTGGCACTATATGGCGGTATGAGCGAACTCTGTTACTTCACAAAGTCGCTGACATAAACGCAGAGATAGAGGCTGTGTCCTGTTAACACCACAGGGGAACACAGATAACTGCTGTGCGGATAGCAGTCTGTGGTCATGCAGTCAGAAACGCTAACAACCAACTCCTCACCGGAGTCGCCTGTATTCTAGAGGCTTATTTCTGCCAAGCCCTGAACACGTGCATACAAAAACTCCTCATCGGAGGTGCCGGTATTCTAGGGGCTTATTTCAGCCGAGCCCTAACCGCATGCGTGCATGATCACACTGGCGCAAAGCACATAACAGAAGTGATACTAGCGCATGGCCATGCAACCCTTTTATAGCAGCAACTACAAGACCTTCCAGAAATGGACCAATGAGAAACTGTTCCAGAGCACAAGCAGTTTCAGGACCTTCCTGGTGGACCAATAGAAGTTGCTGCAGTACCTGAGCATGTGACCCTTGGTCTCCAATGGAAGACCTTGCCCTGGGCATGCTCAGAAGGGGAAAAGCAGGACTTAATCCTACAGCCGTCTGCTGGCCACTGACCAGTACTGGCTACAATGGCAGAACCTGGAAAGGCAGCAGTAACCCTTTGTACTGTATCAGGCTGTGCAAGACACTGGGACCGACGTCTCTGCTGAGGAGGTTCCACTGCGGCCGGAGATGGATGGAAGACCGCAGCGGGAATGGCTCAAGATTCCTCCTGTGCAGAAGCGGGAAATCGACCTCTAACATGTGGTGTCCTTAATATACGAAGAGAGACTAGTTACTAAGGGACTTAGAAAAAAGTCATGGGTATCACAAATAATCTCACATAGACCATTTATTCCAGCCACAATTGGTCTCCCAGGTGAATCACTCGAATTTTTATGTATTTTGGGGATTAGATATAATATTGGGAGTCTTGGTTCCAGTTTTTGTACACTTGTCAATACTTGTTTAGGAATGACTCCCTCAGACATTGCCTCTTCCAGAATGGATGTTATTTCCTCCTTATACGAAGGCAGCGGATTAGATGGCAACCTGCGGTAACAATTATGGTAATTCAACGGCTTATAAGCCTGATTTTCATATAATTCATTCGGCCAAATCACCAGGTTGCCACCTTTATCTGCTGCTTTAAAAACAACATCCCTCCAACCTTGCATTTCCTTTAAGGCCGTTTGTTGGTCATAAGTTAAATTAAACATTTTGTGTCGGGTTTTTGCCAGTTTTTCCGCATCTGATGTTGACAATATAGTAAAGAAATCAACTTACCACTGATGGCCCCTCGTTCTCCTTGGCCAAGGATTCTAGGATACTCAAAGCCTCCTGTTCTTCTTTAAACTATGTTCCAAATTATTATGCAAATTGGTTTTAAGTGTCATAGCGTTTTTTTTGTTTTTTTTTGTAAATGAAACCCATTGATGGTATTGTGTCACAGGGTTCTTTGGATCACTGAAATCAATCTCAGATACCTGTGATAATTAGTTTGCCATGTGAGCCCAATAAAAGGAAAACTGGATGTTCCACACTATTAAGCAGGCCAGAGTTTTCAAGTAAAATGGGAAAGAAAAAGGATCTCTCTGCTGCTGAAAAGCATCAAATAGTGCAATGCCTTAGTCAAGGGATGAAAACATTACATATTTCCCGAAAACTTAAGCGTGATCATCGTACTGTTAAGATATTTGTGGCTGATTCTGAGCACAGACGTGTTCGTGCTGATAAAGGCAGAATGAGGAAGGTTTCTGCCAGGCAAGTTCATCGGATTAAGAGAGCAGCTGCTAAAAAGCCATTACAAACCAGCAAACAGATATTTGAAGCTGCTGGTGCCTCTGGAGTCCCTCGAACCACAAGGTGTGGGCTTGCTGTGGTGCATAAACAACAAAGGCTTGCTGTGGTGCATAAACCTACGAATCGGCCACCCCTAAACAGTGCTCACAAGCAGTGGGCTCAGACATACATGAAGACTAATTTTCAAACAGTCTTGTTTACTGATGAGTGTTGAGAAACCCTGGATGGTCCAGATGGATGGAGTAGTGGATGGTTGGTGGATGGCCACCATGTCCCAATAAGGCTGCATGTAATCAAGGAGGTGGAGGAGTCATGTTTTGGGCCGGAATCATAGGGAAACAGCTGGTAGGGCCCTGTAAGGTTCCTGAAGGTATGAAAATGACCTCTGCAAAGTTTGTAGAGTTTCTGACTGACAACTTTCTTCCATGGTATAAAAAGCAGAAACGTGCCTTCAGGAGCAAAATCATCTTCATGCATGACAATGCACCATCTCATGCTGCAAAGAATACCTCTGAGTCATTGGCTGCTATGGGCATAAAAAGAGATAAACTCATGGTGTGGCCACCATCTTCCCCTGACCTCAACCCTATAGAGAACCTTTGGAGTATCATCAAGCAAAATATCTATGAGGGTGAGAGGCAGTTCACTTCAAAACAGCAGCTCTGGGAGGCTTCATGCAAAGAAATTCAAGAAGAAACTCTCCAAAAACTCACAAGTTCAATGAATGAAAGAATTGTGAAGGTGATATCAAAGAAGGGTAACTTTTTTGTTCAGTGAATGTGACCTCCTAATGCTGCAAATTCAACAAATGAGCATTTTCAGTTCTTTAAACAGATCAAATGTTCAGAAATTCTACTGTGCTTAATAATTTGGAACAGTGCATTTCGAGTTTTTTTCCATTTTGGAGATTATGCTGTTATCATTGGGAGATTTCTTTAATAAAATTCAATGTATACTCTAACGGGTGATGACTTTTATTAGACTGACTGTCATTTGCACCGACCACTTAGGAAAATCAGAGAAAAATATAATTTGCATAATAATTTGGAACATAGTGTAGTATCCAAATTAAACGGTGGAGTAGTTTTAGAATGTATTTTTTTCAAAATCACCTTACGGGCGAACAAATGTATGTCTTTAGTGGCTAGAAAAC
This sequence comes from Oophaga sylvatica, assembly GCA_033576555.1. NCBI lineage: Eukaryota > Metazoa > Chordata > Amphibia > Anura > Dendrobatidae > Oophaga > Oophaga sylvatica. Next base: position 56,659,075 of record JARQOD010000004.1, on the reverse strand, counting down.
GGATCTATAGAGCGGGACGGAGAAAATGTTAACCCTTTCTCAAGTACCTCAATTTGTGCAATCGTGAGAACATGTGAGGACAAATTAATTACCTTATTCTTATCTAATTCAAAGTTTTTCTCTCTTCTCTGATATTTAGTAAACTGAGGCGTCCTTCGACGATTTGCATATCTGGTGTGAAACTCTTGTTCTCAGCAGAGATCTGGGAGCCAGAGATGCTTCCAGTGGTCTTCCCATGCTGCTTTCCTTCCATTAAGCAATTTTTCCATCCATTTCAACATTTTCACTGTCCCCCAGAACTTCTTGTAGGGTCTGCCGGAAAAATGATCGGATTTCCCATTGACTTCCATTATACACGATGCTTGAAATGACCATCCGAGTTTTATACAGTAAAGATGTATATCTTCGTACCGTGTTAGCCAGTAGATAGAAAAATATTTAGAGTATTTATCAACCACTGAGGACTCTCAACTCTAAATATTTTCCATCCGAGTTTTAGGAATTGCTCGATTCGAGTAGCGATCATCCAAGCATTTTATATGCTCACTCATCCCTACTTTTACCTTTTTACATCAGACTCTGGCACTACTGAATTGCTGGACAAGAAATAGGTCCCTATTCCATCATCCCACTAGTGGCCTGAAAAGGTACAACCAACAAGTCCCCACAATGCACACGCACACTGAGAGGTACCTTAGCAGAGTGTTTTTGGAGGCAAAAAGTGATATTGTCCAATTCCTTCCCTTACAGTATTCAATCCTGTATTACTATTGTTATCAATACTAATCAGAAAATAAATCACAAAAACAGATAAATCCACATTACTACTAATTAGTAAAACAGTGGCAGCCTTAGGGCCCTGTCATACATAGCGACTCACCAGCGATCCTGACAACGATATGAATTTGTCAGGATCGCTGGTGAGCTGCCAAACAGGCAGATCTCAGCAGCGATCAGGACAGCGACTATGTGGGTTATCAGTAAATACACCGCACTCTTTAAAGGTGATTTTTGATGCAAAGGATAACAGTGTTTATTTATACAAAATTAGGCAACATTTTAGGACCATAAACCAAAAGCGATATGTTAACGTTTCGGCTCAACCGGAGCCTTTATCAAAACGTCGCTGCAAAAACAGAAAATATAAAATATAATAAATAACAACATAATGCACAAAATACGAATTATACGAATATGATGAAGAAAAACTCCCAGGTGAATCACAAAAAATATATAAATATATAACAACAGTTACTGTACGAACTTAGATTCAGTATATCGTAGTGCATAACACAAGAACATGGAACAAACCAGCAGATAGAAATGACTATAGTTACCTCAGGTCCAGTGCCAAATGTACAATTGTATATCAAGGTGGCCAGTGCGAAATTACAGTCTGGCTATAAATAACAAGATATACTGTGAGTAAAACAGGTGCCAATATAAGATACCCAGCAGCAAAATATATGATAGGTTACCCGTAAAGATGTAGGTTTCCGTGAGGGGTCTAAGGAATCCCTGTCAGGGAGTAGTCTGCGAATATTGTTAAGGAGAGAGGTCCCAATTAATAAAATATTGTGTTGCCTATAAATGGGCTAAGGCGGGGGTATTTACCTGGGGAGAGTTAGCGTTCCTGGGCAGCGCTCCCGCGCTGTGCCCTTTGCATGTGCGCTGTAATGGTCCGTGGCATAGGACGCTTATACTTCCTGGTGTAGTCCGGACCGGAAGTGAGCAGTCCGGACCGTAAGTGACGTTGCGCCACTGACTGAGAGGACTGCGCAAGCGTGATTGTGTTTAACAGAGACTGGTGTCATGGAAACTATAAGTGTAATCTGCGCAGGCGCTGCTAGTCACCAGGGAAACTTAGACGCAGTATCTATGGGGGATGTAAGAACGGATCTCCAAATAACCATAACCAAATAAATAGATTTTATAGTGGTCACCTGTGGTATCTCTGAATTGTGGCACTAGTATTAAGAGGCATTGGAACATGAGTATTATATGCATAGAGGAAGAATACAATATTATAAAGGGAGATACAGCGCAAATAGGGACCAGGAATTAAATCATCACTGACACAGGATCATATATACAAAAGAATACAGCATCATTATATTGCATAATTATATTACAACATGAGTATAAAACAAGAGTCATAGGGTCAGGATATAACTCACCTACAATCAAAGCATTTTAGCGAGTCTGGAAAATAACATAGAGAATATTAGAAAGATATTATAATGACCAATCAATTTCCCTATTAAGCCCCTTAGGGGCTAATGTGTCCAATTCATGTATCCAGTACGATTCACGGGATTTGAGTAACCTGACATGATCACCTCCTCTCCTAGGACGGGGAACATGTTCAATGATCTGGTATTTGAGCTGCGCCACTGTGTGTCTTAACTTAGAAAAATTATCAGGTAGCGGGAGCCAGTTTTTACCACTCCTTATGGTGGACTTTTTGACTGGCTATTCTATCCTTGATATGCTGTGTGGTTTCCCCCACGTATAGTAGTCCGCAAGGGCATTTTACCATGTATACTACAAAATTTGAATTGCAGGTAAAGAAACCATGAATAGGATATGATTTGCCAGTCCTGGGGTGCGTGATGGTGTCAGATTTTATAATATTAGAACAGGAAGCGCAACCTAAGCAGGGAAAAGTGCCATTTCTTCTCGGTGCAAGGAGAGTTTGGGTGACAGCAGGGCGCGTGCTCCCTATGTCAGCTCTCATAAGTTTGTCCTTGATATTTGGGGGTCTCTTGGTGCACATCAAAGTCGGTTCATTGAAAGAGTCGATGTTTGGATAGGCTCTGGCCAACAGGGGCCAATGTTTTCTAATGACTGCGTAAATTTTCGGCATTAAGGGATGAAATGTATGTATGAATGGAATCCTTTCTTTAGTATGTCTTCGTGGAAGTGAAGATGGGGGTGATAAGACATGAGTTCTCTCCTTGTTGAGTAAAGAGAGTGGATAACCCCTCTCTTGAAATTTACAGGCCATAGTGTCCAGTCTCTCCTTGAGAGTGTTTGGGTCCGATACAATGCGTGTGATTCTCTTAAATTGTGAACGTGGCAGGCTATTGCGAGTATATTTCGGATGGCAACTCTTGTAATGTAGTAGACTGTTAGAGTCAGTGGGGTTACAATAAAGATCTGTAGAGAGAACCCCATTTACATCTTTTTCTAGTGTCCAGAAAAGGAACAGACTCTGTGCTGGAATGCATGGTGAACTGCAGCTCAGGAAAGATAGAGTTAAGTTGGTAATGGAACGACTGCAGAGAGGCGGAGGTGCCCGTCCAAATAGAAAAAATATCATCAATGTAGCGATGATATTCTAAAACATATTGTGAGAACAACTCGTTATTGTATACGTGAGATATCTCAAAGAAGTTCATAAATGCATTTGCGTAAGCGGGCGCTACGTTTGAGCCCATCGCAGTGCCGCACTTTTGAATATAGAATGTACAGTCATGGCCAAAAGTTTTGAGAATGACACAAATATTAATTTTTACAAAGTCTACTGCTTCACTTTTTCTAATGGCAATTTGCATATACTCCAGAATGTAATAAAGAGTGATCAGCTTAACAGCAATTACTTGCAAAGTCAATATTTGGCTAGAAAATGAACTTTATCCCCCAATACACATTTCAACATCATTGCAGCCCTGCCTTAAAAGGACCAGCTAACCTCTTTTCAGTGATTGCTCCATTAACACAGGTGTGGGTGTTGATGAGGACATGGCTGGAGATCAATCTGTCATGATTAAGTAAGAATGACACCACTGGACACTTTAAAAGGAGGCTGGTGCTTGGCATCATTGTTTCTCTTCTGTTAACCATGGTTATCTCTAAAGAAACACGTGCAGTCATCAGTGCAATGCACAAAAATGGCCTAACAGGGAAGAGTATCGCAGCTAGAAAGATTGCACCTCAGTCAACAATCTATCGCATCATCAAGAACTTCAAGGAGAGAGATTCCATTGTTGCCAAAAAGGCTCCAGGGCGCCCAAGAAAGACCAGCAAGCGCCAGGACCTTCTCTTAAAAGTGTTTCAGCTGCGGGATCGGGCTACCAGCAGTGCAGAGCTTGCTCAGGAATGGCAGCAGGCAGGTGTGAGTGCATCTGCACGCACTGTGAGGCGGAGACTCTTGGAGCAAGGCCTGGTCTCAAGGAGGGCAGCAAAGAAGCCACTTCTCTCCAGAAAAAACATCATGGACAGACTGATATTCTGCAAAAGGTACAGGCAGTGGACTGCTGAGGACTTGGGTAAAGTTATTTTCTCTGATGAATCCCCTTTTCGATTGTTTGGGACATCAGGAAAATGCCTCATTCGCAGAAGACAAGGTGAGTGCTACCACCAGTCTTGTCTCATGCCAACTGTTAAACATCCTGAAACCATTCATGTGTGGGGTTGCTTCTCAGCCAAGGGAATCAGCTCTCTCACAGTCTTGCCTTAAAACACAGCCATGAATAAAGAATGGTACCAGAATGTCCTCCAAGAGCAACTTCTCCCAACCCTCCAAGAGCAGTTTGGCGATCAACAATGCCTTTTCCAGCATGATGGAGCACCTTGCCATAAAGCAAAGGTGATAACTAAATGGCTCAGGGAACAAAACATAGAGATTTTGGGTCCATGGCCTGGAAACTCCCCAGATCTTAATCCCATTGAGAACTTGTGGTCAATCATCAAGAGACGGGTGGACAAACAAAAGCCTAAAAATTCTGACAAAATGAAAGCATTGATTGTGCAAGAATGGACTGCTATCAGTCAGGATTTGGTCCAGAAGTTGATTGAGAGCATGCCAGGGAGAATTGCAGAGGTCCTGAAAAAGAAGGGTCAACACTGCAAATATTGACTTGCTGCATTAACTCATTCTAACTGTCAATATAAGCTTTTGTTACTCATATGTTTGCAATTATTATATTTCTGTCTGTGATAAAAACATCTGTCAAAACACACATAAAAACCAGAGGGCAGCAGATCATGTGAAAATACAATATTTGTGTCATTCTCAAAACTTTTGGCCATGACTGTATGTATAAGAAATAGTTTTCGTATAGCACCAGTTCAAGTAGGTCAAGGCAAAATTGAATTGAGTCAGTGGTCATGTCAGAGAGGTTCAATAGGTGTCTGGTGGCCTCAATACCCTTGGTATGCTTAATGGAGGTATAGAGACTGTTTACATCCATAGTGACTAAAATACCATCGGAGGGTATCATATTGAGCTGTCTGATAACACTTAAAAAGTGTCCCGTGTCTAATAGGAAAGCTCTGGTGGACTTAATGAGGGGTGTCAAGATCTTTTCAAGAAATACGGAAAGCGGAGATAAGATGGAATCGGTGGAAGCCACTATTGGTCTACCCGGGGGATTATTAAGTGATTTATGTATCTTCAGTAATATATATAACACCGATGTTATAGGATGAGGATTGCTGAGAAAAGTTGCTGTCTTCTGATCAATTGTATGACGGGATAGATATAAATTAATTACTTTCTGAATCTTTTTCCTAATGCCAAAAACTGGATCATTAGGTAAGGTGCCATAGGTGTTAGTATCCGACAGTTGGCGTTTAATCTCATCTTTGTATTGGTAACGATTCATAACCACTAAAGCACCCCCTTTGTCTGCCGGTTTTATAATGATTGTGTCATTATTTTGTAGGGATAGAAGTGCCTGTTTCTCATTAGGGGAGATATTAGAGTGTGATGGAAAAAGACCCAAATGTTGTTGATGTGAGATAGTACTAATATCGCGATCCACAAGAGAGATAAAAGTCTCCGCCACATGATAAGTATGAGAAGGACAAAAATTGCTGCGGTTAAACAAATCAAAGTTGGAAATAGACAATTCTGGAGCCACGGATGGAGCTAGATCACTCATTGGGTTAGTCATCAGCCCAAAATGTGCTTTAAGTCTGATAGATCGGTAAAAGCGCTCAAGGTCTTTTCTTAGATGAAACGAGTTCCAGGAAGGAGTAGGGCAAAATGAAAGTCCCTTCTGTAAAACTGAGAGTTCCACAATGCACATGCACACTGAGAGGTACCTTAGCAGAGTGTTTTCGGAGGGAAAAAGTGATATTGTCCAATTCCTTCCCTTACAGTATTCAATCCTGTTACTATTGTTATCAATACTAATCAGAAAATATATCATAAAAACAGATAAATCCACATTACTACTAATTAGTAAAACAGTGGCAGCCTTAGGGCCCCGTCATACATAGCGACTCACCAGCGATCCCGACAACGATATGAACTTGTCAGGATCGCTGGTGTGTCGCTACATGATCGCTTATGAGCTGCCAAACAGGCAGATTTCAGCAGCGATCAGGACAGCGACTATGTGGGTAACAAGCGATGCACGTCGCTTAGTTACCCGCAGTGTACGTTAGATACCAGTGCCCTGGTGCAGGGAGCTGGTAACCAAGGTAAGCAGCGGGTTTCTAGGCGCCGCGCAGCACCTGGAAACCCAATGTGTACCTTGGTTACCAGCTCCCTGCATCAGCTGGCTGGTATCCAACGTACACTGCGGGTTACTAAGCGACGTTACCCGCAGTGTCGCTGTCCTGATCGCTGCCTGAGCTGCCTGTTTGGCAGCTCAGCAGCGATCATGTAGCGACACACCAGCGATCCTGACAAGTTCATATCGTTGTCGGGATCGCTGGTGCGTCGCTATGTGAGACGGGGCCCTAATATGTCTGTTGTTTACAGCTGTATCACATAATGACATAGTAGTGCAGTACTTGTATAGCTACACTGTAATGAACAAAACAGTATACATTATTTCTATATCTAAAAGTCCATATTTGCTAATAATGAGAATTCATCGACAATAATCAGCATGTGTGATTCATACAGTCGCTCATCCTGATACAGTTTTATTATTGTTTGCTGTTTACAGGAGTGGATGTCCTTCCAACAATGATTTTATGACCTGATAAAAGGTGCAATCAAAATACAAAAGAGCATTTGTTCCCTTCTCTTTGCACATCGGTGGACATGTTTATTTTCTTCTGGTCACGGGCCTTTGGGTTTCTTGCATGTAAGGTTGTAGTACTGTAAGAGGATGAATAAACGCGGAGGTGCCTTTCCTGCTTCGGATCTAGAACCATCGGGACTGTCACCTATGTTGCAGGGGGGAAGCTCTTTAGCAAAGGACCGGTGTCTCGTGAGGTCTGTTGGGGGCGGAGTCTGAGTAATCTGCACTGTGCACGGGAAGACAGAGTGACGGGTGACAAGGGAGCTGTGTGGAGAGACTTGTGCGGGTCTGATGGGAGAGGCAAAGCACCCAGGTAGATCAGGCCAGTCAGACATTGCCCTGTTGGAGCTAGACTACGGTGTGCCTTTTCTTCGTCATCCATCCCGGCTATTAATTTCGCTGACCAGCAAGCTGTGACTGTGACACAAGCGTCGCGTGTAGTTAGACAGATGACCAGGTCTGAACCTTGTGAGTAGACTCCCCGACATACCGTGGACGAGGATTCGTCCCATCAGTTCCCTCTTCTGGACTAAGTACTGTGCTAGACACTTTTGAGCACGGGAATCTTACTTTTACCTCAGAGACTGCGACGAGATGACACGTGCCCCTGCTGTTGGCACCACTGTTGGATTCCCCCCTGTCAGAGACTTAATCGAGACGCTCAGCATCGATGTTGCTGGAGCCACCGTTGGAACCCTGTGACGCCAAATGCCGGAGGATCATCTTCTGTTAAGTCATATTGCTTTCATTCTGAACTACCATCGCCTCTTATCCCGCCTATCCCATCACTCACCCAGTTCTGTCCCATTCCCTACCACTTCCCTGCATCCCTTTGCTCCCTGCGTGGGGGTCATTGCTTGTTACAATAAATCTCTTAACTCCTGATCTGCCTCCTGTCCGTGGCGACATCCCGCGTTCCTGCGGTCTCTACATTTGGCGTAGTCGGCAGGATGTCGCTCAGTGGCGAGGGGGCGACAGATCAAGTAGTTGCAGGAAAGGCCATGGCAGACCCGGTAGCTGTGGGGGGTCCTTGGTCCAGCATCTCCCTGGGTGCCATGATAAGTAACCACCCCAAGTTCACTGGGAATAACACCATGCTGTGGAGTTGGACGGAGCGAATAAGAGGTATTATGAGGATGCACCCCATGACACAGGCCCTAGAAGCAGAGGTGGCCATGATGACTTTAGATGGAGAGGCCAGGGACTCTCTTGCTTACGGCCCCCACTGGCGCGTGACACCCTGGACAAAGTTCTAGTGATAATCGAGGAGATGCATGGGGACCCCACAGATGAAGAGAAGTTGAGCATGCACCTGTTAAGGCGGGTTCAAAGAGAGGGAGAGAAGGTGATGCAGTTTATGAACACCTTACAGTAGCTTTACACAGCTATCGTGCGCAAAGACGGCATAGGTGTAGGCTCCATTGATGTAGTGCTGCGAGACCAACTTGTGACAGGCCTACGTGATGTGTGGTTGAAACAGACTTTGAAGGAGAGTTTGATAATGAAGCCCAGTTTGACATTCTCCGATGTAGGGAGTGAGGTGCACACGCGCGAGCAAGAGCAGGGAGTGACAGTTCCGGTGGGGAAAGTCCATAGTGGGGAGGTGTCTGCTTTCATGGCTACTGCAACTGAGTGGGTAGAAGATTTGAGGAAGGAGATACAGCAGATACATGAAGAATTAGCTAAGACAAAGAAAACGCCTGTAGTTGCAGCGAGCCCTCCTTTTAGTAAACATGGGCCTGTTCTCCAGCGTGAGATAAGAATGTTCCAAAGAGAGGCACCCCCGCTTGCTATGAATGTGGAGAAGTGGACCATGTAGCCCGATGGTGTACCCGACAGGGAAGGACCCTGCAGCGCTGCCCGTTAAAATAGGGGGCTCTGAGTCTGGGGGACGCCGCCTGGATCCTGAAGTGCTGAGAAGGAGTGCTAGAAGTCCCACAAATTTTGTGTCCATGGGTCCCCTTGTCTGGGCCGAAATAAACGGTCGAGCTGTCGGCTGTCTGGTTGATACAGGCTCACAAGTCACCACGATGCCTGAAGGCTATTTCCGGCGCCACTTTATGGAAGTAGTGTAGCCCAAGTGGGGGCAGGTGATCAAGCTCTTGGCCGCTTACCAGCTACTCATCTCGGTTGCAGGGGTGGCGTGGATGAAAATAGTGGTCTGCAGGAACACACAACAGATAAAATCACTTAATAAACACACAATGTGCCATGAAGCACCACGCACCTAAATCCTGACCTGTACAGAATAATATTATAGTGACTCATAGGTATATATACAAGCATTTGCCATGTGTAAACAAAAATCACCAGTACATGCAAAAAATATAAGCAAATACCTATATCATGTGCAGACAAAATCTACCAATAATTTCAACAAAATAAATCACATACATGTCTGACACATGCCATTAGCAAATGCACAAATAAAGACCCAAAAGTTGACGTAGGACGGGGCTGAGGTAATAACATCTCAGAAAAGAGCCCTGAAAAGGCTAAACATACAACCTCTCGTCCATACTCACTGGGAAAACGAGGAAATGCCCCAAGTAATGCACTGATATAGAGAAGGGGGGGCAAAACTGGTATTCTGCCAATCCCCAGGAGCTGCAAAGCCGGTCCCAATAGGAGAGTCAATATGCCATTACTGGCAAAAAAATGACAAGAGCCAGGAGCAGGGCACATGGGAGACAGCCCTACGTGTATCGCTGCTGCAGAGCAGCTTCGTCAGGGGAAGTGAGCTTACTTTTCCAAATGATGCCTATTTTATGCCCCTGCCAATTACCTCTATCACTTACCGGTGAGCGCTTCTCCGACACATCCCAAGTGGAGGGCGGATATTCCCCAAAACGTTACAGCCAGTGCCGCCATGATAGGAGGCAGGATCCCATGCGATCCAATATGGTGCCGATGTGTTCACATCCTGATCTCGCGAGATCTCAAGGCAAATGCCGACAAAGAGAAGATGAGCGTGTGCAGTAGGATAGACCGGTCTATCCCGACAACTATGAGTTGCCGGACCTAGTGAGGATAACCCGTGTGGTGCCAGTGCTCAGTGAATGTCTGAGCACTGCATCGCAAAGGTAAAAAAAGAGAACCAGGGAGGGAAGGCGGGAAAAAGGAGGAGAGAGACCCAAGCGTGAAAAAAATCACGACCAATATATAAGGAGTTCTAAATAGAAAAGCCCAATATGAACCGGACCTCTAAAGATGACAATTAAAGGGAATAATATCCCACATAAGAAATTATATTGGAGCATACCCACCCCGTAAGGCCCTATGGCCATTAAGGTTGAAATACCAGGATTGCATAAATCCCTAAATATTTATTTATTGAGGGGTATTATGAAGTAATCAAGGAAATCAGTACAGACCCATAATGACCAAATGAGGTATAATCAAGGGGTCACCAAAAAGATCCACCAGAATAGAAACATTTTTCCTTTCAAGAAAGAACTATGTAAAACATGTATGTCATAATGACATCCAAAACATGTCCACCACCAAGTATGTGAAAAATCTAAAGAATGATTGGTAGAAAAAAAAAAAAACATGACACAAAATACAAAATACTAAACATATGAGTCAATATTAAAAGCGTCCTTGGATGACAGATGATTGGTTCCATAAGTTAACAGGCTTGAAGGAAAAGTTCATCCGAATGAAAGTCATCCCCAAGTCCATGTAAACCAGTCCATGGGCTGCGTGAATGAGCTGCAATGGTTAAGTAGACTTCCACTCCATCCATCAGCAAACCGAGGAGCTCCAAATACCATTGTATCATCAACCAAGGTGAGTATCAAGATCCATGGGTCATAAGATCAGAAAGACCATTATGGCAAACATATGGGGTATGTAACGAGATCCCATTCAAATTCAAGCTTCGGAGACAAAGAAAGGGCCACCTTGCAAGAGTTGTATGGTTGTCTGTTAGCTCATGTGAAAGCAACCGAAAGGATTCCCTACATCATGAGAGACCAGGGGGTCATTATAAGAGCACATGAGGTAGATGTCTTGATGCATTCCAGATTCGATTTCCAGAAGCAAGAACTGGCCACCTTTCTCAAAGATTGAGTATCCCTGTTGGCTCATGTGGAGAGTACCGGATATCCCCGAACACTAAAAAATTATGAAGATAATGAGTGGTTAGAAACATCAATCACCCCAGAAAGCCGGTATAAAGCAGTTCCTCATTTAGCCCTAAAGGTGATACTGACTGTAGTTCAAAAATCCATCTGGATTCCATCTGAAGTAGCCGTCTGCGATTGTTACCCCCTGGCGTTAGAGTTAGCTTATAATTTTATCTATGGATTGGGAGGCTAGGGAGGTGGCTTGGCGAGCCCAGCCGACTAATGTGTTTCAGACTTCAGAGGCGCCAATGGCGGATTCTGAGTTCACCCAGATTTGTTTTGAATTAACTAATGCACATAAGGCTGGGGTCCAGCTTTGGTGGAATATGAGGAGCCTAGAGGAATATCTTAGAGCCGGGTATATTCCCCGGGGTTTACGGGTC
>JARQOD010000004.1:56605917-56647479 GCA_033576555.1 Oophaga sylvatica | reverse complement strand
TTAATGACTTTATATATTTATACTCAAAATAAATAACCTAGATAAAAATGTTCCTCCACCACTTGGGCTATGTTCAGACTCAGCGTTTTTGAAGCGTTTTTCAACTTTAATATTGCTTTTAACCAAAACAAATGCATTCACTGGGAAATATCATTTTAACATTTAACGACCCAAGCTGGCCATGTGGTGTGTGACACAGTCACAGAGCCTATTTTTACAGGGGCATCAAGCAGCATTAATCTGCTTAAAGGGCCATTATTAAACAGTGGGTCTCCTAAACTTTTATAGCCTATGCTGTGAGTGGATGGGCTGCCAAGAATTAGACGCACCCCAATACCCCTTTCACGAGATGTCCAGCAGGGCTTCCATAAAAAATATTGCATTGACTACAAGGCCTGCCCTGCTACCAAGTCATATGCACCCCAATAAGCCTTTGAACCCACATACTGGATGGGCACAGGAAAATCCACTTCACATTATGTATTTTCTACTCCCATTCCCTTTTCTTATGCATTGACTGCAAGGGCTGCCCTGCTACCAAGTCATATGCACCCCAATAAGCCTTAGAACCCAGGTACTGGATGGGCCCAGGAAAATCCACTTAACATTATTCATTTTGTCCTCCCATTCTGTTTTTTTTTTGCATTGACTGAAAGGCCTGCCCTGTTACCAAGTCATATGCACCCCAATAAGCCCAATCCCCCCCTGGAAGAAACATGGAAGAGGGCCTCTTAACAAAAAATGTCCTATTAAAAAGGAGCGGGTCTCTTAGACATGGAATCCCTATACCCTACATGTGTTGGCTGGCCAACATTTTCCCCTGTGGGCAGGGCCAGCGTCAGCACCCGGCATACCCAGACAAGTGCCAGGGCCCTGAGCAGGCGGGGGGCCCACTCGCCATCGGGCGTCCGTCAGCGGAGGAGAGCGGTACCAGCGCCGCCACTGGGCCCCCCCGCTTGCTCAGGGCCCCGGCAGCAGCCGGCTCAATGCTTACCTCTCCCCGTGCCTCCGCTGCTGCAGCTCCGGGCTCCAAGGGACGCCTGCAGGGCACCGGCGCTTCCTCTCACAGCAGTGCCGCTGAATGATGTCATCATTCAGCGGCCAGCTGTGTGCAGAGAGCGCGCGGATGCCGGACAGGTGAGATGTGAGGTGTGTGTGTGTGTGCTGCGGTGCTGTCTGTGTGTGGTGCTGTATGTGTGATGGTGGTGGGGGGAGGCAGTGATAGTGGTGAGTAGCCGGGGCCTGGAGGCAATGATGATGGGGAGGCGATGATGATGATGATGGGGAGGCGATGATGATTGAGAGGCGATGATGATGATGGGGAGGCGATAATGATGGGGAGGCGAAGATGATGGGGAAGCAATGATGATGGAGAGGCAATGATGATGGGGAGGTGATGATGATGGGGAGGAAATGATGATGGGGAGGTGATGATGATGGGGAGGCAATGTTGATGCGGAGGTGATGATGATGGGGAGGCAATGATGATGATAGGAGTTTTTCCACAGCGCCCTTTCCTGAGCCGTAACAGCACAGAACGTAGCACAGTGCAGAGGAGAGCTCCATATTTTGTATGGAGCATTATATGGGGACCAGTATCCTGTATGGAGCATTATTTGTGGTCCAATATTCTTTATGGAGCATTATATTTGGCCCATAATACTGTATGGAGGACTATGTGGTGCCCATAATATTGTATGGAGGACTGTACTGTCCAGTCTGTACTCTGCCCTGTGAGGATTTGGCGGTTTTTGAGCTATTGTAGAATTTACAATAGCTATCAGTCATGTAATGGAAGAAGAGAAGTGTTTGGCATTGTACTATACCTATATTTCTCTGCAGTATCTGTGCATCATGAATCTTAGTCTGTGTTAAAGGGGCCCACTGAGACTCTTTCGCCCGGAGCCCATAAAAACCTGGAGCCGGCCCTGCCTGTGGGGTACAACTCAACCTTTTCCATAACAAGTGTTTAACACCCAGCAAAAACACCCACCCTTGTTAGGATTTTGACACTGGCTGTAGCTGCACAGAACACGTTAACCCTGGTGATCTAGTGGCGGTGGATGATGAGATGTGGAGGAAAGCGGATTAAAAACTAGGCCCAATTTAGAGGAGTAGTTCTCCTAGACTTGGAATGCCCATACACTAAGTGTATGGGCTGGCCAACATTTTCCTCTGTGGGGTACACCTCAACCTTTTCCATAACAAGTATTTTACACCCAGCATAACCACCCACCCTTGTTAGGAATTTGACACTGGCTGTAGCAGCAAGGAATATGTTAACCCTTAAAGTCTGAGCAATAATAATCACTAGGTGATTAAAGCTTCTGTCTAAGTAAATAACAAGGTATTGAGCTGGAAAAACAATAAGGGCAATAGGGTCTTATCTGGATAAAAATTAGGAGAATGTGGGCAATTGTGCTCACTTGATGGGGTTGTGCGATCATCACAACTGCTAAAAAGCTTAAGGCTGCTGCAGACCCATGACCTGGAAAATATCACAGACTAGAGTAGAATAGCATAAATCTGTGCTGCCGGCATATGACTGATGAGAAGGAGTCAGAATTTTTTAAATCCATGAATGCAGTTTATTTGTCAACACGTTTCAAAAGTTTGTACTTCTTCATCAAGACAACCCACAGTGATCAAACCTAATACTTTCCTCAGCATACATAGCAAGATTCTGCCGACAGATTCCCTTTAAAAAGTTTGCAAAATTTTAGCCCAAAAATACAATGAAATGACTTTATGTATGCTGGGATTTTTTTTTTGCAAATATTGCAACATTTTAGCAGAATGTGACTTTTTTCCTTGAAAAAAAATCACATGGTTAAGTGTAAAGAGGATTTTATTATTTTGAGCTAAATGTATGAACAAAGTGCACCATTTTGAAAAAAGTTAACATGTACCACAAAGCAAAAAAGTAAATTATGAATTATTCACCAGGAGGAATCATCTTTTTTTAAAAAAAAACATGAAAAGTTTGTTAGTGTGGTGTGTCTTTAAACAAGCTGTTTTTTGCCATCTGTTTGTACGTGCTGCAAAAAATTCCACTATTGTATTTTAATTTTTTATTTACCATGTTTATTGTATAGTAAAACTGACCTGGCAATATGATTCTCCTGGTCAGTACGAATGCACAAATACCAATAATAATCTTTTCTTTTGTGAAAAAAAAAGTAGTGAAGAAAAAAATTGATAAAAATTAAGATTATTTTCTGAGACCCATAACGTTTTCAATTTTTGGTTGATGTGGCTGTGTGAGGATGTATTTTTTGCGCCTTGAGCTGACTATTGATTTTTATTAATACCATTTTGAATTGATGCAGTGTTTCGATTGCCCATTATTGCATTTTATTGCAGTGTTGCAGCAGCTGGATAACTGTAAATCTGGCATTTCGATCTTTTTTCTCATTACGGCGTTTATCGATCTGGATAATTTATTTTATATTTTGATAGATGGGACTTTTCCAAACGCAGAGATATCGAATCTGTTTTCTTTTAAATTCTTTATTTTCGATGGGGGAAAAGGAGGGTGATTTGAACATTTATATTTTTTGTATTTTTTTATGGTACTTGAATCTGCGATCATCCGATCGCTTCTACTATACACACAATACCATAGTGCTGCTATGGACAGCGAAAATTACAGTCGCTTATGAACGCCAGCTACAGGCTGGCTTTCACAAGAGTACCATCATAACAGGCAAAGAGGTCTTCAGCAGACCCTCAGCCATTATGGCAACTCATAATCGCCTCGCGATTGCATCACAGGCTTGTCCATGGACACAAGAAATTATGTGCCCCCTCGCCGGCACACATTATATGCAGTGTCAGAGATTGACAGCGGTATTTAACAGGTGAACAGCCATGGGCGTAATTCAGCTCCACTTACGGCTGTTAGAGGCAGATGATGGCTTAATATGATCACTATTATCAGCAGGGAAAGATTCAGGCTTGGCTTGCAGGCCAGGAAGCAAGCCTATGATGTAATTAAATTACCTTGTTCCAAAAGTTTTGAGGCTTGTCTCTATGTTGTTTTGCGTATTGTAGTCAAGATACTTTGTGGCATTTGTGCAGTAATGGCTTTCTTCTGGAGACTCGACCATGCAGCCCATTTTTCTTCAAGTGCCTCCTTATAGTGCATGTTGAAACAGCCACACCGCTAATTTTCAGAGAGTCCGGTATTTCAGCTGATGCTATTTGTGGGTTTTTCTTTGCATCCCAAACAATTCTCCTGGCAGTTGTGGATGAAATTTTTGTTGGTCTACCTGACCATGGTTTTGTTTTTACAGAGCCCCTTATTTTCCATTTCTTAATCACAGTTTGAATGCTGCTGACTGGCATTATCAATTCCTTGGATATCTTTTTGTATCCCTTTCCTGTTTTATACAGTTCTACTACCTTTTTCCATAGATCCATTGACAATTCTTTTGCATTCCCCATGACTCAGAATCCAGAAAGGTCAGTGGCTGGATGAAAGATGCAAGAGTCTGTCTGTATCCCAGAAACTCACTCAGCTTTTATGCACACACACTGATTACAAGCAAACAGGTCACAGGTGAGGATGTTATCTTTAGTAGTCATTCAAACTCATTAGTGTCAACTTCTGTGCATGTTATCAGGCCAAAATCACCATGGTATGTGAACTTTTCATTAGGGTTATTTGGATGTTTTGGATTGTCATTATAATTTAAAAGAGAAAACACAGTAGTTTGACAATAAATGGCTTCACCCAACCACTAACTGTGAGTGGAGAAAAAGGTTTGGTGTTATCATTTATATCCTCTGAAAAAAGGCCAAGAAAGCAAAAATTCTGTTCTGGTATATAAACATTTGAGCACAACTATAACCATTATAAAGCAAAGAGTACAAAAGAAAATTCACCAAATGTGATCATGTCAAAATTTAGTACATTGTTGCATGTGTTGAAATGGTTACTATATCATTGTGATAAGATTGCCTTTGTTATAAACTGTAATTTCTCCTTTGTACCAGTTGTAGTGGTAGTATTTTTATATCAGCCATTTCTATATATCATGTGATTAAGCAGCCATTAACTGCCAAGAGAAAAGTTTAAGTTGAGTTCATCCCCCTAAATATGCATTTTCCCACTGAAGATAACAAGAGTTCTCCTTCTGGGAAACCTGTCAGTCTTTTTCTCTCACCATAAATCCAGTTAACCACATGCCATCTTTATTATAAACGTGATGTGAGCAGGGTCACAGCCAAAGTAAAGCTCTCAAAGCTACATATCGAGTCATCCTTTGCACGCACGCAGTCGTTAGAAGATCAAACTCTTCAAGCAGGTGGCATGAGTTTTCCTAGACAAAATAAGGTCTATAGGAAGTTCATGTGATAAGTAGTACATACTAAATTTAAACCAGAGCCTTCAACTGACCGTGAATGAAGCAAGAGTTTACAGTGCCTCACGGTCATCTGACCTGTCCTTCAGATGAGCCCAATAAGCTCATATTCTCCTTGCCCTTCTTCTAGTAGTAGGGAACAGAAAATTGCGTGGGATTATCAAGGATTTTTAATTCATTAATATGGATACATTTTATGTGCAGAATCACCATGTGTTCAGGGCAAAGCTGAGCTCGAACCACACAAATATTACATAGTGCCTTGTTAACGCCAGCAAAGCCCTTTTTATTGCATAATACTGCAGCCTGTCTGTAGTTTTTATTTCATTAATTTTCATCCTAGTAATTGGAAGCAGCTTCTCCTCTTGCTTTCTTAAGGTTTAATGAGCTACATAACTCCTTGCCTCCCACAGAGGGGGGCTTAAGTTTGCTTTGCACCGCACAAAACAGTAACACCTTAAAGAAACCCCTTTAACAAAAGACTATCAGTCTCTTTAAACAGATTTCCAATACAAAGACATGATATCTCTACCCATATTGAGAAAGTTGATATGCCGTTATGGTAAATAGGAACCGGCGTGAAAAAACCTAACACTTGGGGTAAATTATTGCCGCCATATTGTCTCTTTATAGAGTCTTATTTTGAGAGTAATTATTTTACAGAGCTTGTGGTACTGGCATCCAGCCCGATAGACTTTTTAAAGGTATTTATTTTACATTTTAGAGGAGAATTTCTAATCTCGACGGCTACCATTCAACTGAAAGGTTCATTTCCTATTTCTAATAATGGGATGTTTATGGCTTTAAGAAATATGGAAGGAGATTTGGGGATTTTAATGATCACAGGGTTTTAAATGTTATTTGATCCTTAGTCCCCAAAATAGGTAGCTTATGATATCTTACTGATTATCTATCTTCATATAAAACCGTGCAGTGACCTCGTAAGAGTAGTCACACAAACTGTGCGGCCAAGTTTTGGGCAACGCCTTCGGTGGATGAACAGAGTCACTGAATAATGTTGACTAAAAAGATTTCATAATCCTTTTCTGTAAAATAAGCAAAGCTTTAAAAAGATATTATTTGACTTAGGCGCTTCCACTTTGGTGTTCTGTTTACCTCTAAGAATTTCTGCTCTTTTACAGTTTATGATTATTTTGGCACGTTTCCTCAGCTTTGCATATAAATATTATTATCTAAAAGGGCCTCTTAATTAAAGGACAACTAAATCTAAAATGTATTAAAGAGCTACTCCTATAATTCACTGGCATATGTGTTTGTATCTTGCGTCAATCCCTTAATGTTGACCTACCTCACAGTTTGATGACAAAGCCCCCATCGATCCGTTTGTTACAAAACTAATGTCACAAAAATGCTGCATCATGGGGGGAACTTTTGGCATGTCATGAAAGGCAAAATAGAGTACAAATGAAATGACATAATAATACCAATCTTTTGAAGCTCGATTTCTATGTCGAACTAATAAAGAACCAAGAAAAAATAAAATAATAAATTAATAATAAATTCTCCATTACTTTTCATTTCTTCTTTCTTACTTTTTCCACTTTAGTCACCTGGTACAGATCGTAGCTTCGGTGGGTTTTTATCCAAGTCAAAATCAAAGATGGAACTTAAAGGAGTTGACTCTTCGTTTGATTTAAGAAACCTACTGCTCCTCTGTCTCCTGGCTTCCTGTTGCTGGGGGAGCAGTGCGCTCCTAACTGATTGACAGGTCGCACCCGGAGAATGGTTACGCTGCTGGTCTGAACTGTGTCCTCTCCACTGCTTTCTTTTGAAGTTTTCCATTTTTTTGTGTCAAATAGGTAAACAGAGAGACTAAAACTTTAATACATGTCAGTAGTTTTTCTGTACCCTCAACATTTGTGCATTTGGTGACCAGTGGGACTGAGGACCTTATGAATAAAAACAAGTTTCGACAAAAATTGGTGCACTTGCCATTAGTTTTTGACAAAATTAGAGCTGAAATCTGACTAGTTATTATGGTGATAGCACCAGTTATTGTCAGCACATTGGAGATATTGTCACCTCTCTGACTTGACAAAAATTAAAAGAGCTGTTAGGAAATTAACCCACTCCAGACATGGCTATTTTCCATTTTAACACAATAGTTTTTCCTCTCCTTTTCCAGGAGACATAAATTTTTTATGTTTCCGTCAACATAGCTATAAGAAGGTTTGTGCTTTTAACCCCTTTCTGCCATCTCACGTACTATACCGTCCATATGACCCAGCACAATTTGATCATGGACAATATAGTACATCAAAGCGATCGGCCGTGCACACGGGTGGTGTGAGGCCGATCGCGGCCGGGTGTCAGCTGATTCTCACAGCTGACACCTGGTACTAAGTGCCAGGAGCAGTCACAGACCACTCCCAGCACTTTAACCCCCGAAATGCTGCGATCAAACACGATTGCAGTATTCCGAGAGCAGGCAGTGGGCTGAAAGCCCCTCTGCCTTTGGATCAGAGACCTCGCAGCGTGACATGGGTCCCAATCGCTGCCATGGTAACCTGATGTCGTCATGATTACCAGAGCTAAGAAACTTCCTGTCATGCGCAGTATAGAAGTGATCAGCCTGCAAAAATTATTGTACCATAGTGGGACAAAGTGTAAATGTTAGAATAAAGTAAAAAAAATAATAATAATTGTTAAAATATTTTTAAAAACTAATAATAAAAAAATCAATATTCATTCTATCACTAAATAAATATTTGAATGAAAAAAAAATCTAAACAATAAAACTTATTACCTATAAAACTGTCCCACTAGTTAACCCCTTTAGTGAACACGGAAAAAAAAACAAGGCAAAAAACAATGCTTTATCATCATACTGCCAAACAAAAAGTGGAATAACACGCGATCAAAAAGACGATATAAATAAACATGGTACTGCTGAAAACGTCATCTTGTCCTGCAAAAAACAAGCCCTCATATAGCTCCATGAACGGAAAAATAAAAAGTTAAGCTCTCAGAATAAAGCAATAAAAAATATTTATTTTTTTTATAAAATAGATTTTATGGTATAAAAGCGCCAAAACATAAAAAAAGATATAAATGAGGTATCGCTGTAATTGTACTAACCCGAAGAATAAAACTGCCTTATTAATTTTACCACATGCGGAACGGTATAAACGCCCCCCCAAAAGAAATTCATGAATTGCTGGTTTTTGTTCATTCTGCCTCCCAAAAATCGGAATAAAAAGCGATCAAAAAAGCCATGTGCCCAAAAATGGTACCAATAAAAACGTCAACTCGTCCCACAAAAAACTAGACCACGCATGAGTCTGTGGGTCAAAATATGGAAAAACTATAGCTCTCAAAATGTGATGATGCAAAAACTATTTTTTGCAATAAAAAGCGCCTTTTAGTGTATGACAGCAGCCAAACATAAAAACCCACTATAAGGCCTCTTTCACATGTCCTGATATTTCCGGTACCGGAGATGTCAGTGCCCATGTGTGTAATACTTGTGGCTCACATGTGGCATGCCTGTGCCACATCAGTACCATAAGAATGGGCGCCAGGCAAGAAGCGTTACAGTAAGCGCTGTTCCCTGGCGTCGGGTGCTGAACACGGCTCTCATCATTCTCCTCTGCTCTGCTGGCGATCGGCACAAGCAGGGGAGAATGATGAGAGCCGTGTTCAGCACCTGACTCCGGGGAACAGCGCTTACTGTAACGCTTCTTCCCCGGCACCGATGTGTGTCACATGGATGACATCCATGTGAGTTATGTGTATGGACGTGTGCTTGATGTTTTGTGGCCCGTGCTGACATTAAAAAACTGACATGTTAGAGTGTTTTCACAAGGACACACAGTCCGTGGAAACACACTGACATGTGCACAGACCCATTCACTTGAGTAGGCAAATAGCGCTCTGTTCCTCTTGAGTCTCCCCGCATGGCTAAGTAGTACTGTACAGCCACATATGGGGTATTGCCACGTTTAGTAGAAATTGTGGGACAAATTTTGCTGCCATTTTTACCCACTTCTTGTGTGAAAATGTAAAATCTTTGACTAAAACATAATTTTGGTGTTAAAAATGTAATTATTTTGTCCTCACTGCCCAATGGCATAAAATTCTGTGACACACCTATGGTGTCAATATTATCACAGCACCCCTAGATGATTGACTCATTGAGAGGTGTAGTTTGTAAAATGGGGTCACTTATGGGGGGTTCTGCTGTTTTGGCACCTCATGGGCTCTCCCAGTGGGTCATGGCATCTGCAAGCTATAACAGTAAAACCTGGCGCTCCTTCCCTTCTGAGCTCTGCCATGTGCCCAAACAGTGGTTTACCCGGCATATGGGGAATCAGTGTACTACTTTAGCCCCAACCGTAACCCTAACGTTAGGCCAAACCCTAGCCCTAATGGGAAAATGGAAATAAATAAATTTTTTTATTTTATTATTTTTCCCTGACTAAGAGGGTGATAAATGGGGGTGTGATTTACTATTTATAGCGTTTTTTTATAACGGGTTTTTATGTTTGGCAGCTGTCACACACTAAAAGATTCTTTTTATTGCAAAAAATAGTTTTTGCATCACCACATTTTGAGAGCTTTAATTTTTCCATATTTTGGCCCACAGATTCATGTGAGGTCTTGTTTTTGCGAGACGAGTTGATTTTTTTACGGTACCATTCTCGGGCACATTTATTCTGATTTTTGGGAGAAAGAATGAGCAATAAACATATATTCATGAATTTGTTTGGGTGAGGCGTTTACACCGTTCTGCGTGTGGTAAAATTGATAAGCAGTATTATTCTTCGGGTCATTATTACAGCAATACTTGATTTATATCATTTTTTATGTTTTAGTGCTTTTAGATAATAAAAACTATTTTTTTAAAAAAATAATTGTTTTTTCATCACTTTATTCTAACAGGTATAACTTTTTTATTTTTTCGCTGATGATCCTGTATGGTGGCTTTTTTTTTTTGCGGGACAAGATGACGCTTTCAGTGGTACCATGTTTATTTATATCCATCTTTTTGATCGCGTGTTATTGCACTTTTTCCTAGCGGTATGATGATACCGCTTGGAAAAAGTATAATTTGCTACTTTTTTGTGTTTTTTTTTGTTCGCGGTATGATGATAAAGCATTGTTTTTTGCATTGTTTTTTTTGTGTTCACTAAAGAGGTTAACTAATGGGACAGTTTTATAGGTCGGGTCGTTACGGAAGAGGCGATTCCAAATATGTGTACTTTTATTGTTTAGATTTTTTTATTCAAATATTTATTTAGTAATAGAATAAATATTGATTTTTTTTTATTATTATTTATAATTTTTTAAATATTTTTACAATTATTTAATTTTTTTTTAATTCTTACTTTTACACTTTGTCCCACTATGGGACAATCATTTTGTGCAGGCAGATCGCTTCTATAGCATGCAGATGAAGCAGCATCTGCATACTGCAGAAACTGTCAGCACTGCAGCTTCTGTGCACAAACCTGTGAGACTTCCTGACATGCACTGTGCATGTCAGGAAGTTTCACTGCTCTGGAGACCCGGATGTCGTCACGGCAGCCATTTTCATAGAGTCCACCGCACAGTAAACCATGTAATTGCAGGGGCTCTGGGCTTTCACAAAATGTCGGCAGAGCCCCCGCACCACTGAATACCCGCTGCGATGCACATCGGAACGCCCCCTCATCCCAGCCTGTGGCCTCAGCAGCGCTCCATTTTTGCCTCCTCCAGCAGCGATCCTGGGATCTTGCTCCACCAAAGCCAGCAAGGTATATCCGCATTTTAAGACACACCCCATTTTCCCAAAAAATTTTGGGGAAAAAGTGCGTCTTATAATCCAAAAAATATGGTATATGTCGTCATTTTCCGAAACAAGTAATTTTTTAAATTCTCTGTCAATGGAGCTGTGTGAGGGCTTTTGTATTGCAACCTGAGTGAGCGTTTTTATTGATACAATTTTCATGTAGATATCATTAGAGATGAGTGAAAGCGTTCGCCAAAACAAAGTTGGCATGAACATTACACATTCGAATACGTGTTTGGATTCCCAAGCATTTTCCTCAAAATCTTCAAAATTTAGCAAAAGTTCAGTGAATTAGCGAGTTTCCGCTAAGGCTGTGTGCATACGGTGGCTCTGATCGGCAGTAACTCTACACTCGGTATGATCAATACCATCTGTCAGTGCGCTGCGGGGTCACACTGTCAGATGACCCACTGTAAAAAGCATATAGCAGATCACTGGCACAGGCTGATGAAAGACTACTACTCCCATCAGCCTATGCCTGCTGTCTCTGTTGGGCGTAGTCATCAGCCGGCTCCTGTGTTCAAAGTAGAGAAAAAAGTTAACATAAAGAAATATATATTGAAATAAAAAACACAGTATATATTCACCTTACACCTAATCCCTGAAGCACATTGTCTTCTCTAAAAATAAAATAACAGCATATACTCACATCAACTCCTAATCCCCGATGCCCATGTCACCTGGACAAGAGAAAAAATAATAAACAATCATATCGTCACTTATCCGCCATAATCCATGCTGTCCCCCAATGATTCTGATAACTTGTAGAGCAGTCATATCAGCTGATGGGACTTCTCTACCCAGAATCCTTTTACAAACTGACAGGAGTGATTACACGCTCCTGTCAGTGTCCAGTCGGCTGCCGTGTAGAGCAGTTACATAAGTGACTGCTCTCAAAGTTATCAGGATTGTGATGGGACATTATGGATAATCTCTTTACTTCGGACAGGTGTGGAATATTGTGCATATAAAGGAGTGGCCTGACTTTTCTTTGAGCTAGACATTATATTGATGTGACTCCCTATGGCTGTGTGTCTACTAGCTGGGCTATCTACATGCATGTCACTTGACAAACTGTAAGGTTTTTAATATTAGGCTGGGGTCAGGCACAACCTCTAAAAAATCGGACCATTTTAGTGGGACGATTATCGCAGAAAAGTTTCCTGAACATTGATCCGTCTGTCATCCAATTATCAGGGGATGATGCGATTTAGTCGCATCTGAGCGTACGTTTCACATCCGACTGCCATCCGACTTGAGAGATTTTGTCGGTGGCTAGCAAAACCGACATATAATGGATCCAAATGAATAGTTTTTAAATCACAAAAGAAAGAATAGATATATACACATAGAATACATATATTTATAGTTCATGCACTTCTACATAGTATAATAGTCGTTAATTCAATTGCCGGCTTTTGTGAAATTACAGACCCGACATGAAATGACACATGGTTTACATACAGTTAACCATGTAATTTTATGTAGTTTGATATATGGTTTTAAGTAACAATTACATGAGTGTATGTGTGCAAAATTTCATACATGTAGGGGTTAATTAAATGTGTAAATTCATTGAAAAAAAATGCGTGGGCTCCCACGCTATTTTCTCAACCAGACAGACAAAGCCAGCGAGTGGGGGTAGATAATAATAGCCTAGGTAGGGTGCATTTATTTTGTGCCCCCCTGGCTACTAACATCTGCCCCCAGCCATCCTAGAAAAGGCAAATCCATAATTAGATGCGCCCTTTCAGGCACTTAGCCCGTCTATTCCCATTGCCCTGTAGCGGTGGCGACTGGGTTAATAATGGGTTAAAGCCACCTTGCTATTGGAAGGTGACTTTTAGCCAGGTTAATAATTGAGAGTTGTCAATTAGACAGCTATTAATTATTAATCCTATTGTATGAAATGGTTAAAAAATACACACACACATTAATGAAAAATCATTTTAATGAAATAAATACAGTTTTTGACCATTTTTTATTGTACAGGTAATCCTCGATTCCCTTGTTCTCCTGTAATAAAAATAAAATAATAAAGCAAGCTTTTTCTTACCTATTCGACGCACAGTCAGGTCCCACGCTGTAATCCATCGGAAAGGGTTAACAGGTTTACAGCAAGCAGCACAGCTAATACTGGCAGCTCAGCTGTAAACCCCGAGGGAATGAGCTAATCTCCTGGCTGGCAGGAGAGGAAGTGATTAGTGTGGGAAGCTTAATTGATTGCTTCCCAGGCTAATTAGTTCACTCCAGGTTAGCTGTGGACTCCCTCTGACATCACTGATGCTGTGCGGTGTCCCTGGCTGACCTGAGGTGAAAAGATTAGCCTGGGAAGCAATCAATTAAGCTTCCCACACTAATCACTTCCTCTACTGTCAGCTGGGAGAAGAGATGATTCATTCGGGGGTATACTGTGAGGCTGGCAGCATTAGCTGCGGACCCTGCAGTAAACGTTAACCCTTTCAGAAGGATTACATCGGGGGACCTGACAGAGCACCAGATAGGTAAGAATAATGTTGGTTTATTATTTTATTTTTATTACAGGAGAACAAGGGAATCAAGGATTACCTGTACAATAAAAGATGATCAAAAACTGTGTATTTATTTCATTAAAATGATTTTTCATAAATGTGTGTGTATTTTTTAACCATTTCATACAATAGGATTAATAATTGAGAGTTGTCTAATTGACAACTCTCAATTATTAACCTGGCTTAAAGTCACCTTCCAATAGCAAGGTGGCTTTAACCCATTATTAACCCATTCGCCACCGCTACAGGGCAATGGGAATAGCGGGCTAAGTGCCAGAAAGGGCGCATCTAATTATAGATGTGCCTTTTCTGGGGTGGCTGGGGGCAGATGTTAGTAGCCAGGGGGGCACAAAATAAATGCACCCTCCTAGGCTATTATTATCTGCCCCACTCGCTGGCTTTGTCTGTCTGGTTGAGAAAATAGTGCGGGAGCCCACGCATTTTTTTTCAACGAATTTACACCTTTAATTAACCCCAACATGTATGAAATTTTGCACACATGCACTCATGTAATTGTTAGTGAAAACCATATATCAAACTACATGAAATTACATGGTTAACTGTATGTAAACCATGTGTCATTTCATGTCGGGTCTGTAATTTCACAAAAGCCGGCAATTGAATTAGCGGCTATTTTACTATGTAGAAGTGTATGAACTATAAATATATGTATATATATATATATATATATATATGTCTCAATGACATGTATATATATTATATATATAATTACATATATATATATTTTATATATATATATGTATTCTATGTGTATATATCTATTCTTTCTTTTCTTTATTAAACCTGTCAGTGTGATTTTACAGTATAGCCTGGGATGAATTGTCAGCTTTTCTAAAGGACACCGGTGCAATTTAATCGCAAGTCATACGTGCGGTCCGTTT
The DNA here is from genome assembly GCA_033576555.1 of Oophaga sylvatica. NCBI lineage: Eukaryota > Metazoa > Chordata > Amphibia > Anura > Dendrobatidae > Oophaga > Oophaga sylvatica. The sequence continues at coordinate 56,632,889 of JARQOD010000004.1, read as the reverse complement.
GTTATCCGATTTTTCATCGCACCCATAGACTTGCATTGGTGATTGTCGACCCACAATCGGTGACAATTAGTGTTGAGCGATACTGCTCGATATCTAAAAATATCGGATCGGAATGGTATCGCCGATATCACTAAATATCGGCGATATCCGATTCCGATACCGGAAGTCCCATGTAAGTCTATGGGAACAAAATATCGCAACTAAAAAAACCCTTTCTTTCGTTGTAAACACAAAATATACACACATAGAATACATATATATATATACATGTCATTGTGACATATATATATATACATATATGTATAGTTTATACACTTCTACATAGTAAAATAGCCTCTGATTCAATTGCCGGGTAAAGCCGGCTTCTGTGAAAAGACAGAAGCACCCGACATGAAAAGACACTTGGTTACATAGGGTTAACCATGTCTTTTCATGTAGTTTGCTATCTGATTTGCACAAACAATTACATCAGTCTATGTGTGCAAAATTTCACACCTGTAGGGGTTAATTAAAGGTGTAAATTCGTTGTAAAAAAACGGACTTTTTTGCTACGAATTTACACCTTTAATTAACCCCTACAGGTGTGAAATTTTGCACACATAGACTTATGTAATTGTTTGTGCAAATCAGATAGCAAAGGACATGAAAAGACATGGTTAACCCTATGTACACCAAGTGTCATTTCATGTCGGGTTCTGCATTTTCACAAAAGCCGGCAATTGAATTAGCGGCTATTATACTATGTAGAAGTGTATGAACTATAAATATAAATATATATATATGTGTCACAAATTCAATGACATGTATATATATATATATATATATATATATATATATGAGGTGTAAAATTGTTTAAAAAAAATGCGTGGGCTCCCGCCCTATTTTCGCAACCAGACAGACAAAGCCAGCGAATGGGGGCAGATAATAATAGCCCAGAGAGGGACCATTATTTTTGGCCCCCCTGGCTACTAACATCTGCCCCCAGACACCCCAGAAAAGACAAATCTATAATTAGATTCGCCCTTTCTGGCACTTTGCCCGTCTATTCCCATTGCCCTGTAGTGGTGGCGAATGGGTTAATATGGGGTTAAAGCCACCTTGCAATTGAAAGGTGACCTTAAGCCAGGTTAATAATTGAGAGCTGTCAATTAGACAACTATCAATTATTAATCCTATTGCATGAAATAAAAATAAAACACACACACTTTAATTAAAAATCATTTTAATGAAATAAAGACACATGTTTTTGACCATCGACCCCACGTATGCTATCATCCTTCCCTGACATAGGTGGTTTAAAATGTTTACTGCAGGGACCGCAGCTAAAGCTGCAGCCTCACAGTAAACCCCCAAATGAATGAGTTCCTCTCCTGGCTGACAGGAGAGGAAGTGGAAAGCTTAATTGATTGCTTTCCACTTTCACTTCAGGTCAGCCAGGGACACAATCAGTGACGTCAGAGGGAATGATTAACAAAAATAGGGGTTCCCTTCGAATAAAAAATGGCGTCGGGTCCCCCCTATTTTTGTTAACCAGCCTGATGAAGCAGACTGCTGAGCAGTGGCGTACCGTGAATGAAGCAGACCAAGCAGCTGCTATGGGGCCCGGACAGGTGAGGGGTCCCTCGATGGTCGGGTAGCTGTGCTGACACAGTACTACCAGGGGGTCGGCGGGGGAGGGGGAGCGCAGCTCTTCTATATACTCACCCCTCCTGGTGCGGTCTCTGCAGCCCCTGCTCTTCTCCCACGGTCTCCGACGCCTGTGTTCAGCGGTCAGGTGGTACCGCTCATTACATTCATGAATACGCACATATTCATGACTTTAATGAGCTGTCCCGCGTGACCGCTGAACACTGGCGGCGGAGACCGTGGGAGAAGAGCAGGGGCTGCACAGACCGCGCCGGCGGAAGGGTGAGTATAAGGGATATTTACCTGTCCCGTTCCACCGTTGCTCGCATCCTCTTGCTGCAATGTTCAGGTCAGAGGGTGCGATGACGTCGTTAGTGCGCGCCGCGCCTTCTGCCTGATCATTCACTGCTGGAGGATCCCGAAGACAGCGGCACTCAGCAGTGGAGAGAGGACAGGTAAATATCTCAGGTGCCGGGGCCCTGAGCGAGCGGTGACATCGGCACCTGGTGTCACCCCCTGCTCAGGACACCGGCACCTGGCCCCCAGCGACGAAAGGTGAGTATGTCTTTTTTTTTTTTTTGGTTGCAGCAGCTGCGGCAGCATAAGGGCCTATACTATGGAGCATCTATGGGGGCACAATCTATGGGGGCATAATACATTTTTTTGTTTAATGTGTCCCCTCACTGTGCTGGCACTTTTTATTTACAATGGCTCTGGGTTTTTTTTTTTGGGGGGGGGCCCATTCAGACTTTTGCTATGGGGCCCCATGATTTCTATGTACGCCCCTGCTGCTGAGGCATGGTATTTAAGGCTGTTAAGGAGCCAATATCCATGGACCTTGCCAGCCTGATAATACCAGGCCACAGCAGTCTGCATATCTTGGCTGATTAACAAAAATAGGGGATCCCCTCGAAAAAAATTGGCGTGGGGTCCCCCCTATTTTTGTTAACCAGCCAGATGAAGCAGACCGCTGAGGCCTGGATTTTCAGGCTGTTAAGGAGCCAAGATCCATGGACCTTGCCAGCCTGATAATACCAGGCCACAGCAGTCTGCATATCTTGGCTGATTAACAAAAATAGGGGATCCCTCGAAAAAAATTGGCGTGGGGTCCCCCTTATTTTTGTTAACCAGCCAGATGAAGCAGACCGCTGAGGCCTGGATTTTCAGGCTGTTAAGGAGCCAAGATCCATGGACCTTGCCAGCCTGATAATACCAGGCCACAGCAGTCTGCATATCTTGGCTGATTAACAAAAATAGGGGATCCCCTCGAAAAAAATTGGCGTGGGGTCCCCCTATTTTTGTTAACCAGCCAGATGAAGCAGACTGCTGAGGCCTGGTTTTTCAGGCTGGTAAGGATCCAATATCCATGGACCTTGCAAGCCTGATAATACCAGGCCACAGCAGTCTGCTTAGCTTGGCTGGTTAACAAAAATAGGGGATCCCCTCGAAAAAAAAACGGCGTAGGGGTCCCCCTATTTTTGTTAACCAGCCAAGTAAAATGCAGACTGCTGCGGCCTGGTATTAAAAGACTGTCAAGGCCCATGGATTTTGGCCCTCAACAGCCTGATAATACCAGGCTACAGCAGCCCCACATTTGGCGCATCAAAAGATGTGCCAATTGTGGCACTTTACCCGGCTCTTCCCACTGCCCTGTAGCGGTGGCAAGTGGGGTAATAAGGGGTTAATGTCACCGTTGATTGCACGGTGACAATAAGCCCAGTTAATAATGGAGAGGTGTCAATAAGACACCGATCCATTATTAATCCCAAAGTTTTTAAATGTATAAAAAAAAGACACAGCAAGAAAAAAGTATTTTAATGAAATAAAAGAGACAACACAGTTTTCATTAATTTTATTATACACTCATTCCTGCGACGCCATCGATCTCCTGTAAAAAAGAAAAAAAACAAAACAACAGTATACCACCTGTCCGACGCAGTCCATAGTAACGACAGTCCCACGACGATCCAGCTCTGCTACATCGCAATGACAGGCAGAGCCTGTCATCTCGACGCAGCACAGCTGATTACCTGCTTCCCCGGCGGTGACGTCATCGGACTGACTGCTTTACGGCCGGGATTACCCAGCAGTCACTGCAGTTATCGCGAGAAACTGCATGTGACCGTCGGGGAAAGATGATGGCGGCCATCAAGCAGTCCAGCCCGTGACCGCCGGAGATCTTCTGCCAGGTAAGTGCCGCTGACTCCTGACAGACCCGACCGACGGACACTGACAGTGACAGTGACAAATCCGATTCCGGTATCCGATAAGACGAAAATATGGAACTATCGAAAGTCCGATAGAGCTAATATCGGCCGATACCCGATACTTGCGGTATCGTATCGCTCAACACTAGTGACAATCGCAGCATGCTGCGATTGCAATCGCACATATAAAACGGACCACAAAAAATCGATGGTGGGACCTACTCCATAGATTAACATTGGTCCGACTGCAATGCGATATTTCATCGCTTTGCAGTCGTACGATTTTGTTGCCAGTGTGACCCCGGCCTCAGAGTTAGGATAGTCCCAATTAGGGTCACTGTGAAGTGTTGGGATTGCTTTAGCATTTTAGTAATCATAGAATCATAGAATGGTAGAGTTGGAAGGGACCTCCTGGGCCATCTGGTCCAACCCCTGCTCTAAGCAGGATTCTCTAAATCATCCCAGACAGATGTCTGTCCAGCCTCTGTTTGAAGACTTCCATTGAAGGAGAACTCACCACCTCTCGTGGCAGCCTGTTCGACTCCTTGATCACCCTAACTGTCAAAAAGTTTTTTCTAATATCTAATCTGTGTCTCCTCCCATTCAGTTTCATCCCATTGCTTCTAGTCTTTCCTTGTGCAAATGAGAATAAAGATGATCCTTCTACAATGTGACAGCCCTTGAGATATTTGTAGACAGCTATTAAGTCTCCTCTCAGTCTTCTTTTTTGCAAGCTAAACATTCCCAAATCCTGCAACCGTTCCTCATAGGACATGGTTTGCAGACCGGTCACCATTCTGGTGGCTCTCCTTTGAACTTGCTCCAGTTTGTTGATGTCTTTTTTAAAATGTGGTGCCCAAAACTGGACATAGTATTCCAGATGAGGTCTGACCAAAGAGGAGTAGAGGGCAATAATGACCTCACGTGATCTAGACTGTATGCTTCTGTTGATACATCCTAGAATTGTATTTGCCTTTTTTGCTGCTGCATCACACTGTTGACTTATGTTCAGTCTGTGATCAATTAGTACATATCAAAAAACTGACCGGCACATCCAAACATAGATTCAGTGTGAACAGGTGCTAAACCTAGAGTCACCAACTCATATACGTACAAGAAAAAAAAAGAAAAAAAGGTAGCACACTGTAGCGCTATAGCTTGCAAACACGAAATATGAAAAATATGAAAAATGAATTGCATCATTACCTTAGAAATATGAAAAATTGAGAAGTCTTAGCGCATAAGATGGCCAAATTATGCGAGCCTGATAGCCACGTCAAGGCTCCTCTCGTATATCAGGTCCTAACTAATGCCTATCCTCGCTTTAGAAAAGTCTGTCTGCATGGGAACATATGAGTCCTCTCTTCAGACTAAAATCTACATCTCTGTGGAGGGGTGATGAACCTGTTGTAATTAAAAAGCCTGTGACCACCAGGTGGAGTGCTCAGGTAGAAGGTAAATGAATACATATCAAAAAACTGACCGGCACATCCAAACATAGATTCAGTGTGAACAGGTGCTAAACCTAGAGTCACCAACTCATATACGTACAAGAAAAAAAGGTAGCACACTGTAGCGCTATAGCTTGCAAACACGAAATATGAAAAATATGAAAAATGAATTGCATCATTACCTTAGAAATATGAAAAATTTAGAAGTCTTAGCGCATAAGATGGCCAAATTATGCGAGCCTGATAGCCACATCAAGGCTCCTCTCGTATATCAGGTCCTAACTAATGCCTATCCTCGCTTTAGAAAAGTCTGTCTGCATGGGAACATATGAGTCCTCTCTTCAGACTAAAATCTACATCTCTGTGGAGGGGTGATGAACCTGTTGTAATTAAAAAGCCTGTGACCACCAGGTGGAGTGCTCAGGTAGAAGGTAAATGAATACATATCAAAAAACTGACCGGCACATCCAAACATAGATTCAGTGTGAACAGGTGCTAAACCTAGAGTCACCAACTCATATACGTACAAGAAAAAAAGGTAGCACACTGTAGCGCTATAGCTTGCAAACACGAAATATGAAAAATATGAAAAATGAATTGCATCATTACCTTAGAAATATGAAAAATTGAGAAGTCTTAGCGCATAAGATGGCCAAATTATGCGAGCCTGATAGCCACGTCAAGGCTCCTCTCGTATATCAGGTCCTAACTAATGCCTATCCTCACTTTAGAAAAGTCTGTCTGCATGGGAACATATGAGTCCTCTCTTCAGATAAAATCTACATCTCTGTGGAGGGGTGATGAACCTGTTGTAATTAAAAAGCCTGTGACCACCAGGTGGAGTGCTCAGGTAGAAGGTAAATGAATACATATCAAAAAACTGACCGGCACATCCAAACATAGATTCAGTGTGAACAGGTGCTAAACCTAGAGTCACCAACTCATATACGTACAAGAAAAAAAGGTAGCACACTGTAGCGCTATAGCTTGCAAACACGAAATATGAAAAATATGAAAAATGAATTGCATCATTACCTTAGAAATATGAAAAATTGAGAAGTCTTAGCGCATAAGATGGCCAAATTATGCGAGCCTGATAGCCACGTCAAGGCTCCTCTCGTATATCAGGTCCTAACTAATGCCTATCCTCGCTTTAGAAAAGTCTGTCTGCATGGGAACATATGAGTCCTCTCTTCAGACTAAAATCTACATCTCTGTGGAGGGGTGATGAACCTGTTGTAATTAAAAAGCCTGTGACCACCAGGTGGAGTGCTCAGGTAGAAGGTAAATGAATACATATCAAAAAACTGACCGGCACATCCAAACATAGATTCAGTGTGAACAGGTGCTAAACCTAGAGTCACCAACTCATATACGTACAAGAAAAAAAGGTAGCACATAATTTGGCCATCTTATGCGCTAAGACTTCTCAATTTTTCATATTTCTAAGGTAATGATGCAATTCATTTTTCATATTTTTCATATTTCGTGTTTGCAAGCTATAGCGCTACAGTGTGCTACCTTTTTTTCTTGTACGTATATGAGTTGGTGACTCTAGGTTTAGCACCTGTTCACACTGAATCTATGTTTGGATGTGCCGGTCAGTTTTTTGATATGTATTCATTTACCTTCTACCTGAGCACTCCACCTGGTGGTCACAGGCTTTTTAATTACAACAGGTTCATCACCCCTCCACAGAGATGTAGATTTTAGTCTGAAGAGAGGACTCATATGTTCCCATGCAGACAGACTTTTCTAAAGCGAGGATAGGCATTAGTTAGGACCTGATATACGAGAGGAGCCTTGACGTGGCTATCAGGCTCGCATAATTTGGCCATCTTATGCGCTAAGACTTCTCAATTTTCATATTTCTAAGGTAATGATGCAATTCATTTTTCATATTTTTCATATTTCGTGTTTGCAAGCTATAGCGCTACAGTGTGCTACCTTTTTTTCTTGTGTGATCAATTAGTATACCCAAGTCTTTTTCACATGTGCTGTTACTTAGCCCTATTCCTCCCATTTTGTATATGCTTTTTTATTTTTATTGCCCAGATGTAGTACTTTGCATTTTTCCCTGTTAAAAACCATTCTGTTAGTTGCTGCCCACTGCTCCAGTTTATTTATATCTTTCTGAATCCTCTCTCTCTCTTCTCTAGTATTAGCTACCCCTCCTAGCTTTGTGTCATCAGCAAATTTGATCAGTTTACCCTCAATTCCTTCATCTAAATCATTGATAAAGATGTTGAACAATACAGGGCCCAAAACAGAGCCTTGTGGTACCCCACTTGAGACATTCTTCCAACTGGATGTGCAGCCATTTACGACCACTCTTTGAGTCCGATCACTAAGCCAGTTATGAATCCACCTTACAGTTGCCTTGTCCATTCCATACTTAGTCATTTTTTCAATAAGTATTGTGTGAGATACTTTGTCAAATGCTTTGCTGAAGTCAAGATATACTATATCTACAGCATTTCCCTGATCCACCCAGTCAGTGATTCTGTCATAGAAGGAAATTAAGTTAGTCTGACATGACTTATTAGTTACAAACCCATGCTGACTCTGTTTAATCACTTCATTCTTATGCAGGTACTTACATACATGTTATTTAATAATTTGTTCAAAGATTTTTCCTGGAATAGAAGTCAGACTCACCGGCCTTTAGTTCCCTGGGTCCACCTTCTTCCCCTTTTTGAAGATAGGAACAACATTTGCTCTTCTCCAGTCTTCTGGGACTTCTTCTGTTCTCCAAGAATTTTCAAAGATTATGGACAGTGGTTCAAGAATTTCTTCTGCTATCTCCTTCAGTATTCTGAAAATTAAGTTAACTAAGTACCTTATATTATTTTTATGCACTATTGCTGTTTATCTGTTTACTGCAGGGTACTTACTTATTATGTTTATGTCTTTGTTTCTTTTTTCTGTTCAGTGGCTAGTCTGAATGCATACCAGTTTGCATCCCAGTTCATTTCTTTAGGTTTTTTTTAGGTGAGGAATATTGTTTATTATTTTAATTCATTTGCAGGGGACATTGGCTTCAGTGGACTGGGCGATGATGTGAGTATGGTTTAATTTAGAGTCAATAAAGAAGTCTGTGTCATTATTTCAAATAAAGGACTTTATTCTGGGTGTGTATTTTTTTATACAATATCACTATGAGGTTAGTATTGGGGGAGTCTTATAAACGCCATTCCATTACAAACCTCTGCACTCGATGTCACAGGACAATTCAAAGGTGAAATCAACCCCACAAATATGAATTCCACTTGCCACCAAGGCAAGTGGGAAGAGCGGGGCAAAGCTCCAAAAACTGCCTCCATTTCTGAGTGACTGTGGGCTGCTATTTTTAGGTTGGGGAGCCAGTATTCATGGCTCTTTACCAGCCTGAAAATACTAGCCCCCAGCTGTCAGCTCCAGCTTGGCTGGTTGTGAAAAATGGGGGCCTCATGCCGTTTTTCAAAATTATTTATTTAAAGGTTAAGAAAAGAACAAAATTACTCTTTAAAGAGAATCTGACAGTAGGATCAACCCTCCTAAGGTGTTTATATAAGCACACAGTTCATAGGAAGCTGGATAAAATGATACATTGATGTTTTATTCCAGAGAAATTCACATTCTTATATGTAAATGAGCTATTCAAGACTATGGGCCGGATTTTGATATGCATGAGAAACTGCCTCCTGAGCTTATTTTACATGAAGGAGGAGTTATCAGTGTGATATGTAATGGATGCTCTCTACTCTCCTGATCTCACTGCAGAGCTGTATGTGATTATATCTGACACATCTGCAGCAGCCAGTGTTGCAATACAATAGAGCAAAGTTCAGTACTACTGTTCTGTATGAGGCTGGTTTTACATTAGCGTTTTTTAGCGCAGCACACCTGCACATGCGCTCATGCTCCCCTATATTTAACATGGGGGCGCATTGTCTTGCGTTTGTTTGCGTTTTCGTGCACATGCGTTTTTTCAAAGCATGCGTCTAGTCGCGCCTGATGCAATATGTTGCATTTTTGGGTCCGTCGAAAGGCGTAAAAAAAACGCATACGTTCGCTTGCGCACAAAATGCGTAAAAACAAATGTGAGACAGTGAGAATATGTGGGTTAGATGGGGTGTATATTTCACCTGGGTGCTTTGCTGACTGGTATAAGGGAGGTGTATGGCTTTGTAGACCTGGTGGTAGAGAAAGGTCATTACACCTTCCACTCAGTGCATACTTGCAGCTCAAACCTGTAACCACTTAGCTGTTAATTAAGAAGCCAGAAATAGGTGTCTGGAAACACAGTCAGAGAGCTCATTCAGTCTGGACAAGGGGTCCAGGCACAGAAGGTGTCTCCAAGAGTGTGAGAGCTGTCTTCAGCCTGGACACAGAGAGGTGTTCTGGCACAAGGAAGCAGTCTCTGTGAGAATCCATGCGGATAAGCCAAGAGTGTTAGAGCTGTCTTCAGCCTGGACACAGAGAGGTGTCCTGGCACAAGGAAGCAGTCTCTGTGAGCATGCATGCTGATGATTACTGAAGAGGAGGGGAGCCATCTCAGTCTGGGTTAGATGTACCCCGGACACAGGAGTGTCTCTGTGAACCTCCATGCTGATGATTACCGAAGAGGAGGGGAGCCGTCTCAGTCTGGGTGCAGGAAGGACCCCGGACACAGGAGTGTCTCTGTGAACCTCCAGCATAATGACTACTGAATAGGAGTGGATCTTTCTCAAGTCTGGAAGTCGTGTGGACCTTCAGACATAAGGAGGAGTATCTGGGAGACTCCATACTGGTAACATATATCATATGTGTTGTTTTGGGCACAGACTGATAGAGTCTGGGTTCCTGATAGAAAGGGACATTATATAAGTGTAATTAGTGGCTAGACAAGCCCAGGTCTTTTGTTTATGCTTTGTTTTATCTGTGTGCTGTGGACTTTAATAAAACTGGTTGCGGCCAGTTTTTACCATAATTGCTGTCTGAATGAACTGTTTCCATGCCATTCTGTCTACCCAGACAGCGAATCTCAGAGCTATATCCCTGGAAATGCTACAATTGGTGGAGAATGCTTGGGCAGCGCAGGGCCTGGTACAGTTAGTGCTGGAGTGTGCATGCAGCACAGTGGCAAGAGACAGCATTAAAGGTGAAGTCTATTGAAATAGCAACAGAGGAAAAAAAAGTGTGTCAGCAGAAACGTCTATTGGAAGCAGTCTTAAAGAGACAGTAGCCCTAATAGACTTTGCAAAGAAAAAAAAAAAAGGTGTTTGCACAGCAAGCTGAATTTGTTGTAGAAATGACTGTGGTGTGTGCTGTGGCTCGTGGGGTCACAAGGTGACAAGCGGCTGGCTTGACTCGTGGGGTCACGAAGGTGACAAGCGGCAAGACAGCGCAGCGTGCAAGTCTTCTCGTGGGAGGAGCTACAGGGACTTGCAGCAAGAGGTTCCGCAGGAGCTGCAGTAACAGCCACAGCGGCTTATGAGCCACATCTGAAGGTGTTGGTGGTTGTGGCTGCAACGGGAGCGGCGGCAGTTTCAGCCGGAGCTGGTGTGGTGCAATCAGACAGTGTGAACTAAGTCACACAGACTCTTAAAGGGCCAGTAACAGCCCAAAAGAGATAAACTTGTATGGGGTGGTGTCCCTAGGGAGGGGGCGTGGCCTAAAAGGGCGGTAACACACCCGCAGGGATGGTACGCAAAAAGGGGGTGGAGTGTCCCAACAGAAAAGGGGAGGTGCTGACAAACTGTTGCCCGGCGCAAATGGGTTATCGGTGTCCAGTCTGCCTTATGAATTATCCACCAGGCACACTCCTAAGGGGGTGTGCCTTACAGATAAACACTGAAGACGCGGTGGGTCTGGTCGACTCGGAAAGCCCGGTGACGCTAGTGAGGGGTATACCTGAGGGATGGCAGCTGACCGGTAGAAAGATCGGGGTCACTTGCATCCATGGGACACTAGGGAATATCCAGTGGCCAGACTGATCTTTGATGTTGGCTGCGACACTGAGGTACAGGATGTCGCTGTAGACCCAAATTTGTCATGTCCAGTAGTTATAGGTCAGGACTTTAAACTACTCTCCGGTTTATGGGACAGAGGAGTTTCTAGGCAGCAAGAGGGAGGCCTTGCTACTGTTGGGGTGGCAGAAAGTGGGACAGTGACTCCTTCCCAAACTGACGGATCTAACCAACTCGGTGACATAGCCGACGGTGACACCAGAAGAAAGGGTGCGTCTGCCCAACTTACTGACATGTCACCTGAAGTGTATGACGGACGAAACTGATAATAATGTGATAGTTAACATGTCTGGAACGGACACCCAGTTAGAGGGTAACTGGGGGATTAACTGATACAGGGGGATGTGACTTAGACTCTGCAGGTGACTGTGACTCTAATGGAGAGAGGGAGTCCAGTAATGAAGGGCCCCACAAGGAGAAGAAGTCCTCCCGTCGCCGGAAACGTAAAGGGCGCAAAGAGCGTGAGCCCCTTGCACCCAGTAAGGAGGTCAATGAGGAAGAACCTCTTGGAAAAAAATTAGAGTGTGTGGAGCTCTCTGAAGATACAAAGGACAGTGGTAATGATGGTGTGTCATCTGATGACAATAAAGCAACCAGTGCCAATGAGGAAGGCACGGTAGCCGAGAAGATTGAGAGTCCTGAGAAGAAAGCTGATGCGGACCTTACAGCCGGACAGAAGATGGCATCTGAAGATGTTTTACAGTTGGCCAATGCCCTGGCGAAGACTAAGGTGAAAGAAGAAGAGCTGAGCTTTGAAGGCAGGACTCTGATACTAAATACCGCACAAGGAGGTGCTGATGAAAATGAGAAGCTATTAATGTATCGTGGGGGTCTACATCAGGCTGAAATAAAGACCCTGAGAGAACATGTGGAACAAGAAAAAGCTCTGAGACAAACTGCTGAGCAAAGAGTGGATGAGCTAGAGAATGAAGTCTCTGAGCTCAGAGGTCACTTGGTAAAGTGGCAAAGTGTGAATAAGACCATAAGGGAAGATGTGGAAATGCTCAGAGAAGCAGTAAGAGGTCTTCTGCAGAAGGAGAAGTTGCGGGTTGAAGACGCAAAGCGGCCATGCCCATGTGATGATCAGGCGGAGGTGCCAGTATCTATCTTGGCAAGGAGCCTTGAAGAAGCTAAAATTCAGGAGGGTCTTGAGCAAAGAACTGAACAAGACACTCATCTGGTCGTGGCAGATCTCTTGGAGGAACGGTCCGAGGTAAACCAGGAAGAGAAGGAGACTTCACTCTTCAAGTGTGTGGTACAAGTACCTGAAGACATGCGAGAAGCCTGTGCCAGTGAGGGTGTGCATGAGGCCTTTAAGAAGGCAGTAAAAGCCTATAGTGTGAATTGGGCACCAGAGACGAACCAGTTGGTGATCCTGGCAGAGGGAGAAGACACAGAGAAGCTGGTGGCTCTCCTGAAGGATATGCATCTGCAGTGTCTTCACGCAAAACAGATGATTATGTTAAGTAACATGAAAGCCGCTCACCGTCTGGAGCAGGCCAAGGAAGATCAAAATCGGCTGGGTTTGGCAGAAGAGGTAATTCCAGTACCCAGAAATTTGGTGGGGAGAATCGTCGGAAGACTTGGAAAAGTGATGCAGGAAATGGTGGATAGATCCGGTGTAAGGAGAGTGAGGATTCCAGCTGATGGCGAGATCAAGGTGGCTGGAGAAGATATGGTTCCGTTCATTAGTGTCGGCTCGGTGGAGAGCCTGAAGAACATCCGAACGCTCCTGGAGTATCGAATAACATACCTACGAGAAGTAGAGCAGCTGATTTCAGTAAGAAAGCAGATAAAGGAACAGCTGCATGAGGTAAAACGAAGATGGCAACTGCTTCCAGCCCAAGATATAGAGAGACAAGAGGCCTCTCTAGGGACTGGTAGTAGACGGGCTGAAACACTGAGGGGTAAAAATGACGATCCGGTTAGCTCAGGGCTGAGTGACCTATGGGTAAGACCCGGTGGCGGACGAAAAGACAGAGAGTCAGACTCAGAACTACCAGTAAGTTTGACTGGACGATGGACTCATGACCGCAACGACGGTAGGAGTCAGTTCGGGAAAGAAAGGTCGGGTGAGGTGACACCGACACAAGGACAAGGCCAACGTTCTGACCGCTGGGGCGGGAGAGGCCTAACAAAGAGGTGATATTGCATAGTGCCCAAAATCAACTGAGACGGGGTGACTGGCAGAGACGACCGAGAAGGATCTCTGGTCGGGTAACAAGTGTTCAACCCCACAAGTTTGAACAGAGGGGGCACTGTGTATGGCCCTCGGGATATGCATGGAGGCATGTGATGGATGGACGGTATGTATCGCAGAGGTGGGTGGCCCTGTGATGGAAGCCTGGATATATTTTGGTTCAGCAGATCTACTGCTGAGACTTGTGCTATACATTGGGAGGCTTCCAGGTGACTTGGAGAGCTGGGCGGGTCCAGTCACCTACAAACCCACCTAAGGGGTATGTGTCTAAATACCTAGGATAAAGCTGTATGCAGAGGGGACGGATGGCTAATGCAGCGTTGGCTGGCATTCATTTAATGGATCAGTATGTCTGTTTTGACTGTCCAGGTTCCTTCTCCTCAGTTGACTGGTCACATGACTGTGACATCACACAGTGTGTGTGTGTGTGTGTGTGTGTGTAAGGGTATAGAAACCCTGCTTAATGGAAGATAAAGATGAAGATGATGTGGGCCATGACTTGAGCTGTGTTCACTGTCTCTTGAGGTTTGTTGACCAGTCCTCCGGTCTGGATGACCAGCCCTCCGGTCTGGAGAAGAGGGGGGGATATGTGAGACAGTGAGAATATGTGGGTTAGATGGGGTGTATATTTCACCTGGGTGCTTTGCTGACTGGTATAAGGGAGGTGTATGGCTTTGTAGACCTGGTGGTAGAGAAAGGTCATTACACCTTCCACTCAGTGCATACTTGCAGCTCAAACCTGTAACCACTTAGCTGTTAATTAAGAAGCCAGAAATAGGTGTCTGGAAACACAGTCAGAGAGCTCATTCAGTCTGGACAAGGGGTCCAGGCACAGAAGGTGTCTCCAAGAGTGTGAGAGCTGTCTTCAGCCTGGACACAGAGAGGTGTTCTGGCACAAGGAAGCAGTCTCTGTGAGAATCCATGCGGATAAGCCAAGAGTGTTAGAGCTGTCTTCAGCCTGGACACAGAGAGGTGTCCTGGCACAAGGAAGCAGTCTCTGTGAGCATGCATGCTGATGATTACTGAAGAGGAGGGGAGCCATCTCAGTCTGGGTTAGATGTACCCCGGACACAGGAGTGTCTCTGTGAACCTCCATGCTGATGATTACCGAAGAGGAGGGGAGCCGTCTCAGTCTGGGTGCAGGAAGGACCCCGGACACAGGAGTGTCTCTGTGAACCTCCAGCATAATGACTACTGAATAGGAGTGGATCTTTCTCAAGTCTGGAAGTCGTGTGGACCTTCAGACATAAGGAGGAGTATCTGGGAGACTCCATACTGGTAACATATATCATATGTGTTGTTTTGGGCACAGACTGATAGAGTCTGGGTTCCTGATAGAAAGGGACATTATATAAGTGTAATTAGTGGCTAGACAAGCCCAGGTCTTTTGTTTATGCTTTGTTTTATCTGTGTGCTGTGGACTTTAATAAAACTGGTTGCGGCCAGTTTTTACCATAATTGCTGTCTGAATGAACTGTTTCCATGCCATTCTGTCTACCCAGACAGCGATCTCAGAGCTATATCCCCTGGAAATGCTACACAAAGTATTGCAGTCTATGGGAACGCAGGCATGTGCATGGACTTGCGCACGCCTGCGTTTGCATACGCATGCATTTTCAGCGTAAACATGTCTAGACAGCTGGTTTCACATTAGCGTTTTTGTGTGCAGCGCATCTGCACAAGCGTTCATGCACCCCTATGTTAATCATGGGGGCGCATGGTCTTGCGTTTGCATGCGTTTTTATATGCATTTCCACTTGCGCATGATGCGCAGCTCAAAAAGACGCTAATGTGAAATTAGCCTTAGTCACATGTTTCACACTGGTAATGTCCTCTTTCATTAAAAGTAAGCTTTTGAGGCAGATTCTCATGCAGATCAGTGTCTGGCTCATTGCCTGGAACAGCTTATTTACATATAAGAAAAAAATGGATATCACTGGAATTAAACATCAGATAGCAGATATCAAGGTATCATTTTCTTCAGCTTCCTATGACCTACTTGCCCATATAGTATGCTTAGTTGGGATTGATCCTACTGATACATTCCCTTTAAGAGAAGAGTATATATTTAACCTCTTAACGACCACCGATACGCCTTTTAATGGTGAAGAAGCCAATGCGTAACGCACATTGGGGTTTGGTCACTGCCCAGCACCAGGTAATATCACACATTTATGCTTATACTCTGCTATCTCCTTGGTGCTTTTCTGCTTAAATTGTGTCTTCAATATCTATATCTACTGAGATTTATCACCACTAGGCAATTCAATATCTATGTAAGTTATGTTTATTGTCAAATGAAACTCAAGCTTCATTTTTTATCCTTGGATAGGGTAGCACCTTTGTCTGTGGGTGTTCCAATGTTTCAGCATGGCATGACTCTGTGGATTATAGTTATTACCCCTACTATTCGGACTACTTTTTTCCTTGGTGCTGTGCTCGGAAAATCTCGGGGTCTCGGCTACCGGGGGAGAACATGATCAGGACCGATTTTTACGGTCCCCTGTCACGTGATCGCTATTATTCACCAAATAACGCTAATCACAAAAAAAAGTCAGATTTACAAATCATTTCTCACTCCTCTGATATGATCGAGCATATCAGAGAAAAGAGCAATGTTGTCCCCCGAGTACCACCAATACCTCTGCTATCCCTTGCCTGTCATGCTCCATCCCCCAGCTCTCCACATCCTCTTCCTGAAAGAAATTGGCAGTCGCATGGGCCCGGCAACAATAGGAAATTTTTCCTATTGGTTCCTTTTGATCACTGTAATAGACCCAACACAGTGATAAAAATAAAATAAAATAGTAAATCAAACCCCCCTTTGTCACCCCTTAGATAAATAAAAATAAAAAAATTAAAAAATTTAATGTTTTCCATTCTTTTCAGTTAAGGTTAGGGTTAGGTAAAGGTTATGTTAGTGTTAAGGGTATGCCACACTAAACAATATCGCTAACGAGATCGCTAAAAAACGTCACTATTTAGCGATCCCGTTAGCGATATTGTTCAGTGCGGCAGCTTCCAGCGACGAGCTTCCTGCTGTGATCTCGCTCGTCGCTGACATCGTTCCGGACCCTATTTTATCGTCGGCGCTCCGCTGGGTAAGTATTATCGCTGAATGTGGCACCTTTTTGTGAACAATGTGCGACCTCATTAACGATGCATTAGTCAGCGGCGGAGGCGGGACTTTGTTTTCTTTCATTAACGCCCTTCAGCTCCGATTGGTGACCACAAACATCACCTCAGCTATAATAACTGCGCCTCCATCCATTGTTTCCAGAGCACTTTGTGGATGATTCCAACTGTGCTTTGTGCGTTTTTGTGAGGATAGTATCGCGTGTCGGTGTTTTGCGATCATATTTGTGGCGCAGTGGTGGGTTTTGCGATCCTGTCTGAGTCGTTAGAGCACCATCCATCCCCATTTGGATTTGGATCTTTGGGATATTTGGATTTGGATTCAAGGTACATATTGTTTGTGATGTTGTGATGTTTTGATATTGTTTTTTGACCTTATTTTTTTTTTTTCGTCCTCTGCTTTATTGCTTTTACACCCCTAACCTTATTTATTTATTTATTTATTTATTTATTTTTTTTCGTCTGCTTTATTTATTTTACACCCCAGACTTTATTTATTTTTTTCTTTTTTTTTTTTTATATATTTATTTTACACCCCTGACTTTATTTATTTATTTTTTTTTTTTTGCTTTATTTATTTTACACCCCTCACCATTTTAGACATTTGTAAACTGTATAAACTGAAAAGTTTATTTTTTTTTTTGTTATATAATTTTTATTTATTCTTTATTTTATTCTGTTTAAACACTTTAGTAATAGTAATTAATTAGTCATTAACTTTTCTCTTCTTTACCGTACAGGTTGCACATAATGAACCTGTCCACCGCGGAGCGTGTGATTGTGGCAGTTGCACTATCTATGGAGGCAGATCGTCAGGAAGAGGCGCGGGTGGAAGAGAGGCGCTCCAAGCGAAAGCGTCGCATGTGGACCAGAGAATGGCTGGAGCAGAGGTCCAGATTCACCCACATGCATCTAGTGAGGGAGTTGCAGGAGAAGAATCCGCAGGATTTCCGGAATTATCTACGGATGTCGGAGGATTCATTCAAGCTCCTACTGGAAGCTGTGAGGCCACTCATTGAACGGCAGGATACCCGGATGCGTGCAGCTGTTTCAGCAGAGGAACGTTTGGCAGTAACGCTGCGATTTCTGGCAACCGGACGTTCCATGAAGGATTTGCAATATTCTGCTGCAATTTCTCGGTCGCTGCTTGGAGAACTAATTCCGGAGACATGCAACGCCATCGTCCGCAGTTTACGGAGCTACATGCCATTTCCAAAATCAGTGGCGGAATGGCAAATTATTGCCTCTGATTTTGAACGGATTTGGCAGTTCCCAAACTGTGGTGGTGCCTTGGATGGCAAACATGTGCGGATCACGCAACCAGCCAAAAGCGGATCCTTTTTTCATAATTACAAGGGCTACTTCAGCGTGATCCTCATGGCCCTTGTTAATGCCAATTATGAATTTATTGACGTTAATGTTGGCATTAATGGAAGGGTTTCTGACGGTGGCGTTTTGGAGCACACAAGTTTTGGTGATCGGTTGTTTAATAATAAACTTAACTTGCCAACCAACATGGACACCACCGCCAACCTAAACTTTGTGTTTGTGGGTGATGAAGCCTTCCCCCTTCATGAGCATCTTGTGAAACCGTACCCACAAAAGACTTTGACAGGGGAAAGGCGGATTTTTAACTACAGACTGTCTAGGGCACGGCGCGTTGTGGAGAATGCCTTTGGCATAATGGCCAACCGCTTCAGGGTTTTCCACACTCCAATCAACATGAAGCTGGAATCCATAGACTCTGTGGTGTTGGCCTGTTGTGTGCTGCACAATTTTCTAAGAAAACGCGATGCTGGTACTTACAGTCCGCCAGGATTCATGGACTCGGACAACAATGGTGACGTGGTGCTCGGAGAATGGCGTGACAATGATCCCGCTATTGCAGGCCTTCAACCTGTCAATCAAGGCAGGAGCAAGGACAATGCGAAGGCCGGCCGAGACAAGTACTGCCAGTACTTTAATGGGCCTGGTGCAGTGAGTTGGCAGCATCAGGTCTAGTTTGATTTTGAGAATGTTTTACTTTACCCTTTTTTTAACAATGTTTTGATAATAAAATATTTTTATTTTAAAAATGCATTCGTGTTTTTTTCAATTATTTTACCAATATGGGAGAAGGGCTAATGATGGGTGAGATGTGGGGAGGGAGTAATGGGGATGGCAACGAGACATGTTACCAGCTGCTGTAGTTTTTAAAATCTTTTCAAAGGCTTTTTTTTTTCCCTATTTTTTGTTATACATTGTATCTACTTGTCACACACGTGCTCATGGGAGTACCATCAGTCATAGGAGTTAATTATTACAAAAAATAAAGAAAAAAGTTTCAAATATTTTCAATTATTTTAAGGGCCTATGGTCTCACTAGCGTTCAAACATTATAATTATATATAACAGATAATACACCACAGCTGCATCTATAAAGTTTAAATATATAATATATATATTATAGTCATATATGAAAGGTTAAAAAATTGTTATACATATATTTGAAAATTCTTGGGAGGTAAAGGTCAACATTCACCAGGGAATCAGCTATTCACAGATATGCGACGTCATTGTGATCGCAATGTGACCACACAAGTAAACATGCATACAGATCTGCAAAAAGCCATTGTGATTTGCAAGGGGATTAGCGAGCCCCAGCCATCAAAATATACGAGGCTATTGTGATCGCTATTTGACTACCCACGCTATTCAAAAAGCCATTGTGACTTGCAAAGGGGATTAGCGAGCCCCAGCCATCAAGATATGCGATGTTATTGTGATCGCTATTTGACTACTCACGCTATGCAAAAAGCCATTGTGACTTGCAAAGGGGATTAGCGAGCCCCAGCCATCAAGATATGCTATGTTATTGTGATCGCTATTTGACTACTCACGCTATGCAAAAAGCCATTGTGACTTTGCAAAGGGGATTAGCGAGCCCCAGCCATCAAGATATGCGATGTTATTTGGATCGCTATTTGACACTGCAACTACACATGCAAACATGCAAAAAGCCATTTGTGATTTGCTAGATTGTCACGATCCCCAGCCATAAAGACATGACACGCCATTGTGATCGCCTACCTTGGAACAGTGGTATTGCGATTGCAACAGCATTTCATATCTGTGCTTCTGCCGCATGGCTGCTGCGGTTACTTTTCAATCGCAAAAACCCCGTTTAGCGTCGCGGTGCGGTCGCACGTAACGTGCGCACGCTGTGACGTCATGGCGCTGGCGTCGCCCAATGCTCTGTTGTTTGTGATGGCGGCAATGGCGGCGAGACAGCGCGGGCCCAAATGGGCTGATGAAGAGGTCCGTTATCTGATTAAGAAGACGGACCTCTGGGACTACCACTGCAGGCTACCTGTGGCACATCCAATGCGCCACAAAAGGTTATGCCTGCAGAGGATCCAGCGGGGCCTGCAGAGGAGATTTAATGTCTGTCGTACAAGAGCACAGATCAGGAAGAAGCTGGCGGACCTGCGATATCGCTCACGCGAGAGGGTCGCCAGCATCCGGGCCCAGCTCCGCAGGCCTCTGAGTGAGTATTGATGAGGGTATCTGGATAGGTTATGTTTTGTGGGGTAGGCTACTTTCACACTTGCATTTTTTAGCGATGCGTTTCGAGCGCACAAGTAGCGCATTAAAAAAACGCATGCAAACGCTTATAAACGCTGCGATATTTAGTCGCATCAGCATGCGCATTTTGACAAAAAAAAACAGCGTTTGTCTGCGATTTCATGCGTTTTTGCATGCTTTTGGGTTGTTTTGGCGCATGCGTTGTCTATGTGTCACATTTCTATCATCTCTGCCTCCATTATCTCTGCCTCCATCATCTGTCTCCATCATCTCTGGCTCCATCATCTCTGGCTCCATCATCTCTGTCTCCATCATCTCTGGCTCTATCATCTCTGTCTCAATCATCTCTTTTTTTTTTTTTTTTGACCGGAAAAAAAATTGCAACATGTAGCGTCTAGCGCGTATGCGTTCACACCGGGAAAATGCGCAGCGCACGACAAACGCAGATGAACGCGTGCAAGCGCTAAACCCTGCGCCCGCCATGTTAAAGATAGGGAACATTGCGCATGCGTCCGATAGCGCAAGATGCGCTGCGACAAAAAACGCAAGTAGCCTTATCTACCTATATCAATGCACCCGCAGTGATGGGAGTACCGACAGTGATAGGGCAAGGCAGTGAAGGGAGTACCAGTCGTGAGGGGGTTTACAGGCATAGATGGAAGTACTGGCAGTAACGGGTTAGTAGAAGGATTATTTGACTGAATTGTATATTTTATTTACAGCACCACCTTCACCAGCTGCTGCGGCTACCCCTCCACCTCCATCTCCTTCCCCGCTACCCCTCCACCTCCATCTCCGGCTACCCCTCCACCACCATCCTCACCACACCTCTCCATCCCTTCAGCCCCTTCCCTGGCAGCAACCCCCCCTCCACAGTCGGGGTCAAGCACCTCACCTTCCATTGCCTTCTCTCCAGCATCATCCCGTCACACGGATGCAGGCTCCCCATCAGGTAATTAACGCACATTATATAAGCGTCAGACATGTTTGAGAACTTTGTAAGGTCTTATGTGTAATGGCTGTTGTAATATAAAAAATTTTTTCTGTGTTTCCCTAGCCGGCGGACCAACAGGTTCTGGGTGGGCAGTGAGCGGGTCGTCTGACGACAACCGTAAGTGTTAATTAACATAACATGTACATGTTGATGTTGCAACAGAATTCACTATTAACTGTTACCTTTACCTCCACAGAAATCCCGACTGCCCAGGACCTGTTGGTATCCCACCGCCGGCTGATGACGGAAGTGAGCAGCGCTGTGGCAGCGATGCAAACTGCGGTGGCAGCGCTGCAAAGAACGATGGGAGCTCTGCATCAACACGGGATGATGCTGGAGAGGGCAGCGGCTGGACACCGGGGCCCTCAGTAATTTTTTTTTTTGATTTTGTTAATAATTTGTTTATATTTTTTTTATTTTGTTATGTTTTTTTTTTTAGTTAATTTTTATATCTTTATTTAAAAAAAAAAAATATATATATGACATAAATATATATTTAATATTTTACGTTTATCTACGCAGCTGTGGTGTATTATTTTTAGTATAAGGTTTTAGCGCTAGTGTGACCAGTGCCTTAAAAAAAAAATGTTAATTTTAGATATTTTTTTAATTTCATTTTTTCCCTATGATGGAACACCTATGATAGCTGGTACTCCCATGACCCCATGTGTGACAAGTAGATGTAATAAAAAATACAACATTTTAATAGTTGACATCACATAAGAAAAGACCACAATTCATTAGATAAATAAGTTTTTTATTAAAAAAGGTATCAATGTAAAAATATAAAAACAACCAAAAAAAACTTTAGTAAAACATTTTAAAAACTACAACTGCTGGTAAGATGGATCATTGCCATTACCACGCTGCCTCTGCGTGTATAAAAATAAGGGGAGCACCAGCGTTTGGGTTTATCCCAACTGGGTTTGGCACAAGATTGTGCGGCCATGAGTAGTCCGGGTACTGCTGCGGTCTTGGCATGACGACATATGTGTTGTCCAGGTTTCCAAAAGACGCTTGATTCAGTACCTCTAACATCAGTCTCTCTGCATGAAGCCGCTGAACAGGATCCAGAGTAGGTAGCCTCTCATTCGCAAAATATGCAAAGCCAGTTATTTTAGTTTCTTTTCTGCTGTAAGAAGTTTTTTAGCAATTTCCACCAATTCAGGAGTAGCCGAGGTGGGAGCCGAGGTGGGAGCCTTCCTTTTCGTTCCTGAAAGTGAAAGCCGCCTCCGCACAGATGATGGTGGCTCGACTACTACTTCGTCTATGTGATCCGGCATGCTGTCTTCTTCAGTTGCAGGTGTGGAGATGGCCTCTTCTGTGTCCTGCATGAACAAAAAACAAATGGTAAATCACAAAGACAAAGACATTAATCTTCACACTATAACACCCATATACAGCAAAAATGTGAAAACGACACTTGTAAAGACAAAGAAATTTATCTTCACACTATAACACCCATATACAGCAAAAATGTGAAAACTACACTTGTAAATGGATAAGCCTCAACCGTTGAGCTAGATAAATTATCAGTACATGAAGGGATATATTCTGCCATTTTATCTACATTTCACAATAATATTTTTTAAATTTAAGTCCACTTTGGCATGTACATTAAAATGTGTTTTAATACAAAGGTACTTACATGTATGACAGGGGTGTCCGGCTGGATCACCGGGTCTAGATCCGAAATGGATGTCCCTTCTCTGGGTACTTCCTGGTCCCTTGTAAAAGCTAACAGATCAAAGTACCACAGTTTGGGGACATAAACTTCTTCGGCCCCGGCTCCAGATTTGGTTGAATTGATAACTTTATGAGCTCTTTTTTATAAACCGTGCGGAGGGCCTGAATCCGTTTTTTAACCGTTGACTCATCCGCCGGTTCATCAGGGTAATGGCTCCTGCAGAGCTCCGCCAGTTTTTGGTAGGCGTCCTTCTTTTTCAACCGGTTACTGTAATCTGCAGACTTAATTTTCCAGAGGCACGGCATTGTGCGGTACAGCTCAATAAAATCACGCAAAAACTCCTGCTTATCAGCCATCTGTAATAAAAAAATGATTATGTGAGAACAGCAGAATGGTTAAATAAAATGCTTACATAGTCTACAACATAGAACACAGCAGGGATCACAAAATGGTGGTTGTGGGCGACGCAGGAGTAAACATAGATAGAGCTGGGATCATAAAATGGTGGTTGTGGGCGACGCAGGAGTAAACATAGATAGAGCTGGGATCATAAAATGGTGGGCGTGCCTGAACAAAACAATGAAAAAACATGATGGACAACAATGGTTAACAACAGCAGAGATCTAAAATGGATCGGTACAATTAAAGACAAAAGAAAAATTAAATGTGACAAAAAAAATTACCTACCTTACAAAACTTGTGTGATTCTGAAAAAAGAAATAGGGAAACTAGCGTCACAACTGGATCGCAGAGGATACTCCACAGACGATCGCAAAAAACTCCAACGTAGAAAGTAGCAACCGAAATAGTGGTGTAAACCGGATCGCAGTAGCTACCAGACTAGCAGGACACACTGGGTGAAAACCGCTTCTGCTCGAGAGCAATGGAGAAGAGTGCTGATACGTTGTCTTTTATGACGCGGTCATCCAATCACAAAGCGGGAGAGCTGTGATAAATATCTATGACACACATAGTGACCACCAATCTGTGACGAGGGCGTGCAAAAGGTCGCGCTCAGTCACGCCTATCGAGGTCGTGATCTTTCACAGTACATGCAGTGTGGCACATCCCAACGACCGCCAAAGTCGTTAAAAAGATCGCTAACCGCTGATGCGTCGTTAATGAGATCGTCAAGTATGGCAGCTACTAGCGACCTTAAAACGATCTCGCCAACGATAGCGTCGTTATCGTGATCGTTAGCGGGAACGTTTAGTGTGGCAGTACCTTTAGTGTTTGTGTTAGGGTTGAGATTGTGTTGGGGTTGAGGTTGGGGTTGTGTTAGGGTTGGGGTTAGGGTTGTGTTAGGGCTAGGGTTGAAGTTGGCGTTAGGAGTGTGTTCACGTTAGGGTTGGGATTAGAGTTGGTGTTAGGGTTGTGTTAGTGTTGTGTTAGGCTTAGTGTTAGGGTTGGAGTTAGAATTGGGGTTTTTTAAAAGTAAAAAAAGAAAATGATAACGATATGACAGCTAGTGTTGAGTGCAAGTGCTCACTAATGGAGTTTACATCGGGTACTTGTGTATGCATATCCCCACATGTTTTTTGTGTATCTAACAGCCACGAAACACTCGGGCTGGGACTCAAGCATGTCACTTGAGCACATGACTATATTTGGTGCATACCAGAGCACCCGATGGAAACTGGAGTAGTGAGCACTTGCACTCAACACTAATGACATATTCAATATGACTACCTAATGTTATCAAATTCTGTGCATACTTGTGGGTTCAAAATGATCACTGTACCCTGTATAAAAGCCTTGAGGGGTATAGTTTCCAAAATGGCATAACTTGTGCCAGGTTTCTAGTGTTTAGGCACATCAGGGGGTCTCCAAATGCGACATGGTGCCGGCCATAGATTCCAGCCAATTTTGCGTTTAAAAAATCAAACAGTGCTCCCTCCCTTCTGAACCCTGCAATGTAGATATGTGGATTTCCCCCACATATGGTGTATTAGCATACTCAGGAGAAATTGCACAACAAATTTGGGTTCCATTTTCTCCTGTTACCATTGTGAAAATAAATAAGCTTGGTCTAAAGTTAATTTTTTGTGAAAAAAGTTAAATGCTAATGTTACATGGTTACATAGGTTGAAAATAGACCTAGGTCCATAAAGTTCAATCTTTTTCCATCAATTGTACATTTTGTCACTAATTTAACTATAACCCGCAATGTTTATGTTTATCAAAGAAATCGTCCTGCCCTTTTTTTAAAAGCTGTTATAGAGTCTGACATTGCTACTTCATATGGTAGGGCATTCCACAGTCTGACTGCTCTAACTGTAAAGAACCTTTTCCTGTTCAGCTGCTGGAATCGCCTTTCTTTCACACATATGAGTGTCCCTTAGTACTCAGTATGGTCTTTGGAAAGAATAAGTCATGTGACAGTGTTTTGTACTGGCCACACATTTATTTATGCATGGTAATGAGATCTCCTTTGAGGCGACTTTTTCTAAGCTTAACAAGGCAACTTTTCCAACCTTTCATCATATGAGAGGCCTTCCTACCCTTGTAATAGTTTAGTTGCCTGTCTTTGAACTGATTCTAACTCATGAATATCCTTTTTAAAATGTGGAGCCCAAAACTGGATCCCGTATTCCAGATGTGGCCTCACAAGTGATTTATAAAAGATAATAATAATAAGAGGGATTTTATCTCTCTTTTTATAAATCATAAAATCTTGTTTGCTTTTGTGACTGCTGCTTGACATTGAGTACTGCTGCTCAGCTTACTTGTAACCAGAATACCCAAGTCCTTCTCCTGTTCTGTAGTACCGAGTATACTCCCATTTAATGTATATGCAGCAATAGGATTACTCCGTTCTAGGTGCATTACTCTACTTTTATCCACATTAAATCTCATTTGCCAAGTGTTTGTCCATTCAGTCATCTTATCCAGATCATTTTGCAATATTTTAATGTCAAGGTCAGATTTTAGTATACTAACATAGTTTGGTATCGTCAGCAAAAATGTTAATTTTTTCCTTCCACATTGCTTTAGTTCTCGTGAAGCACGTGAAGGGATAATAAACTTCTCGAATATGGTTTTGAACACCTTGAGCGGTGCAGTTTTTAGAATGGTGTCACTTTTGCGTATTTTCTCTCATATAGACTCCTCAAAGTCACTTTAAATGTAATATGGTCCCTAAAAAATGGTTTGTAAATTTTGTTGGAAAAATGAGAAATCGCTGGTCAACATTTAACCCTTCTAATGAGCTAGCAAAAAAAGAAAATATGTTTCCAAAATTGTGCTGATGCAAAGTTGATATGTGGGAAATGTTATCTATGAACTATTTTGTGTGACATAACACTCTGATTTAATGGCATAAAAATCTCCTTTTTTTCATAAATGTTTAAACGCAAGCTATACCGAAGAAATTTTACCACTATCATAAAGTACAATATGTCACGAAAAAACATTCTCAGAATCAGTACGATCCGGTGAGGCATTCCACAGTTATAACCTCATAAAGTGACAGTGGTCAGAATTGAAAAAATTGGCCTGGTCATTAAGGTCAAAATTGGCTCAGTCACTAAGGGGTTAATAGAGCTATATAACATAAAATAATATTTTCTTTGAGAATACAGACTCAAAAAACAGTGGTGTGAATTTGTGATTTTAAACATTTGCACCCATACGTTATATGTTACCTAAGTCTTACCATCTAATATACAATCATTACAGCATACATTACAATTGACATCAAATCAGTATGGAGGACATGTCACAGCAAACATATATACACTGCACAGTTACCACAGGTATGCAAGTACTTGAGGGTGCTATTGTGATTCCTTTTTCTGCTTTACTATTAAATCAAAATTCCCTAAAGTGATATTTAAAATAATTTCAAAAGTACCTTCAAATTTTTCAAAAATTCACACGAATGAAATGTGTGGACTTTGGCAGACTTGACTATTGGGAACAAATGAAAATCAAGACTTCTAAATGTAACATGGACATCTGGGTAAATGCCAATTTATATGGCATCTATGTGAGTAAATACCCACACCTACTGGGTTTTTAGAGTATAAAATTGGCTTTAGTGACACAGAAGCCAAGTTTGTGTGCATTAAGCGAAGATTGATTTTAAGCAAATATTTCTTGGGACAAAGGCCTTGTAA
>JARQOD010000004.1:56559630-56605817 GCA_033576555.1 Oophaga sylvatica | reverse complement strand
AACACAGTTTTCATTAATTTTATTGTACTCTCATTCCTGCGACGCCATCGATCTCCTGTAAAAAAAGAAAAAAAACAAACCAACAGTATACCACCTGTCCGACGCAGTCCATAGTAACGACAGTCCCACGACGATCCAGCTCTGCTACATCGCAATGACAGGCAGAGCCTGTCATCGCGACGCAGCACAGCTGATTACCTGCTTCCCCGGCGGTGACGTCATCGGACTGACTGCTTTACGGCCGGGATTACCCAGCAGTCACTGCAGTTATCGCGAGAAACTGCATGTGACCGCCGGGGAAAGAAGATTGCGGCCATGAAGCAGTCCAGGACGTGACCGCCGGAGATCTTCTGCCAGGTAAGTGCCGCTGACTCCTGACAGACCCGACCGACGGACACTGACAGTGACAGTGACAATCCCGATTCCGGTATCCGATAAGACGAAAATATCGGAACTCGGAATCGGAATTCCGATACAGCCAATATCGGCCGATACCCGATATTTGCAGTATCGGAATGCTCAACCCTAATCGCCAATCCAAATGGCAGCTTCTTCAGGGAAATTATTAGTACAGACATTGTTGCTCAAGTATGTTAGAGCAGGATATATCGCTGTGTCGGTGGGCACTCAACTAAAATACCAGTCCATGAATCCATTATAACAAAAGATGTCCGGCACTCCAGGTGTAGTAAATTAAACTTTAGTTTCATTTATTATGCAATTACAAATAATAACATTTCGGTCTTCCAATTCAAAACCTCATCAGACTGAAATACATGTTTGCAAAAAAAAGGCGTCACGCTGTACTACTGAGGGTTACTGCAGAGTAACACAAACTCCACTAGATGGCAGCAGAATGGAGATTGAACTGAATATCCTGCAATGAAGCAAACCAACAGTAATACAGCGAAGCAACCACTAGGTGGCAGCAGAACAGTCAGACAGCCGAGTCAATACCAGAGAGTAGCGCAGTACCAAGGGGAAATCCAAAATCGCAAGTCAGGTCACATGCTAGGGTCATAATGCCAGAGAAACAGCGGATAAGCAAAGGGGCAATCATAAACGGGTAGTCTGAACACGGTCCAAAGGTCAGCAACTGAATATCAGATACAAAGGGGCGATAACAAATGGGTAGTCAGAACACGGTCCAAAGATCAGAAAACATGAGTCGGGTCAGATGAACATGGCAGGACAGATCAAGAACTCACCAGAGCAAGCTACACATGACAAAAGTAAACAATATAACTGGCATTGCACACAGGTTGCAGCACAGAGATATAGCAGACCTGACACAGGAACAAGGCAGGGAAAATTAACCCCTGACATGACCAGACCGGGAAAGGAGAGACAAGACAAAAACTTTTTCTGGATAATGACAAAAGGATAAGTAGTTGTGAAAATAGGACATACTATATGTATCATCCATTATGTAGTGTGAGACAGTGAAGGAATATGTGTCGAATGGGTGTACATTTCACCTAGGTACTGTGCTGTATGGTATAAGGGAAATGTGTGGCTTTGTAAACCTAGTGGTAGAGAAAAGTCACTACACCTTACATTCATTACACACTTGCAGCTCAGGCCTGAAACTACTCAGGTGTTAATTAGGAGACCAGAAGTAGGTGTCTGCGAACACAGTCAGAGAGCTCGTTTAGTCTGGACACAGGAGGGGTCCAGGCACAGAAGGTGTCTCCAGGAGTTTGAGCTATCTCAGTCTGGGTGCTCGATGTACCCCAGACACAGGAGTAGTCTCTGTGAGAATCCATGCGGATAGCAGCTGAATAGGAGGGGAGCTCTCTCAAGTCTGGACGTTGAAGGTGCCTTCAGACACAAGGAGGAGACTCTGTGAACCTACATGCTGGTAAATGCTGAACATATGTGTTGTTTTGGCCCAGGCTGGTAGAGCCTGGACCCGGATAGATAGGGAAATCTATCTAAGTGTAATTAGTGGCTAGACAAGCCTAGGTCTTCTGTTTATGATTTTGTTTTATGTCTTGTTTGCTGTGGACTTTAATAAAACTGGTTGCGGCCAGTTTTTACCAGAACTTCTGTCTCTGAATGAACTGTTTCTATGCCATTCTGTCTACCCGGACGGCGATCCCAGAGCTATATCCCTGAAAAGCTTACAATTGGCGGAGAATGCTGGGGCAGCACAGTGGCTGATACAATTGGTGCTGGAATGTGCGTGCAGCACAGTGGCTGATACAATTGGTGCTGGAATGTGCGTGCAGCACAGTGGCGAGAGACAGCAATAAAGGTGAAGTCTGTTGAAGTAGCAGCAGAGGAAAAAAAAAAAAAGTGTGTCAGCAAAAACGTCTGATTGGAGCAGTCTTAAAGAGACAGTAGCCCTAATAGAGTTTGCAAAAGAAAAAAAAAAGTGTGTCTGCACAGCAAAGATGAACTTGTTGTGGAAAAGATTGTGGAGTGTGTATGTCTTGAGTGAAGACTGCCATTGTTGAGACAGAGAAGTCTGACAGCATGGATGACAGCATGGAGGCGCTGTTTGAAAAAATGGCGCAAGTTAATGTGCAACATAAGACTGCCGTGGTTGAGACAGATAAGTCCGGCAGTATGGAGGAGCTCATTGAGTACCTGGTACAGGCCCAGCAGAGTATGCAACTGCAGTGCCAGCAGCAGCAGCAGGAGAATAACCGGTTGTTGGAGCAGATTGCAGCTCTCAGCACCTCGTCCCAGAGTAATGTTGTGAAGGCACCTGCGTTGTCCGCTGTAAAGAAGGCGGTAAGACGGTCCCTGAAAAAGATGACACCTCGTGATGATGTGGAGGTATATCTCACTAGGTTTGAGAGATTGGCAGAGAAGGAGAATCTGCCCCTATCTGAATGGGCCATGATGGTCGCACCCTATCTGATTGGAGAGCCCCAAAGGGCCTATGCTGACCTGAGCGAGCAGGACAGCCAAGACTATGCCAAGCTGAAAGCGGAGATTCTTACCCGGCTGGGTGTTACGGTGACAGCCCGTGCCAGGGGAGTTCATGACTGGAGATGCAGTTGGGAGTCTGCAGTCAGCAAACCTGATTATGGAGTTGGAAAGGTGATAGTGAACCGCTACATCCGAGCATGTCCTCCTGAGATACAGCCAGAGGTCGGACTAGGAGACCACCAGGACGCCAATCGTCTGGTCAGCCTGATGGAGAAGGCCTTCGCCAGCAAAGACTGTCTCCGTGACCAGCCGTCTGAGAGGTCGTCACTTCAGAGTTCCCGGACGCTGAACTCTCGCGGTAAGAGCGTTCCAGCTGTTGGGGACATGGGGTATGCTGATAAGCGGGTTCGGGCCCGAGGGGACATGTGGGTGGAAAAGTGTGATGGACAGGGTTGGAGATGTCGTGAAATTGCAGCCAACTGTCCAATAGAGGGGGAGCCTATGTATTGTGTTGTTGGCATATCCCACTCTCCCTGCGCAGAGCCTGTGTGTGTGTCCACCTCAGCCGAAGAGACTGGACCACAGGTGTCCCCGGTGGTTGTAAATGACTGCCCAGCACAGGCCCTCTTGGACTCAGAGAGTCCAGTGACTTCCGTATGTGACAGCCTGATTGATAGGGACTTCATCCCTGATAAGCACCTGAGTATGGTGTGCATCCATGGAGACACCAAAGTCTACCCAGAGACTGCCGTGGACTTGGTCCCCAAACTCGGGGAGGTTTCATATGAAGTGGGGGTAGTGAAGAACCTGGTGCAACCGTTATATTGGGTAATGACTTTCCCCGGTCTAAGGATCGCTGGGGGAAAAATGTTTCTGATGGACAGTGTGATGAAGCTCCTATTGAGGGTGCGCAGTCCCGAGGGGCGGAACAAATGCTAGTGGGCCGTTAAACTTATGTGATAATGATGATGATGATGATGATAATGATGATGATTGATGATGATAATGATATGATAATGATAATGATAATGATAATGATGGTGATGATGATCATGATAATGATGATGACCATGATAATGATGCTGATGCTGATAATGATAATGATGATGATCATGATAGTGATGATGATACTGATCATAATCATGATAATGATATTGATAATAATGATGACTGTGATAGTGATGAAATTCCTTTGCAGGTGATGTTGGGAGACGAGGATGGTGGTTCTCGGGAACCAAGTGTCCCTGACTTACCTGTGTCCTGTGACAATTTTGAGAGTGAGCAGTGGCGAGACCCCTCTCTTAAAACGGCCCAGGAAAATATAAGTGTTCTAAATGAGGTTTCCCAAGAGCCTGGCTCTGAGGAGAGGTTACCTCATGTTGCCATAAACACTCACCCGTTGTATAGGGACACTGAAGTCCAGGGAGAGGTCGTGAGCCAGCTCCTAGTACCTGAGCTATATAGAAGTATAGTGCTGGGGTTGTCACATAGTCACATACTTGAGGGACCAGATGGTGAAGTTAATGTTGTGGATGACATGTTAACTAAGGTTCCAGATCAAGATGTGAATGAGAATGAATTGAATAACCCTGACAGTGAGCAGGATGTGAATGAAAATGAAGTGTATAACCCTGAAAGTGAGCCAGATGTGGCTGAGAAAAAGGGGTCAGACAGGGATAGTGGTAGTGATAGTGAATCATCTGATGACCATAAAGCAACCAGTGCAAATGAGGAAGGCATGGTAGCAGAGGAGGTTGAGAGTCCTGAGAAGAAAGCTGATGCTGACCTTACAGCCGGACAGAAGATGGCATCTGAAGATGTTTTACAGTTGGCCGGTTCCCTGGCGAAGACTAAGGTGAAAGGAGGAGAGCTGAGCTTTAAAGGCAGGACTCTGAAACTGAACACAGCACAAGTGGATGCTGTTGAAGATGAGAAGTTATCAATGTATGGTATGGAGCTGCATCATGCCCAGGACTCTGAAGGTAATGCTGCAGAGGTGGAAAAAGCCATGGAAGTGGTGGTCACCAAGCCAGATGCCTCATCAGAAGCTGAGGTCTCAAGTGAAGCTGTGAGGAACAAGACTGAAGATATGGGGACTGACTCTGTCCAGGAATCCGTTTCTGTCGAAGACAGCGGCTTGGACAGGTTACGGTCCGGATCAGTAGCTGCAATTCGTGAAGCTCAGGCTGGAAGTTCGGCGCCCGGAGCCCCAGCAGTGTTCCCGAGTGATACCAAGGATCTGGATAAATCACAAGATGAGATTTTGAGACATCAGGCTGGCATTGGTGAGCTCAAGCGCACTTTCATGGAGTCTACATCGGAGCCACGTCCCAATAAATGGGAAAAGCGGTGTGTCACTCCGTTGCCGCTGCAGACACACGGGAGCTCAGATGGGATGCGGAACGTGGTGGAAGAGAAGAGTCCGGCGGGTTCTGAGTATACAGATGCAGCTATCAAGGAGAACTTGAAAGCTGGAATAAATGGAGATATTGGAGACCATAATGATGTGAATGAAGAAGTAGAATGTAAGACTGACGGTAGGGCTTCTGAGCATGTCCTACCAGAAGAGCCTGAAGAAGGGGCTGAAGACATAAAGGACGACCAACAGGTACAAGATGAATTGATTACTTCTCAGAAAAAACTCCAAACTGTGATGAAGGAGCGTGATGAGAGCCATGAGCATCTTCTGGAGAAGCTCAATGAAGTAAAGAAGGTTCAAGGGGAACTGGAGAGAAAAGTGAAAAACCCCCTATACCTTCTGTGATATTTGGTGACACATGGTCAGTGCACCAGGGACAGGAGGTACGTGAGTTTCTGAGAAAGAGTCAGCAGAAGTGTTCTGATGTGCCGGGTCGTACTTCTCTGGCCAGGCACTATATCGAAACTGAGCCCGGCCCTAAGGTCAAGATGAAACCGTGCAGGATACCCGAGGCCCGCAGAGAGCATAGGCCTGGGAGGGTACAGGGTAGTGCGGATGCTTCAGATGAAGAGAAAGCTGATGTTGGCTATGGCTCAGGTGAAGATACAGATGACAGTAGTGAAGATGAAGCTGATGAAGGCCATGACTGGTCCAGAGTTCACTGTCTCTTTTGGATTGTTGACCAGCCCTCCGGTCTGGATGACCAGCCCTCCGGTCTGGAGAAGAGGGAGGGGATATGTGAGACAGTGAAGGAATATGTGTCGAATGGGGTGTACATTTCACCTTGGTACTGTGCTGTATGGTATAAGGGAAATGTGTGGCTTTGTAAACCTAGTGGTAGAGAAAGGTCACTACACCTTACATTCATTACACACTTGCAGCTCAGGCCTGAAACTACTCAGGTGTTAATTAGGAGACCAGAAGTAGGTGTCTGCGAACACAGTCAGAGAGCTCGTTTAGTCTGGACACAGGAGGGGTCCAGGCACAGAAGGTGTCTCCAGGAGTTTGAGCTATCTCAGTCTGGGTGCTCGATGTACCCCGGACACAGGAGTAGTCTCTGTGAGAATCCATGCGGATAGCAGCTGAATAGGAGGGGAGCTCTCTCAAGTCTGGACGTTAAAGGTGCCTTCAGACACAAGGAGGAGACTCTGTGAACCTACATGCTGGTAAATGCTGAACATATGTGTTGTTTTGGCCCAGGCTGGTAGAGCCTGGACCCGGATAGATAGGGAAATCTATCTAAGTGTAATTAGTGGCTAGACAAGCCTAGGTCTTCTGTTTATGATTTTGTTTTATGTCTTGTTTGCTGTGGACTTTAATAAAACTGGTTGCGGCCAGTTTTTACCAGAACTGCTGTCTCTGAATGAACTGTTTCTATGC
Source organism: Oophaga sylvatica (assembly GCA_033576555.1). Classification (NCBI taxonomy): domain Eukaryota; kingdom Metazoa; phylum Chordata; class Amphibia; order Anura; family Dendrobatidae; genus Oophaga; species Oophaga sylvatica. Next base: position 56,599,138 of record JARQOD010000004.1, on the reverse strand, counting down.
CATTCTGTCTACCCGGACGGCGATCCCAGAGCTATATCCCCTGAAAAGCTTACAGTAGCCAAATATTTAATGATATATAAAAGGGCATAATATCGATAACTGCAGAAGGAAGGATCCAGCGGAATAGAAGGCAGATAAAATTTAATTTTTATTCCAGTAAAAAAAAATTACATGGCACAAGAAGTCGGGTGTGAAGCACGTATGATAGATCAACGTGTTTCGACTAGAAGAGTCTTTATCAAGATCTTATACTGGAATAAAAATTAAATTTTAGCTGCCTTCTATTCCGCTGGATCCTTCCTTCTGCAGTTCGTCATGTTTGCTCCTATTGGAACCGTGCTGGACATTAGCTGGCGGTGAGGAATCTCCACAGTGGTGAGCTGATCTTCCCTTTTGCTTTGTGTATTTAATATCGATAACTGCGCTATTTGTAGTAGGGATGAGCGAATCTGAACTTGATAGTTTGTGGTCTGTACCGGACTTGGATTTCTTACTGTATGTTCGGTTTCCTGTCCATGTCTGGAAGTCTGATAAAGCTTTTTGTATGGCTGCAGTGCAGCGAATAAACAAGCATTAAGGCTGTTGGCACTTACAGCTCCATTACAGCCATGTCAAGTAATGGCATGGCTGTGATTGGCTGAACAGTTGACATAAGTAAATAATTAAAAAAGAAGCATGACGTGCAATCCCTTTCCTTTTTAAAACCAGACGAGGGAACATAGACAGTTGGGGGCTGGTATTTTTAGGCTGGGAAAAGACCAATATCCATGGAGTTGCAATGCCTATTAATATCAGCCCATAGATGTCTGATTTGCCTCAGCCCATAGCTGCCTGATTGCCTTAGCTAGTTATTAAAAATAGGATGGACTGTAAAAAAATGACTTGGGGTCTCCCCTATTTTTAATATCCAGCAAGGGCAATGCAGACAGCTGCAGGCTGATATCAATAGGCTGATAAGGGGCCATGTATATTGGCCCCCTCCCAGCCTGTGACCACCAGCCCCCAGCCATCCCAAAAATGGTGCATCCATTAGATAAGTCAATTCTGGTGCTTAGCTTTTGCTCTTCCCACTTGTAAAGGCGCATTGGCAAGCGGGGTTTATGGGGTTGATGGCAGCTGAGTAATGTCGCTGACATCTTTCCCATAGGTTAGTAATGGAGAGGTGTCTATCAGACACCCACATTACTAACCCCATAGTCAAAAGTAATAAAGACACACACAAAGAAAAGTTCTTTCACTGAACAAAAGAACAAAACAGTCCCTGACAATTACCCCCTTTTACACATTTATTAACATATAAAAATAAAAAATCAAAGTAATCCTCGCCTGTCCGCCGTTATTCAATAATGATTATGTCCCAGTACGATCCCTAACTCTGCTACATCAAGGTGGTGTGGTGAACGGTGACATCAGTAATGTTACCACTCACCTCGCCAGCCAGAACACACTGAGCAGAACACACCGGCAGTGATGAGCGGTGACGTCATTAAGGTTACTACAGGTCACAGGTGGCGGTTTTCACAGTAAGCTCTATGTGAGCCAGCATGTGAACTGGGTAACTTTACTGTAAGGTCACCTGAATTCATAACAGTTGTATCTCACGCTGCGCAGTGATGGAGTGATGATCTGTGAGACTGCCACTCGGCTCCAGCACTGGACAGTCCAGCACTCCAGCTACCGTGAGACCCGCGGTTACTCGTAGTCATTTCTCTAGAACGTAACGCCATCGTCTATGAGAAATAACCTCACATGTTCTCTGCAGTCTCATTCTCACGGTCACGTCATCGCTGTGAGCCAGTACCACGAAAGCGAGACTGCAGAGGTTATTATTACCTCAAATAACCTCTGCAGTCTTGACTCACAGGCGATGATATTACTCACGTGATCGCCCATGAGAAAATCAGTGCATGACGTGGGACCTAGTGGGATCTATAGCCAATAGTAATCCTCATGCAAAATATATATGATCCCTTCGACGCTACATATCATAAACACATAACGACATAGAAGGAGCCACACGATCAATAATGATAAAATATATTTATTTTATTTAAATATGCTAATAAAAATGATAGAAAATGAAAAGAAAAAATAATGAAAAAACGACAGGGTATTGTATTCCCTGTCAGATATAGAACATGTACAGTAATCAGTGACAGAACACTAGAACATCAGACCATCATATCCTACAAAGATAAATGCTTAAATGGCACAATGAACCTAAATATCAGCATGTCATCATAAAATTAAAACCTAGCTAAACAATAAATATCAAATATTATTGCTGATGTAGGTGTTCAAATGTTGATATATTGGCTTACAGTAACCGCTGCATGTGCACAGATATCTATAGTGTTGGTGATAGAATGATCCCAATAAACTGGCACCTGCAGTCAAAATACAATCATGTCATTAAATCAACGATCAATTACCTGCGGCCATAATGAAGGGGATATATTGTCTGTAACCCACCTCGGCGCGCATTTTACCGCTTCTGCAGTTTCATCAGGAGGTAGATAAGTGCTGTGTCGCGCCATGTTATATAGTGTGGGCTATGTTTATAAATGCCAACAGATTTAACGACGTGTCCCCGCCATGTTGCCGCTCCATGGAGAGGTCGGTGCTCTGAGCCCACCTGACCTGTAACTGAGCCAAATTACTTGAAATAACCTCTTTAGTCGTATTCTCACGGTCATGGCTCATGGGCGATTATATTACTAATGTGATCGCTTATGAGAAAATAGGTGTACGACGTGCGACCTACTGGTACCTAGTTGGATGTCATTGGATCTGCAGATTTTTTTTATTAATAAATGGGTAAACCAGGAAATGTGTGGGGGAGTCTTTATTCAAAGCTGACATCAACCCCAAAAACTATTACCCCGCTTGCCAAATCACCAGTGCAATCGTCAAAAGTTGATGCTAAGTGCCAGAATTTTCGCATCCAGTGAATGTGCCATTTCTGGGGTGGCTGAGGGCTGGTGTTATTAGTTTGGGCGGGGGCCAATATCCATGACCCCTTTCCAACCTATTAAGATCAGCCTACAGCTGTCTGTTTAGCTTATGCCGATCATTAAAAATAGGAGTGACGCCATGTCATTTTTTGGGGGGTCCCCTTTTTTAAATTACCAAGAAAAGCTAAGCACACAGCTGTGAGCTGATAATAATAGGCTGGGAATGTTTATGGATATTGGCCCCTTCTCAGAATATTAACACCAGCTCCCAATTGTTTGCTTTTCTTACTAATGTGATTTAACTCTGGGTGGGTTTGAATGAATGGATGAATATTTACACACATGACATTGATAAGAATAGTCTAGATTGACTTAGGGCCCCATCTCACATAGCGACGCACCAGCGATCCCGACAACGATATGAACTTGTCAGGACAAACAAGCAGCTCAGGCAGCGATCAGGACAGCGACACTGCGGGTAACGTCGCTTAGTAACCCGCAGTGTACGTTGCATACCAGCCCGCTGATGCAGGGAGCTGGTAAACAAGGTACACATCGGGTTTCCAGGCACTGCGCGGTGCCTGGAAACACGATGTGTACCTTGTTTACCAGCTCCCCTGCAGCAGCGCGCTGGTATCCAATGTACACATTGGGTTTCCAGGAACAGCCCCGCACCTGGAAACCTGATGTGTACCTTGGTTACCAGCTGATCGCTGGTCTCCTGCCTGCCACACGCAGCGATGCATGCTGGCCAGCGGGAGACCAGCGATCAAAAAAAAGTCCAGGCATTTCTGACATGACCAGCAATTCACAGCAGGGGCCTGATCGCTGGTACGTGTCAGACATAGCGAGATCGCTGCTGAGATCGCTGTTGCGTCACAAAACTTGTGACTCAGCAGCTATCTCGCTAGCGATCTCGCTATGTGAGACGGAGCCCTTACATTGATTTTGAACTGTGTGTTTTCTAGCCTCACACCATTCTGTTGATTCTATCCAGCATGTTGGGTAAACTGATTAACTCAGTGTTTACTGACTAAAGCCCCCGTCACACTAAGAGAGATCGCTACCGAGATCGCTGAAGCATCACCGATTTTGTGACGCAGCAGCTAGCCTGCTAACTAGCTTAGTGTGACATGCAGCGATGACCGGCACCCCTGCTATCGTCATAGAATAGCCTGGACCATTTTTTCATCATTGGTGTCCCGCTGGCCAGCGCGCATCGCTGCGTGTGACAGCGGGAGAACAATGATCAGCGGCTCACAGCGTCACAGCTGAAGCTGGGAGCTGGTATCCATGACACATGGTAAAGCGCAGCTGTACCGTATGATACCAGTCACGCCGTACAGCAGAAGCTGATCCAGTGTACACAATGGTAAATAACCTGGCCACTTAGTCTGTGAACATTGGATGCCAGCTCCGCGGTACAGCAGCTGGTAGCTGGGATCCATTAACATCAGGTACAAGCGCCGCAGCGTTATACGATTTTAGCCTGGATACCAGCGTGCTCGCTGGTCCTGATCGCTGGTGAGTCTGCCTATGTGACAGCTCACCAGCGATCAGCTAACGATGTCCCAGCGATCTCATCCACGTCAGATCGTTTGTGGGATCGCTGGGACTTTGAAGAGTGTGACGGGGCCCTTATTTAAGGATTTAAGTCATTTTTCTATCCAAATTTGTTTGCAGGGCAATTGTCCTGCTCTTACCCCTAATTTGCTTCCTTTTGCTGCCCCTTAGCCTTAAGGTACTGCCACACTAAACAATCCCGCTAGCGATCACGATAACGACGCATACTAATGCGATCGCTAGCGGGATTGTTTCTATATCGCTTAGTGCGGCCACATTTAGCGATATAGTTAACGACGCTATCGCCGTTAGCGATCTTCTTAACGACTTTAGCGGTACAAAAGTACCGCTAAATCGCTAAGAAAAGGTGCCACACTAGCGATATATACTTACCCAGCGGGAGCGCCGACGAGAAAATAGGGTCCGGAACGATTCCAGCGACGAGCGAGATCACAGCAGGAAGCTCGTCGCTGGCAGCTGCCGCACTGAACAACATCGCTAACAGGATCGCTAAATAGTGACGTTTTTTAGCGATCCCGTTAGCGATATTGTTCAGTGTGGCATACCCTTTACTACAAACATTTTACAGCCATTTTACAGCACCAAAGTTTGGGTCTCTATTGACTTCTACTGGGTTCAGGGTCAAATTCGGACCTGAACCGAACTGTTAACTCAAATTTGGCCGAGCTTGCTAAACGCAAACTGCCACTTTTTGTTCTAATTGTTAGCTATAACAGGTAATAAAAAAGTGGATGAGATAAAAAGAGCACAACATACAATGCAGACACAATGCAATATGATATCATGTAAGCTTAATTAGGGATAAGACAAGATAAAGCTATATTTTAGCTTCATTCACAATGCTTCCTGATTCTTTTCTAGTGTCATAAGCCAGAACAAATACTAAACTGTATGCTACATACAAGAACCTTCAACTGAAATCACAGATGCTTTGTTACATTACCTAATAAATTATTCGATTGCAGCTTTCATTCTAAGAAAGATTATATGGAAATGGTAAAGTACATAAGGAGATTAGAGGTTACTGTGAATCACTTGATAATTAAGAGCTAGCTATGTGATAAGGCTTTGAACACATAGAGATCAGGATAAAGTGGTCCAGTGGGAATAACTGGATATTGATAAAATCTTAGTGTAACATGCAGTTTAAGTACTGAGAGATTACTTCCATCTCATTACACATAAACCACAATCAGGAACCAGCCAAGTAAACAAGCAATATGTGGGTGTGAAGTTTTACACTAATGTCATACTACATTAATATCAGGATAAGAATTTCTAGAAGTATTTCCGAGGAAATTGTAATATTAGGCAAGAGCTTCTCCATGAACAGCTCACACAGTTAATAGACTGGTGGCCTGCAGAGTTATGCAAAATGTAGGATCACTTTGACCCGAGAACGAGAGAATAAGGAAAATAATGATTTAAAAAAGATAGAATTTGCAAAAATTCTTTTATCAACTAAGATGGATTTTAGGAAATGCAAATGGAGCAATTACTCAAAGACCTTTAGCATCCAGTTCCCAACACTCCCAGTGGCACAATACATATGTGATTTAAAATATTGTAAGTGCACCTCCAACAATACTGAGATTTGAATGTGAGGAAGAATAAGTAATTATGAGGTTTTACTGATATTTATCACTAAAGATCCACTCTGAGATCATTCTTTTGGCATGACTTTAAGCGGTTGTCCTCTCTCATAAAACTTTTGCCTCTGAGTTCAGTTTCTCATGAAACAAAAAGCGACCATTTTCTTACCAGCTCTGTCTATGGTGCTGCCACAGTCTCTGTTGTTTGTCTGCAGTGCCGTCCATGTGATCTCAATTTTGCAATCTATATGCAATCACTGGAGCAGCGCCAGTGACACAGAACTGGACCCCTCATAAGGGTAAGTAAAGCGCAATTTGTTTATTTTATCAAAAAACTGAGCCTTAAGGAAAAAGTTCTCTGATAGGGTAAATCCATGTTTTGATAATAATTAGAATAAAGTTGGCCAAACCAAATTCTCAAGGACCAGCCAGCAATCTAGTGGGTATTAAGGACTTCACAATGCTGACCCAAAAGATGATTTTGTGACTAGGCAGGTTGTTTTGAAACACCTATATAGATACACATGTACCATGTAGTATGTGCTCATAAGAGAATACCAGGGTTTAGAGTAGGGCTGTAGCTCTTGCAAATTTTGCACCTTCGGGTGTGATAACATGCTGAGGGGGCCTACTAGTCTGGGGAAAAGTAAGCCACTGTAGGCTAATTAGCATATGAACATGTATTTAGGTGATAAACATTATCAAGGGCTGGTAAGGTAGGGTATCTAACATCAAATATACACATTCTGGTGGGTTGAAGGGCATGGGGGACCAGTCAGGTTCTGCAAAGGCCAGACACTCTTTTGGCCTCTGTTAAATTGGTGGAAACTTATAGACATGCTTATAATGTATGTTGGGGTGGATTTGTCAGTGTAAGGAGGTGGCGGGGACCCTCAATTGCCTCCTCTCTCCTTTATGGCGAGCACGTGTCCCATATGCGGTGCCCTGATAGTTTGGCTATGTATTAATGTGTTACTGCTTTGAACTACTGTTTTATTGTTGTATGTGTACTGTGTGATGTATACCTTGTTTCCTGTCTTTGTATTATATTGCACTGTATTGGACATGATTAGTGCAGTGATAACAAGAATTTAAAAAGGGGGCCGATCCAGCAGACTGAGAAGGCAGGAATTTCCTGTTTCTGGAGCAGAGCTAGGGCAGGATTGCCCGAGGCATGACGTGCCCCGTCTGGGACAGAAAGGACCCCCGTCTGGGGAATACGCTGTCCCTGATTGAGACAAAAAGGAACCCTGTCTGGGGAATACAGGCTGCCAAGTACTACTTAGCAGTGGAGCAGGACACTGTGGTAGTGTTAGTGACCACTGAAGGACTTTTGTGGCTCTTAACCCCGTATGGGAGCTGGAGATGCTAGACCAGCTCAAGCAGTTACAGGGACAGAGTAGGAAGCATTGTTTCATGTTCAGTAAAGTTTTCCCTGTTGGATCAGAACTGTGCTTGTTATTCTTCCTGGATCCTCATATCCAGTGTCGGCAGTGAAGCAAGAAGAGAAGGTAATTGACTGTGCTGTAGGTCTGGACTGTTCTTGCTTTTTCATGCGCAAGGGGCCGGGGTGCTTATGGACTGTTGGTTTAAATGGACTTGGTCATGACTACCACCCCATGCCCCCTTGCTACATTTGGCATAGTCGGCAGGATTGAACCCAGCAGCCCTGCCTTTACAAGACTGATTGAGAAGATTCCCTAGATTCGTGAATTGTTGATCGCCATGAAAGAGTTAAAGATGGCAGCTGACAGTGACTTTAAGGTGGCGCCGAACGCTGACATGAAGAAAGTGGTCAGTGGAGCAAAAATTAAGGAGGGTGCTGCCTTTTGTGGGTGTCATGTAAGAGATTTGGAGCCAAAGGAAAGAAGGCCGCATCCCACTGTGATGGATGCCCACCCGAAATGGGAGCGGAGAAAGAGTGCGCTCCCGCCCCACAGCAGAATTTGGAGAAATAGGTGGAGCAGCAGGCACCAACTCCACCCTCTACTGGGAGGAGCCCAACAAAGCCAGACTACTTGTTGATGGATGAGACGCCATTGCTGAATGCTATGGAAAGGCGCAGCACGTCATTCCACGGCGGCATCGGCCGCCAGGATGGAGGCAATCTGTGACTCGGGCGGAGATGGGCTTGCGTTTTGAGGCCTGTTGGCCGGATGAGCTAGAGGAGTGACACGCTTTGCTGCGGCCGGACTAGCAGCTTGTGGAGAATGAGGAGCTCGTGGGACTGGCGGCACCCAAACCAGAACCGGAAGGAGTTCGGAAGACCCTGGAGGCTCCTGTGGCCACACCAGAGGATTATCGCAGATGCAGCTTCAGTGGGTAAGGATCCCACATCCGACTCGGTGGTCACACCAATGCGTGTCCCTTCACCTCCCTTGGCCCCGCCATCATCGCCGACTCCAACCACATCACCCAGTGTATACCTGGAGGAGCCTAGAGAACGATCTCCCTAAGAGGCCTGGTGGATTCAGTGAGTCATCCAGGAAAAGAAGCTCCGGGAATACCGCATTGTACATGAGTTGCAGCTCCCCGAAGGAGGAACTATGTCTGGCCGGGTAATAAGTGGATTGATCAGGTACTTTGACCCTTCGAGGGGTTATGGATTCATTTTGGAGAACGACATGAGAGAGAAGAAATATGTGATTGCTGGATCTATTCATTGCCAGGGCCCTGTACAAGAAGGGGACCAGATATCTTTTGTGAAGGAGTCGGGGCCTCGGGGCCATATGGGTGGCCGTACAGATGGTCTCCACTCTGGAAAAACTATGGGCGCATGCAGCCCACCACGACATACGACCCACTGCAATGGCTGCAGCTCGAATAGCTAAACGGCAAGAAGCGGCGCCTGGATCAAATGTGGCAGCCGCCGAGGAGTCACTGGAGCAGGCAGTTCAGGAAGCTATGGGATCACTGCTGGAGGGGGTGCGGAGCTGGAGAAATAGTGGGGACTCCTCCAGTGGATCCTCGTCCTATACGTACATTGTAGTGCAGAGTCCGCATGCAGCCCATTACACCAATCAGCGACCGTGCATTGACTAAGGTGGCACTTTAAATTGTTGTCACGGTTTCACCATCTTGTTGTCCCGGTTCTGCATCTCACAAGGGCAAGGAGCTCAGTATGACACCAGGACAGAGGTGTCAGGAGTGGCCATCACGGTCATGGATAAAGGACTTTGTTTTGTTTTCCCCTCCTCCAAGTTTATTTGCGCACAGTTGCACTCCCCCTGCTGGATCACGGGGTTGAAACCCTACGAGGGTTGGTTGTAAAACTGTGTGTGAGGCTGCCGTAAAGACTGAATTGTTTTAACCTGGAACTTTGCCCAATTTTAACCCTGGACTAGCCCCTGTTAAACGCAGGGCACACATTGTGTTAGTGGACCCGTGATCCAGTCAAAGGAGGGAGGGGGAAGCTGATCAGGAGGACCCGAGGTGCAAACCAGGTCAGAACTATGGGAACTCTGTTAAGTGGGCATCGGGCCCGTATCTTTACAGGAGTCTCCGGAACCTGGGAATCAGGGTCAGATGGACCCCCTTTAAGAGACTAAGTATGCTTTTATGGACTGTATTACTTTTTTGTTTCAGGAGCCGTAATTATTGGCAGACATCACCAATGTGGCATCATTTTCACCACAGTAGAAATAGTATAATAGGGACCGACAGATCTTTCACGTCACCCAATACAGCAGATGGACACCCAACAAGGAGTGTTCACATTTCCAAAAATTATTGGTAGACTCCATGAAAGTGCCATCAATTTCACCACAGTAGAAACAGTATGATGGGGACCGACAGGTCTTTTACTACATCCAATGAAGCAGATGGACATCCAACAAGGAGTGTTCACATTTAAAGAAATGAGGGCCTTACACCACACAAGTGGCATCAATTCACCACAGTAGAAATAGTATAATAAGGACCGACAGTTCTTCCACTACACCCAATGCAGCAGATGGACACCAAACAAGAAGAGTTCACATTAAAAGAAATTAGGGCTTTACACCAGCAAACTGGCATCAATTTCACCACAGTAGAAATAGTATAATAGGGACTGACAAGTCTTTCACTATACCCAAAACAGCAGATGGACACCAAACCAGGAGTGTTCACATTTCCAAAAATTATTGGCAGACACCACCAAAGTGGCATCAATTTCACCACAGTAGAAACAGTATGATAGGGACCGAAAGTTCTTCCACTACACCCAATCCAGCAGGTGATCACCCAAGCAGGAGTATTCACATTTCTAAAAATTATTGGCAGACAGCACCAAAGACGTCTTCCACTACAGCTAAGCAAGCAGATGTAGACCAACCATGACTGTTCACATTTCCACAAATTTGTGTTACCATCAGCAGCAGCAGCCACCACAGCAGGCACAGAAGCAGCAATACAAATATCAAAGTGCAGTGACATTAATGCATCACACTAAAAAAATGCAATATCACCTAATCTGTAAAGTCTGTGATTTGAGTGCAAAAGTCCTTGGAGATCCATGACCTGTTCATCTTATTGAAAGTAAGGTGGTCTACACTTTCATCAGACAGCTGGCTGCGCTTCTCCATCAGGACACCAGCAGCAGCGCTGAAGACACGTTCTGAGAGAACGCTGGCTGCCAGGCACGATAAAATCTCCAAGTCATGTGAGGCGAGCTCAGGCCACTCATCAGTTTTGGAAGACCAAAATATGAAAGGGTCCAAACCCTCCCTGATGGTGTTGATATTTAGTTCTAGATACTCCTGCACTATCCTCTCCATTCGTTCAGCACGTGTAAGACTTGGACTCTGTTGTGCTGGTGCATGAGCTGGTCTAAAAAAGTGTCCAAGGAGTCACAGAAATTGTTTCTTTCACTTCCATCACAGCGGACACCGCTATTGATCAAAATCAGCCTGGAGAGCTGTCGTCAACTCTTCAGCTGTATTACTGCGATCCCCAAGGCATATCAATTTTAAGACTGCCTGATTGCGGTGAGCCCTGGCTGCCAGTACGGAGGTGGTGGGGTTCACTCTGCACTGTTTGAATGCGTGTCTCGTTAAGGCAGAGGTTGAGGGCGCAGATGGAGGCCCTAGAGAAGATAGAGGAGGCAGAAACAGTGGAGGAAGTGTTAAATGTAGAGGTTTGTACTGTAAAGATGTATATCTTTGTACCGTGTTAGCCAGTAGATAGAAAAATATTTAGAGTTGAGAGTCCTCAGTGGTTGATACCTTTTAATGGCTAACTGAAAAGATGGTAACAAATTGCAAGCTTTCGAGACTACTCAGGTCTCTTCGTCAGGCTAGACTAATACAAAATCTGAAGAATCACATATTTATACACAACACAGCACTGAAAAAATGCAATAGGTAAGACAAGTGACGTGAAGCAGAATAGTCATTATGTGTTATGAATGTTTTGGAAATGAATTCTGAGCAGAAGCTCCCTCTGGTGGTTACAAACAGTACTGAACCATTCAATGAGGATTGGCAATCAGGAATTACAGACTGGCTGGATATAAGGGAGGTTTCCTGCCATCATGGTTGCCGGTGATCAATTGTTCTTGTCTCAACGTTGTTTCCTGGTTCACTTGGAAGCTTGCTGAGTCTTGCCTCTTCTCCTGCTCTCAGATAAGATATTTTCTGTTTTTTGTTTTTGTGCTTGCCATTTGCATTTTTCTCTGCATTTCTGTGGGGTTGGCCGGGTTCCCCTCCCAGGGGGCTTGGGCTCCTCTCGGTTCCTCTGGAGCCACTGTTGTTTGTTCATTTGTCTTTTCCAGTTTTTTCTGTGGCTGCGGCTTAGTTTTGTTACACCAGAGAACTAATTTAGGTGGTAGAGGTCGTGTGATCTCAGGTGTTTTTGCAATTAGTAGCGTTGGAATTTTTTTTAGGGTTTTTTGGAATTGCAGTAAGTATCCTTCCTATCCTTTTCTGTCTAGGCAGATTGGGCCCCAGCGTTTGCTCATACTATTTTCTGTCTGTGTCTGTATTTCCTCTTGTCTAACCGCCATTACATGTTTGGTTGCTTCCTATGTTCTTTGGGGATCTGCTCCGGGTCAGATAGCTTTCCTCTTTCTATCTTTAGGTGTAGTTAGCCTCTCAGGCTGTGACGAGGCGTCTAGGACCAACGTAGGAACGCTCCACGGCTGCCTTTAGTTGTGGTGGTTAGTCAGGGTACTGCAATCCAGTAGATTCCAACCTCTCTGGTGTATTGCCGTTTTTGCCTGCTCTCCTCAGCTATCAAAACATAACATTATGGCAGAGGGATGAGTATAAATATTGGAACAGTTCATAGATAAGGAGTGTGAAAGTTTTATTGCCCTCTGATTGGGGTCTGGTAATGTTTTGTGATGTTCTCACAGGGTCTTTGGAGTAAATTCCTTAATTGATGTAAAACGTCATGCAAACCTTGGAGATTCCAAGACTTGTGGAGCAGCGCCTGTCCGTACAGCCACCAGAGTCATCCAGTGCCCAGTCAGCGAGATGTAATGCCATTGGCCATGCTTACTCATCCAAGTGTCTGTGGTGAAATGCACCCTGGCAGACAGAAATTTTGTCAAGGAATGGGTGATATTGTCTGCGACATACTGGTGTAGCGCAGGCACAGCTTTCTTAGAAAAGGAATGGTGACTGGGTAATTGGTACTGGGGGACTGTGACATCCATCAGCTTTCAGAAACTGTCTGTATCTACCAGGTGGAAAGGCAGCAATTCCGTGGCCAACAAATTGGAGATGGTGAAGTTCAACCTCTTAGCTTTGTCATGCGTAAGAGGCAACAATCTTTTACGTGATAACAACTGTGGAACCGTGGGCTGGCTGCAATGCTAAGAGAGGGTGGAGTATGGTGGACTTGGCAAACTGCTGAACCGTGAGAGAGGTGCAGGTGGAAATGTTATGGTGGATTGAGATACTTGTGTGCTCATTCTCTGAGATCGGTTAAAAACAGCAGGCATGTCCGCTTCCGTTACAGCAGAAGGCAGCCTCTCAGTCAGCGTGACTGGAACGGGTAAATTACCTAAGGTTATGCGGTTGAAGACCTGCATCTCAGTAGTTGGCACGGTAACAGAGGAGGAAGAAGCAGCAGATACGATTGATGGGGTGGCTGATGGTTGTTGAGGTCCACTGGTCCGCATTTTTGCACAGTGGGATTCCCACAGTAAAGCATGTTGATTACACATGTGAAGGTTCCCATATGTAGTAGTAGTCAATTTATTGCACTTTTTACATCGACTCAGTTTTTTTTTGCAAAGTTGGCAGATTACGTGAGTTGGCTCATCCTTTGCAGTGTCAAAAAAGGGCCAGGTTAGGCAACCCTTGCCACCCCTGTGAGCTGCAGACCCGCGGAAGCTGCTGGTCAGAGGCACAGTTGTGGCTGAGGATGCATTGCTCATCTGGCTGCATCACTACATGTCTGTGACAAATTGCGCAAAGTAACCTCCTCGTCTTCCTCCTCAGATGACCTACTCAGCTGTATACCTCTATGTTCACGCTTACTGGGATCTAAGACCTCATCATCATCCTCTGTGTTATCACAGGTATCTGAGTCTCATCAGGATCACCTCTCCCCAGGGGTTAACGTCTGATGAGGGTCAGGATGCTGTTCAGACCGTACTTCGTCCTGCCCGGATCCAAGCTAAAAAAATGTTGGTCATCGGTGCAGATTTCCTCCTCTTGACTCTGTGAGCTTTTGAGTACACTTCTGATGAACATGGCATAGAATGTGTGAACAGCTCTTCAGACTCACCCATCTGTGGTTCTGTACAGTCAGTTGAACGCTTGGATAGTTGGGATGCGGGGGGAAGCAAGGGGAATTTGGGTGCCACCTCTGTGGACTGTACTGGGTGTGATGTTGATGTGGAGGAAGAGGAGGAGAGGCCAATTGAAGCAGCACTTGCCATACTCTCGATTACATGCTCTTTCTGGGCTTCATCGACAAGACGTAGAGCTGTGCCTCTGCCAAAGAACGGTACTGTCCAGTAACATAAGTTGTCAGTTGTCTTTGCATAGGACGTGACGTTGCTTCACTAGTGCTTTCACAAACATTACCATCTATCCCATGTACACCTGGAACACCAAGGCTAATTCCCCTTCCACCACGGCCTCGCTTTTTCCCAGTCATGTTGCTCAAATAGTGTGGTAGGAGCACAGTATTAGCAACCAAAAATTAGATTTTAAACTCTGCACCACCTCTGCAAACAGCTGAGTTTCAGTGACAGTAAATTCAAAGTTGAAATATGGCGTGCTGTATCGGGTTAGTCACAGAAAAAAGAATTGTTTGAGTGAGAATGAGACCTGTATGACAAAGGTTATGCTACAAACAATTTTAAAGTCAGGTCCCCTACTGTATGACACTAGGAACAGAAGAATTTTTTTGTGGCCTCTATAATACACTAGATGCTGCAAACTATTTTAAAGTCTGGTCCCTTACTGTATATCGTTAACAACAGAAGAATTTTTTGTGGCCTATGGATCAGGCCTCTATAACACATTAGATTCTACAAACTATTTTTAAATTCAAGTCCCTTACTGTATGATGTTAATAACAGTAGACTTTTTTGTGGCATATGGATCAGGCCTCTATAACACACTAGATGCTACAAACTATTTTAAAGTCAGGTCCCCTACTGTATGACACTAGGAGCAGAAGACTTTTTTGTGGCCTATGGATAAGGCCTCTATAACACACAAGATGCTACAAACTATTTTTAAAGTCAGGTCCCTTATTGTATGATGTTAATTGCAGAATACTTTTTTGTGGCCTATGGATAAGGCCTCTATATCACACAAAATGCTACAAACTATTTTTAAAGTCAGGTCACTTACTGTATGACGTTAATAACAGAAGAATTTTTTGTGGCCTATGGATCAGACCTCTACAGCTTAATTTCAACCTAACCAAATGACAAAGTGTTGATTACGGCGGGTTGTCTAACTTTTTGCAATTGAAAAATTATCATTTTTTTTAATGTGCCTTAGGTCTGCAGACAGGTTCATGTCACCGCCACAAAATGACAACGTGGGATACAGTAAACATGATTTGTCTTTCATCTACTGCACTAATTTTCTTTATTATTTTTGTTGTTAAAATACACACAAATGAAATAAACATGTGTATAAAAAAATATGTAATTGCAATAATTTTCTGGGAGAATAACATTATTTTCTGGAACAATTTCAAGGGTGCAAACACTTTTGGCCATAGCTGTAGATGAATGAATGAATGAATGAATAAATAAATAAATAAATGAATGAATGAATGAATATATAAATATACATATAATTACCTAAATAAATGTATAGCAAATGATGAATGGTGTAAAATTGGAGATACATACTAACTACTAAAATGGGAAATATTACAGCTTGAATAGTATAAATAGTGTAAATATGTTGTATAGTAGGAATAAAATATTCTATAAATACTGTCTTTAGAAATAGCCCACAAAATAAGATACGAATAGTAACGACCGTATATACTCATGTATAAGCCGACCCGTGTGTAAGCCGACCCCCCTAATTTTGCCACAAAAACTGGGAAAACTTATTAACTCGCGTATAAGCCTAGGGTGGAAAATGCAGCAGCTACTGTTAAATTACAAAAATAAAAATAGATACCAATAAAAGTAAAATTAATTGAGACATCAGTAGGTTAAATGTTTTTGAATATCCATACTGAATCAGGAGCTTCATATAATGCTCCATACAGTCCATGATGGGCCCCATAAGATGCTCCATACAAAATATGCCCCATATAATGCTGCACAAAGGTTAATAATTGCCCCATAAGATGCTCCATAGATTATGCCCCCATATGGTGCTCCATAGATTATTCCCCCATAAGATGCTCCATAGATTATGCCCCAAAAGCTCCACAGATTATGCCCCATATGCTCCACAGATTATGCCCCATATGTTCCACAGATTATGCCCCAAATGTTCCACAGATTATGCCCCATAGATTCCACTGATTATGCCCCATAGGCTCCACAGATTATGCCCCATAGACTCCACAGATTATGCCACATATGCTCCACAGATTATGCCCCATATGCTCCACAGATTATGCCCCATATGCTCCTCAGATTATGTCCCATATGTTCCACAGATTATGCCCCATATGCTCCACAGATTATGCCCTATAGGTTCCACAGATTATGCCCCATATGTTCTACAGATTATGCCCCATATGCTCCATAGATTATGCCCCATATGCTCCACAGATTATGCCCCATATGTTCCACAGATTATGCCCCATATGTTCCACAGATTATGCCCCATATGTTCCACAGATTATGCCCCATATGTTCCACAGATTAGGCCCCATTTGCTCCACAGATTATGCCCCATATGCTCCATAGATTATGCCCCATATGCCCCATATTATAGGTCCCTTATGCTGCTGCTGCCGCTGCAACTAAAAAAAAATAAATTACATACTCACCTCTAGTCGCTGGGGGCCAGATGCCGGTGTCCTAAGCATGTGGGGACACCGGCGTGCTATGGGGACAGGTGCCGGTGTCACCGCTCGCTCAGGGCCCCGGCACCTGAGATATTTACCTGTACCCGGTCCACAGCTGCGCGCCGCTGTCTTCACGGTCCTCTTGTCAGTGAGCGCTCAAGCAGAGGGTGCGGCGCGTACTAACTACATCATCGCGCCCTCTGCCTGAACATTCACAGCTAGAGGACGCGAGGACAAAGCGGCGAGCAGCGGTGGAGAGATGACAGGTAAATATTGCATATACTCACCCCTCCGCCGGCGCGTCTCTGCAGCCCCTGCTCTTCTCCCGCAGCTCTTCCTTCCTACAGCGGTCACGTGGTACCGCTCATTAAAGTCATGAATATGTGCATATTCATGACTTTAATGAGTGGTACCATGTGACAGCTGCAGGAAGGAACCTGAGATCGAGGGAGAAGCAGGGGGGCTGCAGAGACGCGCCAGCGGAGGGGTGAGTATGATCTGACACCCCCGCTCCCAATCCCCTGCCGACCCCCCAAATATGACTCGCGTATAAGCCGAGAGGGGGACTTTCAGCCCTAAAAACTGGGCTGAAAATCTCGGCTTATACGCGAGTATATACGGTATATTGTAAGTACTAAGTGATGACAGTAATACCAATGATTATAATGACAATAATAAACTGACACAAATTGCATGGTAAAGTAACACAAATTACATTCAACAAAAGTCCAGGCTATGGAAACTCTTTGCAGCTGAATGTTTGTGCATAGGCTAGCTTATCCTGTATAAAGCCTCTACAATTTACCTTATAACTGCAGTCAGTAAGAATGTCCAAAATGATTGACAGAGGTAAGTAAGTGGCATTGAGTGACTTTGAAGAAGGAGGACCATGTTCCTCTGAAATGCGTCCGATTTTGCTGCCTTTGGCTGCTTTCCAGGTGACGTCACATGACAACATCGCTTCTGGCCGGACCTTTCTGCAGATGAGAACAGAAGTAAGAGTGTAAGACAGGAGGAAGCTCCCAAATCTCAACGCCACTTACTTACCTCAGACTGTCAATTTTTTGGACCTTTTTACTGATTGCAATTGCAAGGAAAATTATTATTATTATTCTATTTAACCTAGTTTATCTAGTTATCTATTTATCTAGTTATATATACTAAACACATTATTTTTCTTTTGTTCCCTTTCTTCATGAGCTGAACTCAAAGATCTAAGATGTATTCTATGTACACAAAAGGTCTTTCTCTCAAATATAGTTCACAAATTATTATTATTATTATTATTATTCATTTTTATAATGCCATTATTCCTTGGCATTTTACATATGAAAAAGGGGCATACATAGACAAATACAATAAACATGAGCAATACAAGGCACACACAAGTACAGAGGGAGAGAGGACCCTGCCCACAAGGGCTCACAGTCTACAGGGGTTGGGTGAGGATACATGAGGAGAGGGTATAGTTGGTCGTGCGGCGGTTCAGTAGACAGAGGATCACTGCAGCTTGTAGGCTTGTCAGAAGAGGTTGATCTTCAGGTTACTTTTGAAAGTTTACGTGGTAAGCGGAAGTCTGATGTGTTGGGGTAAAGAGTTCCAGAGTATGGGGGAAGCATGGGAGAAGTCTTGTATGCGGTTGTGGGAAGAAGAGATAATAGAGAAGTAGAGATGGAGATCTTGAGAGGATCAAAGATTGCGTGTAGGTAAGTCCAGGGAGACCATGTCACAGATATATGGAGGAGACAGGTTGTGGATGGCTTTGTATGTCATAGTTAGGGTTTTGAACTGTAGCCTCTGGGCAACAGGAAGCCAATGATGGGCCTGGCAGAGAGGAGAGGCTGGGGAATAACATAGAGACAGGTGAAATAGTTGGGCAGCAGAGTTTAGGATAGATTGGAGTGGTGCAAGAGTGCTAGAGGGAAGGCTAGAGAGTAGGAGGTTGCAATAGTCGAGGAGGGAGATGATGGGGGCGTTCACGAGTATTTTTGCAGTTTCTTGGTCAAGGAATGTACAGATCTGGGAAATATTTTTGAGTTGGAGTCGGCAGGAGGAGGCAAGGGCTTGGATATGTGGCTTGAAAGAGAGGGCAGAGTTGAAAATCATCTCGAGGCACTGAGCATGCGGGACTGGGGAAAGTGAGCAGCCATTGACATTGATGGTTAAGTCTGGTGGAGGGGTAGAGTGAGATGGGAGAAAGATGATGAATTCTGTTTTTGCAAAGGAAAGCTGAGTGGGTTGAAAGCATACCAGAAATACATTACATGTAATAATAATATAATAATAATAATAATCTTTATTTATATAGCGCCAACATATTCCGCAGCGCTTTACAGTTTAAGAATTTCAAACACAACAGTCATAAGTAACAATGTTAACAATAATACAATAATTAAAGAAAAATAAACTTGTCTAGATCTGTGTTATTGAGCACTTCTCCTTTGCCAAGTTAATTCATCTACCTAACATATGTGGCTATCAAGATGCTGATTAGACAGCATGATTATTGTACAGGTGTGCCTAAGGGCCCCGTCTTACATAGCGAGATCGCTGCTAAGCAGCGATCTCAGCAGCGATCTCGCTATGTCTGACACATACCAGCGAACAGGCCCCTGCTGTGTATTGCTGGTCGTGTCAGAAATACCTGGACTATTTTTTGATCGCTGGTCTCCCACTGGCCTGCACGCATCGCTGCGTGTGACAGACAGGAGACCAGCGATCAGCTGGTAACCAAGTTACACATCGGGTTTTCAGGCGCGGGGCTGTGCCTGGAAACCTGACGTGTACGTTGGATACCAGCGCGCTGCTGCAGGGGAGCTGGTAACCAAGGTACACGTCGGGTTTCCAGGCACCGCGCAGCGCCTGGAAACCCGATGTGTACCTTGGTTACCAACTCCCTGCATCAGTGCGCTGGTATCCAAGGTACACTGCGGGTAACTAGCGACGTTACCCGCAGTGTCGCTGTCCTGATCGCTGCCTGTTTGGCAGCTCAGCAGCGATCATGTAGCGACACACCAGCGATCCTGATCGTTGTCGGGATCGCTGGTGTGTCGCTATGTGAGACAGGGCCCTTAGACTTGCCACAATAAAAAGTCACTCTAAAATGTGCAGTTTTACAGCATTGGGGAGGGATCCAGTGGAGTCGGCAAACCAGTCAGCATCCGTTGTGACCACCATTTCCCTCACGCAGTGAAACATATGTCCTTCTCATAGAGTTGATCAGATTTTTTATTGTGGCATGTAGAATGTTGGTGCACTCCTATTTAATGGCCAGCATCATGTTACCTAGTGAGCATGTTTGGAATGATCTTGATCAGCATATACAACAGCGTGTTCAAGTTCCTGAAAATATCCAGCAACTTCGCACAGCCATTGAAGAGGAGTAAGCCAGCAATTAACACAATAAAGTCAATAGGAAATAAGTAGATACAGTTATACATTGCATTCAAAGAGAAGGGGAGTTCACTAAACTGAATAGGATCATGTAGTAATCCCTATATTAACACTCACATGTAAAGCAGAGTGATAGTTGTAAGTTTCCCTCACTCTAATGCACTTTTCACCCTTCCTTCATCAGGGAGCATGTTCACACATGGTCGAAATTTGTAGAAGTCTGACATGACCTCAGGAGAGACAGCATTGGCTTCAGCTATCACATTACATGGTATACCACAGCCAATCTGTAGAGACTCTCACAGCCTGCATAAAAGCCTAGACAAAGAATTCAGCAGCCATTTTGTTGTTATTTTAGGACAGTGAGACTACATCAGAGATCACAGCTCAGCATTAGAGATTGGAAGATAAAGCTCTAAACATTGGATAAATACTTCAACAATAATTTGTCATACAACTCTAGCAGTGAAGATGATAATAAGTTCTGTAGTCAGCAAATAAGGGCTTGTTCAAATGGGTGTATATTATGGACTTGTGCTGTCAAAGTAAAAATTGGACTGCACACTGACCAATATAAATAAATAGGGTTGTTCAGGTGATAGTTTTTTCACATGGACCAAGTGTTTGTATGAATAAAAAATTGCAGCATGTACCATTTTCTTCCAACTGTCAGAGTAGATTCCCCTATTCAATTCTATGAGTGTGCAAAAAGAATTGGATTCTATACCGAACATCCGTATTGCATCTGATTTTTACGGCTGTATTGCCATTTCTTAACCTAGTAAACTGTATTTGATAATGTACATTTTAAAATTATGATATATACGAACGGATGTGACATGAACATAAAATGTGGACAACTGCAAATCCAAAGGACTAGATACTCATATAGATATGAGATCATAGGAAATTTATTTGCAATCCAAAAGTGAGTGTACAAAGTTTCCGGATTTTCCATGATCACAAGGACCTGTGATAAGGTCATAGTCACGTGATCTGGTCAGCTCATGTGTACCTCACCTGAGGGTGTGGAGTAGGCCTATAAAACAAGGAGCTGTTGTAGTTGGTGTGTGGAAGGAAGGATTTTGGCTGGAGTCAGCCTGGAAGATTGTTTTGTTACTGTGTGCCAGTGTGCACCAGGAAGCGAGTACCAGACCACCCGGAATGGGACCTGGCGGTCTCTGCTGACCTGCAGCCGCTTAGTTAAGCCCGTCCCAAGCAAGGGTGAGTCTGGCACCAGTGGTTCTCCAAACTGGGGTGATTTATGTTCTGTTTTTATTTTGTTATCTGGACTTTTTCTTGAACTCATGATTAAAACCACTGAAATTTGAAGTAAAAGGCGGTGTGTTTGCCTCATTACTGCGGCCCAGCCCTGCCTACCAGGGCGGATCCCTACAATTGGTGGCTTCAATGCGGGCAACGCAGTGAGGTCAGGCTGTTTTTTCCTGCATGACAGTAAATGTCCTAGGTAAAGAAAGTGACGCAAAACCCGGTGGATAACTGTCCCAAGATGGAGAACACAGTAAAAATGCTGGAGGAGGCCATGCGGCAGCAACAGCAGGCTATGCAGCAGCAGCAGGCTATACAGCAGCAGGCTATGGAGCAGCAGCAGGCTATACAGCAGCAGGCTATGGAGCAGCAGCAGATATTTAATCAACAGCAACAGGAAACCAATAGTCTAGTGATGCAGCACATCACAGCGCCGCAGACAGCAGGAGCTGCCCGGGGATGGCAGGATGTCCGGAAAGCGGTGCGTACAGCGATCCGAAAGATGGAGTAATCAGATGACGTCGAGGTGTACCTGGAGATGTTGGAAGGCGTGGCTAAAAGGGAGAGACTGCCCCGGTACCAGTGGGCCGAGATCGTGGCTCCGTTTTTTTAATTCAGGACCCGCAAAAGCCTCTAGGGACCTACCCCCCGAGCAACAGAAGGACTATGAGAGCGTCAAGGGTGAGATACTTGCACGTCTTGGGGTAAATGTTTTGGTCCGGGCACAGCGGGTACACCAGTGGAACTTTTCCCATTCTGAGCCAGCTCGGTCACAGTATTATGACTTGATACACCTGATAGAAAAGTGGTTGCAGCCGGAGGTGTTGTCACCCCACGCTATGCTGGATCGTATAGTGACTGATAAATTCTTGAGAAATTTGCCACACACCCTTCAAACATGGCTTGGACAGGCAGCCCCTACTGATGGTCTCCAAATGGTAGACCTCATTGAAAGATATGGGGCTACCAAGGAGATACAGGGAGAGACTACCCGGAAGGTACCAAGTAAATTCCACAAACCTTCACCCACAGCTCGGCGAGGGCCGCCCAGGACGGGTCGGGGAACGAAATGGGCCCCATAATCTGTTGGCGGTGCCAACAACCAGGACATGTGAGAGCTGTTTGCCCCCACCTGACAGAGCCCATGGACAACAACTTTGGCTACTATCAGTCTCACTATGCAGAACACATGTGTGCAGTGGTCAAAGCAGAGGGACCCAATATGAACCATTTGTGTAAAGTGCAGGTGGAGGGTAACCCTGCTGTGGCTCTAGTGGACTCAGGGAGTCTCGTGAGTGACCCTAATACGAGCCAGCCACGTCAAAATCAGCGAGTATACTGCTGGGAAAATGGGTGTGTTGTGTATTTATGGTGACTTCAAACATTAACCCACCACCCTGGTGATGATAAACACGGCCAGCGGGGAGGAGGTGACACGAGGTGGGGGTGGTGGTTAATTAGCATTAATAATGGGGAGAGATTTTCCGTTATTTTATGTGCTTTGGCCTGTAATTACCCCTCCCACAGAACAGTCGTCGGCACCATGGCAAACAGGTTGCATTCTCCAGAAATCGGGCATGAACCTGGTGGCCCAGAGGAAGATGTACTGGCGGTAGGAGTACCTTAGCCTTCGGTGGAGGAGGAAAACCCCTATCCTATAGAAGTGTTAGGTGGGGAGATGGAAGATTTGCCACCGGGACCAGAATTGTCATACTTAAATGTGGCAGGTGACAATTTTGGTACGGCGCAAATACGGGACCCTACGTTGACTCGAGCCAGGGAAAATGTACTGGTTGTCAATGGGGAACCCCAACACCCCAGGACAGCTAAAGTATTTACCCGATTTGAGCTGAACCAAGATTTGCTGTATGGGGTTTAAAAAATACATGGGGAAATTGTCGAGCAATTGCTGGTACCGCAGTCATATCGGAGGTTGGTAATGGACTTAGCGCATGCGCATGTACTAGGGGGACATTTGGGACCAAAGAAAACCCTAGACAGAATTCTACAAAGGTTTTACTGGCTATGGGTCTATGAATAAGTTAAACGGTATTGTTACTCTTGTCCCGTGTGCTAGGTAACCAGTCCGCAGCCTCATTTTCAGAGTCCCTTGGTGCCATCACAAATTATAGAGGTACCGTTTGAGAGAATAGCCAATGGATTGTGTGTGGACGGTTAATAAATCAGCAAGGGGTCATCAACACATCCTCGTAGTTCTAGATTACGCTACCAGGTATCCTGAGGCTATTCCCCTGTGACACACCTCGTCAAAACTGATCGCAAAATAACTCATGGGTATGTTCTCTCGGGTGGGAATCCCTCAAGAAATCTTAACAGATCAGGGGACCCCCTTTATGTCAAAAATCATGAAGGAACTCTGCCACGTGTTAAACAGTTGCGCACATCGGTCTATCATCCCCAAACAGACGGTTTAGTAGAAAGGTTTAATAAAACCCTGAACAATATGTTGAAAAAAAAAGTCTCTAAAGATGCTAAGGACTGGGATCTCTTGTTGCCATACCTGATGTTTGCAGTGCGGGAGGTGCACCAGGCATCTACGGGCTTCTCGCCCTTTGAACTATTATATGGCAGACATCCCTGTGGCTTACTCGATATAGCTAAAGAGGCCTGGGAAAACCATACAACTCCCCACAAAAGTGTGATAGAACATGTGGCCAAAATGCAAGAGAGAATGGAGACAGTCCTACCATTAGTCCGAGAACATATGGAATCAGCACAAAGGTCACAGAGGCAGGTCTATAACCGGGAGGCACGGGTAAGGTCCTTTAACCCTGGGGATCGGGTGTTGGTACTTGTGCCTACAGTGGATAGTAAGTTCCTTTCAAGGTGGCAGGGACCCTACGACATTATAGAGAAGGTGGGACCAGTAAACTATAAAATACACCAACCAGGGCGGAGAAAGCCAGAACACGTATACCATGTGAATCTGCTCAAACTATGGAAAGACAGAGACCCGCTTAGTCAGGATTGTCCACGGCCTGCATTTCCAGTACAGATGGCTTCCTTGCCTCAGGAGAAGGCAAGAGAAGTCCTCTCCGTCGTCAAAAAATCAGACACTTTCTTGCACAGACAAGTTCAGGAAGTCAGAGAGTTTGTTAGCCGAAATACAGATTTTTTTTTTGAACTTCCTGGTCGTACCTCCCTAATTCAACATGACATTGTCACTGAGCCGCAGGGCAAAGTACGATTAAAGCCATATCGGGTGCCTGAGGCCCGGCGACAAGCCATCTTGGAAGAGGTCAAGAAGATGCTGCAGTTAGGGGTCATTGAAGAGTCCCAGAGTGAGTGGGCCAGCCCAATAGTCCTAATACCAAAGCCAGATGGGACACTAAGGTTCTGTAATGACTTCAGAAAACTGAATGAAATTTCTAACTTTGACGCCTACCCATGCCCCGGGTCGATGAGTTAATAGAGCGGTTTGGGCAGGCACGTTATTTTTCACTCATTGACCTCACAAAAGGGTATTGGCAGGTGCCACTAACAAAAGCAGCGAGAGAGAAAACGGCTTTTTTAACACCCGAGGGACTGTTCCAGTATATAGTCCTACCCTTCGGGTTGCATGGCGCTCCAGCGACATTCCAGAGGTTAATGGACGTTGTTCTTCGTCCTCATCGCCGATATGCCGCGGCCAATCTGGACGATATTGTGGTGTACAGTACAGACTGGGAAAGTCACTTAGCCAAGGTACAGGCGGTGATAGATTCGCTGAGACAAGCAGAGCTAACTGCTAACCCAAAGAAGTGTTCCATAGGGTTGGAGGAAGATCGCTACCTGGGGTATGTGATTGTGAGAGGAGTTATCAAAGGCCAAATAAACAAAGTGGAGGCAATCCAAAACTGGCCCCGTCCCCTCACCACTAAACAAGTGAAAGGGTTTTTGGGTTAGTGTGATACTACCGGCGGTTTATTCACAATTTTGCAACACTGTCGGCGCCGTTAAATGACTGCCTAAAAGGCAGGAATTTAGTAATGGTGCGATGGAATGATCAGCTTGAAGAAGCGTTTGTAAAACTAAAAGGGGCACTGTGTGTGTGTCACCATTTTTGATCACACCCGACTTCAAAAGAGAATTCATTGTCCAGACTGATGCGTCAGAGGTAGGTGTGGGGGCCGTTTTGTCTCAGGAGGTTAACGGGGAGAAGCATCACATTACTTTCCAGAGTCGAAAGCTAACTCCAGCTGAAACCAGATACAGCATTGTAGAGAGAGAGAGTGCCTGTCGATCAAGTGGGCACTGGAGTCGTTGCGCTACTATCTGTTGGGGATAACATTTTGGTTGTTAACTGATCATTCCCCTCAGACTGGCAGTGTTGTATCCCAGGGAGTAGAGTTCAGGTGGTAGATAGATGAACATAACAGGAGAAATTGATAACGTTGCCAACCAGTTATTTAATCGGAAAACGGACAGGCAAATTCTGGCGAGATCCATGCCTGTTCATTTTCAGAAAAGTAAGCCGGTCTACATTATCGGAGGATAGTCGCATGCGACGGTCTGTTAGTACACCACCTGCAGCACTAAAGACGCGCTCCGATAATACACTGGCAGCAGGGCAAGCCAGCACCTCCAATGCATACTGGCTAAGCTCTGGCCATGTATCCAGCTTAGAGACCCAAAACTTGAAAGGGGAAGAGCCATCTGGGAGTACACTGAGAGGGCAAGACAAGTAGTCTGTCACCATCTTACGAAACGGTTGCCTCCTGGTGACTGGAGGCGTCTCGGATGGTGTAGACATTGGTGGCGCTGACACAAAACTTCACCACATTTGGAACATACTGGTCTTGCCCCCCTGTGTAGAGGCCTGCTTGTGCTCCCTCTTGTTGCAGAGCTGTCTCCATTGCCTCCACGCACAGAGCTGCTTTGTAAAGCAGTAGCAGCAGCGTTCTCGGCTGGAATGGAGAACATTATGGATTGCACCAGTGTGTCTTTGTACTCCCGCATTTTACGCTCCCGGTTCAACGGTGTGATGAGGCTTTGTAAGTTGTCCCGGTAGCGAGGGTCTAGGAGGGTGTACACCCAATAATCAGACGTGGTGAGAATGTGGGCGATGCGGCGGTCGTTTCTCAGGCACTGCAGCATGAAATCAACCATGTGCTGCAGACTCCCAACTGGCCAAGAAACGCTGTCCTCTGTAAGAGGCGTCATCTGTACCTGCTCTGCATCACCCCACCCTCGCTCTACATACTGACTAGAGCGTTGTGTACCTCCCTCTGTAGCGATTTCTTCCTCCTCCATTGACTCCTCTCATCCTCCTCACAAAGTGAGCCCTGCAAAGTCCTTTGGGAGGAACCACGTTGCGCTGACTGTCCAAAAGGTGATGGAATTTGTGTCTCCTCATCCTCCACCTCTTCCAAAACCTCATCCCTTAGTGCTTGCAGTGTTTTTTGAAGCAGGCAGATAAGGGGGACAGTCAGGCTGACTAGTGCATCATCTGCACTCGCCATCCGCGTTGACTCATCAAACGCACGCAAAACGTGGCAGATGTCCTTCATAGAGGCCCACTCAGTAGTGGTGAAGTGTGAACGGCGCAAATTGCGTGTTGATTGCGCCTGTTGCAGCTGATACTCCATTACTGCTGTCTGCTGCTCACACAACCGCTCCAACATATGTAACGTGGAATTCCACCTGGTGGGTACGTCACATATGATGCGATGTTCAGGAAGGCGCAATCTGCGTTGCAGAGCTGCAATGCGCGATCTGGCCATGCTGGAACGTCGCAAGTGAGCGCACTCTAGGCGACTTGTGCAGCAGTGCATCAAGATCCGGATAGTCCCTCAAAAAACTCTGCACGACCAAGTTGAGCACATGTGCCAGACATGGTATGTGAGTGAGGTTGCCAAGGGCCAGAGCTGCCACCAGATTTCGGACCATTGTCACACACTACCAAGCCTGGCTGGAGATTCGCTGGCAAAAACCACACGTCGCTCTCCTGCTTGATGGCATTCCAGACCTCCTGCGCTGTGTGGCTTCGATTCCCCATGGAAATTAATTTCAGGACGGCCTGTTGACGTTTGGCCACGGCTGTGCTCATATCGGTCGCAACAGGTAAGCATTCACGGGTCCATGTGGAGGTAGACCGTGACGGCTCCTGCAGCGATGATTCTGAGGAACTGGAGTAGGAGGAGGAGTCAATGTGTACAGACTGGATTCCAGCAATCCTTGGAGTTGGCAGAACACGTACAGCGCCACTCGCAACATCTGTACCCGGCTCCACAACATTGACCCAATGGGCAGTGAGGAAAGGTATCATCCCTGGCCATGGGTACTGGTCCACGCATCAGTGGTCAGGTGGACCTTGCTACTGACGGCGTTTAGTAGCGCATGTTTAATTTTTCCCTCAACATGCTTTTGCAGAGCAGGGACGGCTTGCCTGCTGAAATAAAATCGGCTTGGCACATTGTATTGTGGGACTGCCAATGCCATTAAGTTCCGGAAACTGTCAGTCTCCACCAGCCTGAATGACAGCATTTCAAGGGACAGAGTTTTGCAATGCAGCATTCAGAGCCTGTGCTCGTGGATGGTTTGCCGAGTATGGCCGTCTTTTATCCCATGCCTGTGCTACCGATGGCTGTTTTGTGGCCTGGGAGTGTGAGGATGACAGGGAACTTGCAGCTGTGGGTGGAATAACACTTTGTCTCTGGACAACAGTGACCGAGGTTCTTCCATGGCGATCGTGTGAGGAAGCCGAACCAGCTGTGTGTGAGCTGGAGGAAGAGGCTCCAACACGACCTGAAGATGTAGGTGCTGCTGTAGGTTGGCCTACATCTCCAGTGTGTCTTTGTAACTCAACTACGTGCTTTGTCCGCACATGTTTCCACATATTAGTGGTATTGAGGTTACTGACACTTTTACCTCTTTTTACTTTTTGCTTACACAGCTTGAAATTGACATAGCAAATATCATCTGCAAGTGTGTCAAAAAAGGACCACGCAGTGCAAGTCCTGGGAGCGCCCGTTTTGACTTTTGGAAGAGAACTGCTCCCAACAGGTGCCAAACTGGAGGCTACAGGCAACCGAGTCTGCAGCCTACCTCTCCCTCCTGTTTGTACCGTTGGGCCAATCTCTTCCTCAGAGCTGCTCCCACCACCTTCTGTTCCTCACGCCATGTTGGGTCTTGGACCTCATCATCTCCACTACCCTCTTCCAACACCTGCTGCTGTTGGGTGGTCTGGACAGCACCATGCTCAACAGAAACTGGCAACTGAGTCTCATCATCATCAGATGTGTTCTGCGGTGTGCTGACCATCGGCACTGGCTCACCCGCCTCTTCAGATTCAGAGAGACACAGCTGTTGCGCATCACTGCATACTCCCTCTTCTTCAAATTCCAGAATGCTGCTTGGCTGGGCCCCTGTTTGCAAGCCAACAGATTCTGAGAACAGAAGCAGAGACTCAGCTGGCTCCAGTTCAGAACTCTCTGACTGCCTGGGCAATTTGACAGGCGGTGAACAGACAGATGGTTGATCAACAGTGTTGTGGTCCTGAAGAGGAGGTGGAAGCAATTGAAGTCGATGCATTGGCTGCCATCCAACCAACAACGGCTTCAATTTGTTCTTCCCGCAGCAGGGGGGTACGCCGAGCTCCTACAAAACTGCACATAAAGGAACGCTCACGGGGAAAACTGGTGGATGCTGTGTCACTGGGGGCGGCAGCAGCCACAGAATCCCCACGTCCTCTCCCTGCTGAAACTCCACGGCCACGACCACGTGCCTTACTCCCTGCCTTCTTCATCTTGGTAGATTGATAAAGAAAGTCAGAAAAGTTATAAGGCCTAAGTGTGGTTATTACGCAGAGACTGCAGTGAACACTGCACACAACTGTTCACTATCTCTGAAAGGCTCCTTTCTGTAATTCTATAGTGTTTGCAACCAATGTATTGGATACGGATGGAAGCGCGTCACACTAATAGATTTGAGTTATTTGAAATGGTATGGAGCAGCACCAATTAGAGAAAAATGACAAGGATGAGGCAGTGACACACGTTCAGCAGACTACAACCAGCAGTGGTTGAAGAACTAACTGGAGCGTGATCTGCACTCAAAAAAAAAAAACCTCACAGACTAGAGTGAACACTGAACACAAATGTTCACTATCTCTGAAAGGCTCCTTTCTGTAATTCTATAGTGTTTGCAACCAATGTATTGGATACGGATGGAAGCGCGTCACACTAATAGATTTGAGTTATTTGAAATGGTATGGAGCAGCACCAATTAGAGAAAAATGACAAGGATGAGGCAGTGACACACGTTCAGCAGACTACAACCAGCAGTGGTTGAAGAACTAACTGGAGCGTGATCTGCACTCAAAAAAAAAAAACCTCACAGACTAGAGTGAACACTGAACACAAATGTTCACTATCTCTGAAAGGCTCCTTTCTGTAATTCTATAGTGTTTGCAACCAATGTATTGGATACGGATGGAAGCGCGTCACACTAATAGATTTGAGTTATTTGAAATGGTATGGAGCAGCACCAATTAGAGAAAAATGACAAGGATGAGGCAGTGACACACGTTCAGCAGACTACAACCAGCAGTGGTTGAAGAACTAACTGGAGCGTGATCTGCACTCAAAAAAAAAAACCTCACAGACTAGAGTGAACACTGAACACAACTGTTCACTATCTCTGAAAGGCTCCTTTCTGTAATTCTATAGTGTTTGCAACCAATGTATTGGATACGGATGGAAGCGCCTCACACTAATAGATTTGAGTTATTTGAAATGGTATGGAGCAGCACCAATTAGAGAAAAATGACAAGGATGAGGCAGTGACACACGTTCAGCAGACTACAACCAGCAGTGGTTGAAGAACTAACTGGAGCGTGATCTGCACTCAAAAAAAAAAAATCACAGACTAGAGTGAACACTGAACACAACTGTTCACTATCTCTGAAAGGCTCCTTTCTGTAATTCTATAGTGTTTGCAACCAATGTATTGGATACGGATGGAAGCGCGTCACACTATAATTTCAATTGAATGGAGCAGCAAGAATTACACTAAAGAAAAAAAAAAGAGTATGTGAGTGACACGTGCAGATGCCTACAAACAGCGTTGGATGCAGAGCAAACTGCAGCGTCACCTGCATTCTCACACACACACCTTGCACAGAGCTGTTAAAACAACACTGGCAAAAGGAAGCTTTACACAGCGGTTGGTAAACTAGCCTGCCTAGAGCACAGTACACAAAATCGCAATCTCTAACTGTCCCTCAGAGTCAGCAGAGCAGCGTTCTGTCCCTTACTGAATTCACAGCACAGTGACGCTAAAATGGTGGCGGCGCCTTTTATAGTGCATTCTGACATCATTTCAGCACCCAATCACAGCCATGCCATTAGTTAACATGACCGCAGCAGTACAGGATGTGCCCACACTTCTTAGGATTCCTCATTGGCTGACTAAAATCACATTGCCTCTCGAAGAATTATGGGAACTTCCGATTCCGGTATACAATATATGAAAAATATCGGAACTAAGTATCGGAATTCCGATACAGCGAATATCGGCCGATACCCGATACTTGAGGTATCGGAATGCTCAACTCTACTGCCGATACAGCAATTTAAGAAAAATAAAAGTGTTGCCATAAAATATTTTTGAATTAACTCTGTAAGTGAGACTTCACACTCTATAAACGATATGTGCATGTAGCTCTTTCAAACACAAATCAACATGGATAGACCGTTCCTCCATTACTGAGAAATAAGCGTTTGAATTGAACTGAACATATAAATAAGTCTGAAAGACTATGGCAAATCTAAAGTGTAACGCCAGTGCCGGCTTCCCTGCATATTTTCTCTCCCCCCTCCTGGCAGGAACACTGACATTTTCACCACCATGGCCATTCAGCAACTTCTTCCAGTTCTGCATAGGCTTCCTGAACACAGGTCTCTCATAGTGCACGTGTGAGTCCCACTTCTTAATGGGGTAGCAAAGTCACTCTGAATCTGGACTCAGCCAATAGCTGGGAGACACCTTGTACTTAAGGCATCCTCCGCAGTAGAGAGGTGCCTGTACAATGCCCTCTTTAATGTTAATTTGAGTTTGAATCTGCTAGTTAGTTCCTGTACCTATCCTGTTAGAACCAGCACCTGTTGCTTACCCTGCCTGTTCTGAAACCGAACATGTTTCTGTTATCCATGTTACTTAAACCTAAGCCCCTCCAGTGGTACCTGAACTTCAAGCTGCTCCGACAATACCTGAACCTGAAATTGCTCCAACGGTACCTGAGCCTGAAACAGCTCTGACTGTACCTGAAACTGAAGCCGCTCCGGCGGTACCTGAACCAGTACCAGAGTCTGTTAAATGTTCCAGTTTGTGTGCTGTCTGAATCTGCAAAAGTGTTCATCCTGCCTTGGCCTTTGAGTCCGTGTCTGCAATCCTGAACTTTGTGGTCAGCTGTCGCAGTACCGGGAACTGCAAATGGAGTGGTGCCTGTTGGCCACCCGCAGCTCAAGCCTATCCCCATCATGAGGAGCTCTAGCGAAAACCATGGGGCTGCTTATCCATGCCCCTTCTATCCAATACCCAGACTTTGGCAAAGTGAGTCCACGATTCATGTGTGTGAAAGTTTGTACAGGCCATCGATCCCACTGATCCCTAGACTCTTCTGCCCTCGTAGTTGTACTAAGAGTTGATCCGTCAGTGAGTTCAGCAGGAAAACATTTTGTCCTATTTGACGACAGTGAATACCCATTTGGATGCCCTGATAACAGTTGATTCACCCACTCCAGCCCAAGTTGCAGCAACTGTGGTTGTGACTATTCAGACTGCAACTCATGCTCTTAAAGCTAATCCTCGTCTGTCTGCTCCGCCACATTATGACAGGAATCCTTAGCAGTGCCGTGAGTTTCTAAACCAGTTCACGCTGCACTATGAGCTGTTGGCCAATCAATATCCCTCTGATCGGGCTAAAGTGGAATTCCTGATGACCTACCTAGCAGTAGAGGCCCTAGTGTGGCTCAACCCCTTGTGGGAGAGAGGAGACCCTGTGACTTCAGATCTGCAAGCCTTCCTGGCAGTCCTTCGATGAGCTGGGTCATGTCACTTCTGCTACATACTCCTTTCTCAGACTGCGTCAGGGAGGTCTGTGTGTAGGCCAGTAAGCCATCCAGTTCCACGCCTAGTCTTCCAAATTTGGTTGGAATGATGAAGCATTGGTAGTTGCCTTTTGTGAAAGTAGTCCTGAAGGATTAAGGATGGATTGGCTCGTGGAGACATCCCTGCTTTTCTAGCTGACCTGATTCCCCTGGCAATCCGGATTGACCTGAGGTTCCATGAACTGACCAGGGAAGTGACATGTGAGAGGAAGCCATAGCATTTGACTCTGTCCTTACAGAGACTGCTTGTTACCCAGCCTTCTGAGACAGCCATCTTTTATGAACCTATGCAGGTCGATTGTGTTAGGCTGGCTGAGCAGCAGCCGGGAGACCATCATGCAAGGGATTGTGCTACTGCTGCAGTAGCACAGAACATCTCATCCGTTCTTGTCCTGAGAAGTTGGATAAGTTCCAAAGCCTAGGGTCTGTAGGAGAAGCGATCCTGGGCAAGAGTAATTTCTCCCTACTGTTGACTCTGAATGTATCTGTTTCATGTGGAGGCTCCCATTTTAAGACGGTCTACCTCGACTCCGGTTCTAGAAGAAATTTTTGCAGCAAGCTATGGTAGATCGGTATCAAATTCCAGTTCGAAGACTTCAGTGTCTTTTCATGGTCTCCTCCATTGATGGAAAAGCCCTAAGTCATTCACGTTGTTACTCAGCAAGTAGAACTCCGGCTAGGAATGCTGTACATAGAAAATATCACCTATGTGTTGTCTGGTCTGTTGCATCCACCTCTCCTGTGCCTTCAATGGTTGTAAGTTCATGAGCCCATTCTTGATTTTAGATCCAGTGAAGCGCTTCGTTGGGACAATCATGTCACGAGAAGTGCCTGGTCACTGTACATCCAGTTTGACTGCCAGTGATGTCATCTTCTCTGCCAGGTCTGCTGTCCGCCAACTTTGATAGGGAAAAAGCAGAGATGTTGCCTCCACACAGACTGGGCAATTCTTCTATAAACCTGCTCTCAGGATCCTCACTGCCTCGAAAACATATATTTGTGGACACCGGTATGCAGATGGACCCAGAGAGGGTATCTTCAATTCTCAAATGACCGGCTGACAAGAATGTCAAGGTGTTTTCCTATTCTGCCATGGCTTCCTGTTCCTGGGACCACGCTTGGCACATGGGTTTCCCGGCTCTCAGGAGCTCTAGAAAAAAACAGGTGGCCGAGTAGCCATACCCCTCCTAGGATAAGCAAGGACCGTGGTACAGTGGGTCCAAGATCCACGTGCGGGACATAAAGCCTCTTTCACTCCAACCGTATTTTCCGCCCAGAGCATTCCTCTCTGCTTGACTGATGGCTCCTTTGCCTGAAGTTAAGGGTATGCCACACTAAACAGCGTCGCTAACGAGATCGCTAAAATACGTCACTATTTAGCGATCTCGTTCGTGACGCTAACGTGTGTGGCATGTAGCAACGACGTGGCCCCTGCTGTGATCTCGCTGATCGTTCACTAGAGTTCTGGACCGTATTTAGATCGTTGGCGTCCGCTGGTGAGCCTATATCGCTGTGTCTGGCACCTTTTGTGAGCGATGTGCGCTGTTTTTTACATCGCAATGACCGTTAAAGTCGTTAATGAGATCGCTAACCGCTTTTGAGTCATTAACGAGATCACTAAGTGTGGCAGCTACTAGAGACATTAAAACGATCACAAAAACGATCTCATTAGCTTGCGTCGTTATTGAGATCGCTAACGAGATCACTAAGTGTGGCAGTACCTTTACACAGCACAGAGGTGGTCAGTCCAGCAGGAGGAGGTGCCACTTCATGGGAAATAGAGTTGGAATGACAGAGGCATCAGATCTACACTTTTATTTGCATATCAATTCAAACTTCATTTGTCAATAATCGAGGAGTAGACTGGCCATGTAAACATTTTGCTGGAATTATCTATAAAAGAGCAACATGTGAATATAAATATTTAAAAAGTGTATTAAAGTTTTGAAAAGTTTATTTTCTATGTACAAACTTTATTTTATTTGATTTATTTTACACATATGAAGTTACAAGGCCTTCAAGTTTTGACACTTTCCCTAGGCTTTGTAGTTTCCTACACAAATGATCAACTACATCCATGTAAATAGGCAAAAGGAACACAATATTCCGAGACAGTGACGTATTCAATAAAGGCATGATATGGCAATAATGGAGAAAAATATTAAATTCACAATATCCGTTTGTTTGTTTTTTTGCAGTGTAGAGATATCATTAGAGATATCCATATTATTAGTCCTAGTAGTCACCTTGCTAGTCTTAGTTGTATGTGGTATGTAGACCTGAATTTTCTACACATTTAAGGATTTGTGCCATTATTAAACCCTTTGTATCAGGTGTCTTGTTAAGTGTCTTTACGTGTTCTCATTTAAGGCTTATGTAATGGGTCGTAACTGATATTTTTGCTTTTTTAAGTTCTATATTGGCAGTCATAATTTATCTACACCAGATCATCCAGGCTGAGGTCAAAGATTTGAAAAGGAACATCTGGTACTAGAAGGCTGTCCTCACCATTGGATTGATTTCCTACTTCGAGTTAACTATCACTGCCATATCACAGTTTAGTAAATTATAAAAACATTGAAAAAGTAATCTAATGTAAATAGATAACTTTGTTCAGTAACATTTTTTACATGTATTGGTTTAAAATAACTAGTGTAAGTGTAATAATGTGTTGCCATAGTAATCAATCAGATGACATTCCAATTACATTTAATTGCCATGGCATTTGTCTCAGTTTCTTACCTGCATTATGACCTGGTGTAGGTATAGGTGTTTTAATAATCTCTTTCTGATGTGTGACATATATTTATAGGGATGAACGAACTTAAATGGTAAAGTTTAGGTTAAAGTTCGGAGTGCGTACCGGACACCAAACACGGACTATTTAAATGTACATCCGGTTTCCAGTATGAAAGCTTGTTGAAAGACACCAGCGCAGCCAATCAACAAGTTATTAGGCTGTGGACACTTCCAGATCCATCACAGCCATGCAAAGTATTGGCATGGTTGGCTGTGATTGGCTGGTGCACCACTGGATCATGAGTACCGCCGCCATTGTGCTTTTATTAGTTTAGCGACAGGACGCAGCTGGATTGAGGAACAGAATCTGACTGCGCACTCTGCAAAAAAGGTGTGTGTGTGCTCTGCAACCTTGCCTGTGGAAGTATTATGCCAAAGCAGCTGTATGTACTCTGCAACCCATATCTATGGGTGTACTGTGCCAAAAGCCACTGCGTGTGCTTTGCAAACTCGCCTGTGGGAGTACTGAGCCTTTAAGATGCTTTGTGTATACTGCAAACCCAGCCTGTGTGAGTACTGTTCCTTTAAGCCTCTGTGAGTACTCTGTACCCCTATTAGTGAGAGTACTGTTCCTTCAAGCAATGGTGTGTACTCTGCATCCCCACCTGTGGGAATATTGTGCCTTTAATCCTCTGTGTGTACTCTGCAACCCCCACCTTTGGGAGTATTGTTCCTTTAATCACCTGTGTGTACTCTGCAACCCTGCCTGTGGAGTACTGTGCCATTAAGCCCCTGTTCCTTAAGCCGCTGTGTGTTTTCTAGTAATGTTGCAACTAAATATATCACATCAGCCATCTCGTTGCCATTTGTAGGCCAAATAAATAATTTTTCTGGATTGCTATGTGTTTTCTAGCAGTTTGGTTAATAAATAATTAGCATCAGCCATCTCATTGCCATTTGTAGGCCAAAGAAATAATTTTTCTGGACTGTTGTGTTTTCCGGTAGCCTGGGAAATAAATAATTGGCATCAGACATCTCGTTGCCATTTGCAGGCCAAATAAATAATTTTTCTGTACCGCTGTGTGTTTTCTAGTAGCGTTGCAAATAAATATTTAGCATTAGCCATCTTGTTGGCATTTGTAGGCTAAAGAAATAATTTTTCTGGACCACTGTGTAAATATAGTTTAATTAAGATAATTAAAGGACTCTGTGTCTTTCTTTCAATTAAAGGACTTTTTTCTGGTTGTCTGTGTTTTCATACAATGTGACTATGGGGTTAATAATCGGGGTGTCTTATTGACGCCTCTCCATTACTAACCTTGGGGCTTGATGTCACCTGACAATACAAAGGTGACATCAACCCCCCCAACTATCATCCCACTTGCCACAGCTACAGCTAAGCCCAACAATTAGCATATCTTAGTGATGCACCTTTTCTGGGGCGGCTGAGAGTTGATGTTTTAAGCCAGGGAGGCAGTATCCATGGCCCCTTGCTAGGCTATTAATATCAGCCCACAGCTGTCTGCATAGCCTTTGCTTTTTATTAATTATAGGGGGACCCCACATCATTATTTGGGGAGTCCCCTATTTTAATAGCCAGTAAAAGCTAATTATACAGCTGTGAGCTGATATTAATAACCTGGAAAGCTCCATAGGACTTAGCAATGCTTCCTTAACGACCGTCATGCATACGCATTATAGTCCTCTTCTCACTAGGCGCTACGTCACTTCCGGTTTCGGCCAGATGATGTAGTTCTGGTACAGCAGCAGCCGCCGCTGTTAAACAAGCCTCGCGCTCTCCTGGGGATCATGCCAAGCACAGCAAGACGTGAGAGCGCCACTTTCCACTAAGATCACCAGGTAAACATACTTACATTTCTGGGAGTACACCCTACTGCTTTGGCCAATATATTTGATTATCATTGCCTTATCCTTACTGATCTTTTTAACATAGGTCACCACCAATCTTGGCAGCCACCTTACTGAGGTAATCAGCCGATCCCCATTATCCATCAGACTGTTCCCTGTACCAAGATTTCCTATATATGTATTCCTCATCGTTTTCCACAGCATTCCCTTCTTGACCCCACTAATAACCCCATCTCGCATCCTTTTCAGTATATACAGGTAATCCTATAGTATCATAAGCTTACATGGACCTTATACTCCCACTGGCCAATTATGCCGTTATTACTACTATAAACTCCCATAGCTTGACACACTTTGGGTTACATTTACCTTACATCATTTATGTTTTTTTATCTATTGAACTTGTCCTTGGTTACCTTACACCATGTGTTATCCTTATGATAACAATACCCTAAATACCTCAACTTCAGCTTTTGTTACCAGATACCTTGTGTTATTCATATAATGATAATACCTTAATACCTTATTCCAAATCTGGAATGTTTGATTTTTCTTTGCTTTTTCTTTGCATTTTTTAATCTTTTCAAATTTTTTTCATTTTGTTTCAATTGATTTTTGATGATCTTAAAGAATAGTTGTATGGTTCCAGCCTACGGTTTCCTGATATTAATTGGGGATCATTCAATGTTTCATATCCATTGACTCGAATATCTATTGATTATGTATCTTATATTACTCTGTACTTGTATGGGATATTTTCTTTCAGCGACACAATGAGTAAGACTCGGGAGGGTCGAAACGTCTGCATTTGTAAATGTCACTCTTTGTCACCAATGTCGCTTTTCTATGTAAGATTGGTTCTCTTTTTTTGTTTGGATGGACCAAATAAATGAATAATTTTATTTGCATCATTTAATCCTAAGAGTGTGGGGTGACTTCCATTATACTGGGGCTTCTTAGCCAATTACACCAGCACCTCACTTGATTGACTGAGTGCACACTATCATTATACTTCTATGATTTTCTTTGCCAGCAGCCTTGGTGTAACGATGACGTACTATTTCTTTTTCCTACCACTGGTGAGTTCGTTTTACAAAGTAATCATTATTGCTATTATTTTTTCTCATTCTGTTTCTTGTTCATAAAGCATAATTCCCAAAATCTTTATACATATCTGTCCTTGCTTCTCAGATTTGTCATATATGGTATTATGCAGTTGAATTTAAAAGTTTGAACACACCTGTCCTTGTTTCATTGGAATGTTCTTCTTGGAATGTGCACATTGTAGAATCAAACTAAAGGCAACAAAACCGCAAGCAAACACATATGGAAAAAAGGAGTAAAGAAACGTATGAAACAGACCAGACTGCTGTATGTGTTAAAATTGAGATTCCTCAAAGTACCCTCCTTTTACTTTGACAACTTTGAAGGAGCTCACAATTGGTGTAAAAAATCTAAAGTTTTGACTCATAAGACCATAGTACAGATTTCCACTGATCTAGTGTACAGTCCCTGTTTCTTAACCCAAACAAGTCTCTTCTTCTTGTTTATAGTTCACAGTAGTGGCTTCTTTGCAGGAATTCAACCAAAAAGCCCTGCTTTTTTGCATTCTCTGTACCCAAAACATAAATAGAATCAAGGAATTAAATTTTAAGTCCACCCATTCCTGACTGCCGGCTATGCTTCATTCATCATGGTATCCGGCATCTCTGATATCGTTATTGTGAAGGCCTCCTGATGAACTGTTAAAGCGGGCGCATCCTGTATGCGATAAGTGAACTCTATACTGTGGCACTATAGTATGCTTTGCCAATGCATTGAAACACAGAAAAACACAGTAAAACAAACGTATAAAAATACTCTGTTGTAAAAAAGTAACAGTAACAGCAAGTGCCAGTAAAAAGATGATAAAAAAGGGTATTTGGTTGATACGTTTTTTGCAAAAAATGTATACTAAGCCGCTCTACCAAACGTCAAGGTAACCCGTATCAGAGCAGTCACTAACTGATGTATTTAAAAACCTGGTCATGTGTATAGAACCTATATGAGCAGGATTCAGACAGGTAATGTCCGATGTGGATACGATTCAAAGGACGGCCTTTATGTGCATGGCTCACCAGGGAGGGGTGGAAAACCTCCCTAATCTTGCAAAATCAAGAAACCAATTAGATACAAACGTCATCAGATGCGATTGTGGTTATCTTTGGAGCACTGATCATTGTATGGGATGGCAATCTAATATGGTTTTCATTTATATTTTATGGTCTACTGTACAATATACCTGCAAGTTCTCTTTGATGATTTTTTTCCTGCTTTTTTCATTTCTTCCCTATTTGAATATTGTTTTCCCACCTTTATTGTTAAGGTGAGATAAGGGACTGAGGGATAGTCATCGTTGAGTAGGGGCGCCAAATTCGTTCTTATGGTACCAACCTCCACAGCAAGGCAGGTTTTGAGTTAGGCCTATTGCAGGGTCACTGTAGGCCTTTTTTGTGGTCATTCTAAAATTTTGGTATTTTACCAATTTGTTCACTGGATAGGGTTTTTTAAATATTGGATTTTTAAA
>JARQOD010000004.1:56519959-56559530 GCA_033576555.1 Oophaga sylvatica | reverse complement strand
AAAAGTTTGTAATGGTTATGAAATATAGACAGCGACTCTGGAGGTTCAATTGTTGATACAGCATGGTACTTTGAAAGTCCTCCAGCCCTTTGTGAGGAACCACGTTGCGCTGACTGTCCAGAAGGTGATGGAATTTGTGACTCCTCATCCTCCTCACAAAGTCCTTCAAATACATATAAATTTACAAAATTTAAAACTCAAAATTTAAAAACTTTGTATCATAATTCTGTAACATCAGTTTATGGAAACACAATAGCATTACAAAAGGATAGACAAAAAATGTACATTATGTGCTTTGTAAATACATTAAAAGTTTGTAATGGTTATGAAAATATAGACAGCGACTCTGGAGGTTCAATTGTTGATACAGCATGGTACTTTGAAAGTCCTCCAGCCCTTTGTGAGGAACCACGTTGCGCTGACTGTCCAGAAGGTGATGGAATTTGTGACTCCTCATCCTCCTCACAAAGTCCTTCAAATACATATAAATTTACAAAATTTAAAACTCAAAATTTAAAAACTTTGTATCATAATTCTGTAACATCAGTTTATGGAAACACAGTAGCATTACAAAAGGATAGACAAAAAATGTACATTATGTGCTTTGTAAATACATTAAAAGTTTGTAATGGTTATGAAAATATAGACAGCGACTCTGGAGGTTCAATTGTTGATACAGCATGGTACTTTGAAAGTCCTCCAGCCCTTTGTGAGGAACCACGTTGCGCTGACTGTCCAGAAGGTGATGGAATTTGTGACTCCTCATCCTCCACCTCTTCCAAAACCTCATGCCTTAGTGCTTGCAGTGTTTTTTGAAGCAGGCAGATAAGGGGGACAGTCAGGCTGACTAGTGCATCATCTGCACTCGCCATCCGCGTTGACTCATCAAACGCACGCAAAACGTGGCAGATATCCTTCATAGAGTTATTCGCCACTCATTACACTGGCAGTGGCTGCCCATTCATTATAGGATCCAATTCTAATTACTGGTTCTCACCAACATAGCTCTCCACAGCGCAGCACCCCCCTACATCTCCTCCCTTATTTATATTTATCGGCCTAACCGACTGCTGCACTCTGCAAACGACCTTCGACTAACCTCTGCACTAATCCGTACCTCCCACTCCCAACTCCAAGACTTCACCCGCGCTGCGCCAATCCTCTGGAATGCTCTACCCCAAGAAATTAGGACTATCCGCAATTTGGATGGTTTCAGGCGCTCCCTCAAAACACATTTGTTCACAGTGGCCTA
Organism: Oophaga sylvatica; assembly: GCA_033576555.1. NCBI lineage: Eukaryota > Metazoa > Chordata > Amphibia > Anura > Dendrobatidae > Oophaga > Oophaga sylvatica. The sequence continues at coordinate 56,558,278 of JARQOD010000004.1, read as the reverse complement.
TCACATTCACTAATCAAAGTCATTCTATGTGTAATTCTGTGTGTGTAGCCCATTCACTATCTCCATGCATCCCTCACTTCCTTAAAATGGCTGGACCATCATTGTAAAAACACCATTGTATATAAACACCTGTACTTTGTATCTCCCACACCTCATTGTAGATTGTAAGCTTTCACCAGCAGGGGCGGCTGATTTTGCTTTAATTATTGTATTGTTAACGTTGTTACTTATGACTCGTGTTTTGAAACTGTTAAACTGTAAAGCACTGCGGAATATTATGGCGCTATATAAATAAATAATATTATTATTCTTATTATAGAGGCCCACTCAGTAGTGGTGAAGTGTGAACGCCGCAAATTGCGAGTTGACTGCGCCTGATGCAGCTGATACTCCATTACTGTTGGCTGCTGCTCACACAACCGCTCCAACATATGTAACGAGGAATTCCACCTGGTGGGTACGTCACATATAATGCGATGTTCATGAAGGTGAAATCTGCGTTGCAGAGCTGCAATCAGCGATCTGGCCATGCTGGAACGTCGCAAGTGAGCGCACTCTAGGCGGACCTTGTGCAGCAGTGCATCAAGATCCGGATAGTCCCTCAAAAAACTCTGCACGACCAAGTTGAGCACATATGACAGACATGGTATGTGAGTGAGGTTGCCAAGGCCCAGAGCTGACACCAGATTTCGGCCATTGTCACACACTACCAAGCCTGCCTGTAGATTCTCTTCCAAAAACCACACGTCGCTCTCCTGCTTTATGGCATTACAGAGCTCCTGCGCTGTGTGGCTAAGATTCCCCATGGAAATTAATTTCAGGATGGCCTGTTGACATTTGGACACGGCTGTGCTCATATCGGTCGCAACAGGTAAACGTTCACGGGTCCATGTGGAGGTAGACCGTGACGGCTCCTGCAGCGATGATTCTGAGGAACTGGAATAGGAGGAATCAATGTGTACAGACTTGATTCCTGCAATCCTTGGAGTTGGCAGAACACGTACAGCGCCACTCGCAAGATCAGTACCCGGCTGCACAACATTGACCCAATGGGCAGTGAGGGAAAGGTATTGTCCCTGGCCATGGGTGTTAGAACCCTCTTGTTAGGTTTTGTTTCAGTTTGCTGGTCACATGACCTTTTTTCCCTATTTAGTCTGGCTCCGCCCTTCTGGCTTTGCTTGACTTCATTGTATTATCTACTGTTAAGCTAGCCGGGTGCTTAGGTGCCTTAATCTGTGAGTTTTGCTTGATGTTAGGATCACAAAGTATTTATTTTTCTGTTTAATTATCCATGCTACAATTTATGTTAGGAGGTGTCCACCTTTTCTCCCAGTCCCTAGATCTTGTAGGGATTACTCCCTCGCAACTATAGGTCTTCGTTCACACTAGATGAGGACTTTAGCGGGTCTGGTCGCAGGATCAGGTTCCCCGTTACATCGTAGGGATTCAGCTTAGTTGTATTGTAGGGACAGAATTCCCTTCTTTCCTTACTGGTTGTAGCAGATCATAACAATGGGTACTGGTCCACGCATCGGTGGTCAGGTGGACCTTGCTACTGAGGGCTTTTAGTAGCGCATGTTTAATTTTTCCCTCAACATGCTTTTGCAGACCAGGGACGGCTTGCCTGCTGAAATGAAATCGGCTTGGCACATTGTATTGTGGGATTGACAATGATATTCAGTTACGGAAACTGTCTGTCTCCACCAGCCTGAATCACAGCATTTCAAGGGACAGGAGTTTTGCAATGCCAGCATTCAGAGCCTGTGCTCGTGCATGGTTTGCGGAGTATGGCCGTGTTTTATCCCATGCCTGTGCTACCGCTGGCTGTTTTGTGGCCTGGGAGTGTGAGGATGACAGGGAACTTGCTGCTGTGTGTGGAATAACAGTTTGTCTCTGGACAACAGTGGCCGAGGTTCTTCCATGGCGATCCTGTGAGGAAGCATAACCAGCTGTGTGTGAGCTCGATGAAGAGGCTTCAACACAACCTGAAGATGTAGGTGCTGCTGTAGGTTGGCCTACATCTCCAGTGTGTCTTTGTAACTCAACTACGTGCTTTGTCCGCACATGTTTCCACATATTTGTGGTATTGAGGTGACTGACACTTTTAGCTATTTTTAATTTTTGATTACACAGCTTGCATTTCACATAGCAAATATCATGTGCAAGTGTGTGAAAAAAGGACCACGCAGTGCAAGTCCTGGGAGCGCACGTTTTGACTTTTGGAAGACAACTGCTCCGAACAGGTGCCAAACTGGAGGCTACAGGCAACCGAGTCTGCAGCCTAACTCTCCCTCCTGTTTGTACCGTTGGGGCAATGTCTTCCTCTATCTTCCTTCTATCACTAACCATTTCTCTAGGCCTCTCCCAGCTTTCAACCAAAGTACTGGTTCTCACCCACAAAGCTCTCCACAGTGCAGCACCCCTCCTACATCTCCTCCCTCATTTCTATCTATCGGCCTAACCGACTGCTGCGCTCTGCAAACGACTTTCGACTAACCTCTGCACTAATACGTACCTCCCACTCCCGACTCCAAGACTTCTCCTGCTCTACGCCAATCCTCTGGAATGCTGTACCCCAAGAAATTAGGACTATCCACAATTTGCATGGTTTCAGGCGCTCCCTCAAAACACATTTGTTCAGAGCGGCCTATCACATTCACTAATCAAAGTCATTCTATGTATTCTGTGTAAGTGTGTGTGTGTCTCTAGCCCATTCACTATCTCCATCCCTCAGTCCCTTAAGATGGCTGGAACATCATTGTAAATGCACCATTGTATATAAACACCTATACTTTGTATCTCCCCCATCTCATTGTACATTGTAAGCTGTCACGAGCAGGGGCGACTTATTTAGCTTAAATTATTGTATTGTTAACGTTGTTACTTATGACTTGTGTTCTGAAACTGCTAAACTGTAAAGCGCTGCGGAATATGATGGCGCTATATAAATAAATATTATTATTATTCCTCTGAGCTGCTCCCACCACCTTCCTGTTCTTCATGCCATGTTGGGTATTGGACCTCATCATCTCCACTACCCTCTTCCAACACCTGCTGTTGGGTGGTCTGGCCAGCACCATGCTCAACAGAAACTGGCACCTGGGTCTCATCATCATCATCAGATGCGTTCTCGCGTGTGCTGACCATCGGCACTGTCTCACCCGCCTCTTCAGATTCAGAGAGACACAGCTGTTGCGCATCACTGCATACTCCCTCTTCTTCACATTACAGAATGCTGCTTGGCTGGGCCCCTGTTTGCAAGCCAATAGATTCTGAGAACAGAAGCAGACACTCAGCTGGCTCCTGTACAGAACTCTCTGACTGCCTGGGCAATTTGCCAGGCGGTGAAGAGACAGATGGTTGCCCAACAGTGCTGTGGTCCTGAGAGGAGGTGGAAGCAATTGAAGTCGATGCATTGGGTGAGATCCAAACAACAACGGCTTCAATTTGTTTTTTCCCGCAGCAGGGGGTACTCCGAGCTCCTACAAAAGTGCGCATAAAGGAACGCTCACGGCCCGGGGAAAACTGGTGGATGCTGTGTCACTGGGGGCCGCAGCAGCCACAGAATCCCCACGTCCTCTCCCTGAAGAAACTCCACGACCACGTGCCTTACTCCCTGCCTTCTTCATCTTGGTAGATTGATAAAGAAAGTCTGAAAAGTTATAAGGCCTAAGTGTGGTTATTCCGCAGAGACTGCAGTGAACACTGCACACAACTGTTCAGTAGGTGTGAAAGGCCCCTTTGTGTACTTCTATAGTGTTTGCAACCAATGTATTGTATACGGATGGAAGCGCGTCACACTAATAGATTTTATTTATTTGTAATAGAGTGGAGCAGCAACAATTAGAGAAAAATTTCAAGGATGTGCCAGTGACACACGCTCAGCAGACTACAACCAGCAGTGGTTGAAGAACTAACTGGAGCGTGATCTGCACTCCAAAAAGGAAAACCTCAGACTACAGTGAACACTGCACACAACTGTTCACTACCCAACGCGTCTCAGCAGGAAGGCAGTCTGTGCGTCAAAACAAAGGCGCAAGCATACATCCACGTACCCTGTTTATAAAGCTATATAAAAAAAATTATGTAGTAGTGACGCACACTTTATTGAGGTACAGTATTACATCGCCATTCACCATCTGTGGCTATGCAGTCTCATCTATATATACCTTATCTATCCGTTGTCATGCTTGCAAGTCGACAGTCAGGCATAAATAGCAATTTTCACTATGCACTATGCACTTTTTAAAGGTTATGTTTGTTAATAAACATGATTATTGCCACATATTATGAGTATTACATGATGGAAATTGTATAATTTTGTATAAACTGTTTAGTGACATTATTCAGCAAATGTAACATTTTAGTAATGTCACAGATAACTTGTAATGCTGATGATGTTTTGAAGTCAGACATTCATTGTCTATACAATAAAAATGGTGTACATACTGTTACTTATCCATCATTAATGGATTCAGATATGTACTTGTATGCTTTTATGTACAACCGTATAGCAGATTCCTTAACTAATTTATTTTGTGGTTTGCATTGCTGTTCAACATGTTAATGTATGTGTTTATGTTTGTCAATTCTTTATTTATCTAGATATTAGTTTAAATGAAATCATCATCTTATGGTAGTAAAGGTTATCTTTCTCTTGTTTGAAGTATAGACATTTAAAATTGACAGGTAACAAGGAAATTACTTGATCTAGTATTTAAACATCCTCCTTGACCCTGGGCTCCAACACCGCCAGTTGTTGCTCGGAAGTGCTGTTAGCACAGTCAACACTTGCTCCTGTGTTACTGGGGTTCAGTAACGTCAGCTGGTCCTCGGTTGTGCCATTGGCTCTTTTCCTTCTGCTGCCCCTCCGGGTTCCAGTACCGTCAGCTGGTTCTCCGCAGTGCCTTTGGCCTAGGTGCCTCCATCTTGGTATCCGAGTTCCAGCAACGTCTGCTGGTCCTTGGTAGTGCTTTGGAGCACAGGTACCTCCTGCTTAGTAACCGTGTCCCAGTAACGTCAGCTGGTCCTCGGTTGTGCCATTGGCTCTTTTCCTTCTGCTGCCCCTCCGGGTTCCAGTACCGTCAGCTGGTTCTCCGCAGTGCCTTTGGCCTAGGTGCCTCCATCTTGGTATCCGAGTTCCAGCAACGTCTGCTGGTCCTTGGTAGTGCTTTGGAGCACAGGTACCTCCTGCTTAGTAACCGTGTCCCAGTAACATCAGCTGGTACAAGATTGTGCTACAAATACAAGATACGGAACAAGAGACACAAGAACAATAAGCAGAAGATCTAAAAGCAGAAGAACATGAAGTATAAGACCAAAATGAAGAGCAAAATATATGCTCTAAATTCTAAGCAGAAGAAGACTAAGCAGTGTATGGGGGTGAGTCCGTTCCTCCTCGTGGTGCCCCTGGAAAATGCCTGCTGCTGCAGGCTAAACTGAACACGGACAAATACTGTTGTAATTTAAATCTTTTGTGACAGCAAGAACGGAAGGATGAAAAATTCATACTTTGACAGATTACAAGTACAGGATTCTCTGTCACAAATAAGAATATGATGAAGAAGATGAAGCAGAATATGAATAAGAATAATAGTTTAATAAGAAGAATATGAGTAATGTTAACAAAGATGAATAGCAAGAAGTTTAAGAAGAAGATAAAGAAGGTGAAGATGAAGAATAATTTGATGAAAAAGATGATGCTGCAGAAGATTATGAAGGAGAAAGTGTGTGAAAAGTTAAAAAGGTGAAGATGAAGAGCATGGAAGTTGTGTAATATACATATTTGCCAAAATATAAAAAACGTTAACATTGTCAATTTCTTCGTCAATCCGAACATCTTTAAAAAAAAAAATATTTATGCTATTCCATTTGATTGGGTTAAACATCTATGCCTTTAATGTCTCCTCAACCTTCCCCAATACATTCTACATTACTCTTTCTTGTTTTCCTTCATGTACAATTAACCAACAAGGCAAGAATGGGTTTTTTTTAATTTCGATATTTTGTTCCCATAGACTTACATGGGACTTCCGGTATCGATATCGGGTATCGCCGATATTTTAGTGATATCGGCGATACCATTCCGATTCCGATACTTTAGGATATTGGAAAGTATCGCTCAACTCTAGTCAACACTGCAAATATTGACTTGCTGCATTAACTCATTCTATCTGTCAATATAAGCTTGTGTTACTCATATGTTTGCAATTATTATATTTCTGCCTGTGATAAAAACATCTGTCAAACACACATAAAAACCAGAGGGCAGCAGATCATGTGAAAATATAATATTTGTGTCATTCTCAAAACTTTTGGCCATGACTGTACTTTAATACACCCGGATGGAGCGCTATTCCTTTGTGTCTTCGGCTGTTGGATGTCTCCAAGAGGGTTCCTTGGTTGGAGCGAGCGCCCCTATGCAGTGAGTGCTGTCAGCGTCTTGTTTGTATTATGAGATCAGTTTTTTTGTCATATGTGGAGAGATTTTTTCAAAGACCAATAGACATGCATTGCCGATCTTGATAAGAAACTGATCAAGATCAGTCATGCCTCCAATATTTTCTGGGGACATTTCGATCCAAAGAAAAAATCAGACGTGCACAGCCCAATAGAGTGTTATGAGTACGAGTGTTATTCGTGGAAACCACAGATGGCACTCATACAAGAAAATTGGACGTCTGAACAAGCCCTTAAAATAAGGTATACTTGGTTTGGGATTTTTTTTTTTTTGCATATCAGAATAAATTAACATTTGAATTTTTGCCCACCCTGAGGACCGTCTCTGGCTGAGGGTTATTGTGCTCTTTCGTAATCCCCATAGGATCAGTCTTCTCCTATCCTTTGTATTGTTTTATTGTTGGAAAGGTTATGGAAATAGGTATGTGGCCATTGTCATCAGTTAAATATTTTGAGAATTCCATTAATTGCTCTTAAAGAACAACAGATTTACTTAGGGTCCACTGACACTACACTATTATTGTGAACAAGCATTCATAATAATTACCGTATTTTTCGGACTATAAGACGCACCGGACTATAAGACGCACCCAGGTTTTAGAGGTGGAAAATAGGGAAAAATATATTTGAAGCAAAAAATGTGGTAAAATATTTAATAACATACTATTATATGTGGTGTTATTATATATAATAGTATGTTATTATGTTGGAAGCTACGGGTAGGAGATGGTGCTGCGGGACCAGTGTGGTGTCTGTAAACTACTATGTGAAGACGCTGGAGGGTGAGTATAAGGCCGGGGTCACACATGCGAGAAACTCGCACGATTTCGTGTGAGTCTCTCGCATGAACACCCGGCACTGCCGCCGGCACTCAGACTGGATCGTGCGGCTGCATAGAAATACATGCGGCATAGAAATAGAGACAGATGATAGAGACAGAGTTGATAGAGATAGATGATAGAGACAGATGATAGAGACAGAGATGATAGAGACAGAGATGATAGAGATAATAGAGACAGATGATAGAGACAGAGATGATAGAGATGATAAAGACAGATGATAGAGACAGAGATGATAGAGACAGATGATAGAGACAGAGATGATAGAGACAGATGATAGAGACAGAGATGATAGAGACGGATGATAGAGACAGAGATGATAGAGACAGAGATTATAGAGACAGAGATGATAGAGATGATAGAGACAGATGATAGAGACAGAGATGATAGAGACAGATGATAGAGACAGAGATGATAGAGACAGAGATGATAGAGATGATAGAGACAGAGATGATAGAGACAGAGATGATAGAGATGATAGAGACAGAGATGATAGAGACAGAGATGATAGAGACAGAGATGATAGAGACAGAGATGATAGAGACAGATGATAGAGACAGAGATGATAGAGACAGAGATGATAGAGACAGATGATAGAGACACAGATGATAGAGACACAGATGATAGAGACAGATGATAGAGACACAGATGATAGAGACAGAGATGATAGAGACAGAGATGATAGAGACAGATGATAGAGACAGAGATGATAGAGACAGAGATGATAGACAGATGATAGAGACAGAGATGATAGAGACAGATGACAGAGATGATAGAGACAGATGATAGAGACAGAGATGATAGAGACAGATTATAGAGACAGATTATAGAGACAGAGATGATAGAGACAGAGATGATAGAGACAGATGATAGAGACAGATGATAGAGACAGAGATGATAGAGACAGATGATAGAGACAGAGATGATAGAGACAGAGTTGATAGAAATGTGACACGTATGCGTTTCATGTGCGCATGATGCGCTGCACAAAAAAATGCAAGTGTGAAAGTAGCCTAACCTTTTAATTAATTCTCTGTTGTACAGTGTGTCTGAAGGACCTGTGATGACATCATGAAGAGGCAGGGCTTTGGTCATGTGATGCTCCAGCCCGCCCTCTTCATGACCTCATCACAGGTCCTTCACAGGAGCATTCAGCCTCCCATCAGCACAGCCCCAGGCTGTCAGGTATGCCAGCTGCTCCTGCTGCCTCCTTCTCCTTCAGACACCGATCTGCCCAGCTGCTGCAGGAATCAGGCGCTGGGGAAGCTGTGCGGCTCTGTGATCTGCTGCTCCCCGCTCACTGCTCAGCTGATAGGTGGGTGGGGAAGCAGCTGATTAATATTCACTGCACTTAAGTAGGGACCAGGGGTTTCCCCAGCGCTTGTTTCCTGCAGCAGAGGGGATATTTTCTTGCCTCCTGCTGATCCCACTCCACCGCTGCCCCCTGCCCCCCTCCCACATGTTACATTCTGACCATAATACGCACCCACACTTTCCTCCCAAATTTGGAGGAAAAAAAGTGCGTCTTATGGTCCAAAAAATACGGTAAGCAGTCTAAACAGACTGCCGATCACCTAACAGGTGACCAAAATGCTTGATCATCGGATGAAATTATTTTGGGGGCTACATGAGCTCACCATTCATGGCAGTGCATTGTTCTGTGATAACAGGACTCGTTGCCAAAAACAATGGCAGTCCATGAGCACTGATCTATTACAGATTGTTCAGCGCGTATCTAAAGCGCGATTTACCTACTTGACCAGGTTATTAATCGTTTTGCCATCCGGAAGTCATTTAACACTGCACTTCGCATGATGTAAATGCACCTCAACTCTACATATCTATAACTGGAAGACATTCAGATGGTAGTAGAATCCAGGCAGAGGACACCATCTGCCTTCTCAGCTCTGGTTTTAGTTTTGCTGAAGTGAATGACCAAATGTCCAAATCCCCAAGGTTATTATCTTAACATGTACTGACATGTGTCCCACACAAGAGGCTTTGATGTTACCGTTGACACATAACGAATGTATGACATCATCCATACCTTTTATCACTAACATACAGGCAACATCAGGCACAAATTCTCGTATCATTTCATTTTTCTGCTGGAAGCTTTAAGGTAAAGCTGCTATTTGACTATCTCATCACTTAGAATTGGGAAATGACTGACTCCATTACAGTGACTCAGTTGGTAAACATGTTCTGGGAATCATATACGAATGGAAATGTGTCTTACAAAGAGCACTCTCAGCATTGGTGGTTAAGATGAAGTGAAGAGGTAGGGCCGCACACAAGGAATGTTTTTACAAAGTAAATTCTGCTTAAAGTTATGTTATTGCTAATTCGAGAAGGTTGTAACAAATCACCTGTATTTGACTTGGTCCTTGTACCGCGCTGGTGTAGATCAACAGTGCAACATGTATGGTCTACGTTAATATTTACTTAGCAAAATGAAGAAATGTAACAATATTTCTAGATTCTAGCAAATTGAAAAAAGAAATTAGCGCTGTGTTTACCATCAGTAAATTCATAAATGTTTGGCTTCTATTCATATATTGATATTATGCTAGTTACCACTTATACATTACCATTTTAATTAATTTCACACAAATTATTGTATGTTCTCATTTATATACCTTATTACAGAAAGGCTTTTTGTCTACCTATCTTAGTGCTATTCGATTTTACTTACTTTTTATTCTCAGTGAACTAGAGACATTGGTCAAAGGTAACTTGAAGCACCCGTACCCCAATGGAAACTCAGCATGTCATGTGCATACTTACCAACACAACCCTCTGGCATCATCCGCCGTACATTCACATATTAAGTATAGCTGCATGTGTAGTGGTCCAAACAAATATAATCCAAAAATATTTATCCATTTTGATCAATGCCAAAATGAAAAAAAAAAATAAACAAAATGGAAGAATTGTTGTTTTTTTTTAAAAGTCGCATGAACTCCAACATGGTACCAATAAAATTACACCTGGCCTCACAAAAAAAAACAAGCCTTTGTACAATTTTATTGCCAGAAAAATATAAAAAGTTATGGTTCTCATAAAATGGTGACTAGTCATAAAAACAAAGCTCCAAAACAACAATGGAATTGCTGTTATTTTATCTATTTTACCCCATAGAAAACATGTGGCTCTGTGAAGCAGAGACGCAAAAAAAAAATGAAAATGGGAGAAAAATGGCAAAATCTCCAAATGGTTAAATGGATTGTTTAAAAATCGTTTGGGGAATGAAAGATCATACAACAAAATAACATACAGGAAGCTGAGGTCCCACACTTCTGTATCAGGACTGATTCTTTGGTCATTCCTTGGCTACATCTTATTGTCCTGCGTAATATCACTCTTTCCCCTGGTGATCACCAAACCTAAAACATAGAAAACTTCTATAGGACATAGAGCAGCTCTTTTTCCACATCTCAAATATGAGGTTTAATTTTTTCTTCTCATGTGAACAATGGTGCAGCGGTCTCAAGGGGCGCCAAAGGAATAATGGACAATTTAATAAATGTTAGCCAAACTTTATTCTTCCTCCAATACCACTGCCACAACGCGTTTCAACGGTCCAAACCGTCTTCATCAGGTGGGGTTGGACCGTTCAAACGCGTTGTGGCAGTGATATTGTGGCTGCACCATTGTTCACATGCGAAAAGTCTCCATATGGAGTTAAGAGCGGCAGGAGCAGCCTGGTTTATTTGTATCGAGGACCTCTGGTTTACAGCCACCGGGTTAATAACTGAGGACCTACGGTGACGTGTTATCCGGACGAGCGGGTTTGTGTGACCATCAGAGGAACACTGAGGCTTGATGCAAACACCGATAGGACGACATCACAAATAGAGAGAGGTAACCTGGAGCCTCATTAATCACACGCTTAATCTTGATTGTGTAGATGCACACAACCATCACAGGTGAGTGCATTAGCACTATTTTTAAAAAGTAGCCCTGTGAGTCCACACATGCGCCCTTTTTCTTTTCTTGTTTTAATTTTTTCTTCTGACATCTTACATTTTTTATGCTCTGAGGTCTGCTCATCACCACTAACAGGTAAATAGTTATATTTTAAGGAGCGGAACTTATGGGAAAAGCTCTTTCTTTGTTCCTCTACCTCCTATATACAGTTGTGTTCAAAAGCAGAATTTTTGCTTTATTGACCTTTTTTCAGAGAATATGAATGATAACATCAAAACTTTTTCTCCACTCATGGTTAGTGGTTGGGTGAAGCCATTTGTTGTCAAACTACTGTGTTTTTCTCTTTTTAAATCATAATGACAACTCAAAACATCCAAATAACCCTGATCAAAAGTTCACATACCTTGGCGATTTTGGCCTGATAACATGCACAGAAATTGACACAGATAGTTTTGAATGGCTACTAAAGGTGACATCCTCACCTGTGACCTGTTTGCTTGTAATCCGTGTGTGTGCATAAAAGCTGAATGAGTTTCTGGGATCCACACAGACTCTTGCATCTTTCATCTAGCCATTGATGTTTGTGGATTGATAGTCATGGAGAAAGCAAAAGAATTGTCAACGGATCTATGGAAAAGGTAGTTGAACTGTATAAACAGGAATGCGATACAAAAAGATATCCAAGGAATTGATAATGCCAGTCAGCAACATTCAAACTGTGATCAACAAATGGTAAATTAGGGGCTCTGTAAAAACAAAACCACGGTCAGGTAGACCAACAAAAATTTTATCCACAACTGCCAGGAAAATTGTTTGGGATGCAAAGAGGAATCCGCAAATAACAGCTGGAATACTGTACTCTCTGAAAACTAGAGGTGTGGCTGTTTCAAGATGCACAATAAGGAGGCACTTGAAGAAAAATGGGTGGCATGGTTAGTAGGGTTGAGCATTCCGATACTGCAAATATCGGGTATCGGCCGATATTGGCTGTATCGGAATTCCGATTCCGAGTACCGATATTTTCGTCATATCGGATACCGGAATCGGAATGTCACTGTCAGTGTCCGTCGGTCGGGTCTGTCAGGAGTCAGCGGCACTTACCCGGCAGAAGATCTCCGGCGGTCACATCCCGGACTGCTTGATGGCCGCCATCCTCTTCTCCCTGGCGGTCACATGCAGTTTCTCGCGATAACTGCAGTGACTGCTGGGTAATCGCGGCCGTAAAGCAGTCCGATGACGTCACCGCCGGGGAAGCTGGTAAGCAGCTGTGCTGCGCCGGGATGTCAGGCTCTGCCTGTCATTCCGATGTAGCAGAGCTGGATCGTCGTGGGACACTCGTTACTATGGACTGCGTCGGACAGGTGGTATACTGTTGGTTTTTTTTTTTCTTTTTTTACAGGAGATCGATGGCGTCGCAGGAATGAGAGTGTAATAAAAGAAATGAAAACTGTGTTGTCTCTTTTATTTCATTAAAAGACTTTTTTCTTGCTGTGTCTTTTTTTTAAACAATTAAAAACTTTGGGATTAATAATGGATCGGTGTCTTATTGACGCCTCTCCATTATTAACCGGGCTTATTGTCACCGTGCAATCAACGGTGACATTAACCCCTTATTACCCCGCTTGCCACCGCTACAGGGCAAGTGGGAAGAGCCGGGTAAAGTGCCACAATTGGCACATCTTTTGATGCGCCAAATGTGGGGCTGCTGTAGCCTGGTATTATCAGGCTGTTGAGGGCCAAAATCCATGGGCCTTGACAGTCTTTTAATACCAGGCCGCAGCAGTCTGCATTTTACATGGCTGGTTAACAAAAATAGGGTGGATCCCCACGCCATTTTTTTTTCGAGGGGATCCCCTATTTTTGTTAACCAGCCAAGCTAAGCAGACTGCTGTGGCCTGGTATTATCAGGCTTGCAAGGTCCATGGATATTGGATCCTTACCAGCCTGAAAAACCAGGCCTCAGCGGTCTGCTTCATCTGGCTGGTTAACAAAAATAGGGAGAACCCCACGCTAATTTTTTTCGAGGGGATCCCCTATTTTTGTTAATCAGCAAAGATATGCAGACTGCTGTGGCCTGGTATTTTCAGGCTGGCAAGGTCCATGGATCTTGGCTCCTTAACAGCCTGAAAATCCAGGCCTCAGCGGTCTGCTTCATCTGGCTGGTTAACAAAAATAGGGGGGACCCCACGCCAATTTTTTTCGAGGGGATCCCCTATTTTTGTTAATCAGCCAAGATATGCAGACTGCTGTGGCCTGGTATTATCAGGCTGGCAAGGTCCATGGATCTTGGCTCCTTAACAGCCTGAAAATCCAGGCCTCAGCGGTCTGCTTCATCTGGCTGGTTAACAAAAATAGGGGGGACCCCACGCCATTTTTTTTTCGAAGGGAACCCCTATTTTTGTTAATCAGTTCCCTCTGACGTCACTGATGGTGTCCCTGGCTGACCTGAAGTGAAAGTGGAAAGCAATCAATTAAGCTTTCCACTTCCTCTCCTGTCAGCCAGGAGAGGAGCTCATTCATTTGGGGGTTTACTGTGAGGCTGCAGCATTAGCTGCGGTCCCTGCAGTAAACATTAACCCTTTCTGAAGGATTACACCGTAGGACCTGACTGTGCATCGGATTGGTAAGAATAATTTTGCTTTATTATTTTATTTTTATTACAGGAAATGGTTTTAGCAGGTAAATAAAATATGGTCAAAAACTGTGTGATTATTTCATTAAACTTCTTTTTTATTAAAGTGTGTGTGTTTGATTTTTCTTTCATACAATAGGATTAATAATTGATAGTTGTCTAATTGACAGCTCTCAATTATTAACCTGGCTTAAAGTGACCTTTCAATTGCAAGGTCATTTTAACCCCTTATTAACCCATTCGCCACCGCTACAGGGCAATGGGAATAGACGGGCAAAGTGCCAGAAAGGGCAAATCTAATTAGAGATTTGCCCTTTCTGGGGTGTCTGGGGGCAGATGTTAGTAGCCGGGGGGGGCAAAAATAATGGTCCCTCTCTGGGCTATTATTATCTGCCCCCACTCACTGGCTTTGTCTGTCTGGTTGCGAAAATAGGGCGGGAGCCCACGCATTTTTTTTCAGCAATTTTACACCTCATATATATATATACATGTCATTGAGTTTGTGACACATATATATATATATATATTTATAGTTCATACACTTCTACATAGTATAATAGCCGCTAATTCAATTGCGGCTTTTGTGAAAATGCAGAACCCGACATGAAATGACACTTGGTTTACATAGAGTTAACCATGTCTTTTCATGTAGTTTGATATCTGATTTGCAGAAACAATTACATGAGTGTAAGTGTGCAAAATTTCACACCTGTAGGGGTTAATTAAAGGTGTAAATTCGTAGCAAAAAAGTCCATTTTTATTACAACGAATTTATACCTTTAATTAACCCCTACAGGTGTGAAATTTTGCACACTTACACTCATGTAATTGTTTCTGCAAATCAGATATCAAACTACATGAAAAGACATGGTTAACTCTATGTAAACCAAGTGTCATTTCATGTCGGGTGCTTCTGTCTTTTCACAAAAGCCGGCTTTACCCGGCAATTGAATCAGAGGCTATTTTACTATGTAGAAGTGTATAAACTATAAATATATGTATATATATATGTCACAATGACATGTATATATATATATATATATATATATATATTCTATGTGTGTATATTTAGTGTTTACAAGGAAAGAAAGAGGTTTTTTTAGTTACGATATTTTGTTCCCATAGACTTACATTGGATTTCCGGTATTGGTATCGGGTATCGCCGATATTTTAATGGTATCGGCGATACCATTCCGATTCCGATACTTTTGGATATCGGAAAGTATCGCTCAACTCTAATGATTAGGTCACCAGAAGAAAGTCATTACTGTGCAAATGCCACAAAGTATCTCGCCTAAAATACGCAAAACAGCACAGGTAATTTGGAGTGATGAGACCAAAATGTAACTTTTTGGCCAAAAACAATAAACGTTACATTTGGAGAGAGGTCAACAAGACCTATGATGAAAGGAACACCATTCCTACTGTAAAGCACGGAGGTGGATCGCTGATGTTTTGGGAATGTGTGAGCTACAAAGTCACAGGAAACTTGGTCAAAGTTGAAGGAAAGATGAATGCAGCACGTTATCAACAAATACTGGAGGCAAATTTGCAATCATCAGCCCAGAAGTTGTGCATGGGACGTACTTGGATGTTCCAACATGACAACGATCCAAAACACAAGGCCAAGTCGACCTGTCATTGGCTACAGCAGGGGTGGGGAACCTCAGGCCCCAGGGCCATTTACGGCCCTTGATGACCTTTTATCTGGCCCCCGGGCAGATTCTCAAGGACCGCATTCTTGGGCAGGGAGCTGTATTTTGATTGCAACTAGCTCATTAATTTCTTCTTGCTCTGTTAGCACACACACGCAGTGTTCACTACTGAAGACTGAAGGGCATGCAATGAAAGATTAAGTTCTGACACCAGTGCCAGAGTCAGGATGTACTTTATGGGCGGAGTTTGTACAGCCCCCGAAGGATGGTACAAATATCCAAATGGCCCTTGGCAGAAAAAAGATTCCCCACCCCTGGGCTACAGCAAAACAAAGAGAAGGTTCTGGAGTGGCCATTTCAGTCTCCTGACCTCAATATCATTGAGCCACTCTGGGGAGATCTCAAGCATGTAGGTTATGCTAGACAGCCCAGGAATTTATAGGAACTGGAGGCTTTTTGCCAAGAAGAGTGAGCAGATTTACCATCTGAGAAAATAAAGAACCTCATCAACAACTACCACAAGAGACTTCCAGCTGTCATTGATGTTAGAGGGGGCAATACACGGTATTAAGGAATGGGATATGTGAACTTTTTATCAGTGTCATTTGAATGTTTTGTGTTGTCATTATGATTTAAAAAGAGAAAACACAGTTGTTTGACAATAAATGGCTTCACCGAACCACTAACTATGAGTGGAGAAAAAGTTTTGGTGTTATCATTCATATTCTTTGAAAAAAGACCAAGAAAGCAAAAATTCTGCCAGGGTATGTAAACTTTTGAGCACAACTGTATGAATGAGAAATATTTTAAATGAATATGTATTAGAAAAATGTATATCTCACACTAAATAAATACAAAATATAGTAAAATGGAAAACTTATATTGGGAATCTTGCCAAGCATAGTGTCTAGGGGTCATAAGCTACATGGCAACTCAATAATATTAATAATTGTAGTAATTATTTACATTTTGTAGAGATTCCCTCATTTAATATATATTTGATGAAATACATTTGAAAACAGATAGGTATTTCTATTTCTGTACTTTTTCCCCTGCGTACATTGGGACTCTTTGCAGGTGATTGTATCTTTTTTAGTGGACATTTAAAATTGTTCTGTCACACATGCAAAACGATCTTTGCTTTCTTTATGGGTGGGAGGTGTTGAAATGTTATTGTCATGGGAGGAGAGCGCTGCTGCATGTAGCTGTCTGAGAATGGAGCGCCCCACCCTGTCCATATCATGTCTATCTGTAATCACCACTCTCCAGTGACGTGAAGGAGCTTTTTTAGACTTAGACACGCAGGCATATTAGTTTGAAAAACCTTTCATTCAGTAAGGAAAGCGACTGCCAATAAAAGGTTGTGTGTTTAGTGGATGACATATTTTACACTCTCGATTTATTTTCCCAGATCAGTTAAAGTTCACAGAATTGTAAAAGTCTTAGTTGTGGTAGAATACAGGACAAAATTAATTTAACTGTATATTTCTTTAAATGTTAGAACAAGGGTGTTGCTTGAGTCCTAAAAGATCAGGGGCCAAAAGTATGTGTTTCCCCATACAACATCCCGCCGCTTAAAAGAGGATCTATACATATATAATTGCAGTATACCACTGTTGGTGACCAAAATACACAATACAAAGACAAAATTACCAAATTACTACTATAAAAGACCAAAACAATACTGATACACAATGTCCACTACCATCACTACTAGTGATGAGCGAGTATACTCGTTGCCGAGCATGCTCAGGTGATCTCCGAGTATTTGGGTGTGCTTGGAGATTTAGTTTGTGTCGCCGTAGCTGCATGATATGCGGCTGCTAGACAGCCTGAATACATGTGGAGATATCCTAACAAACAGGCAATCACCACATGTATTCAGGCTCTCTAGCAGTCGCAAATCATGCAGCTACGGCGACACAAACTAAATCTCCGAGCACATCCAAATACTTGGAGGACACCGGAGAAGTATACTCACTCATCACTGACCACTACTACACAGTGACTACATAATATAATATGACCATTACCTCTACATAACACACACTGTACAAAGACCAATAATACCACCATGCATGTACGTCTGCATGACTGAAATGCATTAAGGTGTTAATAAATTAAAGAAATAAAACGCTATTGAAAAGACTGATATTACCACCATACGGTCTACCTTAGTGGTAGCTACTAGTGTTGAGCGATACTTTCCGATATCCAAAAGTATCGGAATCGGAATGGTATCGCCGATACCATTAAAATATCGGCGATACCCGATACCGATACCGGAAGTCCCATGTAAGTCTATGGGAACAAAATATCGCAACTAAAAAAAACCCATTCTTTCCTTGTAAACACTAAATATACACACATAGAATACATATATATATATATATACATGTCATTGTGACATATATATATATACATATATGTATAGTTTATACACTTCTACATAGTAAAATATCCTCTGATTCAATTGCCGGGTAAAGCCGGCTTCTGTGAAAAGACAGAAGCACCCGACATGAAATGACACTTGGTGTACATAGGGTTAACCATGTCTTTTCATGTCCTTTGCTATCTGATTTGCACAAACAATTACATCAGTCTATGTGTGCAAAATTTCACACCTGTAGGGGTTAATTAAAGGTGTAAATTCGTTGTAAAAAAACAGACTTTTTTGCTACGAATTTACACCTTTAATTAACCCCTACAGGTGTGAAATTTTGCACACTTAAGGTACTGCCACACTAAACAATCCCGCTAGCGATAGCGATAAAGACGCATACTAATGCGATCGCTAGCGGGATTGTTTCTATATCGCTAAGTGCGGCTTAACTTAGCGATATAGTTAACGACGCTATCGCGGTTAGCGATCTTCTTAACGACTTTAGCGGTACAAAAGTACCGCTAAATCGCTAAGAAAAGGTGCCACACTTAGCGATATATACTTACCTGCGGGGCGCCGACGATCTAAATAGGGTCCGGAACGATGTCAGCGACGAGCGAGATCACAGCAGGGGCCTCGTCGCTGACAGATGCCGCACACAACAACATCGCTAACGGGATCGCTAAATAGTGAAGTTTTTTAGCGATCCCGTTAGCGATGTTGTTTAGTGTGGCATACCCTTTACACTCATGTAATTGTTTGTGCAAATCAGATATCAAACTACATGAAAAGACATGGTTAACCCTATGTACACCAAGTGTCATTTCATGTCGGGTTCTGCATTTTCACAAAAGCCGGCAATTGAATTAGCGGCTATTATACTATGTAGAAGTGTATGAACTATAAATATAAATATATATATATATGTGTCACAAATTCAATGACATGTATATATATATATATGAGGTGTAAAATTGCTGAAAAAAAATGCGTGGGCTCCCGCCCTATTTTCGCAACCAGACAGACAAAGCCAGTGAGTGGGGGCAGATAATAATAGCCCAGAGAGGGACCATTTTTTTTGGCCCCCCCCGGCTACTTAACATCTGCCCCCAGACACCCCAGAAAGGGCAAATCTCTAATTAGATTTGCCCTTTCTGGCACTTTGCCCGTCTATTCCCATTGCCCTGTAGCGGTGGCGAATGGGTTAATAAGGGGTTAAAATGACCTTGCAATTGAAAGGTCACTTTAAGTCAGGTTAATAATTGAGAACTGTCAATTAGACAACTATCAATTATTAATCCTATTGTATGAAAGAAAAATCAAACACACACACTTTAATAAAAAAGAAGTTTAATGAAATAATCACACAGTTTTTGACCATATTTTATTTACCTGCTAAAACCATTTCCTGTAATAAAAATAAAATAATAAAGCAAAATTATTCTTACCAATCCGATGCACAGTCAGGTCCCACGGTGTAATCCTTCAGAAAGGGTTAATGTTTACTGCAGGGACCACAGCTAATGCTGCAGCCTCACAGTAAACCCCCAAATGAATGAGCTCCTCTCCTGGCTGACAGGAGAGGAAGTGGAAAGCTTAATTGATTGCTTTCCACTTTCACTTCAGGTCAGCCAGGGACACCATCAGTGACGTCAGAGGGAACTAATTAACAAAAATAGGGGTTCCCTTCGAAAAAAAAAAAATGGCGTGGGGTCCCCCCTATTTTTGTTAACCAGCCAGATGAAGCAGACCGCTGAGGCCTGGATTTTCAGGCTGTTAAGGAGCCAAGATCCATGGACCTTGCCAGCCTGATAATACCAGGCCACAGCAGTCTGCATATCTTGGCTGATTAACAAAAATAGGGGATCCCCTCAAAAAAAATTGGCGTGGGGTCCCCCCTATTTTTGTTAACCAGCCAGATGAAGCAGACCACTGAGGCCTGGTTTTTCAGGCTGGTAAGGATCCAATATCCATGGACCTTGCAAGCCTGATAATACCAGGCCACAGCAGTCTGCATATCTTGGCTGATTAACAAAAATAGGGGATCCCCTCGAAAAAAAAACGGCGTAGGGGTCCCCCTATTTTTGTTAACCAGCCAAGTAAAATGCAGACTGCTGCGGCCTGGTATTAAAAGACTGTCAAGGCCCATGGATTTTGGCCCTCAACAGCCTGATAATACCAGGCTACAGCAGCCCCACATTTGGCGCATCAAAAGATGTGCCAATTGTGGCACTTTACCCGGCTCTTCCCACTTGCCCTGTAGCGGTGGCAAGCGGGGTAATAAGGGGTTAATGTCACCGTTGATTGCACGGTGACAATAAGCCCGGTTAATAATGGAGAGGCGTCAATAAGACACCGATCCATTATTAATCCCAAAGTTTTTAAATGTGTAAAAAAAAGACACAGCAAGAAAAAAGTCTTTTAATGAAATAAAAGAGACAACACAGTTTTCATTTTTTTTATTACTCTCTCATTCCTGCGACGCCATCGATCTCCTGTAAAAAAATAAAAAAAACAAACCAACAGTATACCACCTGTCCGACGCAGTCCATAACGACAGTCCCACGACGATCCAGCTCTGCTACATCGGAATGACAGGCAGAGCCTGACATCCCGGCGCAGCACAGCTGCTTACCAGCTTCCCCGGCGGTGACGTCATCGGACTGCTTTACGGCCGAGATTACCCAGCAGTCACTGCAGTTATCGCTAGAAACTGCATGTGACCGCCGGGGAGAAGAGGATGGCGGCCATTAAGCAGTCCAGCCCGTGACCGCCGGAGATCTTCTGCCAGGTAAGTGCCGCTGACTCCTGACAGACCCGACCGACGGACACTGACAGTGACAGTGACAATTCCGATTCCGGTATCCGATATGACGAAAATATCGGTACTCGGAATCGGAATTCCGATACAGCCAATATCGGCCGATACCCGATATTTGCAGTATCGTATCGCTCAACACTAGTAGCTACCAGTACTGCCAACCATATTACCGAGATTACAGTACACTTATAGATGGTGACTTACATGTTCTATCTGATTGAGTCGTTTACTTTTCTTGTCTTTTTCATTTGGTGTAGGCCAACATAATAATTTCTTTCAGTCAGTACTCACCTTCAGAGACTAGATCAAATGCACATCTGACTTCTCACATTTCCAGCACCGTCCCCATCTATTTGCCGCCTGCACAACCTCTCCATGCTGCCTACTCTGCCCGCATGGAACAGCAACCCCAATACTTCAAATATTATGCCATTACTATTATTACCCCTCCATAAATTAATGCTACAAACACTGTGTGCCAGATAAAGGGGCCTATAAAAATAATAGAGTCCTATGGAAAATAGTAAAGACAACACTTTTGAGAGATATGCTCTTTTGAAAGTTATAATATCTGAAGTGTCTCCTCCAAGCAACAAATACCCTTGAAAATGCTCTTTAGCAATTCCCATCCCCAAAAGAAATAATGCCCCCTTAATGACACAATCAAAACTAATAATGCACACATTTAAAAGAAATAATGTTCTGAAAGGCCCCATAAATATTGTATGACAGTCCTACAACTTCCTTTATTTGCAAAGACACCCCGAGCACACTCAATGTGCAAAAATTGAGAAAACTTTGGCATTCATTATAGAATTTTATTTAAGCATTTGAGCATTCCAGTGAAATTCCGGATAATTAGAAAACAAATGAATATCGCACAGCCCCAACGTTTCGGCCTATTCGGCCTTCATCAAGGGTTTTTTTTCTGTGACTCATTCAGAAGGACGTGCGCGGTGAACTCCGGTGAAAGCTTTTCTAATTATCCGGAATTTCACTGGAATGCTCAAATGCTTAAATAAAATTCTATAATGAATGCCAAAGTTTTCTCAATTTTTGCACATTGAGTGTGCTCGGGGTGTCTTTGCAAATATATGTCTACTATTTCCCCAGTAGCACCTGATTACAAGCGTGCATGAGACCTGTCCTACCGAGTCCTACAACTTCCTACACACTGCATGATGGTACTCACAACATCCTACGCTTTGCATGATGGTCGCAAAGCTCCCTATGCAATGTGTGATGGTCCCCACAGCTCACTAAGCTCTGCATGATGGCCCCCATAGCTCCCTATGCACTGTATGATGTTCCCCACAGCTCCCTAAGCTCTGTATGATGTTCCCCACAGCTCCCTAAGCTCTGTATAATGGTCCCAACAGCTCTCTATGCACTGCATGATGGCCCCCATAGCTCCCTATGCACTGTATGATGGTCCCCACAGCTCTCTATGCATTGTATGATGGTCCCCACAGCTCTCCATGCACTGTATGATATCCCCATAGCTCCCTATGCATTGTATCATGGTCCCCACAGCTCCCTACACACTGTATCATGGTCCCCACAGCTCCCTATGCATTGTATGATGTCCCCACAGCTCCCTATGAATTGTATCATGATCCCTACAGCTCCCTGTACATTGTATTATGGTCCCCACAGCCTATTATTTCCGGCATGATGGCCCCCACAGCTCACTATAATGGGTATGATGGCCCTTACAACTCCCTATATTCTGTATAAAGGCCCCACAGCACCTTATATATAGTATGATTGCCCCACAGTCCCTTATCTATAGTATGATGGCCCCAAGGCCCCTTATCTATAGTATTATGGCCCCATCTCTCTCTCTCTCTCTCTCTCTATATATATATATATATATATATATATATATATATATAATATTATGATGGCACTCACAGCCATCACTGCTTTGTTTATGTGTGTATATATATATATATATAGTTAGTGAGAAGGTCACTGGCAAAATACTGGAGGGGAGATATGTGTCACTCAGGATGTTACCTTCAGTGATATGAACCTGGGAAAAGGCTCCAGCTTACAAAGTGCTGAGAGGGGTTAATCAGCCTTGTTAAGGACTTAAGGGCTAGGGTTTGCGGACATCTGAAGTGTGGGTGAGTGTCTGCCCACCATATCTCCACCTCAGGGTGTGGTCCAAAAGCTAAAGGTGAAGCCTTTGGACTCATTCAGTGTCTCTGGAACTGGGAGCTCCAGAGCTGTGCTCATGTTAAAGAGAGCTAAACCTTGTGTTTTTCCCTGAGCGGGCTGATCCCCGCATCCACACAGACTGTGCTGTATGATATTTAGTTTTTTCCGCTATGTCAAATGGGTTGTGTTTGTTTATTTAATCTTGAACTGGTTTATGCAGTACTTTTTAATAAACCAGTGGAAGACTTAAACAAAATGCGTTCCTGTGTCTACCTCTGTGACCAGCCGAGTGAGACGATCTACCACAATATATATATATATCTGTAGGGGCTGCTGCAGCAGCATAGACGTTCATCATCTCACATGGGTAAGCACTTTAGGACAGCACTATCTACGGCACTTTATTCACAGTATCTGGCTTCTGGTCCAAGAACACGGGTGGAGGTGTGTTTTTGTACTTTGTTCTGATGTAATTCCACTATATTTTGTAGGGGACATCACACTGGGACATAGAGCTGTATAACCCACACGTCCCCTAATCCCTTCATTATTTGACCATGTAGCCATAGCCCTTAACTGACAATGACCAGGATTTTTGCTTTACCTAAGCTATAATGATGTAGTGTCCTTCTGCTTTGTATTCACCATTTAACTCATCTTTTACAAAATGTATTACTGTTTTATTGTTACATTGGGAGAATTTATAGGATTTCCTTATTGTTATACAAATATGGTGCCGCTTTTCTCACTCTGCTCACTCTGAAGATGGACTCTCTGGGGCAATAAGATTCAGTTTTCATGTAGGTTATTAGATTTTGGGAGTTGCCCCACCCCTCTTTTACTCCTGTTTTTGAGTACTACTGTTGTATCTGGCATGTTGATCTTTGCTAAAGTCACAATATACCGGTATACAGTATCATGATACCCCCGTTTTCATATCAAAATACCTTTTTAAAGTTGGTGATTGTAGGAGTCAATCACTGCAGTCAGGTCCGGAGGGCAGCGGTTTTCATGTCCTCCCCCGCCCCCGCTCCTCGTCATCTGTTGCGTTATGCCGTCTGTGAATACCACAGACGGCGTTAGCTTCCCTCAATTGCGCAATTCAAAATCCGGCCCGGCGCATGCGCAGTATGCTTTGCCCAACAGTGGGCAAAGCATAAAATGAGTACAGCGCATGCGCTAGTCTTTCCTTGCCCCGGAAGTCGTCCAAGGCAAGCAGTCATTTCCGACTTTTTGAAGAAAGAATTGGCTGGAATTGAGAGAGGACGTTATGTCGCATTTGGAGATTCCCCGATGTGCCTATACAGTGTTGTTCTTGCGTATCCCTCTTCTGTAACACACTCGGCACCTAATTTGCGACCTTCCTATTTTTGTGGTTTGAGGAACCTCCCCTAGGAAATGTTGGCCTGGTAAGATGCGAGCACCTTCAGTTATGGAAGTACTGTGGCTCGCTCCTTCCTGGTCTCCAAAGGTTAAAGCCTTCATTACTACCCCTGGGACTGAAGGTATGTCTTCTGGTCTGCACATCGTTGTTCATTGCCATCTGCACCATGTACTTAGCCAGCTTCTCGTACAACAACTTGGCTTTTCTCATCGCACTGTACAGCTGGAGTACTTGATCAGAGAGATCATCTCCCCTCATGTACTTGTTGGACCCCAGTACACAGCTTGGTTTGAGGATCTGTGTAGATGTACCTTGTAAAATGCTGGGGGCGCTGCTATCACCATGTATGATGGTGAAGAAAAGGACATCCCTCTTGTCCTTGTACTTGACCACCAGCATGTTGTTTTTACATTGGGCTCTTCTCTCACCTATTTTGAGTAGCTGCCCAATTAGCATCTTAGCGAGGCCTCTCTGATTTTTGCTGACAGTACTTGAGGCTGCGGTAGCTCATGCAGAGAGGGACTTGAAGTGTGGGATGCTGGTATAAAAGTTATCTATATAGAGGTGATAACCTTGATCCAGCAGTGGGTGCACAAAATCCCACACAATTTTTCCGCTCACTCCCAGGACAGGGGGGCATTCAGGGGTTTAATTAAGGTGTCCTTCTGTGCATAAACTCTAAACCTTTGGATGTAATGAATTTAACCCCTTAACGACCAAGCCATTTTGTAGGTTAAAGACCAGGCCAATTTTTACATTTCTGACCACTGTCTCTTTATGAGGTTATAACTCTAGAACGCTTCAACGGATCTTGGCGATTCAGAGACTGTTTTCTCGAGACATATTGTACTTCATGATAGTGGTAAAATTTCTTCAATATAACTTGCGTTTATTTATGAAAAAAATGGAAATATGGCAAAAATTTTGAAAATTTTGCAATTTTCAAACTTTTAATTTTTATGCCATTAAATCAGAGAGATATGTCAAAAATTAGTTAATAAATAACATTTCCCACATGTCTACTTTACATCAGCACAATTTTGGAACCAAAATTTTTTTTTGTTAGGAAATTATAAGTGTTAAAAGTTGACCAGCAATTTCTCATTTTTCCAACAAAATTTACAAAATCATTTTTTTAGGGGCCACCTCACATTTGAAGTGAATTTGAGGGGTCAATATGACAGAAAATACCCAAAAGTGACACCATTCTAAAAACTGCACCCCTCAACGTGTTCAAAGCCACATTCAATATGTTTATTAACCCTTTAGGTACTTCACAAGAATTGAAGCAATGTGGAAGGAAAAAATTAACATTTAACTTTTTTTCCCAAAATTTTTCTTTCGACACAATTTTTTAAAATTTTGTCAAGGGTATCAGTAGAAAATGAACCACAATATTTGTTGTACAATTTCTCCTGAGTACATCGATACCCCATGTGTGGGGGTAAACCACTATTTGGGCGCATGGCAGAGCTCGGAAGGGAAGCAGCGCCATTTGACTTTTTTGGCTGGAATTGAGATTGGACGCCATGTCGCATTTGGAGAGTCCCTGTGTGCCTAAACAGTGGAAACCCCCCACAAGTGACCCCATTTTGGAAACTAGACCCCCCAAGTAACTTATCTAAATGTGTTGTGAGAGCTTTTAACCCCCAAGGGCTTCACAGAAGGTTATAACGTAGAGCCGTAAAATTAAAAAATCATGTTTTTTCCACAAAAATGATCTTTTCATCCCAATTTTTATTTTCCAAAGGATAAAAGGACCCCAAAAGTTATTGTGCAATTAGTCCTGAGTACGCTGATACCCCATATGTGAGAGTAAACCACTATTTGGGTGCATGGCAGAGCTCGGAAGGGAAGCAGCGCCATTTGACTTTTTTGGCTGGAATTGAGATTGGACGCCATGTCGTATTTGGAGAGCCCCTGTGTGCCTAAACAGTGGATACCCCCCACAAGTAACCCCATTTTGGAAAATACATTGCAGGGTGCCGATCTGAGGCAGAGGGAGCTCCCGACCCTCTGCCTCCCCCCCTGAGCTCTGCGATCGCGCTCGATCGCAGCAGTCAGGGGGTTAACAGCCAGGGGCGGTGGGGCTCCGCTCCTGGCTGTCAGTGCAGGAAGCCTGGCCACTGCAGCGCCGGCTCCTGCACTGATCGCGCTGGAGAAGCTGAAATTTCAGCTTCTCCTGCACGATCGCTGCTGTGTTTGGTCAGTCAGATTGACTGACCAAGCACAGCGCTGTAGGTGCGGGGACCGACGGCAAAGGTCCCCGCACCGCTTGCCGTGCCTGTCAGCTGTCTGTGACAGCTGTCGGCACTGATCTACCACTGCGTGTTTACACGCAGTGGTAGATCAAAGCCATGACGTGCAGAGTCCGTCCTGGTGCCGGAACTGACACCTTGCCATGACGGACTCTGCACGTCAGTGGACATTAAGGGGTTAAGCCTCCCCTTGAAATGGATTAGGGACTCATCCACACTGATGTCTCTTTGGGGCCCATACACCTCAGCAAACTTTTAGCTGAAGTGCTGGATGACCAGCCAAACTTTGAAAAGATGAGAGAGGACACTGTACATTATCACTGTAATGATAGAATTTGTGGGTGGCCTCAAAATATTTACGGGTCATGGCTATTCTGAACAGTGAAGTGTTATACAAAATGTAAACACTCCAATATTGCCGAAGCTCTGTCTTCCTCACAAGCCCAATGTGAAGGACCAGGTCCCAAAATGTCATAATTTCTACTATGTCTACAGGAGTACAGTTAGAAAATTATGAAGGGCAGTTTTGTGCCAAAAATTTCTGTGCATACAAATTCGTCTGAGGTTTACAAAATCCTCAGAGAAAAAGACTTTGAAAAAGTCTATTTTTGTGAGGCCGATGTTGTCAAATTTGATTCTTGATTTCATTACAAAATCAGGAATTAGTGACTCAAAATCTTTGGGCGTTGTGGTCCATACAGTGTCAGAATACGGTGGGCGCTAGTTCAGTTTCTGCCATGGGGCCTCTACATCGTGGTTCGGTATCACTAGAGGAAAAGGAGGATGGAAAATAAAGAAAGGTGGGATCCTCTCCCTCAGGCCAGGGTCACACTTGTGAGAAATTTGCACGAGTCTTGCACCTCAATACCCGGCACTGCCGACGGCACTCAGGACCGAAGTGTACGATTGCATGTTTTTCTATGCAGCTGAACGCTCCGGTCCCAAGTGCCGCTGGCAGTGCTGGGTATTGAGGTGCGAGACTCGTGCGAGTTTCTCGCAAGTGTGACCCTGGCCTCATTGTCAGTGTTGGAGGCAAGGAAATCATATGCCTCCTACATTGAATACCGGGTTTGGGTCGAGTGGGATGACATTTTTCATATATGCGATGTGTACCAAATTTTATTCAGGTGAGTGTGAGTGAGTGTTTGGTGTAAAGTTTTTTTATTTAGAAAAGGAAAAAAAAAAGACCCAACAACCAGAGATTGATCACTGATGTACATCAGTGATCAGCGCTCAATGGCTGTACTACGGACGCATGGATATGATTCTTTTTCCACGCTGACACTAACACTACCTGAATTCAGAAACAAATACCATAATAGATGACGATTACTATGGTATGTTTTTAACCCCTTAATGACCAGAAGTATTTTTGTTTTTGCAAATTGTACTTTTGAACGACACCATTGATTTCAACATATCACGAACTGGAAAACAGGAAAAAAAAATTCCAATTGTGGTGAAATTCCAAAAAAAGTTCAATTCCACACTTGTTTTTTGAGTTTTTTTTACCATGTTCACTAAATGCCAAAACTGAGCATCCATTATGATTCTCCAGGTATTTATGAGTTCATAGCCACCAAACATGTACAGGTTCTTTTTTATTAAAGCGGTGAAAAAAATTCCAAAGTTTGTAAAAAACAAATTGCACCATTTTTCTGATACCCATAGTGTCTCCATTTTTCGTGATCTGGGGTTGGGTGAGGGCTAATTTTTTGCGCACCAAGCTACCGTTTTTAATTATACCATTTTGGTGCAGATCCAATCTTTTGATAGCCCGTTATTGCATTTTAATGCAATGTTGCGATGACCAAAAAAATGTAATTCTGGCATTTTAACTTTTTTCTCATTACATTGATTAACCATTGGGTTAATTCTTTTTTTTATATTGATAGATCAGGCAATTCTGAACGCGGCGATATCAAATACGTGTATATTTGATTTTTTTTAATGTTTTATTTTGAATGGGGCGAAATGGGTGTGATTTAAACTTTTATATTTTTTTATTTTTAAATATTTTTAAAAAGTCTCCATGGGAGATTAGAAGCTGCAGTACATCGATCGTCTGTGCTACACACAGGCAATGATCAGATTGCCTGTGTGTAGCAGAAATGCTCACTTGCTATGAGCGCTGATCACAGGGCAGCGCTCATAGCAATCTGGCTATGACAAACATATAGGTCTGCTGGAGACCTCTGGCTGTCATGCCGACCCATCGGTGACCCACGATCATATGACGGAGGTCACCGAAGGGTAGGTTTGGTGGCGCGCTTCCTGTAAGCGCAAGTTAAATGCCGCCATCAGAGATTGACAGCGTAATTTAACTAGTTAACAGCTGTGGGTGGATCGCGATTCCACCTGTGGCTGTTGCGGGCACATGTCAGCTGTATTTTTCAGCTATCATTTACCCGGAAAGATGCGGGCTCAGTGACAGAAGCCCACACCAAACAGGGGGAGTCCGACATCGGAGTACTATTATACCCAATATCGGAAAGTGGTTTATGTCCCTAATCTAATCCTATCAACTAGTCTATATTTTTATTTTATTTTTTTCACAGACAAAAAACAAACAAAAACAACCTGAGGTTGATCTGCGCTCAATGACTGTACTATGGACACACTGATGTGAATCCTTTTCAGCGCTGACACTAACACTAATTGAATTCAGTCAAATTACCATAGTAAACGACAATTACTACGGTATAATTTTACTGTCTATAATCAAATTTTTTTTTGCATGCTTTACTGACACTAACCCTGACTAAATTCAGTAAAAAATACTGTAGTAAATGATGATTGCTACGGTATATTTTCACTGTCCCTAATCTAGTCCTATCAACTAATCTAAATTATTTTTTGCTCTATTATTTTTTGACAAAAAAAATAACAATCGAAGGTCGGTCTTTGATATTAGTCACTTACCAGCACTCAACAGCTGTAGGACGCAAGTGCAAATGTGTTGCATAAAGGAGAGAAAAAAATAAGGGAAAAAAGTCCTTGCCAAAATTGAATGCTGGTGCCAATCAGTAGTGTGCGTCTGATCAGTGGCTCAGAGGCTGTAGGGAGCACACCCCAAGGGGTTGCAAAGTTGGAGGAGCTATAGGAAATAAAGAGGGACAAAAAAAGTCCTGAAAAACAGCAGGCACAAGTGTGGATCATTGATTTGCTTCAGTGATCAACACTCGGGGACTGCAGGATGCACACACAGAGTGGTGCAAAGGGGGAATAAGTTAGGGGGAAAAAAGTGTGAAAAACAGCAAAAAAAAGTGGGCGGATCAGTGATTTGCATCACTGATCAGTGCTCGGCGGCTGCAGGACATACGAAAAATCTGCCAAAAATTGAGCAATTAAGTATTGATCAGTGATAAAGAACTGATCAGTGTTTGGCTGTAGAAGGTAGGAAGGGGGGAGAAGGAAAAGGGGATAGAATGGGGGAAAAGTGGTGAGAAAGGGAGTAGAGGGGCATTTGGGAATCAGGAACTCTTCTGTCTTCTTTCTTTACCAGCAGCAGCAACACTTGTAGTGGTGGCATGGGCTTTAAAAAGGCTGTGGCACTACAATGCCCAGCACAGCAAGAAGCAGCACAGCAGAGCTCTCTCAGAGTTCAGTCTGAGATTTCAGTCCTAATCTGTGCACCCTGATTGGTGATCCATGTCATTGTTGATCACATCAATCAAAGGTGACCCTGGTGATCTTAGCATTGCTAGGCAAGAGCCTATATTCGGTGCTCTACTACTACAGGCAACACACATGAAGGAGACCCAACTTACCACACACCACTAAAAAGGAATTAATTTCCCTAGATTAGAAATAGTATAATGGGCCTATGACACACCTTCCACTACAGGCAACCCACCAGATGGAGACTCAACCTGGAGTCGCCACATTTAAAAAAATTGTTTGTAACACTGGCATTAGTAGCAACAGCAGGCACAGTAGCCACAACAAAGGTGTCACAGACTGCAATAATGCGAGATCAATGCCTGACACAAAAAAAAAACAGAGCCCAGTCTGCACAGTCTGACTTGGATGCAAAAGCCATTGGAGAGCCATGACTTGCTAATCTTGATATTAGGCAGTCTACACTTTCAGAGGACAGCCAGATGTGCTTATGTTTCAGGACGCCACCAGAAGCGCTGAAGACACATTCTGAGAGAACACTGGCTGCGGGCATGACAAAACCTTCAAAGTGTGACAGGTGAGCTCAGGCCACTCTTCCATTTTTGAAGACCACAACGCAAAAGTGTCCAAATTCTTCCTGATGGCATTGATATTAAGCTCGATATACTCCATCACCATCCTCTACTCATTCACAACATGTCAGACTTGTAATCTGTTCTGCTGGTGCATGGGCTGGATTAAAAAAAAGGGTGAAATCACTGACAGAAGTTGCTTCTGCCACTTACACTGCTACTGCTAATGTATTTGAGTTGATGACTCGACATTCCCGGAGTTGGAAGTCTATAACTGCGATGTACACTGTGTGCCTTTCTGCTGTATTGGGGAAAACCACTCTTAAGACTAGAGATGAGCGAATTTGTTTGGATTCAGTTCCGAATACGATCAGCATTGAATATTGTTTTTGCAATATTTGTCGAACACAGCCAAACGTCATTAAAGTCAATGGGTGTAGAAATTACCAAATATGTTCGGAACCAATCATCAACATACATTCGGCATGAACAGTGTTCGAATATGGCATGAATATGTCAAAATCAGATTCAGGGGAAAAAAATCAAATTCGCTCATCTCTACTTAAGAGCACTCTTAAGATTGTCATGTTTTGATACTTCAGCATTTGCGCATCCCTTTCCAGGGGGGAAACATCTGGCAAAATCAACTCTT
The DNA here is from genome assembly GCA_033576555.1 of Oophaga sylvatica. Lineage (NCBI taxonomy): Eukaryota > Metazoa > Chordata > Amphibia > Anura > Dendrobatidae > Oophaga > Oophaga sylvatica. The sequence goes on along the minus strand of JARQOD010000004.1, from coordinate 56,526,909 downwards.
GTACTGTGGATCTAGCAGAGTGGCAACCCAGTAGTCAGCAATATTTCTAACTCTAAGAATACGGGCACCATGTTGAAGATAGTGCATCAAGAAGGCGCTCATATGTCGCATGTTTAAGATCTAAGTCCATGGTGTGTTGCTAGCGGGGTAACCCTCAAACTTGATTCCTCCATCCCCTCCCATCAACTACAGACAATCGAGATGGGATCAGTATGCTTTTCATCTCCTGACTGTTGCAGCCCATCACCTCTTCCTCCTTGTCTTCTTCCATTTGTTCCTTGGCTCCAGCACCTTCAGTAACAGTTTGTATGGTACCATGAGCCCCCCTCGATCGCTGTAATCCACCCTCCCATGGCACCCACCTGTGTGACAACAGTCAGAAAACTTGAGATATTGTTATGCCTTCTGCATCCTCCTTTGCTTTCACCTCTTCCTCTGAGACCACCACAACATGTAGATGACCGAAATAGTAATGCTGATGACTGCATAGCTAACCATCTAAGTAGCCATTTCAAAACTGTGCAGAAAGGTGCAGCAATCCTTCATCTGTGCACACTCCGCAAGCGTGATATTCACCAAGTCCCCAGGCTATCCAAATGCACTTAATGCACCATGGCTCGTCTCTGCTGCCACAGTCGCTGCAACATGTGCAGAATGGAATTCAACCATGTCAGCACATCTCAAATAAAACAGTTATCTGTTAGGTCGAAAGACCTCTGTAGCTCTGTAAGTCGTCGACCTGCACGCTGCGATCAGCAGAAGTGAGTACACAGTGATCATGCTTTTTGCAACAGTGCATCCAAGCTGGAATAGTGGTGAACAATTTGCAGTACCACCAGAATGAGGACATGAGCCATGCAAGGCACATGTGTGAGGTTACCCCGGCGTAGCTTTCCCTGCCTCTAGGTTTAGTGGAGACTGCCATTGCTCAAACTCGGCCTAGATAGCTGTCCACAACTCTTGAGCTGTGTGACTGCAATTTTCAAGGCATATTAATTTAAACACTACCTAATTGTGGTGTGCACTGGCTGTGCAATACAGAGGTGGGGGGAATACTCTCTGCACTGTTGGAGTGCGTGTCTCATTAAGGGAGATGCTGTGATCTCAGGTGGAGACCCTAGAGGAGATGGAGGAGCCAAAACCAGTGGATGAAGTGTTACAAACAGAGGTTTATCCAGAAAGCACGGGGATTCCAAGACTTGTGGAGCAGCCCCTTGCCCTCCGGGCCCCCAGAGTTGCCCAGTGCCCAGTAAGCAAGATGTAATGCCTATGTTTGCTTGTCCAGGTGTCAGTGGTGAAATGCACCCTGGCAGACATAGATTTTTTCAGGGAACAGGTGATGTTGTCTGCGACATGCAGGTGTAGCAACTGCTCAGCTTTCTTAGAGAAGTAATGGTGACTGGGCAACTGATACTGGGTGACTGCAATGGCTACAGCTTTTGGAAACTGTCTGTATCCACGAGGTGGAAAAGCAGCATTTCTGTGGCCAACATATTGGAAATGGTGAGGTTCAAGCTCTTAGCTTTGGCACGTGTACCAGATAACATTCTTTTACGTGACCAAAACTGGAGGACCGAGTACTGGTTACTATACTGAGTATGAGTGGAGGAGGGTGAACATGACAAACTGCTGGACTGTGATTGAGATGCAGGTGGAGATGTTATGGTGGATTGAGAAAGATGTGGTGTGCTCGGTGAAGCAAAGAGAGCAGGAATCTCCACTTCTGTAACAGCTGCCGGGCTCTCACTCACCTCACTTGTAGGGGGTAAACAAGTGGACGCTCTGTGGCTGAAGACCTGTGGCTGTGAGAGAACACTTGCCACAATGACGACAAAGGAAGGAGCACCAGATGCAGTTGATGGGAACGGCCGGTGGTTGGCGAGGCCCAGTAGTCTGCATTTTAGCGCAATGTGATTCCCAGACTAAGGCATTTTGATCGCACATGTGCTGGTTGATGCATGTAGTAGTCAAATTATTGCAATTTTTACCTCTATTGAGTCACTTTTTTTCAAAGTTAGCAGATTGTGTGAGTTGGGTCATCCTTTATGGTCTCAAAAAAGGCTCAGGCTAAGCAGCTCTTGCCGCCTCTGTGAACTATAGACTTACAACCGGTGCTGGCCACAGCCACAGATTTGGCTGAGAATGCAGTCCCTTTGTCGTGGTTGCATAATTCAGCGTCTGTACAGCTGTAGCGTCGGCGTCCCTGCCCTCTGCCAGGCAGGGACGCTGTTCCCCTGCGACAGCGTCCTCTGCCAGCAGGGACGTCGCCCCCCTTACCCGCGCTTAGCGTCCTCCTTCCGCCCTGTTGGGGCCGCGCGCTCCTTCCCTGCTACTGGACTTAGGGCGCGCGCCCGCTCGCTCCCCCGCTCTTAAAGGGGCCGCGCGCATCTTTCAAAAGGTCCCCGGCCAATGCCGGAGGACTCCACCCTATATAAAGTACTTCCTCCTTAATGGAGGTGCCCGAGCAATGTTGTTATTGCACTGTTCACTACTCTGCTTTAGCCCTCAGAGTCCGTTACCAGTTACCTGCCTGCTTCCTGCCAGTTTGCTGTCTGCTACCTGTCCGCAAGCCTACCTGGAGGTCCGGCCGTCACATGCGGTGACCATCGGCTATTCCAGAGAATCTCGCCTGCTCACTTGGGGGCGCTCATCTGCCATCTGCCTGCAAACCTACCTGGAGGTTCGGCCGTCACATGCGGTGACCATCGGCAATTCCAGAGACTCTCGCCTGCTCACTTGGGGGCGCTCATCTGCCATCTGCCTGCAAGCCTACCTGGAGGTTCGGCCGTCACATGCGGTGTCCATCGGCTATTCCAGAGACTCTCGCCTGCTCACTTGGGGGCGCTCATCTGTCATCTGCCTGCTAGCCTACCAGGAGGCTCCACCATCTCAGGTCGTATATACCTGTCCATTCAGAGACTGCCCCGGTCACTTGCCGTGTCTACCTGCCTGTCTATCCAGAGACTGCCCCGGTCACTTGCCGTGACTACCCGCCTGTCTATCCAGAGACTGCCCCGGTCACTTGCCGTGACCTCCCGCCTGTCTGTCCAGAGACTGCCCCGGTCACTTGCCGTGACCTCCCGCCTGTCTGTCCAGAGACTGCCCCGGTCACTTGCCGTGACCTCCCGCCTGTCTGTCCAGAGACTGCCCCCGTCACTTGCAGTGAATTCCTGTCCGTCTCCCCGGGCGCCACCCGCTCCTTTACAAGGAAAGCCTCCTTGTATAATAAAGCTCAGAGGTTCCGCCTCCCAGACCCGTTACAGTTTGCTCGGGCCATGGAACCCGGTGGCACCCAAACTCCCTCGCTCTCTGACCTGTGTCATGAACTGTCTCGTCAGAGGTCTCAACAGGAGTCCATCCTGGGTCACCTGCGGAATGTTAATTCCCGCCTGGACACCCTGACTACTTCACCAGCAACCACCGCGGGCGCCATGACTCGCAATCCGGCAGTTCCGCTGCTTACCAATTCCGTGGTTTCCGTTCCTGGACCTCGACTTTCAGCTCCTCCTCGGTTTGGAGGCGACCCTGCTCTGGCTCGTGGTTTCATTAACCAGTGCACCCTGCATTTTGAACTCCTGGCACACCAGTTTAACTCCGACCGGGCCAAAATTGCCTTCATCATGTCCCATCTCACCGGAGAGGCCCTGGCCTGGCTAAATCCTCTTTGGGAGAGAGAAGATCCTCTGGTGTCTGACCTGTCTGCTTTTCTCTCAGCCTTCCGAAGGTATTCGACGAACCCGGACGGAAGACCTCCTCTGCATCTTCTCTGCTGCGTCTCCGTCAGGGAAGTCTCACCGTGGGTCAATATGCCATACTGTTCCGTACCTTGCCTCGGAGCTGGCTTGGATAATGACGCTCTGATATCTGTCTTCTGGGAGGGTCTGTCCGGCCGTATTAAAGATGAACTTGCCGGTCGGGACATTCCAACCTCTCTCGATGACCTAATAACTCTTGCCAATCGAATTGATCTACGGTTCCAGGAGCGCGCTAAAGAGGTCACCCGTGAGAGAAGGTTTCCTCGTCTAGCTCCTTCTTTTCAGAGACCTGTAACTCCTTCCGTTTCTCCTCAGGTACACTCTTCTGAGCCTATGCAAGTCGACCAGACCAAGATGGTCAAAGCCCGTCAGGACTTACGCCGTGCCGAGGGGAGTTGCTTCTACTGTGGCAGTAAGGAGCACTGGATCCGTACCTGCCCAGAGAGGTCGGGAAACGCCTGTGTCTAGGTTCGCTCGGAGAGGTCCACCTAGACAAAAATAAATCCTCTTCATCTCTGCTGCTGTCAGTCTCAATTCTCCTCGGTGAGAACCGTTATTTCGAACTAGCCCAACTTGATTCTGGAGCAGCCGGGAATCTTGTTTTACAGGCTCTAGTAGAAAAATATCGCATTCCTACCAAACCTCTGGTTGAGCCAGTATCTGTTGCTGCTGTGGATGGGGGTCTCCTTACCACGTCCCATCCAACTTATCACTGAAGCCATAACCCTGCAGGTGGGAATGTTGCATTCTGAGAGCATCTCGTTTCATGTTCTGCCTGGACTCTCTCACGCTTTCTTACTAGGTCTGCCTTGGCTCCAAAAGCATGCACCCGTGCTCGACTGGCAGACTGGAGAGATCCTTCGCTGGGGACAGGACTGTCATAAAACGTGTTTGGTTCCTGTTCATCCCGTCCGTCCTTCTCCTACACCAACTAATCTACCAGGGCTCCCGATTCCATATTGGTCATTCGCTGATGTCTTTAATAAAAAGGAAGCAGAGACATTACCCCCTCACAGACCGTATGATTGCCCGATCGACCTGCTACCCGGTACTACGCCTCCCCGTGGGCGTATTTACCCATTGTCCGCTGCTGAGACCAGGTCGATGTCTGAATATATCGAGGAGAATTTGGCCAAGGGATTCATCCGGAAATCCACCTCCCCAGCGGGAGCAGGTTTCTTCTTCGTAAAAAAGAAAGACGGCTCTCTCCGTCCCTGTATTGACTACAGAGGCCTAAATTTGATCACGGTGAAGAATAAGTACCCTCTTCCGCTCATTCCAGAATTGTTTGATCGTCTGAGGGGGGCTAGAATCTTCACCAAACTGGATCTTCGTGGGGCATATAACCTGGTCCGTATCCGTCGGGGAGATGAATGGAAGACGGCATTCAACACCTGGGACGGCCACTACGAGTATTTGGTGATGCCCTTTGGTCTCTGTAATGCTCCAGCAGTCTTTCAGGAGTTGGTCAATGACATCTTCCGGGACCTTCTCTACTCCTGCGTTGTGGTGTATCTAGACGACATCTTGGTCTTCTCTCCGGATCTCCAGTCTCACCGGAGGGATGTTCGTCAGGTTCTGCTCAGGCTCAGGCAGAATCACCTCTTCGCCAAATATGAGAAGTGCCTCTTTGAGCAGACCTCGCTTCCGTTTTTGGGCTACATCATTTCTCAGACAGGCCTACGAATGGATCCGGAGAAACTGTCTGCCATCGAGAAATGGCCCCGACCGGAGGGGTTGAAGGCCATTCAGCGGTTCCTGGGATTCGCCAATTATTACCGCCTTTTCATACCGCACTTCTCTTCCCAGACTGCTCCAATCTCCGCGCTCACCCGCAAGGATGCTAATCCCAAACAGTGGACGCCCGAAGCAGAGGAGGCCTTTCTTTCTTTAAAACAGGCCTTCTCTTCCGCTCCAGTGCTGCATCGCCCGGACGGCAACAAGCAGTTCATCCTGGAGGTGGACGCTTCCTCTTCTGGAGCCGGAGCAGTACTTACTCAAAAATCTTCATCCGGGAGGATGGTATCTTGCGGCTTCTTCTCCAAACTCTTCTCCTCTTCTGAGCGCAATTACTCCATAGGAGACCGAGAGTTATTGGCCATCAAGCTGGCATTGGAGGAGTGGCGTTACCTACTCGAGGGGGCTCTTCATCCGGTAATCATTTACACTGACCACAAGAATCTGGCTTACCTCCAGCATGCCCAGAGACTTAACCCTCGCCAAGCCCGGTGGTCCTTGTTTTTTGCCTGCTTTGATTTTCTCTTACATTTTTGCCCGGCCGACAAGAACATCAAGGCGAACGCCTTGTCCCGGTCCTTCCTGGTGTCGGATCTCGAGGAGGAACCTAAACATATCATCGATCCCGCCAGAGTGATGCAGGTGGCTCCCGTGAGTCTAAATCGTCTCCCTCCTGGTAAGACGTTCGTATCGGTAACCGATCGGGAGAGAATCCTACACTGGGGTCATTCGTCTAAACTAGCTGGCCACGCTGGTCAGAAAAAGACCCTCCAGCTCATTACTCGGCATTACTGGTGGCCTACCCTGCACAAGGACGTAATAGACTTTGTTTCTGCCTGTGTCTCCTGTGCCCGCAACAAAGTTCCGAGACACCTGCCTGCCGGCCGTCTTCTTCCGCTTCCTGTACCCGCTGCCCCCTGGCAGCATATAGCCATGGACTTCATAACAGATCTGCCCTGTTATGTTACGGTAGCTGAGGAGTGCAGGTAAAAAAAAGGCAATACACCAGAGCAGTTGGAATCTATGAGATTGCAGTACCCTGACTAACCACCACAACTAGAGGCAGCCGTGGAGCGTTCCTACGATGGTCCTAGACGCCTCGTCACAGCCTGAGAAACTAACTACACCTAAAGATAGAAATAGGAAAGCTATCTGCCCCAGAGCAGAACCCCAAAGATAATAGAAAGCCCCCAAACATATAATGGCGGTTAGACAAGAGGAAATACTGACACAGAAAGAAAATAGTATGAGCAAACGCTGGGGCCCAAACTATCTAAATAGAAAAGGACAGGAAGGGTACTTACTGCAATCCCAGAAAACCCTGAAAAGCACCAACTCTACTAATTTCAAAAAATACCTGAGATCACACGACCTCTACCACCTAAATTAGTTCTCTGGTGTAAAAAACAGCAGCCACTGAAAAAACTGCAAAAAGCAAAAGTACAAAACACAGTGGCT
>JARQOD010000004.1:56415276-56519859 GCA_033576555.1 Oophaga sylvatica | reverse complement strand
AAATTTTCGCTAAGTGTGGCACCTTTTTTGGGATTTAGCTACTTTTGTACCCAAAGTGTTAAGAAACCTAAACCCGATAGCGTCGTTAACTAATCGCTAAGTAAGCCGCACTTAGCGAAAAAAAAACCCGCTAGCGATCGATTATATGCGTCTTAATCGCTATCGCTAGCGGGATTTTTATGTGGCATACCTAAGGTGTCAAAATTTCACCCTGTAGGTTAATTAAAGGGTAAATTCGTAGCAAAAATCCTTTTTTTTTAAAAAACAAAAATTTTACACCAATAACCCCTAAGTGTTAAATTTTGCAACAAACTGATGTAATTGTTTGTGCAAACAATTACAAAGGACTGAAAAGACATGGTTAACCTTGTACACCAAGTGTCATTTATTTCGGGTGTTCTGTCTTTTCACAGAAGCCGGTTACCCACAATTGAATCAGAGGATATTTTACTATGTAGAATGTATAAACTATACATATTTTAAAATTTATTACACAATGACATTAAATAATAATTGTATCTATGTTGTATATTAGTGTTTAAAGGAAAGAAAGAGGTTTTTTTAGTTGGATATTTGTTCCCATAGACTTACATGGGCTTCCGGTATCGGATCGGTATCGCCGTATTTTTAATGTTCGGCGATACCATTCCGATTCCGAACTTTTGGATATCGGGAAAAGTATCGCTCAACACAGTACTACCATAAGTAGACCGTTGGTGGAATATCATCTTTTCAATGCTTTATTTCTTTAATTTTATTAACACCTTAATGATTTCATATGCAGACGTACAGCATGGGGAATTTTGGTCTTTGTACAGTTGGTTATGTAAGGTAATGGCAATTATATTATGAGTCCTGTGTAGTAGGGCAGTGATGAGTGAGTAACTCTCCGGTTCCCCAAGTATTTGGTTTGCCGGGATTTGTTTTGTCCCGAGCTGATTTTGCGACTGCGAGAGCCTGAATACATGTGGTGATTGCTGTTGTTAGGATATCTCCACATTTTTCAGGCGTCGCAGCCGCATACATGCGCTACGGCACCAAACTAAATCTCCAACACACCCAAATACTCGGATCCCTGAGCATGCCGCAACGATATATCCTCATCCTGTATTGATGGTAGTGGACATTGTGTACATATTGTTTTGGTTTTTTAAAATTAGAATTTGGTAATTTTGTCTTTGTTTGTGTATTTTGGTCACCAAAGTGGTATAATGCAATTATAATGTATAGATCCTTTTTAAAGCGGCGGGATGTTTATGGGGAAACACATCTTTTGGCCCCTGATCTTTTAGGACTCAAGCAAACCCTTGTTCAAAATTTAAAGAAATATACAGTTAAATTAATTTTGTCCTGATTTTACCACAACTAAGACTTTACAATTCTGTGAACTTTAACTGATCTGGGAAAATAAATCGGAAATGTAAAAATGTCATCCACTAAACACAAACCTTTTTTGGCAGTCCCTTTCCTTACTGAATGAAAGGTTTTTTTAAACTAATATCCTGCTGTCTAAGTCTAAAAAAGCTCCTTCACGTCACTGAGAGTTGGTGATTACAGTAGAACGATATGGACGGGTGGGGGCTCCATTCCAGACAGCTACTGCAGCAGCGCTCCCTCCCTGACAATAAATTTCAAACACCTCCCCCATAAAGAAAGCAAAGATCGTTTTGCATGTGTAGAGAACAATTTTAAATGTCCAATAAAAAAGTACAACAACTCAAAGATCCCAATGTACCAGGGGAAAAAGTACGAAATAAAATACTATCTGGTTTTCAAATTATTTCTCAAATAATATTAAATGGGGAATCTTACAAAATGTAAATAATTACAACAATTATTAATTTATTGAGTTGCCTGTAGCTTTGCCCCTAACATACTTGCAGTTCCCAATATAAGTTTTCCATTTTACTATATTTTGTATTTATTTAGTGTGAGATTCATTTTTCTAATAATTTCATTTAAAAAATTTCTATTCATACAGTTGGCCAAAAGTTTACATACCCTGGCAGAAATTTTTCTTTCTTGGTTTTTTTCAAAGAATAGAATGATAACACCAAAACTTTTTCTCCACTCATAGTTGTGGTTCGGTGAAGCCTTTATTGTCAAACAACTGTGTTTTCTCTTTTTAAATCATAATGACAACACAAAACATTCAAATGACACTGATTAAAAAGTTCACATTCCCATTCCTTAATACCGTGTATTGCCCCCTCTAACATCAATGACAGCTGGAAGCTCTTGTGGTAGTTGTTGATGAGGTTTTCTTTATTTCTCAGAGGGTAAATCTGCTCACTCTTCTTGGGCAAAAGCCTCCAGTTCCTATAAATATCCTGGGCTGTCTAGCATAACCTACATGCTTGAGATCTCCCCAGAGTGGCTCAATGATATTGAGGTCAGGAGACTGAAATGGCCACTCCAGAACCTTCTCTTTGTTTTGCTGTAGCCCAGGGGTGGGGAATCTTTTTTCTGCCAAGGGCCATTTGGATATTTGTACCATCCTTCGGGGGCTGTACAAACTCCGCCCATAAAGTACATCCTGACTCTGGCACTGGTGTCAGAACTTAATCTTTCATTGCATGCCCTTCAGTCTTCAGTAGTGAACACTGCGTGTGTGTGCTAACAGAGCAAGAAGAAATTAATGAGCTAGTTGCAATCAAAATACAGCTCCCTGCCCAAGAATGCGGTCCTTGAGAATCTGCCCGGGGCCAGATAAAAGGTCATCAAGGGCCGTAAATGGCCCTGGGGCCTGAGGTTCCCCACCCCTGCTGTAGCCAATGACAGGTCGACTTGGCCTTGTGTTTTGGATCGTTGTCATGTGGAACATCCAAGTACGTCCCATGCACAACTTCTGGGCTGATGATTGCAAATTTGCCTCCAGTATTTGTTGATAACGTGCTGCATTCATCTTTCCTTCAACTTTGACCAAGTTTCCTGTGACTTTGTAGCTCACACATTCCCAAAACATCAGCGATCCACCTCCGTGCTTTACAGTAGGAATGGTGTTCCTTTCATCATAGGTCTTGTTGACCTCTCTCCAAATGTAACGTTTATTGTTTTGGCCAAAAAGTTACATTTTGGTCTCAATCACTCCAAATTACCTGTGCTGTTTTGCGTATTTTAGGCGAGATACTTTGTGGCATTTTGCACAGTAATGACTTTCTTCTGGTGACCTAATCATTAGAGTTGAGCGATACTTTCCGATATCCAAAAGTATCGAATCGGAATGGTATCGCCGATACCATTAAAATATCGGCGATACCCGATACCAATACCGGAAATCCAATGTAAGTCTATGGGAACAAAATATCGTAACTAAAAAAACCTCTTTCTTTCCTTGTAAACACTAAATATACACACATAGAATATATATATATATATAAATATATATATACATGTCATTGTGACATATATATATACATATATTTATAGTTTATACACTTCTACATAGTAAAATAGCCTCTGATTCAATTGCCGGGTAAAGCCGGCTTTTTGTGAAAAGACAGAAGCACCCGACATGAAATGACACTTGGTTTACATAGAGTTAACCATGTCTTTTCATGTAGTTTGATATCTGATTTGCAGAAACAATTACATGAGTGTAAGTGTGCAAATTTCACACCTGTAGGGGTTAATTAAAGGTATAAAATTCGTTGTAATAAAAATGGACTTTTTTGCTACGAATTTACACCTTTAATTAACCCCTACAGGTGTGAAATTTTGCACACTTACACTCATGTAATTGTTTCGCAAATCAGATATCAAACTACATGAAAAGACATGGTTAACTCTATGTAAACCAAGTGTCATTTCATGTCGGGTTCTGCATTTTCACAAAAGCCGACAATGAATTAGCGGCTATTATACTATGTGAAGTGTATGAACTATAAATATATATATATATATATGTGTCACAAACTCAATGACATGTATATATATATATGAGGTGTAAAATTGCTGAAAAAAAATGCGTGGGCTCCCGCCCTATTTTCGCAACCAGACAGACAAAGAAAGTGAGTGGGGGCAGATAATAATAGCCCAGAGAGGGACCATTATTTTGCCCCCCCCGGCTACTAACATCTGCCCCCAGACACCCCAGAAAGGGCAAATCTCTAATTAGATTTGCCCTTTCTGGCACTTTGCCCGTCTATTCCCATTGCCCTGTAGCGGTGGCGAATGGGTTAATAAGGGGTTAAAATGACCTTGCAATTGAAAGGTCACTTTAAGCCAGGTTAATAATTGAGAGCTGTCAATTAGACAACTATCAATTATTAATCCTATTGTATGAAAGAAAAATCAAACACACACACTTTAATAAAAAAGAAGTTTAATGAAATAATCACACAGTTTTTGACCATATTTTATTTACCTGCTAAAACCATTTCCTGTAATAAAAATAAAATAATAAAGCAAAATTATTCTTACCAATCCGATGCACAGTCAGGTCCTACGGTGTAATCCTTCAGAAGGGTTAATGTTTACTGCAGGGACCGCAGCTAATGCTGCAGCCTCACAGTAAACCCCCAAATGAATGAGCTCCTCTCCTGGCTGACAGGAGAGGAAGTGGAAAGCTTAATTGATTGCTTTCCACTTTCACTTCAGGTCAGCCAGGGACACCATCAGTGACGTCAGAGGGAACTGATTAACAAAAATAGGGGTTCCCTTCGAAAAAAAAATGGCGTGGGGTCCCCCCTATTTTTGTTAACCAGCCAGATGAAGCAGACCGCTGAGGCCTGGATTTTCAGCTGTTAAGGAGCCAAGATCCATGGACCTTGCCAGCCTGATAATACCAGGCCACAGCAGTCTGCATATCTTGGCTGATTAACAAAAATAGGGGATCCCCTCGAAAAAAATTGGCGTGGGGTCCCCCCTATTTTTGTTAACCAGCCAGATGAAGCAGACCGCTGAGGGCCTGGATTTTCAGGCTGTTAAGAGCCAAGATCCATGACCTTGCCAGCCTGAAAATACCAGGCCACAGCAGTCTGCATATCTTGGCTGATTAACAAAAATAGGGGGATCCCCTCGAAAAAAATTAGCGTGGGGTTCTCCCTATTTTTGTAACCAGCCAGATGAAGCAGACCGCTGAGGCCTGGTTTTTCAGGCTGGATAAGTATCCAATATCCATGGACCTTGCAAGCCTGATAATACCAGGCCACAGCAGTCTGCTTAGCTTGCTGGTTAACAAAAATAGGGGATCCCCTCGAAAAAAAAAATGGCGTGGGGATCCCCCTATTTTTGTTAACCAGCCATGTAAAATGCAGACTGCTGCGGCCTGGTATTAAAAGACTGTCAAGGCCCATGGATTTTGGCCCTCAACAGCCTGATAATACCAGGCTACAGCAGCCCCACATTTGGCGCATCAAAAGATGTGCCAATTGTGGCACTTTACCCGGCTCTTCCCACTTGCCCTGTAGCGGTGGCAAGCGGGGTAATAAGGGGTTAATGTCACCGTTGATTGCACGGTGACAATAAGCCCGGTTAATAATGGAGAGGCGTCAATAAGACACCGATCCATTATTAATCCCAAAGTTTTAATTGTTTAAAAAAAAGACACAGCAAGAAAAAAGTCTTTTAATGAAATAAAAGAGACAACACAGTTTTCATTTCTTTTATTACACTCTCATTCCTGCGACGCCATCGATCTCCTGTAAAAAAAGAAAAAAAACAAACCAACAGTATACCACCTGTCCGACGCAGTCCATAGTAACGAGTGTCCCACGACGATCCAGCTCTGCTACATCGGAATGACAGGCAGAGCCTGACATCCCGGCGCAGCACAGCTGCTTACCAGCTTCCCCGGCGGTGACGTCATCGGACTGCTTTACGGCCGCGATTACCCAGCAGTCACTGCAGTTATCGCGAGAAACTGCATGTGACCGCCAGGGAGAAGAGGATGGCGGCCATCAAGCAGTCCGGGATGTGACAGCCGGAGATCTTCTGCCGGGTAAGTGCCGCTGACTCCTGACAGACCCGACCGACGGACACTGACAGTGACATTCCGATTCCGGTATCCGATATGACGAAAATATCGGTACTCGGAATCGGAATTCCGATACAGCCAATATCGGCCGATACCCGATATTTGCAGTATCGGAATGCTCAACCCTACTAACCATGCCACCCATTTTTCTTCAAGTGCCTCCTTATTGTGCATCTTGAAACAGCCACACCTCTAGTTTTCAGAGAGTACAGTATTCCAGCTGTTATTTGCGGATTCCTCTTTGCATCCCAAACAATTTTCCTGGCAGTTGTGGATAAAATTTTTGTTGGTCTACCTGACCGTGGTTTTGTTTTTACAGAGCCCCTAATTTACCATTTGTTGATCACAGTTTGAATGTTGCTGACTGGCATTATCAATTCCTTGGATATCTTTTTGTATCGCATTCCTGTTTATACAGTTCAACTACCTTTTCCCATAGATCCGTTGACAATTCTTTTGCTTTCTCCATGACTATCAATCCACAAACATCAATGGCTAGATGAAAGATGCAAGAGTCTGTGTGGATCCCAGAAACTCATTCAGCTTTTATGCACACACACGGATTACAAGCAAACAGGTCACAGGTGAGGATGTCACCTTTAGTAGCCATTCAAAACTATCTGTGTCAATTTCTGTGCATGTTATCAGGCCAAAATCGCCAAGGTATGTGAACTTTTGATCAGGGTTATTTGGATGTTTTGAGTTGTCATTATGATTTAAAAAGAGAAAACACAGTAGTTTGACAACAAATGGCTTCACCCAACCACTAACCATGAGTGGAGAAAAAGTTTTGATGTTATCATTCATATTCTCTGAAAAAAGGTCAATAAAGCAAAAATTCTGCTTTTGAACACAACTGTATATAGGAGGTAGAGGAACAAAGAAAGAGCTTTTCCCATAAGTTCCGCTCCTTAAAATATAACTATTTACCTGTTAGTGGTGATGAGCAGACCTCAGAGCATAAAAAATGTAAGATGTCAGAAGAAAAAATTAAAACAAGAAAAGAAAAAGGGCGCATGTGTGGACTCACAGGGCTACTTTTTAAAAATAGTGCTAATGCACTCACCTGTGATGGTTGTGTGCATCTACACAATCAAGATTAAGCGTGTGATTAATGAGGCTCCAGGTTACCTCTCTCTATTTGTGATGTCGTCCTATCGGTGTTTGCATCAAGCCTCAGTGTTCCTCTGATGGTCACACAAACCCGCTCGTCCGGATAACACGTCACCGTAGGTCCTCAGTTATTAACCCGGTGGCTGTAAACCAGAGGTCCTCGATACAAATAAACCAGGCTGCTCCTGCCGCTCTTAACTCCATATGGAGACTTTTCGCATGTGAACAATGGTGCAGCCACAATATCACTGCCACAACGCGTTTGAACGGTCCAACCCCACCTGATGAAGACGGTTTGGACCGTTGAAACGCGTTGTGGCAGTGGTATTGGAGGAAGAATAAAGTTTGGCTAACATTTATTAAATTGTCCATTATTCCTTTGGCGCCCTTGAGACCGCTGCACCATTGTTCACATGAGAAGAAAAAATTAAACCTCATATTTAAGATGTGGAAAAAGAGCTGCTCTATGTCCTATAGAAGTTTTCTATGTTTTAGGTTTGGTGATCACCAGGGGAAAGAGTGATATTACGCAGGACAATAAGATGTAGCCAAGGAATGACCAAAGAATCAGTCCTGATACAGAAGTGTGGGACCTCAGCTTCCTGTATGTTATTTTGTTGTATGATCTTTCATTCCCCAAACGATTTTTTAAACAATCCATTTAACCATTTGGAGATTTTGCCATTTTTCTCCCATTTTCATTTTTTTTTTGCGTCTCTGCTTCACAGAGCCACATGTTTTCTATGGGGTAAAATAGATAAAATAACAGCAATTCCATTGTTGTTTTGGAGCTTTGTTTTTATGACTAGTCACCATTTTATGAGAACCATAACTTTTTATATTTTTCTGGCAATAAAATTGTACAAAGGCTTGTTTTTTTTTGTGAGGCCAGGTGTAATTTTATTGGTACCATGTTGGAGTTCATGCGACTTTTAAAAAAAACAACAATTCTTCCATTTTGTTTATTTTTTTTTTCATTTTGGCATTGATCAAAATGGATAAATATTTTTGGATTATATTTGTTTGGACCACTACACATGCAGCTATACTTAATATGTGAATGTACGGCGGATGATGCCAGAGGGTTGTGTTGGTAAGTATGCACATGACATGCTGAGTTTCCATTGGGGTACGGGTGCTTCAAGTTACCTTTGACCAATGTCTCTAGTTCACTGAGAATAAAAAGTAAGTAAAATCGAATAGCACTAAGATAGGTAGACAAAAAGCCTTTCTGTAATAAGGTATATAAATGAGAACATACAATAATTTGTGTGAAATTAATTAAAATGGTAATGTATAAGTGGTAACTAGCATAATATCAATATATGAATAGAAGCCAAACATTTATGAATTTACTGATGGTAAACACAGCGCTAATTTCTTTTTTCAATTTGCTAGAATCTAGAAATATTGTTACATTTCTTCATTTTGCTAAGTAAATATTAACGTAGACCATACATGTTGCACTGTTGATCTACACCAGCGCGGTACAAGGACCAAGTCAAATACAGGTGATTTGTTACAACCTTCTCGAATTAGCAATAACATAACTTTAAGCAGAATTTACTTTGTAAAAACATTCCTTGTGTGCGGCCCTACCTCTTCACTTCATCTTAACCACCAATGCTGAGAGTGCTCTTTGTAAGACACATTTCCATTCGTATATGATTCCCAGAACATGTTTACCAACTGAGTCACTGTAATGGAGTCAGTCATTTCCCAATTCTAAGTGATGAGATAGTCAAATAGCAGCTTTACCTTAAAGCTTCCAGCAGAAAAATGAAATGATACGAGAATTTGTGCCTGATGTTGCCTGTATGTTAGTGATAAAAGGTATGGATGATGTCATACATTCGTTATGTGTCAACGGTAACATCAAAGCCTCTTGTGTGGGACACATGTCAGTACATGTTAAGATAATAACCTTGGGGATTTGGACATTTGGTCATTCACTTCAGCAAAACTAAAACCAGAGCTGAGAAGGCAGATGGTGTCCTCTGCCTGGATTCTACTACCATCTGAATGTCTTCCAGTTATAGATATGTAGAGTTGAGGTGCATTTACATCATGCGATGTGCAGTGTTAAATGACTTCCGGATGGCAAAACGATTAATAACCTGGTCAAGTAGGTAAATCGCGCTTTAGATACGCGCTGAACAATCTGTAATAGATCAGTGCTCATGGACTGCCATTGTTTTTGGCAACGAGTCCTGTTATCACAGAACAATGCACTGCCATGAATGGTGAGCTCATGTAGCCCCCAAAATAATTTCATCCGATGATCAAGCATTTTGGTCACCTGTTAGGTGATCGGCAGTCTGTTTAGACTGCTTACCGTATTTTTTGGACCATAAGACGCACTTTTTTTCCTCCAAATTTGGGAGGAAAGTGTGGGTGCGTATTATGGTCAGAATGTAACATGTGGGGAGGGGGCAGGGGGCAGCGGTGGAGTGGGATCAGCAGGAGGCAAGAAAATATCCCCTCTGCTGCAGGAAACAAGCGCTGGGGAAACCCCTGGTCCCTACTTAAGTGCAGTGAATATTAATCAGCTGCTTCCCCACCCACCTATCAGCTGAGCAGTGAGCGGGGAGCAGCAGATCACAGAGCCGCACAGCTTCCCCAGCGCCTGATTCCTGCAGCAGCTGGGCAGATCGGTGTCTGAAGGAGAAGGAGGCAGCAGGAGCAGCTGGCATACCTGACAGCCTGGGGCTGTGCTGATGGGAGGCTGAATGCTCCTGTGAAGGACCTGTGATGAGGTCATGAAGAGGGCAGGCTGGAGCATCACATGACCAAAGCCCTGCCTCTTCATGATGTCATCACAGGTCCTTCAGACACACTGTACAACAGAGAATTAATTAAAAGGTTAGGCTACTTTCACACTTGCATTTTTTTGTGCAGCGCATCATGCGCACATGAAACGCATACGTGTCACATTTCTATCAACTCTGTCTCTATCATCTCTGTCTCTATCATCTGTCTCTATCATCTCTGTCTCTATCATCTGTCTCTATCATCTGTCTCTATCATCTCTGTCTCTATCATCTCTGTCTCTATAATCTGTCTCTATAATCTGTCTCTATCATCTCTGTCTCTATCATCTGTCTCTATCATCTCTGTCATCTGTCTCTATCATCTCTGTCTCTATCATCTGTCTATCATCTCTGTCTCTATCATCTCTGTCTCTATCATCTGTCTCTATCATCTCTGTCTCTATCATCTCTGTCTCTATCATCTGTGTCTCTATCATCTGTCTCTATCATCTGTGTCTCTATCATCTGTGTCTCTATCATCTGTCTCTATCATCTCTGTCTCTATCATCTCTGTCTCTATCATCTGTCTCTATCATCTCTGTCTCTATCATCTCTGTCTCTATCATCTCTGTCTCTATCATCTCTGTCTCTATCATCTCTATCATCTCTGTCTCTATCATCTCTGTCTCTATCATCTCTATCATCTCTGTCTCTATCATCTCTGTCTCTATCATCTCTGTCTCTATCATCTGTCTCTATCATCTCTGTCTCTATCATCTGTCTCTATCATCTCTATCATCTCTGTCTCTATAATCTCTGTCTCTATCATCTCTGTCTCTATCATCCGTCTCTATCATCTCTGTCTCTATCATCTGTCTCTATCATCTCTGTCTCTATCATCTGTCTCTATCATCTCTGTCTCTATCATCTGTCTTTATCATATCTATCATCTCTGTCTCTATCATCTGTCTCTATTATCTCTATCATCTCTGTCTCTATCATCTCTGTCTCTATCATCTGTCTCTATCATCTATCTCTATCAACTCTGTCTCTATCATCTGTCTCTATTTCTATGCCGCATGTATTTCTATGCAGCCGCACGATCCAGTCTGAGTGCCGGCGGCAGTGCCGGGTGTTCATGCGAGAGACTCACACGAAATCGTGCGAGTTTCTCGCATGTGTGACCCCGGCCTTATACTCACCCTCCAGCGTCTTCACATAGTAGTTTACAGACACCACACTGGTCCCGCAGCACCATCTCCTACCCGTAGCTTCCAACATAATAACATACTATTATATATAATAACACCACATATAATAGTATGTTATTAAATATTTTACCACATTTTTTGCTTCAAATATATTTTTCCCTATTTTCCACCTCTAAAACCTGGGTGCGTCTTATAGTCCGGTGCGTCTTATAGTCCGAAAAATACGGTAATTATTATGAATGCTTGTTCACAATAATAGTGTAGTGTCAGTGGACCCTAAGTAAATCTGTTGTTCTTTAAGAGCAATTAATGGAATTCTCAAAATATTTAACTGATGACAATGGCCACATACCTATTTCCATAACCTTTCCAACAATAAAACAATACAAAGGATAGGAGAAGACTGATCCTATGGGGATTACGAAAGAGCACAATAACCCTCAGCCAGAGACGGTCCTCCAGGGTGGGCAAAAATTCAAATGTTAATTTATTCTGATATGCAAAAAAAAAAAAATCCCAAACCAAGTATACCTTATTTTAAGGGCTTGTTCAGACGTCCAATTTTCTTGTATGAGTGCCATCTGTGGTTTCCACGAATAACACTCGTACTCATAACACTCTATTGGGCTGTGCACGTCTGATTTTTTCTTTGGATCGAAATGTCCCCAGAAAATATTGGAGGCATGACTGATCTTGATCAGTTTCTTATCAAGATCGGCAATGCATGTCTATTGGTCTTTGAAAAAATCTCTCCACATATGACAAAAAAACTGATCTCATAATACAAACAAGACGCTGACAGCACTCACTGCATAGGGGCGCTCGCTCCAACCAAGGAACCCTCTTGGAGACATCCAACAGCCGAAGACACAAAGGAATAGCGCTCCATCCGGGTGTATTAAAGTACAGTCATGGCCAAAAGTTTTGAGAATGACACAAATATTATATTTTCACATGATCTGCTGCCCTCTGGTTTTTATGTGTGTTTGACAGATGTTTTTATCACAGGCAGAAATATAATAATTGCAAACATATGAGTAACACAAGCTTATATTGACAGATAGAATGAGTTAATGCAGCAAGTCAATATTTGCAGTGTTGACCCTTCTTCAGGACCTCTGCAATTCTCCCTGGCATGCTCTCAATCAACTTCTGGACCAAATCCTGACAGATAGCAGTCCATTCTTGCACAAACAATGCTTTCATTTTGTCAGAATTTTTAGGTTTTTGTTTGTCCACCCGTCTCTTGATGATTGACTACAAGTTCTCAATGGGATTAAGATCTGGGGAGTTTCAAGGCCATGGGCCCAAAATCCCTATGTTTTGTTCCCTGAGCCATTTAGTTATCACCTTTGCTTTATGGCAAGGTGCTCCATCATGCTGGAAAAGGCATTGTTGATCGCCAAACTGCTCTTGGAGGGTTGGGAGAAGTTGCTCTTGGAGGACATTCTGGTACCATTCTTTATTCATGGCTGTGTTTTTAGGCAAGACTGTGAGAGAGCCGATTCCCTTGGCTGAGAAGCAACCAAACACATGAATGGTTTCAGGATGCTTAACAGTTGGCATGAGACAAGACTGGTGGTAGCACTCACCTTGTCTTCTCCGAATGAGGCATTTTCCTGATGTCCCAAACAATCGAAAAGGGGATTCATCAGAGAAAATAACTTTACCCCAGTCCTCAGCAGTCCACTGCCTGTACCTTTTGCAGAATATCAGTCTGTCCATGATGTTTTTTCTGGAGAGAAGTGGCTTCTTTGCTGCCCTCCTTGAGACCAGGCCTTGCTCCAAGAGTCTCCGCCTCACAGTGCGTGCAGATGCACTCACACCTGCCTGCTGCCATTCCTGAGCAAGCTCTGCACTGCTGGTAGCCCGATCCCGCAGCTGAAACACTTTTAAGAGACGGTCCTGCCGCTTGCTGGTCTTTCTTGGGCGCCCTGAAGCCTTTTTGGCAACAATGGAACCTCTCTCCTTGAAGTTCTTGATGATGCAATAGATTGTTGACTGAGGTGCAATCTTTCTAGCTGCGATACTCTTCCCTGTTAGGCCATTTTTGTGCATTGCAATGATGAATTCACGTGTTTCTTTAGAGATAACCATGGTTAACAGAAGAGAAACAATGATGCCAAGCACCAGCCTCCTTTTAAAGTGTCCAGTGATGTCATTCTTACTTAATCATGACAGATTGATCTCCAGCCATGTCCTCATCAACACCCACACCTGTGTTAATGGAGCAATCACTGAAAAGAGGTTAGCTGGTCCTTTTAAGGCAGGGCTGCAATGATGTTGAAATGTGTTTTGTGGGATAAAGTTCATTTTCTAGCCAAATATTGACTTTGCAAGTAATTGCTGTTAAGCTGATTACTCTTCATAACATTCTGAAGTATATGCAAATTGCCATTAGAAAAAGTGAAGCAGTAGACTTTGTAAAAATTAATATTTGTGTCATTCTCAAAACTTTTGGCCATGACTGTAGAAAAAGTTTATTTCGCCATATTAAGCATAATATGGCGAAATAAACTTTTTCTACTTTAATACACCCGGATGGAGCGCTGTTCCTTTGTGTTTTCAATAAAACTGATCTCAGTCTGATGAAAGTCTAATCAGAATAATCCGACTGTTTTTCTCTCATATGGAAATTACAGACATTTAAGTGAGCCCTTAGTTATTTTTAAGACAACCAATGACCTTAAATGCCCTCACTGTCAGTTGTTTTCCAAATCTGTTACTGTTTTCACAGAGATATTTAGAGTGTGAAAAAGTGCTCAGAATTGTGAAAAATTGGAACATCTTACACCACGATCACCTTCTGTTTAAATAATTATAACTGTTCAACTCAAAACTGGATTGACATTGTCCGAAACAAAAAAATAGAAAGGGGTGTGAAAGCAGTCACTAGTCGTGGGCGAGCGTACTCGGCACTGCTCGATACTCGTTCGAGCATCGGGGTGCTGGATCAAGTAGCAAGTAGTGCCGAGTATTGCGTGGTGCTCAAGTGCTCGGGTCTTCGAAAGTCAATTATCTGAGATTGGTGCAGAGAGAGAGAGAATTTTTCTGTCCTCCAGAAAAATGCTAGAGTTTTCCATCCTCTTGCATTATGCTGGCTACTCGAGTCGAGCACATCCAACTGTTTGACGTGCTCGATTCGAGTGCCAAACACTTGAGCATTTCACTGCTCGAACACCACTAGCAGTCACATGATTTCATTATTCACTGCAGGTTGCAGTACAAATTTGATATGATAATGTTTTATTACATCACTTTATTTTTTCATATTTATTTCTGGAGTTTGCAGCATAAACCTCTGATTTGTGTGGCATTCAAAAAAAAATAGATAATCTGGCATACGTCTATTAAGCTTTCCTATGAGTCAGTGATTCAATAAAATATCACTTTATGGTGCATGTTCCTTAACACCAGCAGGGTGGTTTCGAAAATAATAATTAATATAAAAAAACAGAAATAAAATCATTTATTTGTATTTAATGATGAAAAATATTTGTATTATTCTATAATTCAAATATTTGGGTGGACGACAATAGAGAAAATTGATTTATGACCTTTTGTTTCATTTCTGTTTTTCAAAACTGAGAAATCTGGTGCCATGGCGCAAAAATGGTCACCTGCATACTTGTGATTCAAAACATTCAGGAAGGATTGCGGTAACTACCGATGATGAATAATACATGGCATGGGGGAGCATTCACCAGCAGTCCCTCCTGGGATATTATACAACCCTTTCTGCTTGTTATCTCGGAACATTTCTTGCCGGATTATTCCCCAATAATATGCAGTGCAGGCTTGAGTTTAAAACTAGAAATGTAGAGAAACTGCAGGAAGCTGGTAATCCTTGACCTATATAAATCTTTATGGATAAGACTCGCACAAAAATGCTGGGATCTTTAAATGAACATAATGACTTTAGCTTCTTGGTTTACTATATATTATGTTACAGGGAGAATGGATTA
Organism: Oophaga sylvatica; assembly: GCA_033576555.1. Taxonomy (NCBI): domain Eukaryota; kingdom Metazoa; phylum Chordata; class Amphibia; order Anura; family Dendrobatidae; genus Oophaga; species Oophaga sylvatica. Next base: position 56,504,843 of record JARQOD010000004.1, on the reverse strand, counting down.
GAAGAAGACAGTGTTAATGCGCAAGTATGAATGAGTGAACGGGAACGGCGATGCCAGCTGCACCCGTAGTAAAGGGTGAAGGCTTAGGAGAGAAAATTAATCCTTGTGCTGGAATGATCTTGAATGAACAGTAATATGAAGTGGTAAAATACAGGGAAGCGAAGAAAAAAATTAATAACTGTGACATTGAGTTGCTCTTTCCCTAATAATGTACTAACAAGAGATTAAAAGTCTCAGTTCTCTGCGCTTTGTAGATTTCACATATTTGCATGATGTATGATTATTAGTATTAACACATTTTAAGAAAAGCTGATTTATGGTGCCACGGGCCAGAACTGTGTAAACACCAGGATTTAGCTCTGAGAAATGTTCAATGTCTGGATGAAGGAGGATAAAAGCGGGTTAGCAAAGTGATCTTTTTATTAAATAATATAATAAAAACTTCAAATCTGTGGCTTTGCCAGCTGTTGAGATGTACTGCTGTCATAGACCGTGCCGTATGAATCATGGGACAAAAATGCTAATAAGGGAAAATGATCGATGGGCATGGACACCAGAAAAGAACGGTGAAATGTTAGCCACTGTGTAAATGGATAATGATTGGCAAATGATGAAGCCAGGTCTCTTCTTAATATTTATTTCAATATTAAACTGGATTTTCACATCCAACCAAATCACAAAGCGAGAACGGGAATTATTATACTTTTCATTACCTGCTGGGATTCACGTTTAAACTCTATGTGTGATAAAGCAAATCGAGAAGAAATATATCCCAATATCAGACAATTTATGGGTAATTCCATGAAATAATAGTCCAATGGTAATCCAATAGACCTGCAATTATATCAAGACTGCATCCACTATGTCTAAAGAAAGAAACTTTTTTACACCAGCATTGGGGGTTCATCACTGTAAATTATCTATTTCCGGCATCATATTGTACAGTGAGAGATTAAAATCAGAAATGATGTCTGACTTACATGATCTGTTCCATATGAATCTGTTCTGCACCCTCTTCTCAGATTCATGCACTTTACAAAAAATTTCCTACTGGTCATAATATATTGATTTATGTTACAGTACAGATGTATTCACCTGCTGTTACATTCTTAGACCAACATATACATATTCAGACCCCTTTAAATTGTTCACTCTTTGTTTCATTGCATCCATTTGGTAAATTAAAAAAATATATTTTTTTCTCATTAATGTACACTCAGCACCCCATCTTGACTGAAAAAAAACAGAAATGTTGAAATTTTTGCTAATTTATTAAAAAAGAAAAACTGAAATATCACATGGTCATAAGTATTCAGGTCCTTTGCTCAGACACTCATATTTAAGTCACATGCTGTCCATTTCCTTGTGATCCTCCTTGAGATGGTTCTACTCCTTCTTTGGAATCCAGCTGTGTTTAATTAAACTGATAGGACTTGATTTGTAAAAGCACACACCTGTCTATATAAGACCTCACAGCTCACAGTGCATGTCAGACCAAATGAGAATCATGAGGTCAAAGGAACTGGCCAAGGAGCTCAGAGACAGAATAGTGGCAAGGCGCAGATCTGGCCAAGGTTACAAAAGAATTTCTGCAGTACTCCAGGTTCCTTAGAGCACCTTAGTGTCCTCCATAATCCTTACATGGAAGAATTTTGGGACCATCAGAAGTCTTCCTAGACCAGACCGTCCAGCCAAACAGAGCAATTGTGGGAGAAGAAACTGGTGAGAGAGTTAAAGAACAACCACCTTTCTTCCATTCTCTTGTATGGAGCTTGCCACGCCCTTTAGTTAGTCATGCCCACTAGACGGCCATGTATCTATTTGGGGGTGTGGCCTCACTCCACACAAGTATATGAAGAAAAGCCACTCACACTAGATGAACCCTGACCGGGAGTATGTATAACACATACATACCCTCCAGTCCCGGCTCAGAAACCGTTGAATTCTTGCAATGCACAGCGCGAGTGCTGGGGGGATTGATTAGTCTGTAATCACACAGAATGACTGCAGACTTATCGATTTGGACTGGACAATCCCTTTAATCACAATTTCAAAATGACATAACCATTTCCACTAAAACTTAGCACAGGCACTTGTCAATACTTGTTTCTACACCAAAGGGATTTATTTTTCTCTGCTAAAAATATTTAAGGTAAACTATTAATCAACACTGCCTCATACTTCTTGTATTGATTCCTCAAGCATTAAAGAGCATTGCTTACTGTATTTGTATCAGAGCCGTTTATAGTAAAGGGTCAAGCAATGACAAAATTAAATTTTTAGCACATAGGAGTTAACAATTGATGTTATGCAGGAAATAGCGTTTTGTTAAATCTTTCTTACAGTTCTTCTCTATTTGCTTTTTAAAAATGATGCTACTTTCTTGATATATTTTTAACAAAAGGGAAACTATTTGCTATGTAAAGGTTAAAACTTGTATTTCTAAATTTTCTGATCTTAAGAATAAACTAATACAAAATGGCACACAAACATAATGAAGTACTGAATATTTGGATAGATCCACACAATGATATCTTAATGACTTCTTATCGAGTTACCGGTATGTGTTTATGGTAGGCAGTTTTCACAGTCTTGGTTAGAGAATTTGAGAAACACGATGGGCAGGACTGACCGACTAAACGTCTCTTGGTAGAAACTGTACCTCCAGTTTATAATCTTTGCACTTTGAATTCCAGTTTATTATTTCTAAAGTGAGAAGAACATTTATTATGTGAGATTATGGTGACAACCTACAACAGGTGGTCTGTTTTGTTTTACAAAATAAAAATAATGAGAAATACTATTTTAGCCACAACATTAACAATGTTATGTGTCTTAGTGCTTTTTATTACATTTTGAATTAATGCAAAGTTATCTTAAGATTGTTAAGTTACTAAGCTCTCAATGAATACTGGTCCAATACGTTTAATAATCAATTGCCTATAATGTGTTTGTTCACGTAAACTAAAAATTGGTCGAAGTTTCATCTGTATTTTGGATTCGAGTTTCATCAGAGTTTAGTTGGTGTCAGTTTTTACCATTATTGTTTCATCAGTCATGTGAATAAATAAATAAATTACAAAGCTTTTCCTATACACTACAATATTAACCACGGAGAACACACGGACTGTATACCGATGCCATGCATGTGCAGTGTGTGATTTTCATGGACCCAAAGACTTGTGTTGGTAGTTTCCACGAAAGACATTGTCCACAAAAAGCACAGATATGTGAACAGCTCTGTAGACTATAATGGGTATGTGTTCTATCTGTGAAAACCACAGATAGAACACATACAATACGATACACAATAGACAATACATTTTAAGGTCCATTTTTTCCTATTATCCCTTGTAAAGTGAAAAATTTGCAGCTAAACCAACATAGTGGAAACCTTTTTTTTTCATTTTTTCAATCCACTTTGCCTAAATTCCTGTGAAGAACCTGAAAGGTTAACAAATTTCCTATCAACAGTTTAGAATAATTTGAAAGATGCAGTTTTTACAATGGTATCACTTCTGAGGGTTTCACAATATATATGCCTCTCAAAGTCCCTTCAAAACTGGATAGGTCCATAAAAATTGGATTTCCAAATTGTCATGAAAAAAATGAAAAATTGCTGCTAAATTTTAACCTTTCTAACATTTTAACTATATAAAAAGACATTTGAAAAATAATGCTGAGATAAATTAAACATATGAGAAATATTATTCATTTACTATTTTGTGTAGCATGACTACCTGGTTTAAGGATATAAGAATTCATAGTTTGAAAATTTCCTATTATTTAAAAAGTTTTTCAAATTTCAAATACTTTCACAAAAAGAACCACAAAAATTTTTTTACCTAAATTTACAGCTAAATATAAAGTACAGTGTGTCACGAAATAACAATCTCAGAAATCCTGGGATATATAGAAGCATTCTAGAGTTAATACCTCATAAAGTGACACATGTCATATTTGAAAAATGGGGCTTGATCATTAAGGTCAAAATTGTCTGTATCACTAAAGGATTAATAGAATCGAGGAGATACTTATACAAGGGGAGAAAGTTTTTCTAATCGTAAAGCATCTCAGGAAAAATTATCTACATATTCAAATGTTTGGGTAGGAATAATTCAAAGTCTGTAAGGCATCATTTAAATAAGCATTTTTTTTCCATCAACTAAACAGTATTCTATCTTGATAGCACTACCTAATTTTTACGGGTAGATGTATGAATCTAAAAAACATTACCTTTATCACATACCTTGAGTACATGGACATTATGTCTGAAAAAATGCACTTTGATGAATATGTGATAATTATTAACTTACAAGTTTATTTCAATGATAAGGGTTAAAACACCACTCCAGTGATTTTTTTTATTTTTTTCTCAGCACTGGAGTGGTGCTTTTAATGTAAGCCCTTGCCCCCGTTCTTACACTCACCTTATGGTGGCTTCACATGTTGTCGACAGTTCTCCAGTCATGTGGCGCCATCTTGAGCTCGAAACACCTGATTGGCAGGAAGTAAAAAGTTACGTCACAAGAGCTCAATGCACATCTATAAGAGCCAGAATGAGGCTCTCAAAGAGAAGTATTGAGAGTGAAGCTGGAAAATAATGAAGGCAGTGGAATTACTTTTAAAGAACCACTCCAGAGGTGCAATAAAACAAAACACTAGAGTGGTGTTTTACATAGTGCAAAGTACTGCTGCAGTGCAGTAAAGCGCAACCTCCACCAGGGGGTGCTGGTGAGGGAAGAGAGTTTGCACACACACACACACACACACAGAGAAGTAACACTGAGCAGGGGCAGTAGGGGCAGCGAGAAAGCCCACGATTGGGGACCCTCCCTTAGTAAGGAGATGATAATCCCTACCCACTGAGTCTCATCCCCAGATGATCGAGGTCTAAGAGAAAACCATAATTTACAACTCTCCCTGAATGTACGAAATTTATCTTTTTCACCAGAAAAGATGTCAGGAAGTTTAACCGAGGGTTCAGGAGAGTGCACAACAACATCAACAAAATCACCAGGTCGACTACCAGCATAATGGGTGGTTTCCTGCACAGTCTTAACAGTCTCTGTCATTTTTTTCTTTAAGAGAGTATGAGACGTGACAAGGGCCTGATGTTCCCCTGAAAAAAAGCAAATCTTCTGTGTCAACCTGGACACTTGATCTGTCAAGTTACCAAGCAGATCCATGACCAAAGGAAAGAAAAAGCAAAATCCCCTTTAAATGTGTGGGTCAGCTATAATGTAAAGTACTGCTGCAGTCCAGTAAAGCGCAACCTCCACCAGGGGGTGCTGGTGAGGGAAGAGAGGTTGCACACACACACAGAAGTAACACAGAGCAGCAGCACAGTTGTCACAGGTAACGAAGGAATGGTCAGACAAGCAGAAGTCAGAAACTGTCAGGAGTAGAAGTACCACAGGTCACAGCAATGCACGTAGTCACAGAAAAGCCAGAAGTCAGAGCCTACCAGGAACGTGAGACGTAAGACGTAGTCAGGGTACAAGCCAGGTAGTCAAAAAGCCAGTCATGAAGCGTGGTATCAGAGACAGAAAACAAAAGGCGGAGTCCAGAGATCAAGTAATGTCATACACAAATACAGGAAGTCAGAAGCAGGAGGATCACTAGGGCATGCTGGTCAGCGGTTCTAGCCTGGAAGCATGAACCATAGCTGACACTGGCCCGCAGGTTGCAGAGGACTGAAATAGCCAAGCCAGCTCCAAAACAAGGCAGATGGAATTAACCCCTGCATGACCAGTCCAGAGAGAAGACAGCAGAAAAGAAACTCTGGACTGGATCATGACAGTACCCCCCCCCTTTCAATGAGGGCCACAGGACCCCCAGGCTTCCCTGGACAATGAGCGTGAAAAGCCCGGACCAACCGATCCGCATGGACCAAACGCGCCGGCACCCACGACCAGTCCTCAGGACCGTAATCTTTCCAATGGACCAAGTACTGAATTGAACTGCGAAGCATACGAGAATCCACCACCCATTCCACCTCATACTCAGTCTGACCATTCACCACAACAGGCAGCGGGTGAGAGAGAGACTCACCTGATGAAGGCACTGACGGCTTCAGAAGCGCCTTATGGAATACTGTACATTGTGGATCCGAAACGACAAAGGCAAGCTCAAGCGAAAAGCCACAGGATTAATTGCCTCTAAAATGTCATAAGGGCCAATAAACTTGGGACCCAACTTAGCAGAGGGAATCCTCAATCTAATATTTTTGGTGGATAACCATACCTTATCCACCACCTGGTAAGCTGGACCCACAGAACGTCATTTATCCGCAAAAATTTTATACTTGCCCTGAGCCTCCTCAATGTTTCTCTGAACCTCCCTCCATATCTCCCCCAACCGCAGAAAGGACGAATCAGCCCCTGGACACCCCAAATTCAGCTGATAAAACTCACCAAAGTGAGGGTGAAACCCATAGTTGCAGAAGAACAGGGAAGTACCAGTGGATTAATTGACACGATTATTGAAAGCAAATTCCGCCATGGGTACTGCAGAGCACCAATCATCCTGTCTGGACGCAGCAAGACACCACAATATCTGCTCCATAGACTGATTAGTCCTTTCAGTCTGACCGTTGGTCTTGGGATGGTAGGCCGATGAAAAGGTCAGACTGACACCCAACCTTTTACAAAAGACCCTCCAGAATTTTGCCACAAATTGCACCCCTCTATCGGACACCACACTGACAGGCACACCATGCAATCGGACCACATGCTCAATGAACAGTTTTGATAGAGTCTGAGCTTTAGGGAGGCCTGCCAAAGGTACAAAATGCGCCTGTTTACTGAACCTATCAACAACTACCCAGATCACGGTTTTTCCTTTAGAGAGGAGAAGATTGGTGATAAAATCCATGAACAGATGAGTCCACGGTCTATTTGGAATTGGCAGTGGCACCGGTTACGGGAGCACAAGTTTCCCAGGAAGACACAAACCCAGTGACATCAAAAGCCAGAGAAGGCCACCAAAACAGCCTAGTGATTGCTTTACACGTGGCTGAGATTCCAGGATGCCCACTCAGAGCCGAGTCATAGAACTCCCGAAGCACCCTTAACCGATACTGACAAGCACAAAGAGCTTATTATCAGGTATGACGAAGTATGGACGAAGGAGCAAGAGATTGGACCTCACAAATCTCTTGTTCTAATGCCGAGGACACCGCAGCTACCAAGACGCCGCGCTGAAGAATGGAGGAAGGAGGTTCAGGAGGTGAAACTGGATCCAGGCTACAAGTCTGAAAGTAATAGAAAACTGAAATCGGGAAAAAAAAGTGACCACCTTTCCTGTCTCGGAGTCAAATGTTTGGTGGACTCGATATAAGACAGGTTCTTGTGATCCCTAATGACAGTGATGCGATGGACAGCCGCCTTCCAAAAAATGCCTCTATTCTTCAAACGAGAATTTAATGGCCAATAGCTCCTGGTTACCCACATCATAATTCCAAACAGCAGAGGAAAATTTTCTCGAAAAGAAAGCACAGGGTCTTAAGTTAGTCAACGCGGTTGGTCCCTGGGACAACACAGCCCCCACTCCCACCTCTGAGGCGTCCACGTCTACGATAAATGGTTTAGACAAGTCAGGTTGAACCAGTAACAGTGCAGTCATGAAACAGTTTTTTAAAAAGGAAAATGCCACCACATCTGTAGCTGACCAGTTTTTGAGATCAGCCCCCTTACGAGTTAAATCCGTGAGGGTTTTGACCACCTGAGAAAACCCCTTAATGAATTTTCTGTAATAATTGGCGAATCCCAGAAAACGCTGAAGACCCTTGAGATCTCTGGGTTGCACCCAATCCACAATAGCCTGTACCTTCCTAGGGTCCATATGAAACCCCTCAGCAGACTATATGACCCCTAGAAAGGACAATTCCTGAGCAAAAAATGAACACTTCTCTTGTTTAGTAAATAGTGAGTTCTCCCTAAGCCTCAGAAGAACTGCACAGAGGTGACCCATGTGACTCTGTTTGTCAGAAGAATATATGAGGATGTCATCCAAATAAATTACCATGAAACGCCCAATAAAATCTGAGAAAACATGATTCATAAAATTCTGGAATACTGCTGGCGCATTAGTCAGACCAAAGGGCATAACAAAATTCTCAAACAGACCCTCAGAGGTGAGAAATGCAATTTTTCACTCATCCCCCTCCCGCATACGGATGAGATTGTATGCCCCCCTGAAGTCTAACTTAGAGAACCACCTGGCCCCCGACTATTGATTGTACAAATCAGGTATAAATGGGAGGGTATAAGTGTTTCTTATAGTGATTTTATTAAGTTCTCGAAAATCAAAGCATGGGCATAAACCACCATCCTTTTTCTTCACGAAAAAGAACCCCACTGCCACAGGAGAGACAGATGGCCGAAAGTGCCCCTTACGGAGGCTATCAGAGATATACTCCTTCATAGCGGCCTGCTCAGGGTGGGAGAGATTGTACATACGGGCTTTGGGCTATTTGGCATCGGGAACATGATCAACACCACAATCGAATGGGTTGTGTGGTGGTGGAACCTCAGCCTCCTTTTCGGAGAACACAAACTCAAAGTCCTTCAGGTACTCCGGAATACCCTCCAGACTGACGGATGACACAGATACAGTAACAAGACATTTTTTTAGGACAATTGGGACCCCATTTAACAATGTCGCAAGATTCCCAGTTTATCACAGGATTATGTAGTTGCAACCAAGGGAAGCCAAGCACCAGTCCCGCAGGCAGATTGTCCATAACAAAACATGAAATACGTTCCTTGTGCAAGGAACTCACTTTAAGTAGAAACTCTTCTGAAACAAATTTGATGCCATTCTTAGCCAGTGGTGTTTTGTCAATGGCAACAACATGAATTGGAGTCTCCAACCAAATGTCCCTAACTTACACCTGAACACCAAGTCAGAGTTTATAAAGTTCTTGGATGATCCGCAATCCACGAAGGCAGAAGTGGACGCGGAGCCACTCTAATAGCAAAGTTCCACTTCCAATAAAATTTTAGAAAATGCAGAGAAAGGTACCTGAGAGTCTGGGTAACTTCCATGACAATCACCCAGACTCAGCCGCTTGTTAGTCGGTGGACAGAAGGAGCTGTCTTTTTCCAATGTCTTGGATCTCCTCAGTAAAAACACAATTTTCCTTCACGCCGATGTCTCCTCTCCTTCTCCTCAAAGTTGGCGGCCCCCCACCTAAATAGGTTCAGACGGCAGTGAAACAACCGATCCAGCAGAGAACAACGGAACCTCTCAGGCCAGGTGCACACTTTGCGTTTTTAGATGCATTTCCGCTGCGTTTTTCAACATGCGGAAACGCATCCAACCCGCAGCACAGTGCACTACCAATGTAATCTAATGGGAACCGCATGTCTGCTGTGCACATGCTGCGGAAAAAAACGCGCGGTTTCGCCGCATTTTATTTTCTGCAGCATGTCAATTCTTTGTGCGGAACTGCAGCGGTTCGGCGCCCATTGACTTGCATTGAGTCGGGCACTTCCGCAGCAAAACCGCAGATCTAAAAAAGATCTGCGGTTTTGCTGCGGGTGAAACCGCTGCAGTTCGGGAGGAGGAAAGTGTGTGGGCGGTGCGTGGGTGTGTATAGTGTGCGGCGCTATGTGTGTGGGCGGTGCGTGGGCGTGTATAGTGTGCGGCGCTGTGTGTGTGGGCAGTGATTGTGTGCCGTGTCTGCGTGATCGGTGTGCAGGGCTGTGTGCATGATCGATGTGCATGATCGGTGTGCGGGCCTGTGTGCGTGATCGGTGTGCGGGCCTGTGTGCGTGATCGGTGTATGTCTCCGTGTATGCAGGAATCGTCGGATGGGACTACAAGTCCCATCCGGCGATGCCTGCTACAGTGACAGTGACTGACATATTAACCAATGATGGGACAGTAGTAGTCCCATCATCCGGCTAATGTGCCGAATGTAAAAAAAAAAAAGCACATACATTACATACAACATACACATGACATACAACATATAACATACATGACATACAACATATAACATACATGACATACAACATATAACATACACATGACATACAACATATAACATACATGACATACAGAACATATAACATACATGACATACAGAGCATATAACATACACATGACATACAGAACATATAACATACATGACATACAGAGCATATAACATACACATGACATACAGAACATATAACATACATGACATACAACATATAACATACATGACATACAACATGTAGCATACACATGACATACAACATATATGACATACAGAACATATAACATATATGGCATACAACATATAACATACATGACATACAGAACATATAACATACATGACATACAACATATAACATACATGACATACGACATATAACATACATGACATACAACATATAACATACACATGACATACAACATATATGACATACAGAACATATAACATGCATGACATACAGAACATATAACATACACATGACATACAGAACATATAACATACATGACATACAGAACATATAAAATACACATGACATACAGAACATAAAACATACATGACATACAACATATGACATACATGACATACAGAACATAACATAGAGTATATACTCACCTATTCCCCGACACCATCCATCTGTGTACCACTCTACCTCTGCCGCCGGGAGAGAATGACGTCACTACAGTTCATTCTCTCACTGCAATGCTGGGTGAGAAAATTCCCACGCAGCATTGCCATAAAGTGAGACTCTGAACTCAGGTAACCTCAGGGATGCACTGCAGGAGCCATTGTCTCCTGTCAGTGCATCACTGGGAGGCCCTACAGAGCAGTGGCATCACCTGATGTCACTGTTCTATAGGGGAGACCGTCGTGGGGCATTCGTTATTAATTGGACTGCGTCGGACAGGGAGTATACGGTTGTTTTATTTTTTTACATTTTTTTACAGGAGATCGAGGGCGTCGCTCTGAGCGTATAATAAAGATATGAAAACCGTGTTGTGTTTTATTTCATTAAAATAATTTATTCTTATGCGTGTTGTTTTTTTAACCCTTTATTAATATAAGATTAATAATGGATAGGCGTCTTATTGACGCCTCTCTATTATTAACCGGGCTTAATATCACCTTACAATAGCAAGGTGATATTAACCCCTTATTACCCCATATCCCACCGCTACAAGGGGAGTGGGAAGAGAGGGCTAAGTGCCGGAATTGGCGCATCGTACAGATGCGCCAATTCTGGTGTGGCTGGGTGCTGGTATTTTTAGCCAGGGGGGGCGCCAATATCCATGGCCCCTTCCTAGGCTATGAATATCAGCCCGCAGCTGTCTGCCTAGCCTTTCTGGCTATAAATTATAGGGGGACCCCACGTCATTTTTTTGGGGTCCCCCTATTTTAATAGCCAGTGAAGGCTAGCTGCGGGCTGATATTCATAGCCTGGGAAGATCCATGGGTATTAACCCCTTCCCAGGCTAGAAATATTGGCCCCGGCTGTCGGCTTCCCCCCTCTGGTGCAGAAAATTGCGCGGGAGCCCACGCCATTTTTTTTCCTATTTTTTTTTTTATTAACTATTGCATTATTTTGTGTGTGTGTGCGCGTGTGTGTGTCTTTAACTATTTATGTACCATTTTATCTATCTATCTATCTATCTATCTATCTATCTATCTATTTATCTATCTACCTATATATCTTTCTGTCTATCTATATATCTATCTTTCTATATATATTTCTAACTATCTATTATCCATCTATCTATGTATTTTCTATCTATCTAACTACTGGTATCTATTATCTATCTATGGCCGGCGTTACACTTGCGAGTGTGATGCGAGTATAGAAATACATGCAGCCGCACACTCGGGTCCGAGAGCGGGCGGCCGTGCTGGGTGTTGATGCGAGAAAGTCGTGCGACTTACTCGCATCACACTCACAAGTGTGACGCCGGCCTATCTCTATCTGTATGTGTGTGTAATGGAGTGTGGGTTGGACAAATGTAAAAAAGGAGGTTGGACAAGAAATGACATCACAAATCTTTTTTTTTTGTTAAACAACATATCTTTATTTAGCTGTCAAAACCGCATACAAAACCGCATGAGAAAAACCGAGTCAAAACTGCGCCAAAAACCATGTCAAAACCGAGCCAAAACCGCGTCAAAACCGCGCCTGCGGTTTCTGCCAAGAGGTGCGGTTTCGGCGAGGAAAAATCCGCAGGCAAATCCGCAATGTGTGCACAGGCCTTCACTGTGCGACACCTCTTTCCCACAGCCTTCGATCCATATGGATAGCCTGAGTCATAGCTTCCTCCAATGAGCTGGGAGGAGGATGGAGAGCCAGAGCGTCTTTCAGGTAATCCGCCACTCCACACCTGAACAGACCTCTCAACACAGAGGACACTTCAGTGGACCATCGAAGGAACTCGGAACTGTACCACTCGGCTGAGCACTTTCCCTGAACCATCTGCAACCCTGACGCGTCCGGTTCATCATAGATAAGTCCTAAGGCCTCAAAGAACCTATCTACCGACATCCGTTCGAGGGCAGTAGGGGGCAGCGAGAAAGCCCACGATTGGGACCTTCCCCTTGTAAGGAGATAATAATCCCTACCCACTGAGTCTCATCCCCAGATGATCGAGGTTAAGAGAAAACCATAATTTACAACTCTCCCTGAATGTACGAAATTTATCTTTTCACCAGAAAAGATGTCAGGAAGTTTAACCGAGGGTTCGGGAGAGTGCACAGCAACATCAACAAAATCACCAGGTCGACTACCAGCATAAAGGGTGGTTTCCTGAACAGTCTTAACAGTCTCTGTCAGTTTTTTCTGTAAGAGAGTATGAGACGTGATAAGGCCCGATGTTCACCTGAAAAAAAACAAATCTTCTGTGTCAATAGCGGCAATAGGTCCCCTACCAGAAGGAACCATCCTGGCCACCATGGATGTGGAATCTTTGTACTCTAATATCCCACACCAGGATGGATTAAATGCCTGCAAAGTCTTCATGGAAAACACCGAGAATGATGCTGATTCTGTGGTGAAACTCACAAAAATTCATCCTCACCCACAATTATTTTGAATTTGACAAGATCTATTTACAGGAGACTGGCACAGCGATGGGAAGTAAAATGGCTCCACAGTATGCAAATCTTTTCATGGCCAAGCTTGAAAGCGACTTTCTGTCCTCATGTCCCATCAGGCCTCTGGCCTACTACCGCTGCATTGATGATATTTTAATCATCTGGACCGAGTCTGAGCAACAGCTAAAGACGTTCCATGAACAGTTCAATCAATTTCATCCCACCATCAATTTAACACTCAACTACTCCAGCACTGAAATTAACTTTTTGGACACCATCATTAAGCTAAAGAACAATGAAATAGAGACATCCCTGTATCAGAAGCCAATTGACCGTCCAACATACCTTAAATGGGACAGTTTCCATCCAAAACACATAAAAAACTTTATTGTCTACAGCCAAGTTATCAGATACAACCGTATATGTTCCAACCCCATGGATAGAGATGAACACCTTGGTCGCCTTAGAAAGACCTTTTTAAATCAGGGCTACCATCCAAGAACAATTGAAAAGCAAATTACAAGAGCCACCAGAATATCAAGGAATCACCTGCTACATTACAAAACTAAAGAAGAAAATAACCGGGTGCCTCTAGTGGTCACCTACAATCCAAATCTGGAGATGCTAAGGGGAGCTGCACGGAAACTACAACCTTTACTACAAAAAGATGCCCGATTACAATCCATATTTCCAGACCCCCCCCCACTACTGTGTTTTAGGCAGCCCCCAAATCTAAGAAGCATCATTGTCAGAAGCTCCCTGTCCTCTCCAACTGCTGCAGGAACCTTTCCTTGAAACCAGAAGAAATGCAAAACCTGTCCATTTATAATGACCACGGACAAGATAAAGATCCCAACTCACATCAGGACTACAAGATCCCAGGTACTTTCAGCTGCATCACATCTAATGTGGTGTACCTAATTATTTGTACAAAATGTCCAACTTGGGGTCTGTATGTGGGGAGACAGGGCAAAAACTAAGAACAAGGATGAATTCTCATCACCACACAATAAGAGAAAAAAGAATGGATCTACCTGTGGCCAAACATTTTTGCATCCTCGGTCATAGCATGTTAGACATGAAATTACTTGTACTGAAAGGTAATTTCACATCTCAGAGACACAGGAGAGTTTGCGAATACAAATTGATGGTGACCTTTGACATTCTCAATGCTGGAATGAACATATCACATGGATTTATGACGTTGTACATCAATTAAGGAATTTGCTTCAAAGACCCTGTGAGAACATCACAAAACATTACAAGACCCCAATCAGAGGGCAATAAAACTTTCACACTCCTTATCTATGAACTGGTCCAATATTTATTGCCACAACTGTTCATCCCTCTCCCATAATGACAGTTCTGCTTCACGTCACTTGTCTCATCTATTGCATTGTTTCTGTGCTGTGTTGTGTATAAATATATGATTCTTCAGATGTTGTATTACTCTTTGCCTGATGAAAAGACCTGAGTAGTCTCGAAAGCTTGCAATTTGTTACCATTTTTTCAGTTAGCCATTAAAAGGTATCAACCACTGAGGACTCTCAATTCTAAATATTTTTTTGTGTCAACCTGGACACTTGATCCATCAAATTACCAAGCGGATCCATGACCAGAGAAAAAAAAATGCAAAATCCCCTTTAAATGTGTGGGTCAGCTATAATGTAAAGTACTGCTGCATTGCAGTAAAGTGAGAAAAAGATTTCCAGCTCACCGTATCTGCATCTTGACAGTGCCTGAAGCATGGACCCGCTGTGTCAGGGTGTGAGGAATCCAATTGAAGTAAATTGTCCAGCTCGACAGCGTAGGGAAAAACAAAGTTTTTATTCACTACAAAAACATTCCAAAGAGAGGATTAAACATCAGTATGACAAATTACAGGTTGTCGGATCGACGCATTACTGGAGATCAAGCTCCCTTAATCATGAACATTATGACACTACGCTGTCGAGCTGGACAATTTACTTCAAGTGCAGTGAAGTGCAACCTCCACCAGGGGGTGCTGGTGAGGGAAGAGAGGTTGCGCGCACACACACACACACAGAAGTAACACAGAGCAGCAGCACAGGTGTCACAGGTAATGAAAGAATGGTCAGACAATCCGAAGTCAGAAACTGTCAGGAGCAGAAGTAACACAGGTGACTGCAATGCACATAGTCAGAGAAAAGCCAGAAGTCAGAGCCTACTGGAACTGTAGTATCCAAGACATAAGATGTAGTCGGGGTACAAGCCAGGGAGTCAAAAAGCCAGTCGGGAAGCGTGATATCAGAGATGGAAATCAAAAGGTGGAGTCCAGAGATCAGGCAATGTCATACACAAATACGAGAAGTCAGAAGCAGTAGGATCACTAGGGTATACGGGTCAGGGGCAGTAGTATAGGAGGGGTACCTTTCGTCAACCTCAATCTGACAGGTCGTCACACCCCCTATCATTTTATCCGTCTCCTTGTGATTTGATCTGTCTGGGAAATCAGGCCTGTTGAATCTGGGAATTTCTATCAAAGTGCTTCACGATTTTATTCGTCTCTATTTATATTTTATCCATCTCCTTGTGGATTTGATCAGTCTGTGGGGGAAAGGTGTATCAAGGCGAATCTTTATTTTGAATCTTAATTTTATAAGGCTCTTTTTGTGGGGGATCTTTTAAGTCGAGCAGTAAATGTATGTAAAGGATTTTTCTAGCATGGCATTAAATCCCTATGTGAGTGTCTGCATCACTTGCTGGAAAGTTATATCTTAGTAGTCTATGTACAGGCTAAAAGGAGTTTATTGTACAGTATTATTCAGTATATAAGAAGTTTTTCACCATAGAGAATTAAAGAAAAGATAGGATCCGTATCTTTTTAGCAGGGCTGCACCAGGGATATGTCAGGACATGTCTAGTAAAGTACAATTGATAGGGTAATTCTGTTTCAGTTGAAAGAATAGGCTATTTACGCATAGTAATTAGCACTGTATGTAAGGTTCTGTGTATCTGTTTCTGAAACTCAGTTTGTTCGTCTGCCATTTTGCTTTCTGTTTTGCTGCAGCTATCTTGCCCTCAGTCAAAATGGAGTTTTCCAGCTTGCATGTTCCCGCCCTGATTCTCTCCGTTTGCTTCTTAAACAGCCACAGCTGAGTAATCAGTGCTTCAGAATCTAGCCTGCAGTGAACCTGTGTTCTGACTCCTGAAGCCTTGGACCTTGTATTCCAGCCATTCCTTCTGAGGAACTCTGAAGCACTTGTGGACTCTGAACTCTGCTCTTGAGAGCCTCACGTTTGCATGGACTTGCGGTAACAGAGAAGAAGATCTGAATCTGTTGTGGAGAGTTATTGCTGAGCTTAGATTACTCTGGCCTGCTGTGTCTCCTGCTTCTGTGTTTGCAACCTGTGTGTTTATTTTTGCCAATTTGTATGAAGCAATACAAGACTTTCTTTATCAACCTGTGTCTCAAGTATTTTCATCGCACCCAAGCACAAGACGCTATATGAACTGTACCACATACATTACAAGATTCTGAAGCCAAACGTTAGTGTCTGCTGGGTCTGGAAAGGCTTGTCTGCTGTACTGTGGATATCGGATGTCCGGTTGTACTTTCTGTGATGACAGTGGTTGTGACTTCTCACAACCATTCCAGGTGAGCAATTCCCTTAAGTTTTTTTTTCTGCAGTGTTATCACAGTATCCTGTCTTAAAAGATCTGGAAAATGGAGGCCCGTATAAAGGAACTTTGCGGAGTGACTGATAATATCCTTGCAGATTTGCAGAATATAAAGACCCGTTTTACAAATCTTCAGGACCTAAATAATCACAATTTGCAAGTGGTTGGACAGACTACCCAGGATTTGCGAGCCAGGATTGAGGTTCTGGAGGGGCGAGTCCAGGCTCCTGCCGTGGCCCCGAGTTCTGGGATTCCCAAGTTGCCCCCTTTTCGTTTTGGTGGTGAACGTGAAAAATTCAGGGGATTTGTTAATCAATGCAATCTTTTTTTTTCTGCACATGCTTCACAATTTCCTACTGAACGATCTAAGGTGCTTACTATAATTATGTTGCTTACCAACAAGGCTTTGATATGGGCAAACCCTCTGATTGAGACTGAGGATGATTGTTTGAATCACCTTGATGATTTTATTTCAGCCATGGGGCAGGTGTTTGATGACCCCAATCGAGGTGCAACAGCTGAAGCAGCCATGTTAGCTTTGCGCCAAGGTAAGCACTCGGTAGCTGAATATGCCTTGGATTTCAGGAGATGGGCCCTTGATACCACCTGGGACAATTCCGCCAAAAAATCTATTTTTCGAAAGGGGTTATCCCCACTAATTAAGGATGAACTTGCTCGTGCCGACCCTCCCACTGCGTTAGGTGACTTTATTAACTACTGCATCCGTATTGATACTCGTTTAACTGAACGCAGGCAAGAGAGATGGTTCGAAAGCAATCGTACTAACCTTTTCCTACCTTCCTCTCCAGCTAAGGAACCTTTGAATAGGATTACACGGGAACCTGAACCTGAACCCATGCAGGTAGACTCTTTACTACGACGGGTTAGTGATGCACGCAAGGAACATCGTTTTAAGGAGAATCTATGTTTTTATTGTGGTAAGTCAGGGCACTTTATTATTAACTGTCCCAGCCGTTCTCGCAAGACTACTGCAGCACTCATTCATTGTGAGTGTTGCGAGAGGGGATCTGTCAGGTCCGAGCCTCAGGCTCCAGAGAGAGCTGCAGCAACAGATCTTGATTTCTCGGACTTAAACTCCGTTACCTCTGAGGACGTTGACTGTGTAAATGCTGCCATCTTTCAAGTTTCCTCAGCGGTGTCCCAGCTGAGTTGTAAGAAAAACAATTCTCACTGTTTTCTTTCCATCAAACTCTGGG
Organism: Oophaga sylvatica; assembly: GCA_033576555.1. Taxonomy (NCBI): domain Eukaryota; kingdom Metazoa; phylum Chordata; class Amphibia; order Anura; family Dendrobatidae; genus Oophaga; species Oophaga sylvatica. The sequence continues at coordinate 56,486,924 of JARQOD010000004.1, read as the reverse complement.
TTGACTCAGCCTGGGTGTCTAGCTCTGCTATGATCGACTCAGGTGCAAGTGGAAATTTTATGGATGTCTCCTTTGCTCTAAAACAGGGAATACGTTCAGTGAAGAAGGCTGCTCCAGTACAGATGGAAACTGTGGATGGCTCCCTGTGACCTCTGGACCAGTGGATCAGGAAACAGAGCCTTTAAAGGTTCTTATGGGTAAAGATCATCAAGAGAAACTGTCCTTTATGCTTATCTCTTCTCCTCACTTTCCCATTATTCTAGGGCTACCATGGCTGCAGGCTCAGAATCCTACCATTAACTGGGAGACCAAGGAATTACACTTTCCAGAGAAACAGATGAGTCCAAAAATTTCAGCTTGCTCTGTTCCTAAAGGAACCATGTCAGTCCCTGAACTACCAGCTGTATACCAGGACTATGTGGATTTATGTGACAAGAAGAACGCTGACCAGCTTCCTCCTCACCGTCCATATGATTGTCCAATTGAATTATTGCCTGGAGCAGAGATACCTTTTGGTAAGATCTACCCCCTGGCGGGGCCCGAGCTGAAGGCTTTAAAAGAGTACATAGACGAAAATCTAGCCAAGGGCTTCATACGCCCCTCTTCATCTCCTGCAGGGGCACCCATATTCTTTGTAAAGAAGAAAGATGGATCCCTGAGACCATGCGTAGACTATAGGGAACTCAATAAGGTTACTATTAGAAACCGTTATCCATTGCCTTTAATCCCTGAGTTATTGGAGAGAGTGCGACATGCCAAAATTTTTTCTAAACTAGATCTTCGTGGGGCCTATAACTTAGTCCGTATTAGACCTGGGGATGAATGGAAGACTGCATTCAGGTCACGCTATGGACACTTTGAATATCTGGTTATGCCTTTTGGTCTGAGTACCGCCCCAGCCACTTTCCAACACTTGGTGAATGACATCTTCAGGGATCTCCTAGATACATTCGTGGTAATTTATTTGGATGATATTTTAATTTTTTCTAACTCCACAGAGGAACATCATGGACATGTGAGAATGGTCTTGGAACGTCTAAGACAAAATCATCTTTACATCAAGCTTGAAAAGTGTGAATTCCATAAGACCGAAATTCAATTTCTGGGGTATGTACTGTCTACACAAGGAATTAGTATGGATGGAAGTAAAACCCAAGCCATCAATGATTGGCCAAGTCCTAGAAATGTGAAGGAGGTACAGCGCTTCATCGGGTTTGCAAACTTCTATAGACGTTTCATTAGAAATTTCTCTGAGGTAGTGTCACCTATCACCCAACTTACCCGGAAAGAGTCTAAGTTCTCCTGGACTCCCCAAGCCCAGGAAGCATTTTCCCGTCTAAAAGATAAATTTACCACTGCACCTATCCTAGTACATCCCAACCCAGAGCTTGCCTTCATAATAGAGGTGGATGCTTCAGACTGTGCCGTGGGAGCTATACTCTCTCAGAGAACAGGTGAGAAGAATGTCTTGCATCCCTGTGCCTTCTTTTCCCAGCAGTTGTCTTCGGCTGAGAAGAACTACGATGTGGGCAATAGAGAGTTGTTGGCCATTATTGCCGCCTTCAAAGAATGGAGACACCTTCTTCAAGGAGCTGCACAGCAAATAGTCGTTCTGACAGACCATCGTAATCTTGAGTTTATCAGGTCGGCTAAGTGCCTGACTCCTCGCCAGGCTCGCTGGAATCTTTTCTTAAACCAATTTAATTTTATTATTTCTTATAGACCAGGATCGCGCAATGGAAAGGCTGATGCACTCTCTAGGATTTACTCAGCAGAGACACGTCCAATTATTCCTCCTAAGACTATTCTTCCTGACTCTAGATTCCTAGGAGTGATTCATCATCAAGACCTAATTAAAGACATCAAGGAAGCATACCATGCGGATTCTTTTTTGGCTCAACCCCCAAGGGACGTAAGTCTTGTCTTTAAGAATGGTGTGTGGATTCTGGGACAACGTCTGTATATACCTGAAACAGTCAGATTGAGAGTATTGCAACTCATTCACGATTCCAAAATAGCCGGGCATAGAGGAATTCTAAAGACACAGGAATTTCTTTCTCGTTTCTTTTGGTGGCCCACTTGTAGGAAGGATGTTTTGGACTATGTCACTTCGTGTGAGGTTTGTGCAAGATGCAAAACACCTCGCTCTTCACCAACTGGTCTGTTACAGCCTCTTCCCACCCCGTCCCGCCCGTGGGGATCCATTTCTATGGACTTCATTGTGGAATTACCAACCTCTCAAGGGAAGAACACTATTCTAGTGGTGGTTGACCGTTTAACAAAGGCAGCTCATTTTATCCCTTGTGTCAGCTTACCCACTGCAAAACAGACATCAGATTTGATGATTAAAGATGTGTTTCGTTTACATGGAGTACCGGATGAGGTTATTTCGGATCGAGGGGTGCAATTCACTTCTAGGTTTTGGCAAAATTTCTGTGCAGCATTGGACATTAAAGTAAACCTTTCTTCTGCTTTTCATCCCCAGACTAATGGACAAACCGAACGAACCAATCAAACCCTGGAGCAGTATCTCCGCTGCTTTATCTGCCACCTACAGGATGATTGGGTGGATCTACTTCCATTGGCTGAGTTCTCTTACAACAACTCTCAGAGTGCCTCCACTAAACAGTCTCCTTTTTACTCTAATCTAGGTTATCATCCTAACATTCTACCACGATTTCCCATAGAGACGCCTTTGCCAGCAGTGGCTGAAAGAGTCACGACTTTACAGAAGAATATGGATCTTCTAAAGGAGAATCTGGAATCGGCTCAGGAAAGGTACAAGAAGGCAGCAGATAAATTTCGTAAACCTGCACCAGCTTTTAAGGTAGGAGACCTGGTCTGGCTGTCAACCAGAAATCTTAAGTTAAGGATTCCATCGTCTAAGTTGGGACATAAGTACATTGGACCCTATAAAATCAGTAAGATTATAAATGCCGTTGCTTGTCGTCTTCAATTGCCCAGAACTATGAGAATCCACCCTGTCTTTCATGTATCCCTACTAAAGGCTGCGACACCCAATACGTTTCCTGGACGTTCTTCTCCTTGCCCTGACCCAGTGCTAGTCGATGGTCAGGAAGAATTTGTGGTGGAAAGGATTTTAGATTCCAGGTTGTATAGAAATCAGTTACAATATCTGATTAAATGGCAGGGCTACCCAGTGGAGGACAACTCATGGGAGCCAGTCAATAACGTTAATGCTCCTCGCTTGCTCCGTCAGTTTCATCAGAGGTACCCACACAAGCCTGGTCTGAGGTCATCCGGAGGTTGTCCCTAAGGGGGGAGTAATGTAAGGTTCTGTGTATCTGTTTCTGAAACTCAGTTTGTTCGTCTGCCATTTTGCTTTCTGTTTTGCTGCAGCTATCTTGCCCTCAGTCAAAATGGAGTTTTCCAGCTTGCATGTTCCCGCCCTGATTCTCTCCGTTTGCTTCTTAAACAGCCACAGCTGAGTAATCAGTGCTTCAGAATCTAGCCTGCAGTGAACCTGTGTTCTGACTCCTGAAGCCTTGGACCTTGTATTCCAGCCATTCCTTCTGAGGAACTCTGAAGCACTTGTGGACTCTGAACTCTGCTCTTGAGAGCCTCACGTTTGCATGGACTTGCGGTAACAGAGAAGAAGATCTGAATCTGTTGTGGAGAGTTATTGCTGAGCTTAGATTACTCTGGCCTGCTGTGTCTCCTGCTTCTGTGTTTGCAACCTGTGTGTTTATTTTTGCCAATTTGTATGAAGCAATACAAGACTTTCTTTATCAACCTGTGTCTCAAGTATTTTCATCGCACCCAAGCACAAGACGCTATATGAACTGTACCACATACATTACACTGTATTGTGTATAGCCCGGCATACTCAGCTATATTGTGTATAGCCCGGACATGTCCGGGCATGCCCTGACATGTCCTTTAAATGGTCATATTATGTATATGGCCGTGTTACAATATTACACACGGGCATGTTTAAACGGGCATATTATGTATATGGCCGTGTTACAATATTACACACGCCAATGTTTTATTCATATTTTTAAAAAAGCAATGACGCGGTATTGTAAAACAAGGATACAAGATTTTATTGCAGTAAATAAATACATCTCAAAGACATTTCAAGCATTGAACTAATTGTGACACCAAAATGGCGATACAGATGGCGATACAGACATGTTATGGGGTTCTCTCTAAACAGGCGCAAGTTTGGTGAATATTCCAACAGATGTAGTGCGGAGTTTTTAAATTTGATTTTCTCTCAGCAATAAAATTTCTCACAATTGTATCATTACGCGGTTTATCAGTAGAAAAGTTCTCCAATATCTTACTGAACGGCATGTTCCGAGCTAAAAAATGTAAATGTAAAAAGTACACACAGTAGTGACCGCAGACAGTACTATACGTGTCTTGGATTTTGCTGCCTTGATAATAATAAGTCTCACAATTCTTGTTCAGGAAAGTCACAAAAACGATTTTGAACAGAATTCAACAAAAATCGGGTACAAACTTTTTAGCATTTGGGTTTGGAGCCATAAATAAATGTACAATACTCATCTGCGTTTTCGTAGTATGGGCATGATTCATCTCTCCTGGGGGAGATCCGTTCCATGTGCATGTATCATGTCCGGTAGTCTCTACCCCAGGGGCGTCTCCCGACGCGTTTCATCACATTAAGAATCTTCAGGGAGATATTAGAGCATAAATGCTGAGACAGGACTCGAAAACGCAGATGAGTATTGTAGACAATCGCAAATGTTTAAACCACAGTGGGGGTTAATATAGACAGAATTACATTTATACTGTCACTCCCCTGATGGTACTGCGTTTACCCGTCTATAAAGGGCATGTTTAATGATACATCTATATGACAGGTGCACATTTATTTATGGCTCCAAACCCAAATGAGTATTATATATAAAATCCATAAAAACCAATTGTATAATATATGTATATGGACGAAGTGCATATAAAGGGGGCAGTATCTTTGATACAAAAACGCTGATTCCAGCACGATTAGCTTACCCAATAAAAAGGAATAATACTCCTGACAAATACCGCCAGTACAGGGGAATTTGTTCTTTATACAGTCCCATTTAATAAGTGCGGTTATATTGTCGGTATAGAGGTACTATCGTCCATTATTAGGTTTATGGTGAACCATTGGTCTCTCTGTTTTTAGGTCATAGACTTTGTGTAACACGATTCCAGCAACTTGATGACAAATTCAGAGCAAATTCGTTATTTCGGGACGTGTACCGGCCTATTTTGGCACATCCCCACTCCTACGCAGCGATTTTGAACAGAATTCAACAAAAATCGGGTGCAAACTTTTTAGCATACCTGTGTTTCTGACTCTCATGCCGTACCAGAAAGGCCTATTTTGGCACAGGCCCACGCCTATGCAACGATTTTGACCAGCATTCAACAAAAAATTGGGTACAAACTTTTTAGCATACCTGTGTTTCTGACTCTCATGCCGTACCAGAAAGGCCTATTTTGGCACAGGCCCACGTCTATGCAACGATTTTGACCAGCATTCAACAAAAAATTGGGTACAAACTTTTTAGCATACCCGTGTTTCTGACTCTCATGCCATGCCAGAAGCACCCTGTGCCGTGTACTCTAGCCCATAATATTTCATATCGGGTATGGGACCTACATAGCTTTGTTTTCTCAGGTATTAAAAAAAGTGTGGAAAACTGAAAATCCCGAGGCTTGAGGTAATTTAGTGAGCTTCATGGGGATAAAATTTAGCGAGTCTATGAACCTTATAGACAAATCGGGTAGCGTCACACACAAGACCACGACACCTTGAGCTATCACATTTACCGGTAGTTTTCAAAAACCTCTGCCTTAACAATAAAGTAAGAATTGTGTCGATCTGCATTGTGGGCTATAAATGTATACCCTGAAAATCGTGTATCAGCCCCTAGGGTGTAATGCGTGAGCATTTTAATTATTTTTTCAATTCATAACTAGACGTTCTCAGGCAGACAGGTTTATTTCACAGAAGTTGACTGTACATTTGCATAATTTTGTTTAAAATCGCACAGTTCTGCTATAATGTCGGGTGTTGGACACGCACTTATCAGTCTTTCATACGTGTTTCAGAAAGATTTTAGTCTGTTCTGCGCGAGTTTATTATGCACGTACTGTGCAGACATGTCAAGAAACATTTTGGCGTGTTCAGCAGTCCATACGGGTGTTGGTGTGTAAGGTGATCGAGCATCATCCTTCTGCTTCTTACTTACACGACGGTGCGATACCGCACGTTTCTTTGGCGGTAATGCAGCGGCTGAATTGGCAGCTGCTGCTTCCGCGTTGCTATTTGCAGATCCTGTAGGTTGACACAGACGTGTATTCTCACGCCTACTACTCTCCGCATTCCTGGGGTGTGCGGTTGGCGCGTCGCCTTCTTCACGATCTGCGACACACCTGGGTGAAAGAGGTTCCGTTCTCACATCCGCTCTGTTCTCAAATCCACAATTGCGCTGTTGCAAAACTCGCGAATGACGATCCTCCGTAACTAAAGAAAAGATACGTGGTGTAGTTAACCGCTAAGCGGGGCGAGATATAGGAAAAGCTACAGGCTCCACTTTACTCTGATTCAACGCAATATTTGTAAAGCTACCAGCACCGATTATCTGTGAAACCGATGCATGATTGTTTGCATAAGTACACTATAGAGCGGCCTAGACATATATACTTACAAGTATGCCCCGGGTGCTGATCTACAGAGAATGCTGAATTAACAGACATCACGCTGCTCGGTCGCCGCTGTATGGGGCTGTTTTCTCCTCAAACTGCAACCTCACGGGCGATACTTTACCAGCTGTAAATAAAATATAACATACATGAATGCGCAAAACACTCACAAAGCTAACTTGACACACGTAAATAAAATATATCTACTAGTTACCGCAGAAATTTTTATCTGCATGTATAAGTACACTATAGAGCTGCGTAGACATATATGCTTCCAAGTATGAGACGTGTAGTGTACTTCAGAGATTGGTGAATTAAACGGTGTGGAGTTGCTCTGTCGTTGTCGTATGGGGCTGTTTTCTTTTTCAAGCTGCAGCCTCCTGCACGCTAGTTTAACAGCTGTAAATAAAATATAACTATTAGTCGCCTCAGAAATGATATCTACACGGCCCACACGCACAAAGCTACATTCACAAAGCTACCGTAACGCGCGTAAATAAAATATATCCACTAGTTATCGGTGGGGGACGCAGGGTACAGAGGATACAAACACATATCACCCTTGTTTCAAGGACCCGCTACCTTTTCTATTCCAGCGCCGTGTGCTTAGCGAATCACCCCATCTTTTAGGAGCGTAGGGTATCGCGCGAGTTAGCGGATTATAGTCCGGTTCTACGAACTCGACATCTGAATCCTGGGGATCCCCCACGATCTCAACATCGGAATCGCAATGCTCGAGCGGCTCAGCCGCTACAGTGTTTTCAACCGGCCAGTCCGCTTGGAGGCGAACTGTATCTGTATGAGAAAATGTATTTAATTACCCGGCTAGATACATAGGTTTAAAACAGCTGATATAGCTATAGGTTTCTTGCCTGTGACAGACTGGTGAGAGCTTGAGGCTCCTCGCCCGCTAGCAGAGTTGTCATCCTCTAACAGGTTCGGCATAATGAACCGGTTCTCATAGGAATAATCACGCATTACACCCTAGGGGCTGATACACGATTTTCAGGGTATACATTTATAGCCCACAATGCAGGTCGACACGATTCTTACTTTATTGTTAAGGCAGAGGTTTTTGAAAACTACCGGTAAATGTGATAGCTCAAGGTGTCGTGGTTTTGTGTGTGACGCTACACGATTTGTCTATAAGGTTCATAGACTCGCTAAATTTTATCCCCATGAAGCTCACTAAATTACCTCAGGCCTCGGGATTTTCAGTTTTCCACACTTTTTTTAATACCTGAGAAAACAAAGCTATGTAGGTCCCATACCCGATGTGAAATATTATGGGCTAGAGTACACGGCACAGGGTGCTTCTGGTATGGCATGAGAGTCAGAAACATGGGTATGCTAAAAAGTTTGTACCCAATTTTTTGTTGAATGCTGGTCAAAATCGTTGCATAGGCGTGGGCCTGTGCCAAAATAGGCCTTTCTGGTACGGCATGAGAGTCAGAAACACAGGTATGCTAAAAAGTTTGTACACAATTTTTTGTTGAATGCTGGTCAAAATCGTTGCATAGGCGTGGGCCTGTGCCAAAATAGGCCTTTCTGGTACGGCATGAGAGTCAGAAACACAGGTATGCTAAAAAGTTTGTACACAATTTTTTTTGTTGAATGCTGGTCAAAATCGCTGCATAGGAGTGGGCATGTGCCAAAATAGGCTGGGACACGTCCCAACAAGCCTGTCTTTTATATCTGAGAGGCATAGCATCTTTAAAAATAGGCATGGGCAGCAAAAACGCACTCATCCCAGGCTGTACAGTGGGTCATGTATGTAGCGCATACCGAGAACATTGACATTCAGCATGCCTTGAGAGGGTTTGTGAAGCAACTCGCCCAATATTTTCTAGATGACTATGCATATGTTAACGGTCAGCACATAGTTTTTGAATTTCAGGGTTGTTTTTTTGTCCGTCGTGCTATAATGAAAATGATGCAAATAAGGTCACAAACATCACCTGCGGGCAGTTATATCATGCCTTTTTTAGCTAAAAAGCGCTAGCTGCAGCGGTGCGGGTACACCATAAGTGTGCTGTGGGTGCATGAGTGGCGTGAAATGTTTAAAAATGATTCAGCGGATCACCCCATCTATGAAATATGGTATTTTCCAAACACCAGCGACGATCTGTTTGCCCCCTACATTAAACTACACCATAGGGATGAGCTGTAGGGGTCCGTGTATCCTAGCAGCTACACATAAACTACACCATAGGGATGAGCTGTAGGGGTCCGTGTATCCTAGCGGCTACACTGATGAAGGCTAGAAAAAAGCACCACAGTGACACTTTTCTTGAAAAAGATCTGCCTGTCTTTCATATCTGAGGGGGTTAGCATCGTTAAAAAATAGGCCTAGGCCTCTCCCAAATTAACGAATTTGCTGTGTTTTTGTAATCAAGTTGCCGGAATCGTGTTAGTAATCAATTTAATACAGCTTGATTCGCTACAATATCGGTATGGTAACTATTTAAAATATCAGCTGAGAGTCAGAAACACAGCTATGCTAAAAAGTTTGTTGAATGGTGGTCAAAATCGCTGCGTAGGAGTGGGGATGTGCCAAAATAGGCCGGTACACGTCCCGAAATAACGAATTTGCTCTGAATTTGTCATCAAGTTGCTGGAATCGTGTTAGTATTCAATTTAATACACCTTGATTCGCTACAATATCGGTATGGTAACTATTTAAAATAACCTAGCTTTACAAATATCGCGTTGAATATATTGCGTTGAATCAGAGTAAAGTGGAGCATGTGCCAAAATAGGCCGGAACACGTCCCGAAATAACGAATTTGCACTGAATTTGTCATCAAGTTGCTGGAATCGTGTTAGTATTCAATTTAATACAGCTTGATTCGCTACAATATTCGTATGGTAACTATTAAAATGGCAGCTGAGAGTCAGAAACACAGCTATGCTAAAAAGTTTGTACCCGATTTTTGTTGAATTCTGTTCAAAATCGTTTTTGTGACTTTCCTGAACAAGAATTGTGAGACTTATTATTATCAAGGCAGCCAAATCCAAGACACGTATAGTACTGTCTGCGGTCACTACTGCGTGTACTTTTTACATTTACATTTTTTAGCTCGGAACATGCCGTTCAGTAAGATATTGGAGAACTTTTCTACTGATAAACCGCGTAATGATACAATTGTGAGAAATTTTATTGCTGAGAGAAAATCAAATTTAAAAACTCCGCACTACATCTGTTGGAATATTCACCAAACTTGCGCCTGTTTAGAGAGAACCCCATAACCTGTCTGTATCGCCATCTGTATCGCCTTTTGGTGTCACAATTAGTTCAATGCTTGAAATGTCTTTGAGATGTATTTATTTACTGCAATAAAATCTTGTATCCTTGTTTTACAATACCGCGTCATTGCTTTTTTAAAAATACGAATAAAACATTCGCGTGTGTAATATTGTAACACGGCCATATACATAATATGACCATTTAAAGGACATGTCAGGGCATGCCCGGACATGTCCGGGCTATACACAATATAGCTGAGTATGCCGGGCTATACACAATACAGTGCTAATTACTATGCGTAAATAGCCTATTCTTTCAACTGAAACAGAATTACCCTATCAATTGTACTTTACTAGACATGTCCTGACATATCCCTGGTGCAGCCCTGCTAAAAAGATACGGATCCTATCTTTTCTTTAATTCTCTATGGTGAAAAACTTCTTATATACTGAATAATACTGTACAATAAACTCCTTTTAGCCTGTACATAGACTACTAAGATATAACTTTCCAGCAAGTGATGCAGACACTCACATAGGGATTTAACGCCATGCTAGAAAAATCCTTTACATACATTTACTGCTCGACTTAAAAGATCCCCCACAAAAAGAGCCTTATAAAATTAAGATTCAAAATCAAGATTCGCCTTGATACACCTTTCCCCCACAGACTGATCAAATCCACAAGGAGATGGATAAAATATAAATAGAGACGAATAAAATCGTGAAGCACTTTGATAGAAATTCCCAGATTCAACAGGCCTGATTTCCCAGACAGATCAAATCACAAGGAGACGGATAAAATGATAGGGGGCGTGATGACCTGTCAGATTGAGTTTGACGAAAGGTACCCCTCCTATACTACTAGGGGCTCTAGCCTGGAAGCATGAACTATAGCTGACACTGGTCCACAGGCTGCAGAGGACTGAAATAGCCCAGCCAGCTCCAAAACAAGGCAGAGGGAATTAACCCCCGCATGACCAGTCCAGAGAGAAGACAGCAGAAAACAAACTCTGGACTGGATCATGACAGTTCCCCCCCTCTCAATGGGGGCCCCAGGCTTCCCTGGACAATGAGCATGAAAGGCCCGGACCAACCAATCCACATGGATCATGACACATAGCAGATGGTTCATGATATATCAAAAAGTCATTCAACAGTTTTGAAAATGTTATCTAAAATCAAATTTATTGAAGGTGAACTATGGAATATGTCAAATCAAAAATGTTTCCATTGTGAATAGGCACAGGACAGGGTTGATCTGCGCATGATCAACAAGTTTCCTAGCTCTGGTGAGTCGAATGTCATCATGACAACATCCGCACACCATGGCAGCGATCAGGACCCCGCGTCACGCCGCGGGGTCTCCGATCCAAAGACAGAGGGGCTGTCAGCCCTGCAGCCACTCCCGAATGCTGTGATCTTGTTTGATCACAGCATTTCAGGGGTTAAAGTGCCGGGAGCGGTCTGTGACCACTCTTGGCACCTCGTGCCGGGTGTAAGCTGTGAGTATCAGCTGACACCCGGCCACAATTAGCTGCACAGCCCCCCGTGAGCGCGGCCGATCGCGATGACGTGCTATCCATATTTCCATCATAATCATTTTTTGCACAGATATTCATACCTGTTTGTCATTGTACATGCAGCTAATGGATTCAGGTGTGTTCCATTCTGTGACCTCATTTCTGTTTGATATTGTATATCCTGCTATTTCAGTTAATAACACTCTAGTTCGTTCACACCACCTACTATTGTATTGACCCTCATTATATATTTATATAAATACAACATGTTATATACTGATATAGTGTCACTATATATAGGTGTGTAGAGCTTAACAATTGGGATTTTTTGTATCTTCTATTTGCTCGGCATATTTTGCATATTGATAATTTTTTGGACAAGCATTCAACTCGTTCCATTTTTGCGACTCCATATCCCTTTTCTTTAATTTTGGCATGTACCTGCTTCCTGTGTGGTTTGGGGTGGCTTTTATTCATTTATACACCTTTTGTACATTATATATATATATATAACATATATATATATATATACAACAACTACTATTGTTGTTTTTAGTTTATTTTTATGTGGGTACTCGTCTCCTACAGTGCCACTTTCTAACCATTGTTTTTTAACCCCTTCATGACTTTGGACATATCTATACTTCCAGGTTGGCTGGTACTTACCAACCTTAGATGCATGGATACGTTATGCCGATTTTGTGCTCAAATAGGTTTTGCATGGGATATCGCTGCTGGGTATTAGCTGATTCTGACAGCTGACACCCTGCACTCGGTGCCAGGAGCGGTGCCACACTGCTTCTGGCACTTTAGCCCTCCAAATACTGTGATCTAAGCATTTAGCAGGCATATAGATGGAGGGAACCCATTGTGCACCCCAATCATTGCCAAGGTGACCCGATGACGTCATGAAGACAACCGGGTCACCAGGCACTATTAACTATTGAGATCATGTGCAGTGCATGATCTAACTAATGTGTCTGTGGGGCTGACAGTTCAAATGTATTGCAATGCATTAGAACTGTGATCAAACTGCAAAAAGAGATAGTCTCACAGAGGTAAAAAAAAGTTTAAAAAAAATTTTAAAATACGTTTTTTTTTTAAAAATCTCGAAATAATAAAAAAAAAAAATATATTATACCCATAAATAAATATTTTTAAGGAAAAAAATTAAAAAGTACATATATTTGGAATCGCCGCATCCGGAACGACCCGTCCTATAAATCTGTCCCACAAGTTAACCCCTTCAGTGAAAACCGTAAAGAAAAAAAAGAAAAAGGCAAAAATTTATGCTGTTTCATCATATCACCAAACAAAAAGCGGAATAACACTTGATCAAAAAGACGAATGTAAATAAAAATGGCATTGCTGTCCCGCAAAAAAATAGCTACCTTACAGCTCAATAAGTGGAAAAATAAAATATGTATAGCTCTTCGAATAAAGAAATGCAAAAAATATTACTTTTTCCATAAAATAGTTTTATTGTCAAAAGCTCCAAAACACAAAAAAAGTATGTAAATGTGGTATCGCTGTAATCTTTCTGACCAGAAGAAAAAAGCTGCCTCATCAATTTTACCACACGCGGAACGGCATAAAAAAACAACAAAAGAACTATTCCTGAATTGCTGGTGTTTGTTCATTCTGCCTCCCAAAAATTGGAATAGAAAGTGATCAAAAAATGTAATGAGCCTAAAAATGGTACCAATAAAATAAACAACACGTCCTGCAAAAAACAAGCCCTCACATGACTCTGTTGGCAGAACTATGGACAATTTTAGCTCTCAAAATATAACGATTCAAAAACTTTTTTTTTACACAAAAAAGTGTCTTTTAGTGTGTGACAGCAGCCAAATATAAAAAAATATCAATTTAGTATCACTGTAATCAGACCACTCCGAAGAATAAAGTAGGCTAATCACTTATACTGCACGAAGAACGGTGTAAAAAATAAATAAAACCAATTCTTCACCTATTGTTGATTTGTTTATTCTGCCTCCCAAAGATTGCAATAAGGCTCGGCGCATATTTATCCTGTGCTCTACAGTTAGAGCTTACATTAGGGTTCCTGTGTAAATCTATGAAATATGTGATTCAGACGGAATCCCCAGAGGAAGATTCCTTATAACGAGGCAGATGGTGGTACTGTGGACACTGTGTGGCCTGTGATCCAGTGGTGTCAGTATTTCTAGGCGTGCATAAAAGTGCCGTCGGCCACAGTTTTATGCACCTCTGAAAATAAGGACAACTCAGTAAAGAGGCTAGACAGACTCCAGAGTAACTCTGCTGCCTTATTATAGTGTATGGATCCCTTGGGAGTTTCATCTGAATCATGCGACTTGAGAGATTTAGATGGAAACCCCAATGTAAGTACTCAGCTTAGAGTACTGGATGAATGTGATCCAAAATGTTATGTAAAATGTTCCTAAAAAAAGCTTCAAATCAATCCCCAAAAAAGTAAGATCCCACTCAGTTCTGTCATCTGTCAATGGAAATATTGGGGGCTTCCACGTAACTGGTAGTACAAAGTTTCTGGAAAAGCAAAGTGGCTCCACACCCTCAAAAGAAATCCAGTAAATTCTTAGCTCGCAAATCTAAATGCCCCTCTCCATTTTGATGCTCACAGTGTGCCTAAACAACATTTAATGTCCATATGTTTGGCATTTCTGTAGCAATGAAAGCATGTCTAATTTACAGGTGCATGTCACCAGAAGCATGAGTTTGTCACTGCAACATATAGGTCACTACAACATACTGGGCACTACAACATACTGGTGACTACAATGTACTTGGTACTACAACATACTGAAAAACACACATGGAGTCAAAACCGTCACAACACCTGTAGATAAATTCCCAAAGGGGTATGATTTCCAAATTGTGGGACACATTTTGGTGCCATTTTTGCCCATTTCCCTTTGTGAAAATGTAAAATCTGGGGATACTTAATTTTGGTGGTAAAATTTTTTTTTTTTTCTTCACTACCCAATGGTGTAAAATTCTGTGACACACCTGTGGTGTCAATATGATCACTGCACCTGTAGATGAATTAATGAATTAATTGAGAAGTTTAGTTTGTAAAATGGGGTCACTTATGGGGGTTTTGATGTTCTGGCACTTCAGGGGCTCTGCCAATGTGTTATGGCACCATCAAACCAGTCCAGAAAAATCTAAACTCCAATATAGCACTTCCCTTCTGACCTTTGCACTGTACTTAAAAGGCAGTTATCAACCACATATTGGGTATTGACTTACTCAGGAGAAATTGAACAATAATATTTGGGGTCCTTTTTATCCTTTTACACTTGTGAAAATAAAACATTTGGGGATAAAATGACATTTTTGTGAGAAAAATGTGATTTTTTTATTTTAATGGCTCTATGTTATAAACGTTTGTGAAGCGCCTGTAGGTTGATGGTTATTATCACACATCTAGATACATTCTTTGAGTGGCATAATTTCCAAAATGCAGTCAATTGTGGGGGTTTTCATTTTTTAGGCACATCAGAGGCTCTCCAAATGCAACATGACACCCGCAGACAATTCTATCAAAGTCGGCGTTCCAAAACGTCACTCCTTCCTTTCTGTGGCCTGCTGTACACACAAACAGTAGTTTTTCCCAACATGTGGGGTATTGGCATACCCAGGAGAAATTGCACAACAAATTATATGGTGCAAATTCTCCTTTTACTCTTGTGAACATGCAAAATATGGGACAAGAAAACATTTTTGTGGGAAAAATGTTTTTTTTTACGGTTCAATGTTATAAACTTCTGTGAAGCACCTGTTGGTTTAAGGTGCTCACCACACATCCAGATAAGTTCCCTGAGGGGTCTAGTTTCCAAAATGTTGTCACTTGTGGAGGATTTCCACTGTTTAGGCACATCTAGGGCTCTTCAAACGCAACATTGCATCTGCTAATTATTCCCACAAGTTTTGCATTCAAATAGTCAAATGGTGCTACCTTCCACATATGGGGTATTGGCATGCTTAGGATAACTTGCACTGCAAATTTTGGAGCCCATTTTTTTCTGTTACCCTTGTGAAAAAGAAAAATATTGGGTCTAAATTAAAATTTTTGTGAAAAGAAGATAAATGTACATTTTTTCCTTCCACCATCCAACAATTCACGTGAAGCACCTGAAGGGTTAATAAACTTCTTTGATGTGGTTTTGAGCACCTTGAGAGGTGCAGTTTTTCACTTCAAATGTAATGTGGTCCCTAAAAAAATAGTTTTGTATATTTTGTTGTAAAAATAAGAAATCGCTGGTGAGCTTTTAACCTTTATAATTTCCTAACAAAAAATAGTGTTTCAAAAATTGTTTAAAAAAATGTGCCAATGTAAAGTAGACATGTGGAAATGTTATTTAATACCGTATTTTCCGGTGTATAAGACAACTTTTTAACCCTGAAAATCTTCTTAAAAGTTGGGGGTCGTCTTATATGCCGGGTATGGTCCAATCTGCATATGGTGGGGGGAGTGGTCCCGATGACGAAGGGAGGGGGCGTCTCAGAGGGATATTGTTGGATACCTGATCGTATCAGCGCTTCTCTCTGCGGGTCTAGGTGCTGGGGGGCGGCGGTTCCTCTTTTAGCAGCCTGGGGGGCTCTGTGCTGGGGGACGGCGGCGGTGGCTCTTTTTGCAGAGTCGGGGCTCTGCAGGCATTTCCTCAATCCCCGGGGGCCCCGGCAGCTCCATTACTGCGATGCGGTGGTTTCCGAGAAAATGGCCACTGCATGCTCAGATTCAGATCTCGTCTCAAGATCTCGGGAGACGAAATCTGAAACTGAGCATGTGCCGCCTCAGCGGCCATTTTCCCGGCATTGAGGCATTGAGGCATTGTGGGCTAAATATTTTGATGAATAAGGCCTGGCATCTGCACATAAGTAGAGATGAAAGCAATGCTTCATTAAAAGCAAGTACATAAATGTATCTGGAATTTTATCTCATGCTCCTAAATGTGATATACCTATGTGTTTGACAAGGAAGAATTATAGTATATGCCCATCACTCCACTTATCATTGAACCTTTCTTCTTTAGCTTCCATTTTGCCCTTCCTCTATCAGAAGATATTATTACTTGCGACAAAGAAATGTTTCAGCTTCCTTACTTGAATTCTTTCCTATGTATTTTAAGCATTCCATAGTTAACTAAACAGCTAGGCAGCCTACTCTTGACTAGTGTTGAGCGATACTTTCCGATATCCAAAAGTATCGGAATCGGAATGGTATCGCCGATACCATTAAAATATCGGCGATACCCGATACCGATACCGGAAATCCAATGTAAGTCTATGGGAACAAAATATCGGAATTAAAAAAAAACCATTCTTGCCTTGTAAACACTAAATATACACACATAGAATACATATATATATTGTAACATTTCCAGGGGTATTTAGCTCTAGGATCGCTGTCTGGGTAGACAGAATGGCACGGAAACAGTTCATTCAGACAGCAGTTTGGTGAAAACTGGCCGCAACCAGTTTTATTAAAGTCCACAGCACACAGATAAAAACAAAGCATAAACAAAAGACCTAGGCTTGTCTAGCCTCTAATTACACTTAGATAGATGCCCTCTCTATCCGGGACCCAGACTCTACCAGTCTGTGCCCAAAACAACACATATGATATATGTTACCAGTATGGAGTTTCACAGACACTCCTCTTTATGTCTGAAGGCAACTCCAACGTCCAGACTTGAGAGAGGTCACCTCCTATTCAGTAGTCACCAGCATGGAGTGTCGCAGAGTCTCCTCTTTGTGTCCGGGTACCTCGAGCACCCAGACAGAGAGAGCCCACCTCCCGGAGTCTCCTTCCGTGCCTGGACTCCTGTCCAGACTGAATGAGCTCCCTGACTGTGCTCCCAAGCACCCACTTCTGGCTTCCTAATCAACACCTGAGTGGATTCAGGTCTGAGCTGCAAGCGTGTACTGAATGGCAGGTGTAGTGACCTTTCTTTACCACCAGGTTTACAAAGCCACACATTTCGCTCATACCAGTCAGCAAGGTACTTAGGTGAAATATACACCTCATTCACCACATATTCCTTCACTGTCTCACATATCCCCCCCCTCTTCTCCAGACCGGAGGGCTGGTCATCCAGACCGGAGGGCTGGTCAACAATCCTAAAGAGACAGTGAACTCCGGACCAGTTATGTCCAACACCAAGTTCATCTTCACCATTGTCATCTGTATCTTCACTTAAAGCAACCGCACTACGCTGTACCGTCCCAGGCCTATGCTCTCTGCGGGCCTCGGGTGTCCTGCACGGTTTCAGCTTGACTTTAGTGCCAGCCTCAGTCTCGGTATAGTGGCTCACCAGATAAGTACGACCAGGCACGTCAGAACAGCTCTGCTGATTCTTCCACAGAAACTTTCGTACCTCCTGTTTTTGGGGCACTGACCCTGTGTCACCAACTGTCACAGGAGGTATAGGGGTTTTCTCTAATTCCCCCTGAACTTTCTTTAGCACATCTACTTTCTTAAATATCAGTTGATTCATAAATTCTATCTCACAGAACCCAAGCGCCTCTGTCATGGTCTCTGACCATTCCGAGCCACACTGTTCAAACGATTGGCACTGTAGAGGGAGCTGATCGTTTTTCTTGGTCGGTACACATAATTTATCCTCTTCTGGTACAGGCTCACTTTGCATAAGACTCAGAGCTCTTACTTCTTTCTCCAGGAGATCCTCATGGCTACGCATCTTCTCCTGTAGTTGTTGGACGTCCTTTACGTCTTCGGCCCTTTCTTCAGGCTCTTCTGGTAGGACATGCTCAGAAGCCCTACCATCAGTCTTCTTTTCCACCACGTTCTGCATCCCATCTGAGCTCCCGTGTATCTGCAGCGGCAACGGAGCGACACATCGCCCCTCCCACTCACTGGGACGTGGTTCAAGTGTAGACTCCATGAAAATGCGCCTGAGCTCACCAAGGCCAACCCGAGGTCTCAAAATCTCATCTTGGGATCTATCCAGATCCTTTGGGTCGCT
This sequence comes from Oophaga sylvatica, assembly GCA_033576555.1. NCBI lineage: Eukaryota > Metazoa > Chordata > Amphibia > Anura > Dendrobatidae > Oophaga > Oophaga sylvatica. The sequence continues at coordinate 56,468,476 of JARQOD010000004.1, read as the reverse complement.
CGGGAACTCCGATGGCGCACCGGGCGCCGAACTTCCGGCCCGAGCTTCGCGAGTCGCAACCACGGATCCGGACAGTACACCGTCCACGCCGCTGTCTCCGGCAGAAACATATTCCGGGGCAGAGTCATTCCCCACATCTTCAGTCTTGTTCCTCACAGCTTCACTTGAGACATCAGCCTCTGGTGAGGCACCTGGCCTGGTGTCCACCACTTCCATGGCTTTCTCCACCTCTGCAGCACCACCTTCCGAGTCCTTGGCCTGATGCAGATCCACACCATACATCGACAACTTCTCATCTTCAACAGCATCCACTTGTGCTGTGTTCAGTTTCAGAGTCCTGTCTTTCACCTTAGTCTTCGCCAGGGAACCGGCCAACTGTACAACATCCTCAGATGCCATCCTCCGTCCGACTGCAAGGTCAGCCTCAGCCTTCCTCTCAGGACTCTCAATCTCCTCTGCTACCATGCCTTCCTCACTTGCACTGGTTGCTTTATTGTCATCAGATGACTCACTATCACCACCACTATCCCTGTCTGACCCCCTTTTCTCAGCCACATCTGGCTCACTTCCAGGGTTAAACACTTCATTTTCATTCACATCCGGCTCACTGTCAGGGTTATACAATTCATTCTCATTCACATCTTGATCTGGAACCTTAGTTAACATGTCATCCACAACATTAACTTCACCATCTGGTCCCTGGTTTCCCTCAGGTGGTCCCTCAAGTATGTGACTATGTGATAACCCCAGCACTATACTTCCATATAGCTCAGATACCAGGAGCTGACTTACGACCTCTCCCTGGACTTCAGTGTCCCTATACAATAGGTTATTGTTCATGGCAGCATGAGGAAACCTCTCCTCAGAGCCAGGCTCTTGGGGAACCTCATTCAGAACAATTACATTTTCCGGTGCCGTTTTAAGAGTGGGGTCTCGCACCGGCTCACTCCCAAAATTGTCACAGGAGCCAGGCAGGTCAGGGACACTCGGTTCCCGAGAACCACCATCCTCGTCTCCCAACATCACCTGCAAAGAAATTTCATCTTTATCACGGTCATCATCAGCATCATCACTATTATGATTAGTATCATCATCATTATCAATATCAGCATCATCATCATGGTCATCATCATTATCATGATCATCATTATCATTATCAATATTATCATGGTCATCATCATTATCACATAAGTTTAACGGCCCACTAGCATTGTGTTCCGCCCCTCGGGACTGCGCACCCCCAGTAGGAGCTTCATCACACTGTCCATCAGAAACATTTTTCCCCCAGAGATCCTTAGACCGGGGAAAGTCATTACCCAATATGACAGGGTGCACCAGGTTTTTCACTACCCCCACTTCATATGAAACCTCCCCGAGTTTAGGGACCAAGTCCACGGCAGTCTCTGGGTAGACTTTGGTGTCTCCATGGATGCACACCATACTCAGGTGCTTATCAGGGATGAAGTCCCTATCAATCAGGCTGTCACATACGGAAGTCACTGGACTCTCTGAGTCCAAGAGGGCCTGCGCTGGGCAGCCATTTACAACCACCGGGGACCCCTGGGGTCCAGTCTCTTCGGCTGAGGTGGACACACACACAGGTTCTGCGCAGAGAGAGAGGGATCTGCCAACACCACAACACATAGGCTCCCCCTCTATTGGACAGCCGGCTGCAATTTCATGACATCTCCAACCCTGTCCATCACACTTTTCCACCCACATGTCCCCTCGGGCCTGAACCCGTTTATCAGCATACCCCATGTCCCCAACAGCTGGAACGCTCTTACCGGGAGAGTTCGACGTCCGGGAACTCTGAAGTGACGTCCGCTCAGACGGTTGGTCACGGAGGCAGTCTTTGGGGACAAAGTACCTTTCTCTCTGTACCTCAGGAGGAAGTACTCGGGTGTAGCGATCCACTGTCACCTTTTCGACCCTTTGGGCAGGGTTGCTGACGGCAGACTCCCAACTGTATCTCCAGTCATGGACTCTCCTGGCACGGGCTGCAACCGTAACATCCAGCCGGGTAAGAATCGCCGCTTTCAACTTGGCATAGTCTTCGCTGTCCTGCTTGCTCAGGTCAGCCCAGACTTTTTGGGGTTCCCCAATCAGATAGGGTACGACCGCCATGGCCCATTCAGATAGTGGCAGATTCTCCTTCTCTGCCAGTCTCTCAAACCTAGTAAGATATACCTCCACATCATCACGAGGTGTCATTTTTCTCAAGGACCGTCTTACCGCCTTCTTTATAGCGGACAACGCCGGTGCCTTCACAACATTACTTCGGGACGCGGCACCGAAATCCTTTTTTGGTGCTGTCATCTGCTCAACAAATAACCGGTTATTCTCCTGCTGCTGCAGGAATTGCTGCTGGGCCTGCTGCATGCGCTGCTGGTGCTGCAGGCGCTGCTGCTCCATGCTCTGCTGCATGCTTCGCTGGGCCTGCACCAGGTACTCAATGAGCTCCTCCATACTGCCGGACTCATCTGTCTCAATCACAGCAGTCTTATGTTGCACATTAACTTGCGCCATTTGTTCAAACAGCGCCTCCATGCTGTCATCCATGCTGTCAGACTTCTCTGTCTTCACAACTGTAGTCTTCACTCAAGACATACACACTACACAGCTTTTTTTTTTTTTTTCCACAGAAAAATTCAGCCTTGCTGTGCAAACACTTTTTTTCTTTTTTTTTTTCCTTTGCAAAGTCTATTAAGGCTACTGTCTCTTTAAGACTGCTCCACAAACTTTTCTTTTGCTGCTGCACATTCCACAGTCATTTTCACAACAAGTTCAGCTTTGCTGTGCATACATTTTCTCTCTGCAGACCCTATCAGGGCCACTGTCTCTCCAAGACTGCTCCAAACAGACGTTTCTGCTGTCACACTTTTTTTTTTCTGCTGCTATTTCAATAGACTTCACCTTTAATGCTGTCTCTCGCCACTGTGCTGCATACACACTCCAGCACTAACTGTATCAGGCACTGCGCTGCCCCAGCATTCTCCGCCAATTGTAACATTTCCAGGGGTATTTAGCTCTAGGATCGCTGTCTGGGTAGACAGAATGGCACGGAAACAGTTCATTCAGACAGCAGTTTGGTGAAAACTGGCCGCAACCAGTTTTATTAAAGTCCACAGCACACAGATAAAAACAAAGCATAAACAAAAGACCTAGGCTTGCCTAGCCTCTAATTACACTTAGATAGATGGCCCTCTCGATCCGGGACCCAGACTCTACCAGTCTGTGCCCAAAACAACACATATGATATATGTTACCAGTATGGAGTTTCACAGACACTCCTCTTTATGTCTGAAGGCAACTCCAACGTCCAGACTTGAGAGAGGTCACCTCCTATTCAGTAGTCACCAGCATGGAGTGTCGCAGAGTCTCCTCTTTGTGTCCGGGGTACCTCGAGCACCCAGACAGAGAGAGCCCACCTACCGGAGTCTCCTTCCGTGCCTAGACTCCTGTCCAGACTGAATGAGCTCCCTGACTGTGCTCCCAAGCACCCACTTCTGGCTTCCTAATCAACACCTGAGTGGATTCAGGTCTGAGCTGCAAGCGTGTACTGAATGGCAGGTGTAGTGACCTTTCTTTACCACCAGGTTTACAAAGCCACACATTTCGCTCATACCAGTCAGCAAGGTACTTAGGTGAAATATACACCTCATTCACCACATATTCCTTCACTGTCTCACAATATAATATATATATATATATATATATATGTCATTGTGACATATATATACATATATTTATAGTTTATACACTTCTACATAGTAAAATAGCCTCTGATTCAATTGCCGGGTAAAGTCGGCTTTTGTGAAAAGACAGAAGCACCCGACATGAAATGACACTTGGTTTACATAGAGTTAACCATGTCTTTTCATGTAGTTTGATATCTGATTTGCACAAACAATTACATGAGTGTAAGTGTGCAAAATTTCACACCTGTAGGGGTTAATTAAAGGTGTAAATTCGTTGTAAAAAAAAAAGGACTTTTTGCTACGAATTTACACCTTTAATTAACCTCTACAGGTGTGAAATTTAGCACACTTACACTCATGTAATTGTTTGTGCAAATCAGATATCAAACTACATGAAAAGACATGGTTAACTCTATGTAAACCAAGTGTCATTTCATGTCGGGTTCTGCATTTTCACAAAAGCCGACAATTGAATTAGCGGCTATTATACTATGTAGAAGTGTATGAACTATAAATATAAATATATATATATATATGTGTCACAAATTCAATGACATGTATATATATATATGAGGTGTAAAATTGCTGGAAAAAAATGTGTGGGCTCCCGCCCTATTTTCGCAACCAGACAGACAAAGCCAGTGAGTGGGGGCAGATAATAATAGCCCAGAGAGGGACCATTTTTGCCCCCCCCAGCTACTAACATCTGCCCCCAGACACCCCAGAAAGGGCAAATCTCTAATTAGATTTGCCCTTTCTGGCACTTTGCCCGTCTATTCCCATTGCCCTGTAGCGGTGGCGAATGAGTTAATAAGGGGTTAAAATGACCTTGCAATTGAAAGGTCACTTTAAGCCAGGTTAATAATTGAGAGCTGTCAATTAGACAACTATCAATTATTAATCCTATTGTATGAAAGAAAAATCAAACACACAACTTTAATAAAAAAGAAGTTTAATGAAATAATCACACAGTTTTTGACCATATTTTATTTACCTGCTAAAACCATTTCCTGTAATAAAAATAAAATAATAAAGCAAAATTATTCTTACCTATCCCATGCACAGTCAGGTCCCACGGTGTAATCCTTCAGAAAGGGTTAATGTTTACTGCAGGGACCGCAGCTAATGCTGCAGCCTCACAGTAAACCCCCAAATGAATGAGTTCCTCTCCTGGCTGACAGGAGAGGAAGTGGAAAGCTTAATTGATTGCTTTCCACTTTCACTTCAGGTCAGCCAGGGACACAATCAGTGACGTCAGAGGGAACTGGTTAACAAAAATAGGGGATCCCCTCGAAAAAAATTGGCGTGGGGTCCCCCCTATTTTTGTTAACCAGCCAGATGAAGCAGACCGCTGAGGCCTGGATTTTCAGGCTGTTAAGGAGCCAAGATCCATGGACCTTGCCAGCCTGATAATACCAGGCCACAGCAGTCTGCATATCTTGGCTGATTAACAAAAATAGGGGATCCCCTCGAAAAAAATTGGCGTGGGGTCCCCCCTATTTTTGTTAACCAGCCAGATGAAGCAGACTGCTGAGGCCTGGTTTTTCAGGCTGGTAAGGATCCAATATCCATGGACCTTGCAAGCCTGATAATACCAGGCCACAGCAGTCTGCTTAGCTTGGCTGGTTAACAAAAATAGGGGATCCCCTCGAAAAAAAAACGGCGTGGGGATCCCCCCTATTTTTGTTAACCAGCCAAGTAAAATGCAGACTGCTGCGGCCTGGTATTAAAAGACTGTCAAGGCCCATGGATTTTGGCCCTCAACAGCCTGATAATACCAGGCTACAGCAGCCCCACATTTGGCGCATCAAAAGATGTGCCAATTGTGGCACTTTACCCGGCTCTTCCCACTTGCCCTGTAGCGGTGGCAAGCGGGGTAATAAGGGGTTAATGTCACCGTTGATTGCACGGTGACAATAAGCCCGGTTAATAATGGAGAGGTGTCAATAAGACACCGATCCATTATTAATCCCAAAGTTTTTAAATGTTTAAAAAAAAACACAGCAAGAAAAAGTCTTTTAATGAAATAAAAGAGACAACACAGTTTTCATTTATTTTATTACTCTCTCATTCCTGCGACGCCATCGATCTCCTGTAAAAAAAGAAAAAAAACAAACAGTATACCACCTGTCCGACGCAGTCCATAGTAACGACAGTCCCACGACGATCCAGCTCTGCTACATCGCAATGACAGGCAGAGCCTGTCATCGCAACGCAGCACAGCTGATTACCTGCTTCCCCGGCGGTGACGTCATCGGACTGACTGCTTTACGGCCGGGATTACCCAGCAGTCACTGCAGTTATCGCGAGAAACTGCATGTGACCGCCGGGGAAAGATGATGGCGGCCATGAAGCAGTCCAGCCCGTGACTGCCGGAGATCTTCTGCCAGGTAAGTGCCGCTGACTCCTGACAGACCCGACCGACGGACACTGACAGTGACAGTGACAAATCCGATTCCGGTATCCGATAAGACGAAAATATCGGAACCGGAATCGGAATTCCGATACAGCCAATATCGGCCGATACCCGATATTTGCAGTATCGGAATGCTCAACCCTACTCTTGACCAATTTTCCCCTGCTGTCATCCTGCATCTTGACTTCTCATACCTTGATGAGTACTGGATTGCCTGATGTGTGTACATCTGACTATGTGACGATTGCCTTATATCTGATGGTTTCAGTTTATATTCATTACAGACCAAAAGTTTGGACACACCTTCTCATTTAAAGATGTTTCTGTATTTTCATGACTATGAAAATTGTAAATTCACACTGAAGGCATCAAAACTATGAATTAACACATGTAGAATTACTGTATATACTTAACAAAAAAATGTGAAACTACTGAAAATATTTCTTATATTCTAGGTTCTTCAAATTAGCCACCTTTTGCTTTGATGACTGCTTTGCACACTCTTGGCATTCTCTTGATGAGCTTCAAGAGGTAGTCACCGGAAGTGCATGGTGGAGTTCCACCTTGTTGCAACGTCTATGATTAGGCGGTGCTTGGGGAGGTGGAGCGATCGCTGCAGCCTCTGCATACGACTGGAGTCAAAGGGCGAGCAACGGATGTGCGAGCACAGTCTTCGCACCTTATGGAGCAGGGCTGTTAACTCTGGATAATTATTTAGGAAGCACTGCACCACCAGGTTCAAGGTGTGTGCCAGGCAAGGTATATGTCTGAGTTTTGCCAGGGCTATGGCAGTCACAAAATTACGGCCGTTATCACTGCCTACCTTGCCTGGCTCAAGATGTAGACTGCCCAGCCATGACTCAGTTTTCTGCTGCAAGTAGTTGGCCAGTACCTCCGCGGTGTGTCTGTTGTCACCCAAAGACATCATCTTTAAAGGGAATCTATCACCCCATTTTTGGCCTATGAGATACGGCCACCGCCATCAGGGGCTTATCTACAGCATTCTGTAATGCTGTAGATAAGCCCCCGATGCAACCTGAAAGATTAGAAAAACGAGTTATATTATACTCACCCAGGGACGGTCCGCCATCTGGTCCGGTCTGATGGGCGGCCCAGTCCAGTTCGGCACCTCCGATCTTGTAGCGAAGCCGGCCTTTTCTTTCCGTCCCATCGCGGCTCCTGCGCAGGCGTATTGATCTGCCCTGGTGAGGGCAGAGCAGAGTACTGCAGTGCGCAGGCGCCAGGAAAGGTCAGAGTGGTCCGGCGCCTACGCACTTCAGTACTCTGCTCTGCCCTCACCAGGGCAGAAAAGTGCACCTGCGCAGGAGCCGCGACAGAATGGAAAGAAGAGGCCGGCTTCGCTAGAAGATGGGAGGCGCCGAACCGGACAGCGCCGCCAATCGGACTGGACGGCGGACCGCCCCTGGGTGAGTATAATATAACTCATTTTTCTTACAGAATGCTGTAGATAAGCCCCTGATGGCGGAGGCCGTATCTCATTTTCCAAAAATGGCGTGACAGATTCCCTTTAAAACAGCCTGCTGACACTTACCACTAGCTGTTCGATAGAGGGACACCTCGTGTGCAACACTGGCAGCTGCGTATGGAGTGCTCATGCGACTGCGCTCTGTCGACGAGCTTTCTCTTTTGGAGGAGGAGGTCAAACGCCTACAGCCAACTGTTGCCTATACCGTGGGCTAGGCAGCACTGTCCCACCGCCGCTGTCCCCTGTGGACCCTGCATCCACCACATTAACCAGTGCGCAGTGATGGACACGTAACGGCCCTGGCCATGCCTACTGGCCCATGCATCTGTTGTGAGGTTCACCTTTCCATTCACTGATTGTTTGAGTGCATGGACAATGCGGTCTTTCACATGCAGGTGGAGGCAGGGATGGCTTTTCTAGAAAAGAAGTGCCACCTGGGTAGGTCATATAGTGGGACAGCATAGGCCATGAGCTTTTGGAACGCTCCGCTGTCAACCAAACGGAAGGGCATCATCTCTAATGAGATCAGTTTGGCAATGTAGGCGTTCAAAGCCAGTGTACACAGATGAGAGGATGAGTACTTTCTTGTCCTACTCAGAGTGTCTGCTAGGATCAGATGGACTAGAGAGCTGCATATGGGGGAACTAGCGGTGGACATGATGGACTGAGAGGGGGTTGGTGATGGTGATCGTGGTGGTGATGGTGGTGGTGAAGGCCTAAATTCAGTCTTTCGTTGCAAAAACATTGATTCCCTGACAGCTTTGGGCTTGCGATGACACCTCAACATTTCTTGCTGGTGGTGTGCTAACCAGTGGGCTTACAGTGGGGGAAGCTATGCAGCATTGCTGGCTACCTTCAGTCGGAGCAGGTGCACATGTGCTACATGAGGTTTTGTAGTCCATCCACACTTGAAAGTGCATGGTGTTTAAATGTCTAAGCATGAAACTGGTATTCAAATTTCAGAGATTTTTCCCTTGGCTAAGGATCCTTCCGCACTTCTTACAGATAACCTTTGCCTCATCAATAGGATTTTGGTCAAAAAAGTGCTACACTTCACTCTTCATACTATGGGATAAATTTTCAGGGCTTGCACGCTGTGGTAATTTGACCATCTGGCCAAGCTGTCCTGCAACTCTTTTTGTTTTTTTAACACATTTTTGGACTGCTACGGACCTGCCAGATAACCGCTGCTGCAAAGTTGATGCCTGCTGCGGATCCTTCTCCTCTTCAGAGCTATTGCCAGCTGCACCCTCTTCCCCGAATGGATGCCAATCCAGGTCAACAACTGGGTCATCCATCACCTCCTCTTCAATTTCATCTGCACCTTGCTCTGTGTCACTGTGTAAGGTTGGTATAGTATGTGGGAAGGGGCACCTGAGTTTCATCAGAGTCAGATTCTGGCTCAGTAGACTGCGAGGGCAATATAGTGTTCTGGGTGAATGTACCAGCAGAATCAAATAGCAGTGGCTGTGCATCAGTGCACTCCATTTCAGATTCATCTTGGACTGGGGAATTCAGGATTTGACTTGATAACCCAGGCATGGTATGTGAAAAGAGGTCCATGGAGTAATCTGAAGTGTGGCCTGCCGCATCCTTCACTTTTGCTGGGGTGAAGGACACAAGTAAAGGTGTGGTTCCTGACCAGGAGCCTGCACTGACGACTCAGTGCTTGCATTTTTTGAAACTTCAGAAGAGGAGGCGATAGAGCTGGAGGCTGTTTCGGCAATGTAAGCCAAAACCTGTTCCTGATGCTCCGGCTTTAAAAGCGGTTTACCTACTCCCAGAAAAGAGAGCCTTCCAGGCCTTCTGGAGCCAGACGATGACGTAGGCTCAACACCTCCTGCCTTAGGTGCTATTGTGCTTTTGGCTCTACCAGCAGATGCACCACCACCACCACAATCAGTACCAGCTGGACCCCCACCCACGTCCGCGGCCTCTTCCACCATACTTCCTCATGTTTGGGAAAATGTACCAAAAATACCAGCAGATATATGGTACTGTATCAGAAGCGTACAGCTGCATACGGTGAAGGGGAATATTGTAAATCTCAGTATATATTTCAGGAGTCACACACAGACGCTCTCAGGCTCAGTATGGATTAGACCAGAATATAAAAAGCAGAAAAAGGTACTGTATCAGAAGATACCAGGTGTATGTAGTATAGGGGAAAATTGTAAATCTCCATATGTATTTCCTGAGTCACACACAGACGCTCTCAGGCTCAGTATGGATTAGACCAGAATATAAAAAGCATAGAAAGGGTACTGTATCAGAAGATACCAGGTGTGTATAGCATAGGGGAAAATTTTAAATCTCTGTATATATTTCCTGAGTCACACACAGACGCTCTCAGGCTCAGTATGGATTACACCAGAATATAAAAAGCAGAAAAAGGGTACTGTATCAGAAGACACCAGGTGTATATAATGTAGGAGAAAATTTCAATCTCCATATATATTTCCGGAGTCACACACAGATAGTCAGCATGTATTTGTCAGTGATACCAGCCAGTACACGGTAGTGTGTGAGGAGCGTACAGCTCTATACGGTGTGTGAAAAAATTAACGCTCGGTAACTGTGCAGAAAAAAAGAATAAAAGTATTAGTGCTGTGTAAAAAGCAGTCTGCACAGCAGTGTACACACAGCAATACAGCTAGCAGGCAGCCTTTTAATCAGTGCTGCTGCACACAAGAAAATCCTCCCCTGTCACTGGCAGGCAGCCTAATAACCAGCGCTGCTGCACACAAGAAAATCCTCCCCTGTCACTGCACACTGACTGTACAGCACAATTGCTATCAGCACAAGCACATAAGAACTTCTGTTTCCAGCCCTAACTATCTCCCTACTGATAAACAGCATCAGCAACCTCTCCCTACTGTTAAGATCAGCAGAAGTTAAATGGCGGTCGGTGGTCAGGGCTTTTATAGACACTATGACGCCCCCCAAAGCAAGCCAATCACTGCAATGCCCTTCTCTAAGATGGTGGTGGCCGCTGCCCATGTCATCTCGTTGCCAACAGTGTACGTCCTTGCTCATTGGCTGAAAAAAGGGGCCTGCAAGCGTTATGGGAAAACCGACTTTGGCGCTCGGGTCGACGACTGCATGGCCGACTTCACGCTATGGTCGGGTTTCGCTGAGCGAAACCCGACTTTGGCGAAAGTCGGCGACTTTTGAATCTGACCGACCTGTTTCGCTCAACTCTAATTATAACATAATTTCTTGATTATGGCATCTCAACCTTCATGTTCAAAGAGGAACAAGAGAACATGCTGTTTATTGATGCACAAAACTTCAGAATTTAAGAACCATAATGAAATCTTTACCTTTCAAAAAATTCTGAGTCCCCAAAGATTTAATTATGGTTCTTAAATTCTGAACCTTAATAATATTCACTTACTCCTTACCCTGATGAGTCTGCCTTGACCGGTGGAAGAAAATCGTCGGAGGTAACTAAGGGACATTCTCTAGGACAGGGCGACAATTGGGGACTATCCTTGTGAGGATGAGAGACTTGCATGGGGTATGACATGGCAGCTTATCTAGCATACTCCTTCAGGGCATCGAAGGGGTGAGATCAAACCATTTTATTATTTGCACTGATAATTTTTTGAGCACTTACTTCGTGATATTGTTTGAATTTTATGTGTTCCCCTGTTTTTATACAATTATTTTAAAAGTTAGGTTTTATGTCCTACTAATATCTGTCCTTGCTGCTACCTACCTATTTTGAGTTTTAACCACAGATTTTTAATGATGTTCAAATGAGGGGACTGTGAGGGTCATTTTAAAACCTTCAGTTTGCAACTTTTGAGTTAGTCTGTCGTGGATTTCGACTTGTGTTTAGGATCATTATGCATTTGTAGAAGCCATCCTCTTTTCAACTTCAGCTTTTCTACAGATGGTGTTATGTTTGAATCAAGAACTTGTTGAAATTTCACTGAATCCATTCTTCCCTCTACCTATAAAATATTCCTCATGCCATTGGATACAACACAAACCCAAAGTATGATTGATCCACGCCCTTTTTCCCCACACATACCTTTGATCTTTGTGGCCAAAGAGCTCTATTTTAACCTCATCGGTCCACAGGACATGTTTCCAAAATGCATTAGACTTGTTTAGATGTTGTTTTGCATACTTAAGACTCTGAATTTTAAGGAGAGGATGCAGGAGAGGTTTTCTTCTGATGACTCTTCCATGAAGGTCATATTTTTGCAGGTGTGTCTGAACAGTAGAAAATGTACCACAACTCCAGATTCTGCTAAATCTTTCTGAAATTCTTTTGCAGTCAAGCGAGGGTTCTGTTTAGCCTCTCAAGCATTCCTATGAGCAGCTCGTACTAAAATTTAGCTTGGTCTGCCAGATTTTTCTTGACCTCCACTGTGTCTGTTAACTGCTATTTCTTAATTACTTTTTAAACTGAGGAAAGCGCAACTTGAAAACACCTTGCTATCTTCTTATAGCCTTCTCATGACTTGTGGGCCTTCACCATTTTTATTTTCAAAGTGCTAGGCAGCTGCTTAGAAGAACCCATGGCTGCAGATTTTGGCACAAGGTTAGAGGAGGCTGGGTCTTTATAAAGCTGGAAATTTTCATCATGTGGCATTTCCTAACAATGATAGTGAACAAGCCATAGTCCTAACAATAAATAAATAATGGGCTGAAACCTTGGTCAAAGTTATCTGTGCACACAAATCTCCAAGAGTGCCCAAACTTTTACATCAGCCCATTCTCCTTTTTGTAATTTTTATAATGTAAAAAGTTGTAATATTTTTGGGGGGCCTAAAATACAAAGGAAATGTGTCATCTTTAACTTTGGGCCTTTTAGAGGACATTTCATCTTCAACTTGCCTAACTGTTCACAACAACCGTAATTTTCATCAAGGGATGCCCAAACTTTTACATGCCACTGTATGTAGAAAACAACAATTGTTAGGACACAGTAAGGCCAATGCAAAGCAGAAAGTGTTTCTTTATTTTTTATCTTTCTTCTTAATGTAAATAACAGCAATTTAACGTCTTTTTTTTTCTCTTTCTATAGATCAAATTTTTTTTATTTCATACATCTTGAAGTATACCAACTTTTTTGCCAATATGAGAATTTTACAATTTTAAATATTACTATTCATGCTTATGCTCTAATACACAATCATCTTATTTGAGCAATATCTGACATTTTTAATTTTTGAGTTAATAATCAGACATATTGATAGGGAATCTTGATTGTGGGCCCCATCGGGGACAGCGATGATAATGTGTGCAAACTGTGAAGCGCTGCGGAATATGTTAGCGCTATATAAAAATAAAGATTATTATTATTATTATATGTGATAATTCAGAAGCTGTTTCGTCTCATCTGTTCTGTTTTAAAGAATAAATATTTTAAGATAGAAAGATGGATCATAGAAATGAGACAGATACGAGAAATATACAGTAAATATAGTTAGAAATGTAGATCAATAGATAAACAGATCTTAGAATAAATAATTAGGTCCACAAACTGTAAAAGAAGACAAATCTATATATATAGAATTTAATTAAAAATATTGACTTGATTAGGTCACTGCAGAAAGCAAGGACTGTTCTGTAATACTCTTGCTGATGAGTATACAGTGCACGCTTAGATTTTGTATGGTGTTCAGTATTGGACACAGGGCAATCATCAATACATTTGGGAATAGGGATCAGCCTAAGGCTTGTAGAAAATTAGATTGGTTGACTTATTCCATACACTTTACTTTTGATACCTTGTCAGCAGGCAAATTATGAAAGTAGTCCCAAATGAATATGATCGGGTGTAATATGCATGATTGCCTGGAAAAGTCCAACATTTGATTGCGCATTATTAAGTGATGATGAATACCTTTCTGATATATATCGATCACATATCATTTGATGCAGTGTTATCCTTTGCGATCACACTGGAGATTTTATTGGTGTTGTGGAATCAGAGCCAATAAACCTTTTAAGTAACAGAAAGTACGAGTAAAGCTGAAAATCAGAAAGGTAAGGGATGTCAATGAGTTTTCATCTAATATTAAAAAAATAGATATTGTAACTGAGTTAATCCATTAAAGATTTTGCACTACGTTAATAATTTATCCACTATCTACAGAATTGGGGATAAGGTATTGATAATTGGGGGCGAGAGCACGGTGTACTCCAGCGAAACTGAGAATGGAACACTGAAGAGACAGTCAAGCAAGAGAACCTCTGCTCCATTGACACTATCACACTATTCCGTTCACTTATTTATGTAGACTAGACACATCTGTGCCTTGACTACACTATGACACAAAGATCATTAAGCTGTCCCTTATCTAAGCCCCATCCCTAAAATCATTTGCTAGCCAAAAATGTAAGGAATCAGAAGGAAAGTAATGCTTTCGTTCCCTGCAGAATTTTTAGAATACTGCATCAGTAACATGAAGATAATCACAAAGATTGGCCACAGTGTTCTTCTGCTCAGACAAAAAAAGTGATCAGCAGCCACTGTTTGTTTGCAGCAGTCAACCTCATGGACAGGTGACCGGCTGGGGACACATTACTGAAGTCGGAGTAATGGCGTCAATACGATAGGTAAGTATAGATGGTTTTTACCATAGCTTGAGCCTTTTAATTTTTAATAAGAGGTGGTGTAGTAGAGAAAAACCACTTCAGTGTGACTGAGCCATATAGTGAGGAACAGCCACTACTATGTATAAACTGCTGCTCCTGTGTAAACATCGGTCGTTGGAGAGCCTAGGGCCTGAATGTCCGCTATTAGATGTTTGAGCCCTGGAAAACTCACTCAAGTATAATTTAATATTCACTAAAGAAGCACTCCCAGAATTTTTTATTGGCAAAATATATGTTAATATATATGCCGGGTAGTGTTAGTATGTTAATATGCTCATCAATCGCCATCTTCCCCGATGTCCAAGGCAGCTCTGGTCCTCTTCTGGCTCAAGTGATGCCTATTCCAATGTGTGACCTTAAGTCAGTTTTATAATTTAAGCCAAGGGGACTTAAGGGTATGCCACACTAAACGAGATCGCTAACGAGATCGCTAACGAGTAGTGTTGAGCGATACTGCTCGATATCTAAAAATATCGGATCGGAATGGTATCGCCGATATCACTAACTATCGGCGATATCCGATTCCGATACCGGAAGTCCCATGTAAGTCTATGGGAACAAAATATCGCAACTAAAAAAACACTTTCTTTCCTTGTAAACACAAAATATACACACTTAGAATACATATATATATATATATATACATGTCATTGTGACATATATATATACATATATTTATAGTTTATTCACTTCTACATAGTAAAATAGCCTCTGATTCAATTGCCGGGTAAAGCCGGCATTTGTGAAAAGACAGAAGCACCCGAGAGTCCAGTCGCCACAGAGATGTTGCATCGCACCCAGCGAACAGGATTCAGAAGCTCGCTATAAGCGAGTCCTGTGTGCCTTAATTGAACTGTTTTTTTGCTTGAGAATTGCAAAAATCATCATAGACTGTATTTGCCATTTTTCCGTCATATCTGCGCCACAAGGCACAGGTGAAGAATAAGGTTGTGCTCTCGTGGGTGTACACTCACTCCGTGGCGCGAAAACGATGTCTGCACACTCTAAATGTTACTGCAATGTAAGATAGTGCCCCACAGCTCTGGAGTTCGGCCTCCTCATCCTCCTCAGTGGGCGTAAACGAACGCGAAGGTCCCGCCTCCCTACAAAAGATGTCGCCTCTCCTGATGCTAATGACACATGTGACTTTGCTGAGATGGCGAATGGACGTGAGCAGAAGTGGGAAGGGATGGAGGAGTCAGAGCTCTCCCCCACGGAAGCGACCCGATCGCCACGGAGCCACCGTTTGGCACCCGGCCTGGAAACCCTCCTACGCTGGAAGAAGCGGAGGATACCCTGAGAGACCTGGCCTGGCACCGGGAGGAGGTCGCCAGGATGGAAGCGAGCTGGCGGGCCCTAAAACTACAATTGGAGCGGCGCCAATCCCTCTTACCCCCTGAAGTGTCTGTACCGGAAGGTGAGGCACCCGTTCCAGTAGAGGAGGCCGTGCGGGCATCCCAGCCCTTGCAATCTGAACCGGTTGCCAGTATCTCAGTGGAGGCACCCGTTCCAGTACAGGAGACCGTGCGGGCATCCCAGCCCTTGCAATCTGAACCGGTTGCCAGTATCACAGTGGAGGCACCCGTTCCTGCAGAAAACGCCGCACCAGCACCCCAGATCCCGCTGTCTGCCCCCGTCGCTGAGGCAGAAGAAGCGACACCCGTCTCATGGAGGAGGCCGCGCAGGCACCAGAGCTCTACCTGCCTGTACCGGAGCCCCGACCGTCATCTGTTCCAGAGCCGGCTGCTTCCGCCGCAGGTGAGCGCCGCCAGGACTGGCGGGCGCCAGGAGAGCTGCCGCAAACCGTACATCGTAAGCTGGCGTTTGATGGGTGAGACATGGAGATGCTGGTGGAGGAGAATTACAACCGGCGTCAGGAGGAAGAGTGGAGACGTCGGGAGCGGGAAGCAGAGCGACAAAGGGAGCAGCGAGAATCCCAAAAGCTTCGGCAACGTCACCTGGAGAAGGACCTGGCAGAGAAGGTACGTATGAGAAAGGATAAAAGTACGGTGAGGGAGCCGCGGCGTTAGGGTGCAGTACGGAACTTTAAGTTAAAAGGTGGTTGGGGCTTCATCCAGGAGCCTGGACTTTATTTAGAAGTTTTTGTAACCCAGCGGGACGTGGAGGCTCACCTCCCAGAAGGACACCCGGGGAGGGACCTGTTGCCAGGAGACTTGGTGACTTACACCCGACACTGGGGTTACAATGGATGGTACAGACCTGGAGGGAGATGAAAGAGGTCGCCACACAGACCCATATAGCGGGTCACGACGTCACTGTACTGGCCACACGACGTCATCAGGTCTGGGTGGACCCTCCTGTCACGGATGTTTGGCAAGCTCCAGAAGAGTACCAGGTGGTACCTGGAAGAGGCCAGCCAAAGAAGTCTAAATAACCCGGACAGGGTCTCTGTATGTAAATAGTTAAATTATTGATGTACCCGGACGGGTGAATGTTCATAAAAAGAAGTTTATTGCCTTAATATACCCAGGTTGGGTAATGGTTTGATGTACCCGGACGGGTGAATGTTCAGAAGAACAAGTTTATTGTTGCCTTAATATACCCAGGTTGGGTAATGGTGTTTCACTGTAATGAAAATGTTGAACTTTGAAGCCATGAACTGTACTGGCTCACAAATTTTTCTGTAAATAGTTGGCACTTCGGTGCTCCATCTTGGTTTTACAAAAAACTTTACTGTGCACTATTTTCAACTACCTCAGAAACTAAAAACCCGTTTGGTGTGGCCGAAAGTGAGGTCTGCTCAAGGAAAGTCTTGCAGCCCACCCAAGACCACAGTTGGAGGTTTGGAGCGGGTCCTCCACAAGCACAAGTAAAGGACACTGTGAAGTTACCCGGTGGGGTTGTAGTCCTAAGAAGTCTCCACGAACTTCGGCACTAATGCTATTTGCACTTTTGTTGAATATGTATTTATTAACACACATGTATAACACATATCAAGGGTATGAACAGTAACAAAACATGTCACATAATATAAGCCATTTGCACTTTTGTAATGTTACAAAAATTTTATTATGCAACGTTTAACTTGAAGTGTTTCCTGCTTTCTTACTACGTCGCATAGTCCACTCTGCTACATCACTTTGCACCATTGCTCTATCTCACATCTATCTGCCCTGGAAGGATAGCGTGTTACCTGTAGAAGACTTTTCACCTACCTGCACTACACCATCCCTTCCAGAGGACCTGCACAGCAGCGCTGGACACCCTGACCAGGTACTACAGGTGGCGTCACGACAAACTACATGAACATTCTATCATCCCCTGGAAATATCCCACATTCCAGTGATCGCCCAGGTCACGGACCGAGCTGTGCTACTCGTGACATCCCCCATAGAAGTCGACGTGATCGGTGCCGAATACCCCCAAAACCCCTGTCTCTGTGCGACTCAACTTCCCTCACTGTGCTGGCACTTTACATTTACAATGCCTCTGGGTTTTTTTTTTGGGGGGTGGGGAACATTCAGACTTTTGCTATGGGGCCCCATGATTTATATGTACGCCCCTGCTGCTGAGGCATGGTATTTAAGGCTGTTAAGGAGCCAACATACATGGACCTTGCCAGCAGCGTCGGACTGGAGTACCTTGGGCCCACCAGAGAAAATATATTCTTGCGGCCCAACATCATACTTCCCAACCTTTGAATAAGGGAAAGAGGGACAAAGGCTGTGGCACGCTGTGCATGCTGCAGAAAATTTTAGGCCATGCCACGTTGCACCACAGACTGTCCAGGAGTTGGTGGATGCTTTAGTCCAGGTGTGGGAGGAGATCCCTCACGAGACCATCCGTCGTGCTCATCAGGAGCATGGACAGAAGTTGTAGGGAGGTCATACAGCATACCTCCCAAATTTGGAAGACAGGAAAGAGGATTAAAGGCTGCGGCACGTGTTGCGCGCCGCTGAAAATTTTAGGCCACGCCCCGACAACACCCATTTCACAGCTAATCACACCCATATCCTCACCCAAAGCGTAACCATTTAGCACTGCTGATCACACTGACTGGTAATGAGGGCACAGTGGCTGGTACTGAGGAAAAGAAAGAAAGAGCAGCGAGAGAAAGAACAAACAGAGAAAGAAAGAGAGGAAAGAAAGAAAAGAGAGAAAGAAAGAACAGAGAGAAAAAAGAACAGAGAGCGAGAAGGAAAGAACAGAGAGCGAGAAAGAAAGACTAGAGAGAGAGCCATAGGCGTAGCTAGGGTTTTGGTTTAGTGGGGGCAAAACTTCTGAGTGGGCCCATCATCAGAGAACCTCAGCAAATGACCGCGCTGTTGGCCAAAATAATCTCTATATAAAAAGACCAATATTGATATTACCGCCATATGGTCTGTGTTAAATAATACCAGTCCTACAGAACATATAATAGATTACAGCACAGGTACAGATAATGACTTACCGCTGATGTTCTTTCTAATGGAATTGTTCACTTTTCAGGTCTTTTCCATCTGGCCCACACCGACATGACGACTTCTCCAGCCAGGACTCGACTGCACCCCCATTAAAAAAAAAATAAAAAAAAACTCACCTCCCGGCTCCTGTGCTGCTCACTGTTCTCCCTCTCAGCGTCTGACAGCGGGCGCCGGCAGGTGATGTTATTGCGCCCGCTGTCATACGCTGAGAGGGGGATTATGGGAGAGTAGGAGCGCTCGCTCCTTCTCTCTCCATGCGGTCAGCTTTATCGGCTGGATGCCGATACAGCTGACCCTCCAATGATGGGTGGGGGGCCCACTGCTGGCACCGGGCCCCCCCAACGCCTGTTCAGGCCCCATAGCTTCCGGGCGGGAGAGCAGGGAGAGCGATTCTCCCTGCTCTGCCGCAGAATGTAACTGTATCGTAGCTCCGGGTGGGCCCCCTCAGAGCGCGGGCCCCGGGGCCACCACCCCCTCTGCCCCGCGACCTATCCTTTCAAATCAGGGCCCACCACGCAGGAGCTGGGGCCCACCGTAGGTTTCTCCGGTGTCCCGGTGCCTCAGTCCGACCCTGCTTGCCAGCCTGACAATACCAGGCCACAGCAGTCTGCATATCTTGGCTGGTTAACAAAAATAGGGGATCCCCTCGAAAAAAATTTGGCGTGGGGTCCCCCCTATTTTTGTTAACCAGCCAGATGAAGCAGACTGCTGAGGCCTGGTTTTTCAGGCTGGTAAGGATCCAATATCCATGGACCTTGCCAGCCTGATAATACCAGGCCACAGCAGTCTGCTTAGCTTGGCTGGTTAACAAAAATAGGGGATCCCCTCGAAAAAAAAACGGCGTAGGGGTCCCCCTATTTTTGTTAACCAGCCAAGTAAAATGCAGACTGCTGCGGCCTGGTATTAAAAGACTGTCAAGGCCCATGGATTTTGGCCCTCAACAGCCTGATAATACCAGGCTACAGCAGCCCCACATTTGGCGCATCAAAAGATGTGCCAATTGTGGCACTTTACCCGACTCTTCCCACTGCCCTGTAGCGGTGGCAAGCGGGGTAATAAGGGGTTAATGTCACCGTTGATTGCACGGTGAGAATAAGCCCGGTTAATAATGGAGAGGTGTCAATAAGACACCGATCCATTATTAATCCCAAAGTTTTTAAATGTATAAAAAAAAAAGACACAGCAAGAAAAAAGTATTTTACTGAAATAAAAAAGACAACACAGTTTTCATTTCTTTTATTATACTCTCATTCCTGCGACGCCATCGATCTCCTGTAAAAAAAGAAAAAAACAAACCAACAGTATACCACCTGTCTGACGCAGTCCATAGTAACGAGGGTCCCACGACGATCCAGCTCTGCTACATCGCAATGACAGGCAGAGCCTGTCATCTCGACGCAGCACAGCTGATTACCTGCTTCCCCGGCGGTGACGTCATCGGACTGACTGCTTTACGGCCGGGATTACCCAGCAGTCACTGCAGTTATCGCGAGAAACTGCATGTGACCGCCGGGGAAAGATGATGGCGGCCATCAAGCAGTCCAGCCCGTGACCGCCGGAGATCTTCTGCCAGGTAAGTGCCGCTGACTCCTGACAGACCCGACCGACGGACACTGACAGTGACAGTGACAAATCCGATTCCGGTATCCGATAAGACGAAAATATCGGAACTAAGTATCGAAAGTCCGATAGAGCTAATATCGGCCGATACCCGATACTTGCGGTATCGTATCGCTCAACACTACTAAGAGATCACTAAAACGTCACTATTTAGCGATCTCGTTAGCGACCTCGCTGTGTGTGGCATGTAGCAACGATGTGGCCCCTGCTGTGATGTCGCTGATCGTTCACTAGTGTTCTGGACCGTTTTTTGATCGTTGGCGTCCCGCTGGTGAGCCTATATCGCTGTGTTTGGCACCTTTTGCGAACGACGAGCGACCTCGTTTGTGACGCATATGACTGTTTTAGCGTCACGGCGTGGATCGCAATATCTTTAAGTTCTCTTTTGCATCACAGAGAGGATCGCAGAAGTTGCAAAGCAGGCTAGCAGGACGCAGAGAGCAGGAGCGATGCTGGAAATTCCTATGAATCAGAAGCGCTCAGTACATGCTAATAGATCCTAACGACCGCCAAAGTCGTTAAAGAGATCGCTGACCGCTGATGAGTTGTTTATGAGATCTCCTGTTTGGCAGCTACTAGCGACCTAAAAGAGATCACACCAACGATCTCGTTAGCTTTCGTCGTTATCGAGATCGCTAACGAGATCGCTAAGTGTGGCAGTACCTTTATTCTAACATTCTTGCTGTCATTCAGAGTGTCGGAATAACCGTCAGGTTAGTGAGAAGAGAAACGGAGTGATGCTGGAAACTGGGGAAGATGGCGATCGATAAGCATATCAATGTGCTTACACTACACAACATATAAATTTACTCAAGATTAACAAATGAAAGCTTATTGGGAGTGATTATTTACTATTGTATTAAACGAGTTTTATACTCACCTTCCTCAGCAGCGCCATTCCAGCGATGTCAGCACTGCTGTTCTCAAAAGATGAGGTGACATCATTTTGTCACTTGACCGCCGACTTGCTGTAGCCTTCATTGATTTGTTTGTATGAATGTCCGAAATATTAATGAACATCAGCAGATTGTCTGCTGTTAATTGGCTGCACAGGTTAAGAGAAACAACAATGTCATAATCCCCACCGGAAACAGCAGTGCCAATGATGTATCTGTCAGTGCTAGTGGGAGGAGAGTATACATTTTTATTTCCTATGGAGCCCTGAATTAAGCTGTGGTTGTCTGTTGATAGACAATTCCTTTAACATATGATGTGATTAAATAAAATATATCCTTAGAGAAACTTATTTTCTCATCTCTTTATATAGCAACAGTAAATAAAACATATACAAGTCTTCTGTCTATCAGAAATGCTTTATTGAATATCATTGCTAATGTCAATGTTGAGTGGACATTAAAAATGTTAATTATGCTCATTTTTAGATACCACAAATTTTTCAGGATCAAGATAACATGTAAACAAATAGCATTTCTGAATCGTCTAAATCATCCCAGCATTTTTCTAAATTTAATCTTATCATTAAGTTTCTTTCTCTACATTAGTGGAATATTTTTCTTTATATAAATATTAAAGCCCATGAAATGCTAAATACAGAGGCAAAAATATTTTTCTTGATCTCATATTTTACATAGATTATATTATGTACACTTTCTTATATTCTGACATTTTCCTTAGCATAGATACACTACACACATAACCAAACAGTTTGTGGATGCCTGAATATCTCATTAAAAAAACTAAGGATGCTAATGTAAAGTACTTGCCGTTTTGTATTGTCTGTTGTATTGTCAGTATTTGTCTGTTTTTCCATAAATTTCTATCATCAGGTAAGGTGAGTTCAAAATCCAGATTTTCTGCTCTGTTATATGAACAAAACAGCAGAAGTCATATAGGAAATCCATCTGTGACATGATGAACACAAAAGGTGCTAGATGGATCACATTGTCTTTAATAGGGTCCTTTTCTTTGCTGTTTGAATAACCACCATTTAAATAAAAAAAATAGCACAGATTGCCACTACTTTTTTTTTTCCAAAAATGATTCGACTTGTGTCAGAGTTTGGGTTTCTCCAAAAATATGAAACTAGTCAAACAGAGCAAACCTTCCAGTTTTAGCGGTCTATAATAGAGATGAGTGAACCTTTCAAGATTAGAATTGGATTCATGGACTTCCCGCTGTTCACCAAACAGTTCAATGAACATATCTGAAACCCATTGAATTTAGGATTTAGATTTTGAATCCTTTTATCAAAAAGGATTTAAATTAGCAAATGTGGACTACTGACTGTAAGACACTATTAGCACAAATGATTTAGATTCTGAAATGTAGCATGATCTCTGGCCCACACTATTAGCACAATCGATTTAGATGCTGGAAGTTCGATTTCACACAGAATTCTCTTTATGAGAACTATCTGACTACTTGCAGCAGCAAGAGCAGCCTCTATGCGCTATTACACTGACAAAATGGCAGAAAAACATGTCTGCTTTTTATATGGGGAGGGACATGTGACTTTTGCAACCAATGTCCTTGTGTCTGGACATTGTGGATGTTTGCTGCACCCTGATTGGCTGTCGGAATCTCCACATATTAAGTTAATAAAAAAAAAACAGTCCACCGCCACCGACCTTTTCCCACCACCTTCCCTCATCAAACACGACCACCCCGCCGCTTATCATACAGCACGATTTTCCTAGCCAATTTCCTAACAAAAAGCATTAGTGGAAACTCTATGGTTTGCTGATCTTTGAACAAATTTTGCCAATTTTCTTTAACTTCTCATGAATAGCTAGAGATTATACTTATGCCAAAACCATCTAAACCTTTTAAATCAGGAATACCTTCCATTATTTCACAAGATCTTTACATACCTTTCTAATTGGATTTTGGCCACTTTGTACATTTAATGGGCATTTGTCAAACTACTGTAAACAGCTAACTGGTTACTTTACATTTTTCAAGGACTACTAAAAAATGTCCTCAAATATTTTATTCAATCTCTGAAATCTGCAAAAAATACATTAATTAGCAAAGGAAAACTATTGAGAAAAAAGTATTAGTTTTCCTAACCTCCTTTTGTGCTACTTGGGAACCATAATGACTTTGTAGCCTGGTGCAATCATAGATTGAGGTGAAACAGTCTTTTCTCAACATGTCCATCAATTTCCTTATCATTTCCATATCATTTCAATAGAGGTCTTTAACCATCCTAACCTTAAGGTACTGCCACACTAAACTATCCCGCTAGCGATCACGATAACGACGCATACTAATGCGATCGCTAGCGGGATAGTTTCAATATCGCTAGTAGCGGCTTAATTTGCCGATGTCGTTAAGGACGCTATCGCGGTTAGCGATCTCCTTAACGACTTTAGCGGTACAAAAGTACCGCTAAATCGCTAAAATAAGGTGCTACACTCAGCGATATATACTTACCAGCGGGGCGCCGACGATAAAAATAGGGTCCGGAACGATGAGAACGACGAGCGAGATCACAGCAGGATCTCAGCAGGGGCCACGTCGCTGGTAGGTGCCGCACACAACAACATCGCTAACGGGATCGCTAAATAGTGACGTTTTTTAGCGATCCCGTTAGCGATGTTGTTTAGTGTGGCATACCCTTTACTTTGACTGGCTATCATTTATCCAAGAACCCTGTTGTTGGGGTTTTGAAGATCTCTTTCACGCCATCATCTTGTTAACATACACACAACAACCTCATTTTCTACTGGAAACAGATTTCCTTTAAAGGTACCTGCTTAAGATCCTGCAACTTGACATGGTTATGCGCAGTGTTCGTATCTTCCGGAAACCTCTGAGGCTAAAAAAAAATCTGGAACGCAAACTACTGTAGAAGCCAGAGAATCGCAGCTCTTAGAGCAAATAGCAATAGTATGGCCTGACTACATACTAAAGCAGGTACATCATTGGCAATTACTTTTTTCTAGACATGGCTTTCAATTGTTCATATCTAAGTAGGAACTAAAATTTAATCAAATATTACTAATAATTAATCTATTTATGACCTGGTGATAGGGCAGTTTCAAAATATTCTACTGTCTCAGCCAATCGCTATACACATAAGTGAAGGGTAATAAAAGTGTAGCACAATGTTCCCCAACTCTGGTCCTCAAGAGCCACCAACAGGTCATGTTTCCAGGATTTCCTTATTATTGCCCAAGTGATAATTGCATCACCTGAACAGGCAAGAATTTCACACACCTGGGCAATGCTAAGGAAACCCTGAAAACATGACCTGTTGGTGGCTCTGGAGGATCGGAGTTGGGGAAAACTGGTCTAGCAGTTATAAAAGCCAGAAAAAGCACTTGGTTTTTTTTATCGTCAACACCAATTTTTTAAAATTAAAATTAACTAACAACTTGTTTCACAACTATACATGGGCTCATTTTCATCTGCTCTCTGAAATAACAGCATCTCTAACAATTTTCAGACTATTTAAGAATAGTTAGTGTTACAAGTTAAAGTTTGAATTTTCTCAGTGAAAAAGCTTATTAGCCAACAAAAATCTTCTTGGAAAAGATTGTAAAGTTAGACATTTACTCTTGTCAGTAAGAAATTTTCAGAAAAAATAAGTGACCCTTTACAATTTTTTTTTCAGAAAATTTCTTACTGATAGACTAAATGTCTAACTTTACAATTTTTTTTAAGAAATATTTTTGTTGGCTGATGAGTTTTTTCACTGGGAAAAAAATATTGAATAAATCACTCACAACGCAATCAATGAGTACATTTTTGCTTAATGTGCGTTGTGTGCCGTTTCAAATACTGCTGACCGCCAGAAAATATGTCTGAGAAAAATAAAGTTGATAGGCACATATAAAAAAATAGAATCTTCAAATTTAATTTCATATATGTGAAACAATTAAAATCCACATGTTGGTGACAGAAAAAAAATGCGTTTTTGGTGCTTTCTGCTCCCTTAGTCATAGAGAATGCCTTCTGTATGACTAAGGGCCCAAAACACGTAAAAAAGGCATTCTCTATGTCTAAAGGCACACATAGTGCCAGAAACAGGTGTTTTTTCTATCACATAAATATGGATTTTAATTGTTTGACACATACAGAATCAAATTTGAAAAATTTCTCTATTTTTTCGGATGTGCAGATCAATTTTATTTTTCTTGGACACATTTTTTTCACCGTACACAACATTAAGTTATATCAACCTCCTGCTTGTTACCACAATATCATAAAGTAAATTATTGTAATTAAAATCAACAAAAAATAAAATGAAAGGAAGATGAGAAATATATAAAACGTCAAATGCATAAACGTCAAAAAGCATCTGTTGGTTTTTTTTTACCCCTTAAGACTTAAGCCAAATCTAAAATACAAATGACAATAAAAGGCAACCAAAGCAGTGATTAAATTACTTTTACTTATAAAAATAAACCACCAATTCCTTCAGTATTTTGAAGACTTTGTAGCATCACTTACTTTATAAGACTATACTTTCCAGCTCAGTTATATGAGATATTCACACAGATATTGAACAAAAAGAAGTTTGAGTAGGTTTGCAATAATGATGCTTGCATGTATCCAATGCACAAATATAATAATTCATTGTACAATTTACCTTTGTTAATTTAAATTCAGGTAGCTAATTTAAGGTCACAAAATTAAATTGTGTAATATTAACATTCTCAAACCGAAAAATAAGTTTTGCTTCAGGATTTTGCTTCATGCATAAACCATACAAAAATAACAAAAGCACTATTTTTTTTGGTATCCATTATTTAAAAAAAACATAATTAAAATAATATGTAATTATTATTAATAACTCTTTAAAACACGGTATGAACATAGGGTTACTCCGAAAAAAATCGCTTGAAAAGAAAATGTGACGCTATCAGATCTCCTTGCTTTAGAATAAAGATCAAGAGTTAACTCATGAAGAGAGCTTCTGTCTAGTTGCTTTTGTAGGATAAACATATCTGTAAGAGATGCTTTTAATCAGGAGCCCATGAATTCATTACATAGACAACCATTTATTTGTATGTTCTGCATGTAATACTAAATCTCGATTGCTGTTATCTCTGCAGAGGAAATATTATTCTCGTTTGCCTTCCCAGTCCTCAGTTTTTAAAGAAGTCAAACTTCTATTTAAATAGGGTAGACTTTGTTGGAAGATGACGGTAAGTGAATATATATATATATATATATATATATATATATATGCACTCTCTTACCAGTTTGTCCAGGCTCCTCTTATTAATATATACGATATAGGTATATATATATACATATAAACAGTTTTATATATATATAGTAAATATATATATGGATATACATGCGGTGCATATATATAGGTAGAACTAATCCAAAAGGATGCAAAGTTTTTGTGTTCAATATTAATATGTAATTTACCGATCAAAAGTCAGTTTTCGATACGGTAAACTACATTCGACAGACATATGGATGCCACTTTTATGGTGGCCATTGAAGACACAAAGTTTGTGAAAGTCACACATGTTCAGTGTGGTTTTCACATAATTTCTTTCCTGTAGTTAGCAGAAAAGGCAAACGCCAGTATCCATGAGAGACATCCCAAAACAGCTCTAGTTGTTTCCATCAAAGTAAAAAGGCAGTTTTATTTGACAGCTGTCCATAACGATTGTGAAAAGAAACTGTATAATATCAACTATAGATAGAGCAAAAGTAGCAGAGAAAAAAGAAAAAATGAGCTTGTTAGAAGACTCTGTATTACAGTTCTTTCCCTTGACAATATATCTGTACCCTAATATGCTCAACAAATTGGCAACCTGCACGTATAGCGCTCCTGTATTTGCATCCAAATTCCCTTCGGGGGAATGTCTATATTATTCAGTTTTGGATAAAAGAAGCAATTTGATATGACAGGTGGGTCAAGTGTTTCTTTAATAAAGCAAACTGGTAGAGAGGAAGAATTGTGCTATTGTGAGCAGCTTGACAAATAGGTAGATTTGTCTCCCTTGAGTATAGCCTCCGAAAGCTACTAAATAAATCACTCTTGTTACTTTGATTTAACCACTTCAATGTTGATGGAAGAGATGTTTCTTGTAGAATTGGGGGATTTGCTGCCTCCATTTCCACATGTATCACATTTGCTCTGCATACCTGACAGCTCTCCGAGTTGTTGAAGTTTTACATCAGCAGTTCATCTCTAGGACACAAACTCATATTCACCTTCTGAACAATGGAGCTGTAATTTCTGGGCCCATTAGCAGAGGTCAGAGCAATCACTCTCTGGTTCCTCGTTGTCATTATTTACCTTTTTTAATACAGTGATTTGATTTCACTTTTTGTAGTCTTTCAAACATTCTCAACATGACAATGTAGAACAACCCAAAGGACAAGTATGGTTTCCTCATTAATCATTGCCTGTTAGAAAAGCACAGATGTAGTAGTTTAGGATCGTCTTTCTAGTGTCAAATAGAACAGTAGAAAATATGTTCCTGAGACAATACCCAATATCTGATGCATTCCCATAACACGTTAACTGACATTTCATGTCTAAAAGCACCTGCACTGCAGGTGCAATGTATGGATTCATACCAGTCGGTACCTAAATATCAGAGTGACTTTACCTATGTAGTGAGAGAGAGGTCCTTGCTTTAATCTTATTCAAAAATTAGTTCTGACACTAATGTGGTAAATTATTAGCAAAGATGTAGTAGAAAAGAAAAAGACATATTTACATTAAGGGGACACAATACATACTAGAAAAGAACTTGGTTGATGGTTCTACGGCTGTCGAACAAATGATTGCATAGTGGACGATCATGTCACCGGCTCCATTTTGTCCATCACAGTTGTCTAACTTGGCCGCACTTACTCAATGGCACTGTCCTGGGTGATGGACAAAAGGGTTTCCTGTGATTGTTTTTTTCCAACGACAGATCATGTTGTAAGAATGAAAAATATTCAGCCCGACTATTAATTGAAAAATTCAAGCAAAGATGTTTTTCCAGAAAATGTGAGTATATTCCTTTTCCTAAAAGATCCTAGCATGGCTAAAATTGTCCATTTTCATCAACTTTAGTCTAATGTGCATGGAGATTTTTTTTTAGCAAACTTTATGGCAGCAATTGAAAGATATTAAAAAACAACTACAGTTAAACACTGATGGCTTTTCTTAAGGGTCCAAAAGTTTTGACCAGCATCATGAAGGGGTCAGTGTTTATTGGTAAACAATATAGGGGGTGTGGAATTCAATTTTTTGACCACCATTGATTAAACATTCTTGCATTTTATAAGGAAGGCCAAGGTACGACTATCTGGCTAATTCTTGCACTTGCTTATTCAACAGTATACTGAACAGTATTACTAAAACCTCTGTTATTTAAATGCACTTTTGCTTTTCATATATTTAGTTACAGCAGGGTTTTTGCTCACTTTTTCTTTTGTAGGTTTATATGTTTTATGGCCAATATGAACATGCTTCTATGTGCTGCATGTGTACCAACTCAAGTTAAACTCAATTTTTTGTGTTTTTGTTGTTTTTGTTTTTTTACTTGCTTATTCAAGTTGCAAATGCCACATACATACTGTACAGTATACTGGGCATTACTATCTAAAATAAAACCAGGCAAAGAACAAACATTTAAATACCTTGCAGTCATGTTCTTCTTACATAAAAAAAAAGTTGCACTGTTGCAGGTGATGGCTTTTTGTAAGTGTTCCTACCTATCATTCCTTATGTCATTTTTAAGAAGGGGGTTGAATTTTAATATATATACAGTACAGACCAAAAGTTTGGACACACCTTCTCATTCAAAGATTTTTCTGTATTTTCATGGCTATGAAAATTGTAGAATCACACTGAAGGCATCAAAACTATGAATTAACACATGTGGAATTATACATTACACTTTACAAAAAAGTGTGAAACAACTGAAAATATGTCTTATATTCTAGGTTCTTCAAAGTAGCCACCTTTTGCTTTGATTACTGCTTTGCACGCAGAAAAGGTGAACGGATGGATTCTACATGCCTGGTTGCCACCGTGAAGCATGGAGGAGGAGGTGTGATGGTGTGGGGGTGCTTTGCTGGTGACACTGTTGGGGATTTATTCAAAATTGAAGGCATGTGAACCAGAATGGCTACTACAGCATCTTGCAGCAGCATGCTATTCCACACACCTCCAGACTGTGTAAGGGCTATTTGACCAAGAAGGAGAGTGTTGGGGTGCTACGCCAGATGACCTGGCCTCCACAGTCACCAGACCTGAACAAAATCAAAATGGTTTGGGGTGAGCTGGACCACTCACCGCTTCAATTTTGAATAAATCCCCAACAGTGTCACCTGCAAAGCACCCCCACACCATCACACCACCTCCTCCATGCTTCACGGTGGGAACCAGGCATGTAGAGTTCAGCCGTTCACCTTTTCTGCGTGAAAAGCAGTATTCAAAGCAAAAGGTGGCTACTTTGAAGAACCTAGAATATAAGACATATTTTTAGTTGTTTCACACTTTTTTGTAAAGTGTAATGTATAATTCCACATGTGTTTAATACATAGTTTTGATGCCTTCAGTGTGATTCTACAATTTTCATAGTCATGAAAATACAGAAAAATCTTTGAATGAGAAAGTGTGTCCACATTTTTGGTCTGTACTGTATATTTAAATACAAAAATATTTAGACTTGAGAGTCCTCAGTGGTTGATACCTTTTAATGGCTAACTGAAAAGATGGTAACAAATTGCAAGCTTTCGAGACTACTCAGGTCTCTTCATCAAGCATAGACTAATACAACATCTGAAGAATCACATATTTATACACAAAATAGCACAGAAAAAATGCAATAGGTAAGACAAGTGACATGAAGCAGAACTGTCATTATGGCAGAGGGATTAACATAAATATGACTAGTTCATAGATAAGGAGTGAAGGTTTTATTACCCCCTGATTGGGGTCTGGTATTGTGTTGTGATGACCCTAAAAGGTCAGGGAGGCAGATTCCTTAATTGTTGTAGAACGACATAAAACTCTACAACAATTAAGGAATCTGCCTCCCTGACCTTTTAGGGTCATCACAACACAATACCAGACCCCAATCAGAGGGTAATAAAACCTTCACTCCTTATCTATGAACTAGTCATATTTATGTTAATCCCTCTGCCATAATGACAGTTCTGCTTCATGTCACTTGTCCTACCTATTGCATTTTTTCTGTGCTATTTTGTGTATAAATATGTGATTCTTCAGATGTTGTATTAGTCTATGCCTGATGAAGAGACCTGAGTAGTCTCGAAAGCTTGCAATTTGTTACCATCTTTTCAGTTAGCCATTAAAAGGTATCAACCACTGAGGACTCTCAAGTCTAAATATTTTTCTATCTACTGGCTAACACGGTACGAAGATACACATCTTTCCTATATTTAAATACAGACATTTAACTGTGTATGTCTGTTTGCACATTCATTTTGCTAGACAAATGTAATAATCATCCATGCTACACCGATACTACGGCCTACTGAAACATTTTGCTTCCTTCACGTGTACCTGCCTTCATAGCAATAATCTTTTTGACAAAGGTTAAGTAATTTGGGTACAAGAGATTGTAAAAAAATAATTATAGAGTTCTGACAAAAGTTTGGTGAGAGAAAAAGTGGCAATTTCAATATAATGTGAGATAAAAAAAACAGTGTGACTGCTAAGAATGTAGGTGACGCTAGCAGCAGCAGTAGCACCACAACCACCACTGGCAACAACTGTCCAGGCAGTAATAGTACCAAAAACATGGCTCAATTGACTACTTTTGCCTCCAGCAAGTGAATTAGTGGGAAAGAATCATGCGTTATGGAATATATGATATGGATGGATGATATTACCTCTAACAACGACACTGTCAGCTTAAATTATTATTCTACAAAGGCCAGTCTGTATGATCACAAATGAATAGAAGAAATACAGTGATGTGAAAACGTGTTTGCCACTTCCTGATTTCTTATTCTTTTGCATGTTTGTCTGGTTTTTGAGTTTCTTTGGTCTACTTCACTTTATTAGTCAGTTCCTATTTAAGTGATTTCTTGATTGAGAACAGGTGTATCAGTAATCAGACCTGGCTGTGACTATGGAAATTGAACTTAGCTTCCCAAAGATGTGATAAACCACAGTTAATGTGTGTTTTAATAGGGATCAATCACTTTTTCACACTGGGCACTGTAAGTTTTGATTTATTTTTCCCTTAGTAATAAAGACCTTCATATTAAAAACTGCATTTTGTGTTTACTTGTGTTATCTTTGTCTAATATTCAAATTTGTTTTGTGATTTGAAACATTTAAGTGTGACAAACATGCAAAAGAATAGGAAATCAGGAAGGGGCAATCACTTTTTCACATCACTAAGTTTTTGATGGTCTTTTCAATTTAAAACATAAAAAGTTTCAGCTTTCTGTCAGTCAAATATCTGTAGAAACTCAAGATGATTTTGGGGAATGGTGCTCTACAAAAGTAAATTTGTTGTATAATTTCCGAAAATACACAATTTGCTGAGTGAAACTGAGCAAATATGAAATGAGCATCTGCACTATGCCTCACATTACACGGGGATTGCCTATGAATGTCAGGCAATAACCATATGTTTTGTGGCTAACAGCCCTGAAACATGTGGTACAGGGACTGGAAAGGGTCACTCGAGCATCTCAGTGCATACCCGAGCACCCTAGTCAATCTCGAGTAACGAGCTGTTTCTACATAGAGCAGAGTAAAGAGAAAAATTAAAAAACTTTGATGGGAGGAGTGTTTCTTTAAAGCTATTACTTGTTAGCTTTTAGAAGACACATGGTATATCTGTCATTTTTGCTAATGGCAAATTTATTGATTATTGACTGTCTTGACTAAATATGGTTTTATAAAGGTAGTAATGTTTTAAAATATGCTGATTTTTTTTCTGCATATATTATTATGTTGTACATTTGAATACACACGCCTTATTTCATCAAGGCATCAAATACAGAATGGATTCCAACCTTGTTCCACTGGTTATTACAAAACTACAGAGCATCAAGGGATATTTCAGAAACAGTTTTTGTAATCATTTATGTCTTAATGGATTTGAGAATGAAGAATTACTGTGCTGAAAAACACACACATTAAGCAGCTACTAAATATATGTATCCCCCAGACTGGACAGCTGCATCTCTCCTGCGAGTCTCAGCCGCAGGCGAATTGTGTCAGAGTAACATGATTCACAGTAGCCTTGTCCAGGCGTACAGACCAGACAGCTGAGATAATTTTGCATTATGATGCTTAATCAGGAATGTTAACAATGGAATTGAAGCTTTTATAAGAGTCTAGGGATAAAATGTTAGAAACATTTTTCAAAGGGTTTGTTTCGGTTCTGTTACCGTTCAGTATAACAAATGTCACCAGATGAAAAGAGAAAGGGGGAATAAGTGATTATCAGGCCAGGAGGTTTCTATTATGAACTATACAGACAAAATAAGTAATTGTGAAGATATGTCTCTAAGCCTATTGTGCAATACATGAAACTGAGCACTGCTGTACATATCCTTTCCACATTAGTTCTAAGCTCTGTCTCATGACAAACATACATATAGTTCTGGATTGATGAATTTAACAATATCAGTAACGGGTAGCAATATGTGATATAGGCCTCATGCATATGAGATATATGGAGTCATAACAAATCACCCATAGTCTTCTGTGGTGGCCTACAGGACCACCATATCACTTCTGTTTCATACAGTGATAAAGAGTTTATTTTCTGTTGGATTTGTGTGAATCAAAAAAATAGCATACCTTATCGTGGAGCTACTTTCCTCTAACAGTATTAGCTCATGTTTCTAACTTGCATCATGACCTTGATCACCATATGATACCATTCAATCATTTCTTTCTTCTGTTTGCTTATAGAGCCAAATATATTCCAATTGCCTGTTCTGCAATGCAACAGTGGTAACCAGAGATGAGTAAATAAATTTGAGTGGAACTGAATTCTTCTCGAAAGTTTTCAAAAATCCACATTCGTCAAAATTCCAATTTTTTTGTAATTCACTTTTGCGGGGACATAGCAAAATGGCGGCTGCTGGCTGCCATTTTTCCGTACCTTAAAATGTCACCAAAAATCCTTATACTCACGTCTCTGGATCCCCCACTCCTCACCTCCACATTTCCAGTAATCTTTGCATCTTCGGATCGCTGTTGGCTGCTCTGAAATTCCTAGGCCTTGCTCACTAGACTAAGACTTCTGGATTTGATAGCCAGGGAGGGTTTTGCGCTGGAAAGGACATGGTCTCGAAAAGGACTGGATGGGTGGAAGTGAGGAGTGGAGGGGTCGGAGAGGTGAGGCATGAACTGAGTCTAAGGATTTTTTTTATTTTTGCTATATTGCTATTAATATATTGAACCACAGTGCTCTACAATATTATCACAGTATGCTGTCTGTCAAGTAAATTATTGCTATGCCTGTTTTTCTTAATTCTTGCCCACTTCAGCAAATTAACTTTGGTGTGTTTTGGCTATCACTGACAAACTACCACAAATCCTTGTGACTTTGACAACTGCTTACAGAGTGTGAATGCACATTTTCCCTGCAATAACTTTCCCCATATTTACTAATTTATGGAAACCTTCAGTTAACTTACACTATCCACCTGGTAAAAAACATGGTGGAGTAGGCAGCCTTTTCATATTAGATATCTGCTACTTCAAGTCAATTCCACCACTACCCTCCATCACCATGCCGTCTATTGAAGTACACTATGTCTGCTCTCACTCCATGCTGCAGTCATCTACTAACTAAGCCAAGTCTATTCTAGCAACCACAATACTAAATGGCTCCTACATTTCTGAAATCACTACCATTATCTTTAACATCCTCATTAACAAATGAAAATCATCTGCCTCCAAACACCTGTAATTCCCTTCTTCTTTTGACCTCTCACAAATAAGGTATGCACTATACCTCATTTTCGATTGCATCTGCTTCCTATCTTACCTCTCAAACTCAAATTGATAACAATTAACTTAGATTATTTTCCCTTCTCTCTTTAACTAGAATATCCTCGTGGGAAATTTAGAGATTCCCAACCATCCTGGATTCAGTGGGACTGTTCTGATTTGAGGGAACAATCCTGCTACATCAGGACTTTGTCCAGACTACGATTACTCAACTTCTTTCTCAGTACAATGCCTTCTCTCAGTGTCTTCATCATTCTATAGATTCTCCTTGGTGCATACTAAGGCCAGTTTCACACATCCTGATATTTCTGGTACCAGAAAAAACAGTATTGGAGGTATCAGTGTCCGTGTGTCTAATACTTGTGGCAACCATGTGAAAACTGTGTGCCACCCGTGTACCGCATCAAAACAACTCAAAACGGAGCCAGGGAAGCAGTGGTACTGTTTGCGCCATTACCTGGCGCCGGGTGCTGATGATGGCTCTCATCATTCTCCCCTGCTCTGCCGGTGATCAGCGCTAGCAGGAAAGAATGATGAGAGTTATATTCAACTGATGACAGAGAGAGCAGGTGGTGGCTGATGGGACTATTTCTCCCATCAGTCTACACCTGCTTCCATTAATAACAGTGAGAGTAGGTGGCAGCTGATGTATTCATGAGCTTCCATCTGCACTATAAATAAAAAAAATTAAAAAACAGGGTGGGTTCCACTGTATTTTTGATAACCAGCCAGGCAAAACTGACAGTTGCAGGCTGCAACCCTCAGTTGTCAGCTTCAGCAAAGCTAGTTATCAAGAATAGAGGGGTTCCCATGCATTTTTGTAAAATTATTTAAATAAATAACTTAAAAAAACAGTGTGTGGTGCCCCCCATTTTATCAACCAGCCTTACTAAAGCAGACAGCTGGGAGCTGGTATTCTCAGGCTGGCAAGGGGCCATGGATATTAACCCCTCCAGCCTAGAAATAACAGACTGCAACCACTCAGAAAAAGGCACAGCTAATAAATGCGCCAATTCTGGTGCTTTACCTGGTTTTTTCCCACTTGCCCTGTGGGTTAATATTTGTGGGGTAATGTGACCTTTGTATTGCCTGGTAACATCAAGCCCATGGATTAATAATGGATAGGTGTTTATAATACACCTATCCATTTCTAATCTTATAGTTGTATTGTAAACAAACACACGGCAAGCATAAAGTCTTTTCTTTGAAATAAAAACAAAACACACTTTTCCATTTTTATTTAAAAATAACAAACACAGTTATACTCACCTAGCACCCATTCCATTGAAGCCAATGTCACCTGTAATAAAACAAAAATAAAAAAACAAAAGTATCTCTCACCTGTCCGACATTCTGTCCCACGACGTAATCCTTGTCTGGGATTAAAATAGTTTTCAACCTGGACAGTGCCAAGATGCGACTGTCCAGGCTGCGAACCACTGATGAGTGAGCTGCTGCGAGCGCAGCATCAGTGAGCAACGGGACGAAGCATTTCAATGCAAAACGCGCCTCGGGTATGGTGGGTGCCTGGCCTTTTGATAGCCATACTCCTATTAGTATATATATTGCATATTTATATTGTATCCAGGTTACCCTTGGTTTTTATTTGTGGTGTTTCTATGGCAATTTAACTAACTATTCCTTGTTCTCCATACCATGCATTCAATATCACATTGTATCTGTATTGTACAGATACTGGCTGGTGACCAGTTCATGTAGCATTATTTGATGGCCTCTCTTTATCTTAATGATGGTTGAAAAATACAAGGCAAACATTTTATTTTTACCCTCACTCCTCTTGGTATGTGGTAAACTGTGTGTAACGCTGTAATGTCTTATCTTTTTTGTACTAAATTCTGAATTGTAAAGTGCTGCAGAATATATTGGCCCTATAGAAAAATTATTATTATATTATTATTACTATGTGTGCAACTGTGGAAAGAAAAGGCGTTTAAAGCAGGATGGTGGGAATCGGGCACCAAATGCAGTAGGGATGCTGAAACAGGTGAGGTGACCATTATATTTTGTGGGGTTTTTTAGCTTTTGGCTGGATGAAATTTGGATTATGGAGTATATAGATTTTTACAAAATTTGAGTAGAATTCTGTTACATGTGAATACATTTGCATATCTCTAGTGGTCACACCAAATATTGATTTGATTTAGATTTCTATTTTTGTTAATTCACTTTGTATTTTTGTAACTCATAAAATGAAGTATTAACACTCCTATTTTTGAAAGTAGTCTTACTTTGCAGCATTTTTTTGCACACCTAAAAGTTTTAAACATTACTGTTTATGTTACACCACATAATACTATTATATATAAACAGTATAAATATATATATATATATATATATTACTGTATATATATATGTTACAGACAATACATGACATATATGACATATACAGTGGGCTCGGAAAGTATGGAGACCCCCTTTAAATTTTTCACTCTTTGTTTCATTGTAGCCATTTGGTAAATGCAAAAAATATTCATTTTTTCTCATTAATGTACACTCTGCACCCCATCTTTAATGAAAAAAACTGAAATGTAGAAATTTTTGCAAATTTATTAAAAAAGAAAAACTGAAATATCACATGGTCATATGTACTCAGATCCTCTGCTCAGTATTGAGTAGAAGCACATTTTGAGCTAGTACAGCTATGACACTTCTTGGGAATGATGCAACAAGTTTTTCACACCTGGATTTGGGGATCCCCTGTCATTCTTCCTTGCAGATCCTCTCCATTTCCGTCAGGTTGGATGGTGAACGTTGGTGAACAGCCATTTTCAGGTCTCTCCAGAGATGCTCAATTGGGTTTAGGTCAGGACTCTGGCTGGGCCAGTCAAAAATGGTAACATAGTTGTTCTGAAGCCACTCCTTTGTTATTTTAGCTGTGTGCTTTGGGTAATTGTCTTGTTGGAAGGTGAATCTTCGGCCTGAGCTCCTGAGCACTCTGGAAGAGGTTTTCATCCACGATATCTCTGAACTTGGCCGCATTCATGTTTACTTCAATTGCAACCAGTCATCCTGTCCTTGCAGCTGAAAAACACCCTCATAGCATGATGCTGCCACCATCATGTTTCACTGTTTGGATTGTATTTGGCAGGTGATGAGCAGTGCCTGGTTTTCTCCTTACGTACCGCTTAGAATTATCAGAAAAAAGTTCTATCTTCGTCTCATCAGACCAGAGAATCTTTCTCATAGTCTGGGAGTCCTTCATGTGTTTTTTTTTAGCAAACTCTATGTGGGCTTTCATATGTCTGGCACTGAGGAGAGGCTTCTATTGGCCACTCTGCCATAAAGGCCCGACTGGTGGAAGGCTGCAGTGATAGTTGACTTTGTGTAACTTTATTCCATCTCCCTAATGCATCTTTGCAGAATGGGCAATGTTGACAGTTTTCTTGCGTAAGGTGTCTTGCATTGAAATCAGCTGCAATGACCCGGGTACTGCATTCACCAGACATCAACACAATGGTCACATGACCCTCTTCCCATTGGAAAAAATAAATTTGGATACAAAATGGCCGACTTCAAAATGGCCGCCATGGTCACCACCCATCTTGAAAAATGTTCCCCCTCCCATATACTAATGTGCCACAAACAGGAAATTGATATCACCAACCATTCACACTTTATTTAGGTGTATCCATATACATGGCCCACCCTGTACATTACATATAACACGACACATACTGCATATATTGCACACAGTACATGACATACAGCAGAGTGCAAAAGTTTTAGGCAGATGTGGAAAAAATGCTGCAAAGTAAGAATGCTTCAAAAATATAAATTATAATATTGTATTTATTTACAATTAGCAAATCTAAATCAGATCAACATTTGGTGTACCCACTCTTTGCCTTCAAAACAGCATCAAACCATCAGTTCTTCTAGGCGCATTTCTTTACTTTTTTTTAAAATATTCGGCAGGCAGATTGTTTTAAACATCTTGGAAAAGCAAACATAAATATGTTGTTGATGTAGGCTTCAGCAAATCATTTTGTATTCTTCATGTAGTCCCAGACAGACTTGATGATATTGAGATCAGGGCTCAATGGGGCACATATGATCACTTCCAGGAATCCTTGCTCTTCTTTATGCTGAAGATAATTGTTAGACCGGGGTCACAGTTGCAAGAAACACGCACAAGTCTCGCACCTCAATGCTTGGCACTGTCGCCGGAAGTCGGGACCGTTGTGCTCAACTGCATAGAAATACATGGAGCCACACACTCCGGTCCCGAGTGGCGGCAGCAGTGCCGGGTATTGAGGTGCGAGACTTGTGCGAGTTTCTCGCAAGTGTGACCCCAGTCTTAAAGTGAATCTGTCACCAGATGTGTGACAACTAATCTAAGCAGCACAATGCAGAATCAGAAACCCTGATTCCAATAATGTGACACTTAATGGGCAGCTTGCTGTAGTTTTGATAAAATCAGTGTTTTATCAACAAGATATTATCACTGGAGGACTAATAATCCTTCTGCCATATAGTCCTACATATCCATCTGCTCTGTATAACACTGCCCTTACTCCTGTTTGGCAGCTTTGTACCTATGTAGTGTATACAGGAAGCTGCCAGTGGTGAGGAAGAAGTTATACAGAGCTCAGCATTCAGAGAACTGATAGATTTGTGGCATATAAGGCAATGATTTTATACCAGCTATTCAATAAATGCATTTGAGCAGCTTCTCCATTCTCACCCATCTACCTCCCTCCCTTCATATCTCTACCTTTCCCTTGTTGCTTACCTCTATGGCAGGGTACTCCTTCTTTTTCTCTATGTTTCAGGCTGTCAATCACTTAGTTCATGTTTATTGTACTTATTTTTTATTTATGTAATGTACCTTTCATGTGTACAGTGCCCTGGAATTAATAGTACTTAAAAAAAGCATTAATAATTTCTACAATTATGCTATGTGTTCTGATGTATCATAGGATAACAGAAACAATTGGATACTGGTTGATTTGCATCTTTTACTATTGTACATTTTCTTATACTTGGAGAAAACGTGGGAATCCTGTGTTTTCTATCTTATTAAAAGAATGCTCAGTCTCACTCATGGTGTTACCTAACTTAGCACTGTTTTTGTGGTTTGGGCAAAACACTATTCTTTCAGAACAACCGATCGTTATTACTCATCTTGATTTTGCAAAGGGAAAAAAAATATTTCTTTGCCGTTAAATGAAAAAGGAAATTATTTCAATAGTGCAAATATGTACATGGTTTGATAATCTTCTTCAAGTGGTTAGAGTATTTATTCTTCCACTATTACCTGGAATGATTGCTCTGCAAACCATGTGTTGAAATGATGAGAAATTCTTTAAGCAATTTTATCTCACTTATAATTTTACCACAAATTTTCCAACATACTCTAATGCAGGGGTGTAGCACCGGTGTCTCTGCCCCCTGCTCCTCTCCTTCGGCAGAGGTGCCAGTGTACTCACCACCAAGGCTCTGGCCTGCTCTCTCTCCTCCTTCTGGATATAAAGCTGCCCGGGGTGTGTGCACCCCGCTCAGGTCCCCGAGCACTGTGCTTAAGACAGGGACGCTGACTTCCTACTAAAGTGTCCAGAGCCAATTCCTGGTGGATACTTACTATTTAAGGCATCTTCTCCAGCATGGAGGTGCATGTGCAACATTGTAAGTTTGTTTCCTAAAACACTCTTGTTTGTTCAGCCAGTCCAGTCCACACCTGCCAGGGTTCTTCTGTTCATCAGCCGGTCCAAGTCCGCATCTGTCAGAGCTCTTCTTCTCTTTAGCCGGTCCAGTCCGCACCTTCCAGAGCTCTTCTCTATGTCAGCCAGTCCGTCTGAATCTGTGGTTCCCATGTTCCTTTAGTGCCTGCCTGCATCTACCATACCTTATTTGGGTCAGTCCCAGCTACCCATCTTTAGGGTGTCAGTTGTCATCTCCCCACAGTCAGTCCTGGATTAGCAAATAGTCTATCTCTTTAGTCCCTCCTTGGATCATGGTATCGTCACTTGCTGTGTGTCCGAGGACAGATTGGGTGAGGCACCAAGTCACGCCCATCCAGGCTTTCCTTGGTCCACAGCACAGTGGTCCAACCTCCCAGCCCTTTACAGTTTGAACAGGCCATGGAATTGGCTGACTCTAACAACTCTTCTTTCTCTGACCTATACCTGAAGGTCTCCCACCAGAAGGAGCAGCAGGATAAAATGCTCTCCTACTTATACACTGGTAGCACCTGTCTGGATGCATTAACAACTTCGGCGGCACCTGTACCAACTCAAGCTGTGACCACCTCGGCCATGATCCAACAGCCTGCCAGCTATGTGCCCAGTTCCGGACTTTGTCTGTCTGTGCCACCATGCTATGTGGAAGACACTTTCCTATGTCAGGGGTTTTTAATCAGTGCACTTTGAACTCCTGGCTCACCAGTTCATCTCCAACCGGGCCAAATTGGCTTTCACAATGTCCCATCTCTCTGGTGATGCTTTAGCTTGGCTCAATCCCCTAAGAGACAGAGAGGGAATCCCATTGTATCGAATCTCCAGTCTTTAATAGAGGCCTTCAGGAAGGTTTTTGATGAGCTTGGACTTCAGTAAGGTTACCACCGGTCAGAGTCGGTGTTTCCCATGCTGTCACATGAATGACAGCATGGGAAACACCATCTCTGATCGGCGGTAACCTTACTGAAGTCACTGCAAGTTACAGCCACTGGGTATTGTGGTTCCCACTCTGTCATACAGGGGACAGCAGCTGTGCTGGCAGTGACACTGATAGCAGTGACAGCAGGCAACGTTGATGACAGTATTCATCAGTTGGTGACCGTACGTAGTGGTAGCTTTACTGATATTCACAGGCACTGGAGACAAAAAAGAACATAAACATGGATTTCTTGGTAGGATCATTTTATTAATAAGTGAGTGAACAAAGGTTAGTGTGGGGGAGTCTATAATCAAATATTTTTTTTCTTATGGGTGTGTTTATGTATTTTTAATACTGGGTCATTAATGGGGGTGCCTGACAGATACCTCTCCATTGCTAAACCCAAAAACAATTACCCTGGCTACCACACCAGTGAAATCGGGATGATCTGAGGCTAAGCACCAGAATTGGTTAATGAAATATGATGCGCTACGTCTGGGACAGCTGCAGGCTGATATTTGTAGGTTAGGAATGGCTCAATAACCATGAAAAATATTTAGACTTGAGAGTCCTCAGTGGTTGATACCTTTTAATGGCTAACTGAAAAGATGGTAACAAATTGCAAGCTTTCGAGACTACTCAGGTCTCTTCATCAGGCAAAGAAGACCTGAGACCTGAGTAGTCTCGAAAGCTTGCAATTTGTTACCATCTTTTCAGTTAGTCATTAAAAGGTATCAACCACTGAGGACTCTCAAGTCTAAATATTTTTCTATCTACTGGCTAACACGGTACGAAGATACACATCTTTCCTATATCAATAACCATGAGCATTTCCAGCCAATTAATATCAGCCCGTAGCTGCTTTCCCTTAGCTTCGTAATAAAAGTAGGGGTGATCCCATACCGTTTTTTTTCATTTATTTATTACTACTAAATAACTAAATAAATAAAAGAAAAATAGTAATGAATAATTAAATGAATAAAACTATATGTGTTCCCCCTATTTTTAATAACCAGTCAAGGGAAAGCACACAGCTATGGGCTGATATTAATAGGCTAGGGGTACCTTAAAAAAATGATGTGAGGATCTCCCTATATTTAGTAACTAGCTAAGGCAAATGAGACAGCTAGGGGCTGATGTTACTGGGTTGAAAAGGGGCCATGTATAATTGATACAGTCTAATTAGAACAGCCCTCAGCCACCCCAGAAATAGCACATCCAATAAATGAACCAGTTCTGGCGCCTAGCCTTTGTTCTTCCCAATTGCCCTTGTGCAATGGCAATCAGGGTAAAAGGTTTGTGGGGTTTATGTCACCTTGTGATGTCCGCTGACTTGAAGCCCATGGGTTAGTAATGCAGAGGCATTTATCAGGCACCCCCAATACTAATCCAGTAAGTAAAAAGAGAAGACAACACACAAAAAAAAATTTATTTGAAAAAAACCCACAGAAAAAAAAATCTTTATTTGAAAAAAAAACTCCCGAACAATTTCCCTCTTTCCTCCATTTATTAAAAAAATTATAATAAAAAAATAATAATAATCTCTAGGCTCCATAATATGGAAGTCCCACAATGAACGCAGTCTTCCCCATCCAGTCTATGGAGCTCCATTCAGAGAACGCAGCTCCATGGACTGGAGCAGCAACCACTGCTGGGTCTGGCATTATGCTACACGAGACCTGGCTGTTGTGAACTGAGATGACATAAGTA
The DNA here is from genome assembly GCA_033576555.1 of Oophaga sylvatica. Classification (NCBI taxonomy): domain Eukaryota; kingdom Metazoa; phylum Chordata; class Amphibia; order Anura; family Dendrobatidae; genus Oophaga; species Oophaga sylvatica. The sequence goes on along the minus strand of JARQOD010000004.1, from coordinate 56,425,998 downwards.
AGGTTACTTCACTTCATAGTGGACGGTTCTCACAATGCGAAGCGCCAGTGCCAGACTGATAGATGACCACTCATCAGTCCGGCACTGGCGCTGCACATCGTAAAAACGTTATGAACTGAGGTGAAATTACAGACATCACCTTAGGTCACAGTGGCTAATTGTCACACTGCGCAGCACCAGTGCCAGACTGATGAGTAAAGATGAGCAAGCACTAAAATGCTCAGATGCTAGTTATTCGAACAGAGCAATTCCTAATGCTCAGATGCTCATTTCGAGTAACGAGTATAATAAGAGTCAATAGGAAAGAATTTTCTGACAGACCTTAAAAAGAGGTCTGGGGCAGTGAAAATATTGAAATGGATAGAAAGCTCTAAATCAAAAGAGAAAACGATGGGGAAGACCCCTGGATGCATCTCTGACTCCCAGATCGCTGCTGAGAACGATAGTATCACACTTTTACTTACTCTACTTTCAGGACTGACAAAAAAAACATTCAAAATCGATAAGAAATTGGAGTTTACATGAAAAAATGTAAAAAAAACATTCTTTCCAGTATAATGAATTTTAAATAAATATTTCAGAAGGATTTTTTGAAAAAATAATAATTTAAAAATTGAAATTTCTAGTAAAAAATTGGAAATTTTAGTGACATTTATGAAGGAAGCAAGAATGTCCAAAACTGTGATCAAATTGTCATGTACTGGTACTTCTAGATCCAGAAAAGCTAAGCACTTAACTTACAAGCTAGGTCATCCATACACTCTTGAAGACACCAACTGTAGTGCCTCATTCAAATATTGCGAGCAAAGTATAGTTGTGGTACTCCTACATTCATAAAAGTTTTGCACAGTGCAAACCCTTCCTTACAAGCAGAGTCATCTATACACCTTTGAAGGCAACAACTGGACAACCTCATTAACACTAGGACTACTGGACTCGTGACCCCGCCTAGAACTACTGAAAGGAGTCATTTTGACTCCTTGCTTGTTTTCGTTTATTTTTAGAGTTTCATTTGTGGTTATTTATTAATAATTATATTTTTTGTAATGTATTATTATTGTGAGATCCAACAGTAATGCTTTTGATTGTTTTTTTTCTGCTTTTCTTATTTTTCTACAGAAAATAACAATAATTATAATAGACGTTTTTCAAACATTTTTTTTATTCAAGTGCACACATATAAACAACAACTGAAGAACAAAAAGCAGAGAAAATGTAGGTGGAGGAGCATAAAAATGAAAATATGGCGCAGAATTCACCTTCTAAACATTTGGTGTTTCGCATTTTAGGCATTGCCTTTGATTTATGGCAGTACATTGCCCACACAAAGACTTACCACAAGTCTTACAATTGCCGACAGATCTATTTTTCTTGCACTTTTCTTTGATCTGGCAAAATTTTGTTTGAACCATCACTTCTGAGCATGTAGAAACTTGGGACGTGGAACCCTTTTCCCTATCTGTGACATAAGGACCACTCAACTCTCTCACAAGCGTTTGCAAAAATGCCTTGCGTGACATTTTTTGGTGGGTTATCTCATTGAATATTATCCATGCATTTATACCCGCAAAGTCTAAGGCATTTTCAAATGCATGAACAGGCCATCTCCTTGTGCATGTTCGTGTGGTATATTTTCGTGCCATCTGATCCACTACATCTACTCCATATTTTGTTTCATTGTAAAACTTTACCGTTTCTGGAGTTTTTTTAGCGGAATCAGACGCAACAACAACATCTGGATGGACGGAACTCAAAATGACAACATTTTTGTTGGGCTTTCCTTGATATACTGTAAGTGTAAAATTGTCTTCATTTCTAAACACTTTAGTGTTGTACAATTCCTCTTTCATGGATTTTATTTCTTTAGGCACTTCTCGCCTTATCTTGTTCAGTGTTCCCACGATGGTTGTTCCTTTGCTTTTTAGCTGTTTAGCAATTTTACTGAAGTAAAATAATTATCGGTTGTAACATTGCGACCTTTTTTCAAAAACGGGTCCAATAACTTCATTACCACATGGTCAGCTAAACGGTCCTCAGCACGGCGTGTGTCATCTTTGCCTAGATAAGGGAAGCCATTTGCCAGATATTTGCTCTCCTTATCAACAGCTAGCCAATATTTGTGGCCATATTTATCTGGTTTGGAAGGCATGTACTGCGTGAATGGACACCTAGTTTTGCTTGGGAAAAGTTGCTCATCCACCGTTATGTATGGGCCAGGTTTGTAACACGCAATACAATTTTCAATAAACCTGTCCCACACAGTAGAAAATAGAGCAAACTTGTCCGCTTGCAGTCTCTCCGATCGAGTAGATTTCTCATCAAATCTGAGAAACCTCATAATTTCAACAAAGCGGTCCCTAGACATTGTCGCTTTGCAAAACGGTATTCCCCAGTCATTACACCAAATACTGCTAATCGAGTGACGGTTCGTGCCAGATATTCCACGAGCATAGAATATCGCAATGAATGCATCTAGCTCCTCATCAGATAGAGTAAACTGTAAATTATTGTTCCTGCATGCTTCTGCAAGCGTACAGTTCTTTATATGTGTCAATATATATGAATCAAAAAATAAACGCCGTGCGCTCAAAAGACTATCGATAATGATATTTCTTCTGGCGTATCCTGTAGGGCCAGGTGCTTCTCGAAGAATATTTTGGCTGTCACGCCTACCAGGCAAGTGTTCTCCAATTTCAACAGGTTTCCATTGAATACCATCCGCTGAAACTAGTATTCCTTCAGATTCGCCTTCTCTGGTGTTTGTTGTTGCATTACCTTCGCCGCCATCGTTATCTGTTGTTCTTTCATTTCTGGGACGTTTTGCTGATTTTTTCTGTCCACGACCAGGAGGATGGTCACGAGGCAACATAACTGCATGAGCCCGATCCCCAGTTGATGTGCTTGGAATATCTGGAAAAAAGTTGATGAATATTTAGACAGTACACAGTAATACAAGCAGGTAAAACACAAGGAAAATGTGAAAAGTTGACATGTAAATTGAACTACATCTATATGAACATCAGGGTAAATAAGACAGAGTGAAAAAATTATGCACAAAACTTTATAGCAACATTTAGTGACAAAAGGACCTCAAAATATAGTAGGGAGTCAAAATGACTCCCTTCAGTAGTTCTTGGTAAATTTTGAAAAAAAACGCGCAAATTTTTCACCAAAATTATTTATTCTCACAAAATCTTTTTTCACATCATATTTGAGGAAAAGTCACCGAGTTTCAAGCCGGAATTCTGAAAAATGTAGTCACAGAAGAGAAATAAAAAATGAAAGGAGTCAAAATGACTCCATCAGTAGTTCTAGTGTTAAAATATTAAGAAAGTGTACACCTGTAGCAGACCAATTTTGTATGGTTGAAAAGTTTTGGAAGGTGGTTTTAGAGTTTAATATACCAGCAAAATGTAACAAGAACCTCGTTACAGTGTATGGATGAATCATTGAATCCATAAATATTTTGTCAAGATTTTTTTAATTTTATATAACACAGAAAGCAAGTACCACATATACTCGTGTATAAGCCGAGATTTTCAGACCTTTTTTTGTGCTGAAAATGCCCCCTCGGCTTATACACGAGTCATAGGGCAGAAACCAGCGGGGGAGGGGATGCGGCGGCAGGAGCCGGTGGCTGGGACATCATACTCACCCTCCCCGTGCCATCGCTGAACGTCCCTGCAATCCTGCGTTCTCCCCGGCTTCCTGCAGCTCTCCAGCGCTGTGCGGTGACGTAATACCCGCTCATTAAGGTCATGTAATATGGACGCGACGCCACTCCCATGAGCGTGGCCTCCATATTCATGGCCTTAATGAGCGGTATTACGTCACCGCTCAGCGCTGGAGAGGGTGTGTATGATGGAAGAGGATGGGGGGAGCATGGAGGAGGACAAGGAGCACAGAGCAGGACGGGGGGGAGGACGGAGAGCACGGAGCAGAACGGGGAGGATGGAGAGCATGGAGCAGGACGGGGGGGACAGAGAGCATGGAGCAGGACGGGGGTGGGCACAGAGGAGAACGGGGAGTGCAGAGCTGGATGAGGGAGCACGGAGCAGGACGGGGGAGGATGGAAAGCACGGAGCAGGACGGGGGGAGGACGGAGAGCACGGAGCAGAACGGGGGAGGACGGAGAGCACGGAGCAGGACGCGGGAGGACGGAGAGCACGGAGCAGGACGGGGAGGACGGAGAGCACGGAGCAGGACGGGGGTGGGCACATAGGAGAATGGGGGAGTGCAGAGCTGGATGAGGAGCACGGAGCAGGATGGGGGAGGATGGAAAGCACGGAGCAGGACAGGATAATGGAGCAGGAGGAGGGGAGCACAGAGGAGAATGGGGGCGCACAGAGCTGGATGGGGAGCACAGAGCAGGACGGCAACTTATACACCCAGCTTATACGCGAGTCAATAAGTTTTCCAAGTTTTTTGTGGCAAAATTAGGGGGGTCGGCTTATACACGGGTCGGCTTATACATGAGTATATACGGTAATACTGTATGGATCATTAATAGTGATGAGAGAGCGTGCTCAGATAAGGTGATTGCCTATTTGTTAGGCAATCCCTGCATGTATTGTGGCTATCAAACAACCACAAGACATGCAGCCACAGCGACTCGAGTATTTTTTTGGAGGACGCAGAAAAATACTCAATTAGGCCATGAGTATGCTCGGATAACACTTTATCCGAGCATACTTGCTCATCACTAATCAGTAATTAAATCAATACAAAAAATTTCAATGTTTTTCTTGAGATTTATATAACACTGAAATGTGTCAAGAAGGACGTAAAACTGTATGAATGCATAACTGAATCCAGACAAATTTCTCACTGCTTTTTTGTAGTGTTATATATACCACTGAAATGTACCCAAGAACATGTAATACTGTATGATTGAGCAAAATAATACAGAAAAAAATTGACCACTTTTTTTGAGGTTTGAATACCACCAAAATGTACCCCAAAACATGTAAAACTCTAAGCATAAGCAATATGATACCAATAAATGATTGAACAATGTTTAGGAGGGTTACATACACTGAAATCTACTCAAGAACATTTAATACTCTACAGATGAGCAACATAATACCAATACATTTTTGTATAATTTCTGAAGGGTTATATACCATCAAAATCTACACATCTACCCAAAAACAAGTAATACTCTATGGATGAGCCATATAATCCTGATAAGTTTTTGAACAATTTTATAGAGGGTTAGATATCACCAAAATGTACCCAAGAACATGTAATACTGTATGGATGAGCAATATAATGCTGAAAAAAATTAGACAACCTGTTTTGAGGGTTAGATACCAGCGAAATCTACCCAAGAACATGCAATACTCTACGGACAAGCAATAAAATACCAATACATTTTTTTACGATTTTTGTAAACTTTTTTGAGAGTTATACATCACAAAAATGTACTCCAGACAATTGAATAGTGAATGGGTAAGAAATTTAATCCAACCAAATTTTTTAACCACTGTACGAACTTGAACATATAGGTACGCCCAAGGTCGCCTCCCCTGTCTGCTGTGGGATCTGGCAATGAGTCCAGAACTTATCCAGCACATGTCAGTGATTTTATCAGCTGACATGTGCACCTAGCAGCCATAGGTGGAATCACGATGCACCCACGGCTGTTAACATGTTAAATGCCGCTGTCAATCTCTGATAGAAGTGTGAAGAATATTGGAGATATCATTCCATGTCAATCATCTGTATCTTATTGGGCATGGAATTATAAAAATCCCTTCAGCACATGCAGTGGTAACAGGACACCTGGCCAGCTTCAAGCAAAGTTATTCACCCCCACACTAGCTAGCTGGTATGCAACTTTCTACATGAAGACACCCTGTGGATCCAAACCAAGTGGCCTGGGTCCTTTGCTCTGCAAGCTAGGATTTCTTAAAGGAGTTATGGAAATACTATACGTCCTAGTTGTACATCTTGCATATTTCTGAGATCCCCAGAGCAGGGAAAGCGACTGCCTGGGTCTTGAGTCATTCTATCCTGTATGGGAAAGGACATATATAGAACAGCCAGTAGCAGCTAGGTAGCAAAATTGTGTTTAGTCTCTATGAGTAGCACTGGCCGGTCTAATTCAATGGCACCAGAACCATTTCCCTAGGACCGCCTAGAATGGAGTTATGATCTTTCATAGGTTTTGGTAGATTTATCTCCAAACTTCCAGGGAAGGGGATTTAGGTTCAGCCCAGAGAGGTTAAATGCTTATGTGAACCATATCCTACTGCTTTTTTTCTGGGAGGTTGCGATAACATGTCATGTGAGAAGAAGGGGACCATAAGCCTCCCATATGGCAGCCCGTCCCCCACAAGCCAGGCCTTTCATCTAACTGGTAACTGACTATATATTCTGCTTATACTTTTTATTCTACCACTCTTTGATTTGTATATCTGTCCATTATATATCTATAACCAGAGTGTATATAGCGTATTGTCTAGTGTGCCCTTAAGGTGTTTAAATATATATCTTAACCTTATACTTTTCTCGGCCTAATCTCACACACTACTGGGGCTGGTCTTTGGTCTGATATAACCATATTAACAGACCAGGCATATATTGAAAAAGTAACTGATGGCAGTCCTACCAGGCTGATAAACTTTTGTTTCACTGGTGCTGGTGAAAGGAGCCTCTCAGCCCGTCAGGGTTGGGGGGGTACACCCAGTCCCCGTGCTGGCTCTGCACTCCGTTCTGGTCACTCACCTCCTGCTCTTCAAGTAGTCCCTGTGCCGCAGCAAGCTCCCTGTCTGGGGTCTAATGCTCTCTCTGCTTCTCAGCGTCCTGCTCCCTCCCCCATTCCCTGGCGTGCTGCCAGCAGATCTTCAGGAAAAGCTATTAGGACACGAGCCGTGCACTCCTCTGGTTTCTTAAAGAGACAGTGTGCATTTTTTGAATTTGGTAATTATCCAATGGCAGCACACTGATTACTATTTCTGGTCTCTCCTCCATAGGGAGAGCGCCGGAGCATCGAGTATCTACCATTGCTACATCCGGTTCTGTCTCTGACCTGTCTGCACTGCGTTAGCAGTCTCTGTGCACTTGCTCATACTATTTGTCTCCACAGAGAATCGGTATCCTGTATCCTGCTATCCCTGACAACCTCTGCAATCACTTCTGCAAGTGTCATCATGGTCCGCCAACAGCCATCCAAACCCATGGACTGTGACAAGGTTACTGGAGCCAGCTTGCTGCCATCTACCCGGAACTAGGACCTTCCTCACCTGTGTCTATCTTTCTACGGTCTCTTCCACTATATCTGTTACTCCTTTTTGTTCTGCTGGGACAGCTGCCACGTGTCAAGGGTCTAACTGGAGGTAGCACCTGTGTCCTCCGGGTATTCATTCTGGTCCTGTTCGAGGGGCCTTACTATGGGTACCCAGGGCTCACTAGTTACGCTCCCTTCGGAGCCCCCAGACCGTGGTCCCGAGGTTCTACTTTAAAAATAAAAAACTAATGTGAACTTCACAATCTCTGCCTCCGCTTCCATTCGTTACAGTGGGCAAGTGTGATGCTACGCCAGTGACTGCAGCGTGGGCCACCTTCTCTCACTCCCCATGCCTCTCTGGGCCTGTGTGAACGGGGGGTATCTATGTAAAATTGTGCCAAGCTGATCTTATGTGTCTCCAGGGGGTGCAGAAAGTCATGTTGGTACAAGTGGGAGACCTTACCACGTGATCCTGCTGACATGATGTTGACATCAGGCGAGGTGGCGAGGTGTGCCTCCTTCATGTTCATCACAAGCGGCATTTAACATGATCATGCCGAAAGGTATCACAAATCCCACCCATTGGTGCCCGTATCACATAACTAGAGATCGGCGATGTGTTGACATGACAACCCGTGGTCTGTAGGAGACCCGTGTGGTTGTCATTGCCAGATAGCTATGAGCACCGCTCAGTGGACAGCGCTCATAGTAGGTGATCATTGTAGCTACACACAGCAGGACTGCAGCCTTGCTATGTGTAGCAAAGGCGATCAAATGGTTGCAGCTTCTAGTCTCCCATTGAGACAAAACTAAAAAAAAAGTTTTAAAAATTAAAAAAATAAAAGTTTAAATCATCCCCCCATTTGCTCCATTCAAAATAAAACAATAAAAATTTTAAAAATACACATATTTGGTATCACTGTGCTTAGAATCTCTTAGAAGTTTTTTGATCGCCTCAGCATTGCATTAAAATGCAATAATGGGCGATTAAAAGTTTGTATCTACACCAAAATTATATCAATAAAAATGACTCTTCAGCACATAAAAAATAAGCCCTCATGTAGCCCCAGATCACGAAAAATGGAGATGCTATGAGTCTCGGAAAATGGTCCCTTTTTTTTTTGACAAACTTTGGATTTTTTTTTCACCAATTAAATAAAAAAGAGCCTATACATTTTTAGTATCTACAAACTCATAATGACCAGGAGAATCATAATGGCAGGTCAGTGTTAGAATTTAGTGAACATGATAAAAACCAAGAAAACAATTGTGGAATTGAAGTATTTTTGCAATTTCACCGCACTTTGAATTTTTTTAACAGTTTTCCAGTACATTATATAGTAAAAACAATGGTGTCATTATTCAAAAGTACAACTCGTCCCACAAAAAATAAGCCCTCACATGGCCATATTGACAGAAAAATAAAACAGTTATGGCTCTGTGAAGATGGGGAGCAAAAAATGGAAACCCAAAAAGGGAAAAAACCCAAGATGGTGAAGGGGTAAACGTTTTTTGTAGTTTTACATACCACCGTAATTTACCAATAACAGCGTTAAACTATATAGATGACTAATTGAATCCAGAAATAAATTTGGAATGTAAATATTATGAAAGTGTAGTTTATGACCCATATACCCCTGAAAGGCAACAGCTGACAGGCCTCATTCAAATATTTTTAAAGTGTACTTGCTGTACTACTACACTCATAAAAATTGTATGGAGGGTAATTCACTAATCCTCTTTAGGTGCCAGCTTCTTCTTCTCCTTCCTCTGGAGGCTGGGGGGACTTCCACCTTCTCCCTGGAGCTTGATTCCCAGGTGTCTGGGCTGTAAGTGACCCAGCTTCTGCAGTGCCGGAGCCCCTGACACATAGAAATGGACAGCAGCCCACCTGTGTCACCTGCACCATCGGTTGTTCCCACATAGGATGTGGGGAACCTCAAGAATAGTAGTAGCCTTGTCTCAAGCAGCCTCAAGGAGCCTCTTCCAGGCGTGTTCATCACTCAAAAAGGGTTCATCCTGCTCCCTTCCTTCTGGGATCAAACCCACTGCATACCACCGATGTTGCCCCTCCATTTTGAGGAACGTGATGCATTAGCTTTAGCAGCCTTCGAAGTGTTCCGTCTCTACTGCCCAATGGTTGAACGAGATGTGTGGGTCCCAAACTCTTCAATGGACCCCGCTGACAGTCATCAGTAATTACCACCCCCAAGGATGCCAACTTTCGGTACCTGGCGGCAAGTGAGCCCGATAATCATTTCTCCAGACCTGGTCCTCTCTACTGACCAGCCTAGGCCCCGAAGTTCACTCACCAATTCCTGGATCCTGGTGGTCCTGTCCATAATCCACAAGAACTCCAGCGGTAAAAGATGTATCCTGCGTTCGGGTCTTGGTGGTTCTGGGAAATTGGCCAGATCTGAACCATAGGCTCCTGCTACCTCTGCTGTTGCTCCAGCTTCCTCTGCTCACATATTCCTCCAGTCACTCCCTGGGGAGTCTCGCATGATTATGCCAGCTAATCATATAACACTGTGAATACAGTAAAAAAATGTAACATTATTTTTGAGTGTTGTATACCTCAGAAATGTACCCCAGACCATGGAATAGTGTATGGGTGGGAAATTTAACCCAGAAAAAAAATTTAATGCTTTGTTGGAGTGATAGATATCACAGTAATGTACCACAGACCATGGAATACTGTATGGGTAAGCAATTTAACCCAAGAAAAATTTTAAATGCTTTGTGGAACAGACCACAGAATGCTGCATGGCTCAGAAATTTAAGCCAGCACAATTTGTTAACTTTTTTGAGTGTTATATATCACAAAAATGTACCACACACCATAAAATACTGTATGAGTGAGAAATTTAACCCAGCAAAATTTTTAAATGCTTTTTTGAGTATTATGTATCACAAAAATGTAACCCAGACCATGGAATACTCTATCACTGGGAAATTTAACCAAGCAAAATTTGTGAACACTTTTTTTGCAGTGATACAGTAGATATCACAGTAATGATAACCCCAGACCACAGAATATTGTATGGTTTACAATTTTAACCCGCAAAATTTTTTAACACGTTTTTGAGGTGTTAGATTCTATCACAAAAATGTACCTTACAGCATGAAATACTCTATAGGTGAGTAATTTAATCCAGAAAAAAATGTCACCACTTTTTTGGAGTGTACCACAAAGCTCGTAAAACTTGATCATACAATATATTTAATTTTTTCACAAAAAAATGGCACAGATATATATTTTTGCAAGGGACTACACAGCCCTAATTCCTGCCTACAGAATGTATTCTGCCAACTGTGCCTGCTCCTGCAACTATCTCTCCCTCCCTAGGCTGAATTCAATTAGCCCTTAGAAGTGTTCTTAGTATGATGGTTCAGCTTCAGCACCAATATCAACACTGCAGGACTCTGATTTGTTATACTCTGCACACACATGCCTGGACAAGAGTTCTCTCCCTCCAATATGAACGGTC
>JARQOD010000004.1:56329012-56415176 GCA_033576555.1 Oophaga sylvatica | reverse complement strand
AGTGGTATACCCCCACATATGGGGTATCAGTGTACTCAGGACAAATTGCACAATAACTTTTGGAGTCTTGTTACCCTTGGAAAAATAAAAATTGGGGTGAAAAGATCATTTTTGTGGAAAAAATATGATTTTTAAATTTTACGGCTCTACGTTATAAACTTGTGTGAAGCACTTGAGGGTTCAAATTGCTCACCAAAGATCTAGATAAGTTCCTTAGGGGTCTAGTTTCCCAAATGGGTCATTTGTGGGGGGTTTCCACTGTTTAGGCACATCAGGGGCTCTCCAAATGCAACATGGCATCCAATCTCAATTCCAGCCAATTTTGGTTGGAAAAAGTCAAATGGTGCTCCTTCCCTTCCGAGCTCTGCCGTGCGCCCAAACAGTGGTTCCCCCCCACATATGGGGCATCAGCGTACTCAGGACAAATTGGACAACAACTTATGTGGTCCAATTTCTCCTGATACCCTTGGGAAAATAAAAAATTAGTGACTAAAAGATAATTTTTGTGGGAAAAAAATAGGATTTTTTATTTTCATGCCCGGGCATTATAAACTTGTGTGAAGCACTTGGGGGTTCAAAGTGCTCACCAAAGATCTAGATAAGTTCCTTAGGGGGTCTAGTTTCCAAAATGGGGTCACTTGTGGGGGATTTCCACTGTTTAGGCTCATCTGGGGCACTGCAAACGGAACATGACCCCCATCAACGTCTGCATTCCAAAACGTTACTACTTCCTTTCCAAGCCCTGCCGTGCGCCCAAACAGTTTTCCACCCCCACATATGGGGTATCAGCGTACTCAGGACAAATTGGACAACAACTTTTGGGGTCCAATTTCCTTGGGAAAATTCAAAAATTTAGGACTAAAAAATCATTTTTGTGGAATTTTTTTTTTTTTTTTTTCACACCCAGGCATTATAAACTTTTGTGAAACACTTGGGGGTTCAAAGTGCTCACAACAGATCTAGATAAGTACCTTAGGGGGTCTAGTTTCCAAAATGGTGTCACTTGTGGGGGTTTCCACTGTTTAGGCGCATCAGAGGTTCTCCAAGCGCGACATGGCGTCCAATCTCAACTCCAGCCAATTTTAGTTTGAAAAAGTCAAACGGCGCTCCTTCCCTTACGAGCTCTGCCGTGTGCCCAAACAGTAGTTTTCCCCCACATATGGGGTATTGGCGTACTCAGGAGAAATTGCATAACAACCTTATTTGTCCATTTTCTCCTTTTACCCTTGTGAAAATAAAAAAAAAGTTTGTAAAAGATCATTTTTGTGGCTAAAAAGTTAAATATTCATTTTTTCCTTCCACGTTGCTTTAGTTCCTGTGAAGCACCTGAAGGGTTAATAAACTTCTTGAATGTGGTTTTGAGTACCTTGAGGGGTGCAGTTTTTAGAATGGTGTCACTTTTGGGTATTTTCTGTCATGTAGACCCCTCAAAGTGACTTCAAATGTGAGGTGGTCCCTAAAAAAAATGGCTTTGTAAATTTTGTTGTAAAAATGAGAAATCGCTGGTCAACTTTTAACCCTTATAACTTCCTAACAAAAAAAAATTTTGATTCCAAAATTGTGCTGATGTAAAGTAGACATGTGGGAAATGTTATTTCTTAACTATTTTGTGTTACATATTTCTCTGTTTTAAGGGAATAAAAATTCAAAGTTTGAAAATTGCTAAATTTTCAAAATTTTCGCCATATTTGCGTATTTTTCAAAAATAAACGCAAGTTATATGGAAGAAATTTTACCACTAACATGAAGTACAATATGTCACGAGAAAACAATCTCAGAATCGCGAAGATCCGTTGAAGCGTTCCGGAGTTATAACCTCATAAAGAGACAGTGGTCAGAATTGTAAAAATTGTCCCGGTCATTAACGTGCAAACCACCCTTGGGGGTGAAGGGGTTAAAAACATTAAGAACAAGTCTGATGGGTCCAGAGCAGTAAGTTCCATAGAATGGCTGAAGAATGAAGGGCATAAATCATTTGGTAAAAGGAGAACTGAGATGTATGACAATGTAGCATAGTGGATATGTTTGTAAACTATTGTTTTGTTACAATACTTGATAAGAAGATATTAATATAAATGGCTAATTTCAGTTTGAAGTAGCCATCTTCTCTCATGCTTACATAATAAAGAAGTATATTATTGTTCTTAAGGTGGTAAAATAATTACTTATTTATTGGCCTGTATGGATAATGGGATGTTCTTTGCTGTTTAACAAGGGGCGGGGTTTGTTTTGCTATGTTATTCCCCTATACAGGGCCTGATCAAGGATGGTGGAGGTCACAAGGCAAAAATTGGATGGGGACTTCCTCTTAAGTATCAGTGTCATATAATACATTAGTAACTTACACTTAACACAAACATTAGATAATTGTCAGCAGATCACGTTAATGTCAGTAGGATATGAGGAAAATGAGCGTTATATGAGAGCAGCACCACTGTTCCCTAATGTCAGGTGTTGAGGGAAACAAGGTTTTGTATGTTATATTTTAACATACCCAATCTTTTCTTTAACTAGGAGATAAGTGTTGCCAGATGGTTTCTAGACTAAATGACTACTTCTACCCCATATTAAAAGTTTTATATTCTTTAAGGCAAACTTTAAATTTTTTCAAAGTTCCATATCTTGCTGCTGAGTAGTGTTGAGCGATACTGCTCGATATCTAAAAATATCGGATCGGAATGGTATCGCCGATATCACTAACTATCAGCGATATCCGATTCCGATACCGGAAGTCCCATGTAAGTCTATGGGAACAAAATATCGCAACTAAAAAAACACTTTCTTTCCTTGTAAACACAAAATATACACACTTAGAATACATATATATATACATGTCATTGTGACATATATATATATACATATATTTATAGTTTATTCACTTCTACATAGTAAAATAGCCTCTGATTCAATTGCCGGGTAAAGCCGGCATTTGTGAAAAGACAGAAGCACCCGAGGGTCCAGTCGCCACAGAGATGTTGCATCGCACCCAGCGAACAGGATTCAGAAGCTCGCTATAAGCGAGTCCTGTGTGCCTTAATTGAACTGTTTTTTTGCTTGAGAATTGCAAAAATCATCATAGACAGTATTTGCCATTTTTCCATCATATCTGCGCCACGAGGCACAGGTGAAGAATAAGGGGGTGCTCTCGTGGGCGTACACTCACTCCGTGGCGCGAAAACGATGTCCGCACACTCTAAATGTTACTGCAATGTAAGATCGTGCCCCACAGCTCTGGAGTTCCGCCTCCTCATCCTCCTCAGTGGGCGTAAACGAACGCGAAGGTCCCGCCTCCCTACAAAAGATGTCGCCTCTCCTGATGCTAATGACACATGTGACTTTGCTGAGATGGCGAATGGACGTGAGCAGAAGTGGGAAGGGATGGAGGAGTCAGAGCTCTCCCCCCACGGAAGCGACCCGATCGCCACGGAGCCACCGTTTGGCACCCGGCCTGGAAACCCTCCTACGCTGGAAGAAGCGGAGGATACCCTGAGAGACCTGGCCCGGCACCGGGAGGAGGTCGCCAGGATGGAAGCGAGCTGGCGGGCCCTAAAACTACAATTGGAGCGGCGCCAATCCCTCTTACCCCCTGAAGTGTCTGTACCGGAAGGTGAGGCACCCGTTCCAGTAGAGGAGGCCGTGCGGGCATCCCAGCCCTTGCAATCTGAACCGGTTGCCAGTATCTCAGTGGAGGCACCCGTTCCAGTACAGGAGGCCGTGCGGGCATCCCAGCCCTTGCAATCTGAACCAGTTGCCAGTATCTCAGTGGAGGCACCCGTTCCAGTACAGGAGGCCGTGCGGGCATCCCAGCCCTTGCAATCTGAACCGGTTGCCAGTATCACAGTGGAGGCACCCGTTCCTGCAGAAAACGCCGCACCAGCACCCCAGATCCCGCTGTCTGCCCCGTCGCTGAGGCAGAAGAAGCGACACCCGTCCTCATGGAGGAGGCCGCGCAGGCACCAGAGCTCTACCTGCCTGTACCGGAGCCCCGACCATCATCTGTTCCAGAGCCGGCTGCTTCCGCCGCAGTTGAGCGCCGCCAGGACTGGCGGGCGCCAGGAGAGCTGCCGCAAACCGGACATCGTAAGCTGGCGTTTGATGGTGGAGACATGGAGATGCTGGTGGAGGAGAATTACAACCGGCGTCAGGAGGAAGAGTGGAGACGTCGGGAGCGGGAAGCAGAGCGACAAAGGGAGCAGCGAGAATCCCAAAAGCTTTGGCAACGTCACCTGGAGAAGGACCTGGCAGTGAAGGCACGTATGAGAGAGGATAAAAGTACGGTGAGGGAGCCGCGGCGTAAGGGTGCAGTACGGAACTTTAAGTTAAAAGGTGGTTGGGGCCTCATCCAGGAGCCTGGACTTTATTTAGAAGTTTTTGTAACCCGGCGGGACATGGAGGCTCACCTCCCAGAAGGACACCCGGGGAGGGACCTGTTGCCAGGAGACTTGGTGACTTACACCCGACACTGGGGTTACAATGGATGGTACGCCCTAAATGTTACCAGGTGCGACCCCTACTCCCCAGAGTGTCAGGAAACTGACAGACCCTACGAGCCTTCAGCCTCCCCCAACCAGGCCTCTGCACAAGTGCCCACCCCACGCCGTAAATCTCCCCAGCCTCCCTCAGTGGTCTCCTCAGCAGCCCCAGCTATGGACATGATAATGATAGCTGGCCCGTACCCGGCGCCTGTTAGGCCCCCTGGGGTTCGTTCAGTCCGGGACATAGGGGTCCAGACCCGGAGGGAGATGAAAGAGGTGGCCACACAGACCCATATAGCGGGTCACGACGTCACTGTACTGGCCACACGACGTCATCAGGTCTGGGTGGACCCTCCTGTCACGGATGTTTGGCAAGCTCCAGAAGAGTACCAGGTGGTACCTGGAAGAGGCCAGCCAAAGAAGTCTAAATAACCCGGACAGGGTCTCTGTATGTAAATAGTTAAATAATTGATGTACCCGGACGGGTGAATGTTCATAAAAAGAAGTTTATTGTTGCCTTAATATACCCAGGTTGGGTAATGGTGTTTCACTGTAATGAAAATGTTGAACTTTGAAGCCATGAACTGTACTGGCTCACAAATTTTTCTGTAAATAGTTGGCACTTCGGTGCTCCATCTTGGTTTTACAAAAAACTTTACTGTGCACTATTTTCAACTACTTCAGAAACTAAAAACCCGTTTGGTGTGGCCGAAAGTGAGGTCTGCTCAAGGAAAGTCTTGCAGCCCACCCAAGACCACAGTTGGAGGTTTGGAGCGGGTCCTCCACAAGCACAAGTAAAGGACACTGTGAAGTTACCCCGGTGGGGTTGTAGTCCTAAGAAGTCTCCACGATCTTCGGCACTAATGCTATTTGCACTTTTGTTGAATATGTATTTATTAACGCACATGTATAACACATATCAAGGGTATGAACAGTAACAAAACATGTCACATAATATAAGCCATTTGCACTTTTGTAATGTTATTATTAAAAATTTTATTATGCAACGTTTAACTTGAAGTGTTTCCTGCTTTCTTACTACGTCGCATAGTCCACTCTGCTACATCACTTTGCACCATTGCTCTATCTCACATCTATCTGCCCTGGAAGGATAGCGTGTTACCTGTAGAAGACTTTTCACCTACCTGCACTACACCATCCCTTCCAGAGGACCTGCACAGCAGCGCTGGACACCCTGACCAGGTACTACAGGTGGCGTCACGACAAACTACATGAACATTCTATCATCCCCTGGAAATATCCCACATTCCAGTGATCGCCCAGGTCACGAACCGAGCTGTGCTACTCGTGACATCCCCCATAGAAGTCGACGTGATCGGTGTCGAATACCCCCAAAACCCCTGTCTCTGTGCGACTCAACTTCCCTCACTGTGCTGGCACTTTACATTTACAATGCCTCTGGGTTTTTTTTTTGGGGGGTGGGGAACATTCAGACTTTTGCTATGGGGCCCCATGATTTATATGTACGCCCCTGCTGCTGAGGCATGGTATTTAAGGCTATTAAGGAGCCAACATACATGGACCTTGCCAGCAGCGTCGGACTGGAGTACCTTGGGCCCACCAGAGAAAATATATTCTTGCGGCCCAACATCATACTTCCCAACCTTTGAATAAGGGAAAGAGGGACAAAGGCTGTGGCACGCTGTGCATGCTGCAGAAAATTTTAGGCCATGCCACGTTGCACCACAGACTGTCCAGGAGTTGGTGGATGCTTTAGTCCAGGTGTGGGAGGAGATCCCTCACGAGACCATCCGCCGCGCTCATCAGGAGCATGGGCAGAAGTTGTAGGAAGGTCATACAGCATACCTCCCAAATTTGGAAGACAGGAAAGAGGATTAAAGGCTGCGGCGCGTGTTGCGCGCCGCTGAAAATTTTAGGCCACGCCCCGACAACACCCATTTCACAGCTAATCACACCCATATCCTCGCCCCAAGCGTAACCATTTAGCACTGCTGATCACACTGACTGGTAATGAGGGCACAGTGGCTGGTACTGAGGAAAAGAAAGAAAGAGCAGCGAGAGAGAAAGAACAAACAGAGAAAGAAAGAGAGGAAAGAAAGAAAAGAGAGAAAGAAAGAACAGAGAGAAAAAAGAACAGAGAGCGAGAAGGAAAGAACAGAGAGCGAGAAAGAAAGACTAGAGAGAGAGCCATAGGCGTAGCTAGGGTTTTGGTTTAGTGGGGCAAAACTTCTGAGTGGGCCCATCATCAGAGAACCTCAGCAAATGACCGCGCTGTTGGCCAAAATAATCTATATATAAAAAGACCAATATTGATATTACCGCCATATGGTCTGTGTTAAATAATACCAGTCCTACAGAACATATAATAGATTACAGCACAGGTACAGATAATGACTTACCACTGATGTTCTTTCTAATGGAATTGTTCACTTTTCATGTCTTTTCCATCTGGCCCACACCGACATGACGACTTCTCCAGCCAGGACTCGACTGCACCCCCATTAAAAAAAAAATCAAAAAAACCTCACCTCCCGGCTCCTGTGCTGCTCACTGTTCTCCCTCTCAGCGTCTGACAGCGGGCGCCGGCAGGTGATGTTATTGCGCCCGCTGTCATACGCTGAGAGGGGGATTATGGCAGAGTAGGAGCGCTCGCTCCTTCTCTCTCCATGCGGTCAGCTTTATCGGCTGGATGCTGATACAGCTGACCCTCCGATGACGGGTTGGGGGCCCACTGCTGGCACCGGGCCCCCCCAACGCCTGTTCAGGCCCCATAGCTTCCGGGCAGCAGAGCAGGGAGAGCGATTCTCCCTGCTCTGCCGCAGAATGTAACTGTATCGTAGCTCCGGGTGGGCCCCCTCAGAGCGCGGGCCCCGGGGCCACCACCCCCTCTGCCCCGCGACCTATCCTTTCAAATCAGGGCCCACCACGCAGGAGCTGGGGCCCACCGTAGGTTTCTCCGGTGTCCCGGTGCCTCAGTCCGACCCTGCTTGCCAGCCTGATAATACCAGGCCACAGCAGTCTGCATATCTTGGCTGGTTAACAAAAATAGGGGATCCCCTCGAAAAAAAATTTGGCGTGGGGTCCCCCCTATTTTGTTAACCAGCCAGATGAAGCAGACTGCTGAGGCCTGGTTTTTCAGGCTGGTAAGGATCCAATATCCATGGACCTTGCCAGCCTGATAATACCAGGCCACAGCAGTCTGCTTAGCCTGGCTGGTTAACAAAAATCGGGGATCCCCTAGAAAAAAAAACGGCGTAGGGGTCCCCCTATTTTTGTTAACCAGCCAAGTAAAATGCAGACTGCTGCGGCCTGGTATTAAAAGACTGTCAAGGCCCATGGATTTTGGCCCTCAACAGCCTGATAATACCAGGCTACAGCAGCCCCACATTTGGCGCATCAAAAGATGTGCCAATTGTGGCACTTTACCCGGCTCTTCCCACTGCCCTGTAGCGGTGGCAAGCGGGGTAATAAGGGGTTAATGTCACCGTTGATTGCACGGTGAGAATAAGCCCGGTTAATAATGGAGAGGTGTCAATAAGACACCGATCCATTATTAATCCCAAAGTTTTTAAATGTATAAAAAAAAAGACACAGCAAGAAAAAAGTATTTTACTGAAATAAAAAAGACAACACAGTTTTCATTTATTTTATTATACTCTCATTCCTGCGACGCCATCGATCTCCTGTAAAAAAAGAAAAAAAACAAACCAACAGTATACCACCTGTCCGACGCAGTCCATAGTAACGAGGGTCCCACGACGATCCAGCTCTGCTACATCGCAATGACAGGCAGAGCCTGTCATCTCGACGCAGCACAGCTGATTACCTGCTTCCCCGGCGGTGACGTCATCGGACTGACTGCTTTACGGCCGGGATTACCCAGCAGTCACTGCAGTTATCGCGAGAGAAACTGCATGTGACCGCCGGGGAAAGATGATGGCGGCCATCAAGCAATCCAGCCCGTGACCGCCGGAGATCTTCTGCCAGGTAAGTGCCGCTGACTCCTGACAGACCCGACCGACGGACACTGACAGTGACAGTGACAAATCCGATTCCGGTATCCGATAAGACGAAAATATCGGAACTAAGTATCGAAAGTCCGATAGAGCTAATATCGGCCGATACCCGATACTTGCGGTATCGTATCGCTCAACACTACTGCTGAGAAGGATTGAAGGCCTTTTGGCAAATAACACTTTTGTCTATAATCCATGCCTGCCTGGGTATTAAAGGGAATATGATAATATTCATAGTGACTCCATATATATGAATTATACAGTGGTTACGAAAAGTATTCAGACCTCTTTACATTTTCACTCTTGTTTCATTGCAGCCATGTGGTAAATTCAGAAAAGTTCATTTTTTTCTCATTAATGTACACTCTGCACCACATCTTAACTGAAAAAAAAGCAGAAATGTAGAAATTTTTGCAAATTTATTAAAAAAGAAAAACTGAAATTTCACATGGTCATAAGTATTCAGACCCTTTGCTCAGTATTGAGTAGAAGCAGCCTTTTGAGCTAGTACAGACATGAGTCTTCTTGGGAATGATGCAACAAGTTTTTTCACACCTGGATTTTGGGATCCTATGCCATTCTTCCTTGCAGATCCTCTCCAGTGCCGTCAGGATGGATGGGAATGTTGGTGGACAGCCATTTTCAGGTCTCTCCAGAGATGCTCAATTGGGTTTAGGTCAAGGTTCAGCTGGTCAGACAAGAATGGTCACAGAGTTGTTCTGAAGCCACTCCTTTGTTATTTTGGTTGTGTGCTTAGGGTCATTGTCTTGTTGGAAAGTGAACCTTTGGCAAAGTCTGAGGTCCAGAGCACTTGGCCGCCTTTATGTTTGATTCAATTGCAAGTCGTCCTGTCCCTGCAGCTGAAAAACACCCCCATAGCATGTTGCTGCCACCACCATGTTTCACTGTTGGGATTGTATTGGGCAGGTGATGAGCAGTGCCTGGTTTTCTCCACACATACCGCTTAGAATTATCACCAAAAAGTTCTATCTTCGTCTCATCAGACCAGAGAATCTTATTTCTCATAGTCTGGGAGTCTTTCATGTGTTTTTCAGCAAACTCTGTGTGCTTTCATATCATATGTCTTGCTCCGTCGGACCACTCTGCCATAAGGGCCCAAGTGGTGGAGGGCTGCAGTGATAGTTGACTTTATGGAACTTTCTCCCATCTCCCTACTGCATCTGTGGAGCTCAGCCACAGTGATCATGGGGTTCTTCTTTACCTCTCTCACCAAGGCTCTTCTCCCACAATTGCTCAGTTTGGCAGGATGGCCAGGTCTAGGAAGACTTCTGGTGGTCTCAAAATTCTTCCATTTAAGGATTATGGAAGCCACTGTGCTCTTAGGAACCTTGAGTACTGCAGAAATTCTTTTGTAATCTTGGCCAGATCTATGCCTTGCCACAATTTTGTCTCTGAGCTCCTTGGCCGGTTCCGTTGACCTCATGATTCTCATTTGGTCTGACATGCACTGTGAGGTCTTATATAGACAGGTGTGTGCCTTTACAAATCAAGTCCTATCAGTTTAATTAAACACAGCTGGACTCCAATGATGGAGTAGAAAAATCTCAAGGAGCATCACAAGGAAATGTACAGCATGCGACTAAAATATGAGTGTCTGAGCAAAGGGTCTTAATACTTATTACCATGTGATATTTCAGTTTTTCTTTTTTAATAAATTTGCAAAAATTTCTACATTTCTGTTTTTTATCAGTCAAGATGGGGTGCAGAGTGTACATTAATGAGAAAAAAATGAACTTTTTTGAATTTACCAAATGGCTGCAATGAAACAGAGTGAAAAATACTGAATACTTTCCGTACCACTGTAGATGTCTCTATACATCCAGTCCACGAAGAGAAACTCAAGGCGCTTTCCAAAAATTACATTGTATTGAAAATATTTAGGTCTTCAACCAACAAGCATGGCAGGACTTCTATGTCTGCCTGCATACTTTAAATATTATTATTATTATTATTATTATTATTATTATTATTAATGAGATTGAATGCAGGAAAAGTACATGTGTGTACACCTTTAATCCTTTAATTTACTTATACGTAGTCTTGTCCACATTTTTTATGCTAAAATGTCAGCATGGGTTAAGAAAGAACACCATAAACCAGTTATAAAATGAAGGAACGTTTTATAGAGCTTCAGATTGACACAATGAGAGTGACATTTATTTTAGCTTGAAAATTTACAAGGTTATGTATTGCATATTAACATACATCCATGCCTCAGTTAAAATATCTTAATTATTGTTATTAGTATTATTATTAATTATTATTAAATCAATAACCCTTTTGCTAAGGCATGTATTCATCAAAATCCAGGGAGAGGCAAACTTGGAAGAGAAATGGACGGAAGACAAAAAGTCAAATACACAATGACTACTTGTGTTAAAAAAGTCAATTGTGTTAAAAAAGTTTGTAGAGTATATGGACTAATGAGAATAATGAAAAACACAAGGACAGAAGCAAAATGAATAAATACACTGCAGTAAATAAATAAATTGCATAGTGAATGAAAATAATATACGGTAATTAGTTAACATGTTTTTGATACAAAAAAAATGCAAAAGCCATCCCATCTCGTCACGGTGACCGTAATTGGAACAGTCCTAGCTCGAATATTAAAAACCTTACCGTTTGTCAAGTGACGTGCATGTGGATAATAGCTGATATGGACTAAGCCCAAGTAGTGGACACACAGCCGAGGAAGACCACATTAATATAATGCACAGCTCCTAGGAAAGGCAGACCACACCTGTATATGCACATGATGCAAACAGACAAGGAAAAACCCAAAGGTATGAACTGGGATATACATTAGTGTGCATACACGCCACTTGACAAACAATAAGGTTTTTAATATTAGGCCTCTTTCACACTTCAGTCGTGCGACGTCAGTCAAAATCCGTCAAAATGTGAAAAAAACGGATCCGCCTGATCAGTTTTTTTCCCATTGACTTGCATTAGTGACGGATTTTGACGGATGGCCGTCCGTTAGGTCCGTTTTTTTTACGGATCCGCCAAAAAATTGGCATCCGTCATTTCAGAAAAACGTCCAATGCAACGTTTTTTTGTTTCCGCCAAAATGGCGGACTATGGCGAATCCGCCGCATTTGCCATTTTGTATAATGGCCGCCTATGGGCGGCGGATCGCTGGCATCAGTCTTTGACGGAATCTGCCAGCGGATCCGTCGCCCGTATAGAAACCCATTGAAAATGCTGCTAAAACTGTCCGGGGTCTCTCTCTCTCTCTCCTCGGTCCGGACTTGCAAACTTTCATTTTCCGGAACGAAAATTTCATCATTTCCGGGTCACACTTCTTGGCGGATCCGTCAGAAAACTGATCCGTTTTACATCCGTTTTTACACTTTTCTGACGGATCCGCCATTTTCACACTTGGGCGGACGTCACACGACTGAAGTGTGAAAGAGGCCTTAGAGTTAGGACTATCCCAATTACCATTGCCTTGACGAGGCTTTCACTTTTTTTTTATCAAAAAACATGTTAACTAAACACCGTATATTATTTTCATGCACTATGCTATTTATATACTGTAGGGTACCTAATCATTATGTTTCTGCCTTTGTTTTTTCTGTTCAGTGGCTAGTGTGAACATGCGCTTACACGTTGAATGCACACCAATTTATATCCCAGTTCATGCCTTTTTTTTTTTAAATGAGAAAAACGATCTGTGTACAATGCAACAGATTATGTTTTCATTACACAAAAAATAAATTATTATACTAGTGATGAGGGCAAGTGCTCGTTACTGGAGTTTGCTCTGGGTGCTGGGGTTTGAACCGAGTATCGGGGTGCTCGAGTGACATGTTAAAGTCCCCGTTACCGCATGTTTTGTGCCTGTTCCTCGTCCCCTGTTTTCCCACTACTGCCCGTGACAGTGGGTTAGTTGATAATGTTGTTGAAAGCTCTACTTAACAAACACAGTCTTGTCCCATGCAAAGACAACTGACAACATCTGTTTCTGGATGGGCTACTCGACTCCCTTTCTTTGGCAGACACACAGCGGTACCCTTGTAGATGAGGGCCAGAAAGAGCATGTGCTCCAGTGGATGGCAAGCTCTGCATCAAGTGGCCTCTCCTTCTCTTCCTCCACTCTAACATCATACATAGTACAATCCTCAGAGGTGGCACCCGAATTACCCTTGTTTCCCCACGCATCCAAACTCTCCAACCGCTCAACTGACTGCGGGGAACCTCAGATGGTCGAGTCTGCAAAGCTGTTCACATGTTCTATTCCATGGACCTCAGAGGTCTGCTCCAAAGATTCGTAGAATCCAGAGTAGTGTTGAGCATTCCGATACCGCAAGTATCGGGTATCGGCCGATATTCGCTGTATCGGAATTCCGATACTTAGTTCCGATATTTTTCATATATCGTATACCGGAATCGGAAGTTCCCATAATTCTTTGAGAGGCAATGTGATTTTAGTCAGCCAATGAGGAATCTTATGAAGTGTGGGCACATCCTGTAATGCTGCGGTCATCTTAACTAATGGCATGGCTGTGATTGGCTGCTGAAATGATGTCAGAATGCACTATAAAAGGCGCCGCCTCCATTTTAGCGTCACTGTGCTGTGAACTCAGTTAGGGACAGAACGCTGCTGCGCTGACTCTGAGGGACAGTTAGACATTGCGATTTTGTGTACTCTACTGTGCTTTAGGCAGGCTAGTTTACCAACCGCTGTGTAAAGCTTCCTTTTGCCAGTGTTGTTTTAACAGCTCTGTGCAAGGTGTGTGTGAGAGTGCAGGTGACGCTGCAGTTTGCTCTGCATCCACCGCTGTTTGTAGGCATCTGCACGTGTCACTCACTGACTCTTTTTTTTATTTGATTTTGTGGAATTGGTGCAGCTCCATTATATTTGCCAAAAATCTAATCTATTAGTGTGACGCGCTTCCATCCGTATACAATACATTGGTTGCAAACACTATAGAAGTAGACAAAGGGGCGTTTCACAGCTACTGAACAGTTGTGTTTCAGTGTTCACTGTAGTCTGTGAGCTTTTCATTTTTTGAGTGCAGATCACGCTCCAGTTAGTTCTTCAACTACTGCTGGTTGTAGTCTGCTGAGCGTGTGTCACTGCCTCATCCTTCACTAATTGGTGCTGCTCCATTATATTTGCCAAAAATCTAATCTATTAGTGTGACGCGCTTCCATCCGTATACAATACATTGGTTGCAAACACTATAGAAGTAGACAAAGGGGCGTTTCACAGCTACTGAACAGTTGTGTTTCAGTGTTCACTGTAGTCTGTGAGCTTTTCATTTTTTGAGTGCAGATCACGCTCCAGTTAGTTCTTCAACTACTGCTGGTTGTAGTCTGCTGAGCGTGTGTCACTGCCTCATCCTTCACTAATTGGTGCTGCTCCATTATATTTACCAAAAATCTAATCTATTAGTGTGACGCGCTTCCATCCGTATACAATACATTGGTTGCAAACACTATAGAAGTAGACAAAGGGGCGTTTCACAGCTACTGAACAGTTGTGTTTCAGTGTTCACTGTAGTCTGTGAGCTTTTCATTTTTTGAGTGCAGATCACGCTCCAGTTAGTTCTTCAACTACTGCTGGTTGTAGTCTACTGAGCGTGTGTCACTGCCTCATCCTTCACTAATTGGTGCTGCTCCATTATATTTGCCAAAAATCTAATCTATTAGTGTGACGCGCTTCCATCCGTATACAATACATTGGTTGCAAACACTATAGAAGTACACAAAGGGGCCTTTCACAGCTACTGAACAGTTGTGTTTCAGTGTTCACTGTAGTCTGTGAGCTTTTCTTTTTTGAGTGCAGATCACGCTCCAGTTAGTTCTTCAACTACTGCTGGTTGTAGTCTGCTGAGCGTGTGTCACTGCCTCATCCTTCACTAATTGGTGCTGCTCCATTATATTTGAAAAAAATCTAATCTATTAGTGTGACGCGCTTCCATCCGTATACAATACATTGGTTGCAAACACTATAGAAGTACACAAAGGGGCCTTTCACAGCTACTGAACAGTTGTCTGCAGTGTTCACTGCAGTCTCTGAGGAATAACCACACTTAGGCCTTATAACTTTTCTGACTTTCTTTATCAATCTACCAAGATGAAGAAGGCAGGGAGTAAGGCACGTGGTCGTGGCCGGGGAGTTTCAGCAGGGAGAGGACGTGGGGATTCTGTGGCTGCTACCGCACCCAGTGACACAGCATCCACCAGTTTTCCCCGTGAGCGTTCCTTTATGCGCACTTTTGTAGGAGCTCAGCGTACCCCTCTGCTGCGGGAAGAACAAATTGAAGCCGTTGTTGGTTGGATGGCAGCCAATGCATCGACTTCAATTGCTTCCACCTCCTCTCAGGACCACAGCACTGTTGAACAACCATCTGTCTCTTCACCGCCTGCCAAATTGCCCAGGCAGTCAGAGAGTTATGAACTGGAGCCAGCTGAGTCTCTGCTTCTGTTCTCAGAATCTGTTGGCTTGGAAACAGGGGCCCAGCCAAGCAGCATTCTGGAATGTGAAGAAGAGGCAGTATGCAGTGATGCGCAACAGCTGTGTCTCTCTGAATGTGAAGAGGCGGGTGAGCCAGTGCCGATGGTCAGCACACCGCAGAACGCATCTGATGATGATGAGACTCAGGTGCCATTTTCTGTTGAGCAAGGTGCTGGCCAGACCACCCAACAGCAGCAGGTGTTGGAAGAGGGTAGTGGAGATGATGAGGTCCAAGACCCAACATGGCGTGAGGAACAGGAAGGTGGTGGTAGCAGCTCTGAGGAAGAGATTGCCCCAACGGTCCAAACAGTAAGGAGAGGTAGGCTGCAGACTCGGTTGCCTGTACCCTCCAGTTTGGCACCCGTTCGTAGCAGTTCTCTTCCAACAGCCAAACCGGGCGCTCCCAGGACTTGCACTGCGGGTCCTTTTTTGACACACTTGCAGATGATATTTGCTATGTCAAATGCAAGCTGTGTAATCAAAAAGTTAAAAGAGGTAAAAATATCAGTAACCTCAATACCACAAATATGTGGAAACATGTACGGACAAAGCACGTAGCTGAGTTACAAAGACACACTGGAGATGTAGGCCAACCTACAGCAGCACCTACATCTTCAGCTCGTGTTGGAGCCTCTTCCTCCAGCTCACACACAGCTGGTTCGGCTTCCTCACAGGATCGCCATGGAAGAACCTCTGTAACTGTTGTCCAGAGACCCAGTGTTATTCCACCCACAGCTGCAAGTTCCCTGTCATCCTCACACTCCCAGGCCACAAAACAGCCATCGGTAGCACAGGCATGGGATAAAAGACGGCCATACTCGGCAAACCATCCACGAGCACAGGCTCTGAATGCTGGCATTGCAAAACTCCTGTCCCTTGAAATGCTGTCATTCAGGCTGGTGGAGACTGACAGTTTCCGTGACTTAATGTCATTGGCAGTCCCACAATACAATGTGCCCAGCCGATTTTATTTCAGCAGGCAAGCCGTCCCTGGTCTGCAAAAGCATGTTGAGGGAAAAATTAAACATGCGCTACTAAACGCCGTCAGTAGCAAGGTCCACCTGACCACCGATGCGTGGACCAGTACCCATGGCCAGGGACGATACCTTTCCCTCACTGCCCATTGGGTCAATGTTGTGGAGCCGGGTACAGATCTTGCGAGTGGCGCTGTACGTGTTCTGCCAACTCCAAGGATTGCAGGAATCAAGTCTGTCCACATTGACTCCTCCTCCTACTCCAGTTCCTCAGAATCATCGCTGCAGGAGCCGTCACGGTCTACCTCCACATGGACCCGTGAACGTTTACCTGATGCGACCGATATGAGCACAGCCGTGGCCAAACGTCAACAGGCCGTCCTGAAATTAATTTACATGGGGAATCGAAGCCACACAGCGCAGGAGCTCTGGAATGCCATCAAGCAGGAGAGCGACGTGTGGTTTTTGCCAGCGAATCTCCAGCCAGGCTTGGTAGTGTGTGACAATGGCCGAAATCTGGTGGCAGCTCTGGGCCTTGGCAACCTCACTCACATACCATGTCTGGCACATGTGCTCAACTTGGTCGTGCAGAGTTTTTTGAGGGACTATCCGGATCTTGATGCACTGCTGCACAAGGTCCGCCTAGAGTGCGCTCACTTGCGACGTTCCAGCATGGCCAGATCGCGCATTGCAGCTCTGCAACGCAGATTTCGCCTTCCTGAACATCGCATCATATGTGACGTACCCACCAGGTGGAATTCCACGTTACATATGTTGGAGCGGTTGTGTGAGCAGCAGCCAGCAGTAATGGAGAATCAGCTGCATCAGGCGCAATCAACTCGCAATTTGCGTCGTTCACACTTCACCACTACTGAGTGGGCCTCTATGAAGGACATCTGCCACGTTTTGCGTGCGTTTGATGAGTCAACGCGGATGGCGAGTGCAGATGATGCACTAGTCAGCCTGACTGTCCCCCTTATCTGCCTGCTTCAAAAAACACTGCAAGCAATAAGGGATGAGGTTTTGGAAGAGGTGGAGGATGAGGAGTCACAAATTCCATCACCTTCTGGACAGTCAGCGCAACGTGGTTCCTTACAAAGGGCTGGGCAGTGTTCACTTTGTGAGGAGGATGAGGAGGAGTCAATGGAGGAGGAAGACATCGCTCCAGAGGGAGGTACACAACGCTCTAGTCAGTATGTAGATGACGCCTCTTCCAGAGGACAGCCTTTCTTGGCCAGTTGGGAGTCTGCAGCACATGGTTGATTTCATGCTGCAGTGCCTGAGAAACGACCGCCGCATCGCCCACATTCTCACCACGTCTGATTATTGGGTGTACACCCTCCTAGACCCTCGCTACCGGGACAACTTACAAAGCCTCATCACACCGTTGAACCGGGAGCGTAAAATGCGGGAGTACCAAGACATACTGGTGCAATCCATAATGTTCTCCATTCCAGCCGAGAGCACTGCTGCTGCTACTGCTTTACAAAGCAGCTCTGTGCGTCGAGGCAGTGGAGACAGCTCTGCAACAAGAGGGAGCACAAGCAGCGCCTCTGCACAGGGCAAGACCAGTATGTTCCAAATGTGGCGAAGTTTTGTGGCAGCGCCACCAATGTCTACACCATCCGAGACGGCTCCAGTCAGCAGGAGGCAACGTTTCCGTAAGATGGTGACAGACTACATGTCTTTCCCTCTCAGTGTACTCCCAGATGGCTCTTCGCCATTCAAGTTTTGGGTCTCTAAGCTGGATACATGGCCAGAGCTTAGCCAGTATGCATTGGAGGTGCTGGCTTGCCCTGCTGCCAGTGTATTATCGGAGCGCGTCTTTAGTGCCGCAGGTGGTGTACTAACAGACCGTCGCATGCGACTATCCTCCGATAATGTAGACCGGCTTACTTTTCTGAAAATGAACAAGGCATGGATCTCGCCAGAATTTGTCTGTCCGTTTTCAGATTAAATAACTGGTTCGCAACGTTATCCATGTCTCCTGTTCCCTACACATGCACAGAAAAACCCATGTCGAACATGCTCCAAATAGTGAAGAGCCGTCACCCTGATTGTTATGCTTAAAATAGGAAATTGTGAAGTTTTCCAGGCCTAGAATGATAAATTTTTATGACAAATATGGACAAATAATAATTTGTCATCACAGCGCATATCTGCACATGTCTATTATAAATGGTAACAAAAACTAAAACATAGTCTTCACTTTTTGAAATTAATGCATAAAAGTACATTTCATACTTATCAATTAATGCTTTTTAAGGAACTTTATCTGTACCTGTAAGATAATGCAGTCAATGGATGTACAAATCATAAAATCCTCATCATCATCATCACGATTTTTATTTATGACAGACATTATAAAATACACATACTGATGCCAACTGTAACTTCACACACCATATGTGAAATGGCCAGCATCTAAACCTGGTAATAATGTGCAATAATAAATTATTACATCTATAAAGTGCATCATGCATACTGACAATAGGTAGTACTAGTTATACCTGCAAGTGCTGTTGAAACAACCACAACAGATATAAATTAATAATGGTATATAGGTATCACAGAGCATAGTTACTCATGGACAATGTCGATGTAATACTGTACCTCAATAAAGTCAGCGTGAACCATTATGCTTGTTAGTCTTGTAGATTGTTAAAGAGGGAACGGTCTTTTTTTGTTGGTCATAGGTGGAGTATTAGACAGTAAATGATTACTGCTGTTGTATTTTTGGCGTCCCTAGGGCGCAATAACGCTGCGTAACGTCACATTTTATAGAGTCATCTAATTGACACACGCTACCCTACCCTACGCGTGACAGTAGGAAGGTAGTGTTGACGGATAAAGCCTTGCGCAACCAGACATGCTTTTACCCTCTTCAACACTGTCCAAGCAAAAAATGCATGATTGCAGCCGCAGACTTTATTGACGTACAGTATAACATCGCCATTACCCATCAGAGGCTGTCCACTGTCTGATACAGACATAGAATATACCTTTGCTATCCGTAGCCTTTCTTTCACCTACACTTGCAGGCACACACTTAAATTGTGACAATGCATTATGTTTTTTTAAATGGTTATTTTTTATCGTACATTATTGTGTCATCACATTGATGAGTCCATGCTGGACATGTCATACATGCTGTACAAAGTAACGATTTTATTAACTGAAATAATTGAAATGTCTGTGACTGTCACATCTAAATTGCAATGATGATGATGATGAGTGACGATTACAAAATCCATTGTCTTCACTATGTTATGGTTTAACATAGCGTTCCTTAAGCATTATTCATAAATACAAAAATGGACTTTTATTCTTAAATTTACAACACTATATTTTGTAACCAATTTTTTGGGTGGTGTGTTGTTCCATTTCTTGTTGGCATGTGCATATATGCGTTTATATTTGCAGTGTATTTATTTTTATTATTGAAGTTAGGAAACGTGTATCTTCGTACCGTGTTAGCCATTAGATAGAAAAATATTTACACTTGAGAGTCCACAGTGGTTGATACCTTTGAATGGATAACTGAAAAGATGGTAACAAATTGCAAGCTTTCGAGGCTACTCACGTCTCTTCAACAGGCAAAGACTAAAACAAAAAATGAAGCATCACATATTTCTATACACAACAGGACACAGGAATAGTGCAATAGGTAAGACAAGTAAGTGACGTGTAGCAGAACTGTCATTATCACAGAGGGATGAACATAAATATTGGAACAGTTCCTAGATAAGGATAGAAAGTTTTATTGCCCTCTGATTGGGTCTGGTTTTGTGTTTTAATGCCCCTGGAAGGGCAGAGACGCAGATTCCTTAATTGATATAGAATGACATAAATCCGTGTGATCTATTCATTCCATCACTAACAGTGTCAAAGGTCATGATGAGCTTATATTCTGAAACCTTTGTATCTTTGTCATATTTGAAGTTATATTTTAATACCAGTAATTCCATATCCATCATGCTATGACCGGGCATACAAAAGTGTTTTGCCACAGGTAAATCCATTATTTTTTGTCTTATCGTGTGGCGCTGATAATTCATCCTTGTTCTCATTTTTTTGGCCGGTCTACCCTCACTTGTCCCTCCCTCACTTGTCTTACCTATTCCTGTGTCCTGTTGTGTGTACAAATATGTGATTCTTCCATTTTTTTTTTAGTCTTAGCCTGATGAAGAGACCTGAGTAGTCTCGAAAGCTTTGAATTTGTTACCATATTTTCAGTTAGCCATTAAACGGTATCAACCACAGAGGACTCTCAAGTATAAATATTTTTCTATTCTTGGAATTGAAATTCATCATTTTATTGTCCTAGTAAAACTTCATTTATTCTTGTTTGAAGTACATACATTTGCAATGGCCACGTAACAAGGCAATAAGTCAATATTTTGTGCCTACACCCTCCTTGACCCTGGGCTTCAACAGCACCAGTTGCTGCTCAGAAGTGTTAGATGCACAGATGAAAACAATCGCTGATGTGTTTGTGGGTTCAGTAACGCCTGCTGTTCCCCTGCTGTGTGTCTGGCAAAAATTACTGCTGCTAACTACAACTTCAACTTCAAACGTCTCATACTAGGCCTCTGCCTACACCCTCCTTGACCCTTGGGCTGTCAAACAGCGCCAGTGTGCTGCTCAGAAGTGTTAGATGCACAGATGAAAACAATCCGCTGATGTGTTTGTGGGGTTCAGTAACGCCTGCTGTTCCCCTGCTGTGTGTCCGGCAAAAATTACTGCTAGCTACCTAATCATGGTGAAAAAAACCTGACATCTCAAAGTGTCTAGTGCTACACATAGATATGAGGCTACACCCTGATTTCTAAGCTGTAAACATTTGAAACGTCAACTTTCAAACCATAAAATGATTAGTCTTTGTCACAAATCTGTAACAAAATAAATGTGACATATTATTACAGATATGCACATGTCGAAAACAAATGCAAACACAAAATCCTACTTATGCTATAGGATACTGATGGTCAACCTTGTCACTCCATAGCTTAGACAAATCCAACTCACATCATGATGACTCCAATGCTGCAATGTTGGAAGTGCATAATGTGGGTTGAACTTTGACAACTGCTGCAGTGCGAAGGTTATACTTCAGTGTTCTTGCCTTTGAAATAAAAGCATACAAGTTAATATAATAATCCAATGTTGATTAAGGGACGTGATGTACACGTGTAATATTGTGCAAACAATGCATGTAGGAATAGTCCTCTTCAACATTACTTATATTTGTGTCATTTTAAAAAATACATATTTGATTAGAAAGTTAACAGCCCATATCATAAAGGTCCTTCATGTAAACATGATAATTGCTTACAAAAATCATGCATTACCTTAGTAAAGTCAATAGTGCATAGTCACAATAGCAAAATATATACCTGTAAGTGGTGCTGAAAGAACGACAACTGATAGAATACGTGAATGATATATATTTATCAGACTGAATAGCGACATCTGTACAATGTCGATATAATACTGTACCTTAACAAAACAGCTGTGTCACACCTCACACTCGTTTTTCTTGTAGCTTGTTATGTAATAGGGCACATGCGTGTATGTTTCATCATAGGTGCATGTTTACTGAGTAAAGCAGTCATGACAACGCCTTTGTGTTGTCGGTACGCTTGCGATGATGAACGATGCGCACCGTGAATGTTAGTCTGCGTCATAAGACGTACAGACGCTCCAATACCCAACGCGTCACAGCAGGAAGCCAGTCTGTGCGTCCAAACAGAGGCGCAACCATACATGCACGTAACCTTTTATAAAGCTAGATAAAAAAAAGGATGTAGTAACGCACACTTTATTGAGGTACAGTATTACATCGCCATTCACCATCTGTGGCTATGCAGTCTCATCTATATATACCTTATCTATCCGTTGTCATGCTTGCAAGTCCACAGTCAGGCATAAATATCTGTTTTCACTCTGCACTATGCACTTTTTAAATTTTCGTTTTGTTAATATAAATGATTGGCACATATTATCAGTATTACATGATGGAAATTTTAGATATTTTTTAAAAAATTGTAGTTATATTATTCACCAAATGTAAAGTTTTATGAATGTCAAAGAAAACTTGTAATGCTGATTATGTTTTTAAGTCAGCCATTCATTGTCTACACAATAAAAATGGTGTACATACTGTTACTTACCCATCATTAATGGATTCTGATGTGTACTTGTATGCTTTTATTTTAAACCGTATAGCAGATTATTTAACCTATTTTAATTGTGGTTTGCATTGCATTTCAACATGTTAATGTATGCGTTTATGTTTGTAAATTTTTAATTTACATATATTTTTTTAAGTTAAATCATCATCTTATGGTACTAAAGTTTATATTTCTCTTGTTTGGAGTATAGACATTTTTAATTGACACGTAACAAGGAAAATACTTGATATAGTATTTAAACATCCTCCTTGACCCTGGGCTACAACACCGCCAGTTGTAGCTCGGAAGTGCTGTTAGCACAGTCTACACTTGCTCCTGTGTTACTGGGGTTCAGTAATGTCAGCTGTTCCCCTGCTGTGTGAACGGCAAAAAGTCCTGCTGCCTCCACCCTGTTCTCTTCTCATCCCTGGGCTACAACACCGCCAGTTGTTGCTCGGAAGTGCTGTTAGCACAGTGAACACTTGCTCCTGTGTTACTGGGGTTCAGTAATGTCAGCTGTTCCCCTGCTGTGTGAACGGCAAAAAGTCCTGCTGCCTCCACCATGTTCTCTTCTCATCCCTGGGCTACAACACCGCCAGTTGTAGCTCGGAAGTGCTGTTAGCACAGTCTACACTTGCTCCTGTGTTACTGGGGTTCAGTAATGTCAGCTGTTCCCCTGCTGTGTGAACGGCAAAAAGTCCTGCTGCCTCCACCCTGTTCTCTTCTCATCCCTGGGCTACAACACCGCCAGTTGTAGCTCGGAAGTGCTGTTAGCACAGTCTACACTTGCTCCTGTGTTACTGGGGTTCAGTAATGTCAGCTGTTCCCCTGCTGTGTGAACGGCAAAAAGTCCTGCTGCCTCCACCTGTTCTCTTCTCATCCCTGGGCTACAACACCGCCAGTTGTAGCTCGGAAGTGCTGTTAGCACAGTCTACACTTGCTCCTGTGTTACTGGGGTTCAGTAATGTCAGCTGTTCCCCTGCTGTGTGAACGGCAAAAAGTCCTGCTGCCTCCACCCTGTTCTCTTCTCATCCCTGGGCTACAACACCGCCAGTTGTAGCTCGGAAGTGCTGTTAGCACAGTCTACACTTGCTCCTGTGTTACTGGGGTTCAGTAATGTCAGCTGTTCCCCTGCTGTGTGAACGGCAAAAAGTCCTGCTGCCTCCACCCTGTTCTCTTCTCATCCCTGGGCTACAACACCGCCAGTTGTAGCTCGGAAGTGCTGTTAGCACAGTGAACACTTGCTCCTGTGTTACTGGGGTTCAGTAATGTCAGCTGTTCCCCTGCTGTGTGAACGGCAAAAAGTCCTGCTGCCTCCACCATGTTCTCTTCTCATCCCTGGGCTACAACACCGCCAGTTGTTGCTCGGAAGTGCTGTTAGCACAGTGAACACTTGCTCCTGTGTTACTGGGGTTCAGTAATGTCAGCTGTTCCCCTGCTGTGTGTACGGCAAAAAGTCCTGCTGCCTCCACCATGTTCTCTTCTCATCCCTGGGCTACAACACCGCCAGTTGTAGCTCGGAAGTGCTGTTAGCACAGTGAACACTTGCTCCTGTGTTACTGGGGTTCAGTAATGTCAGCTGTTCCCCTGCTGTGTGAACGGCAAATAGTCCTGCTGCCTCCACCCTGTTCTCTTCTCATCCCTGGGCTACAACACCGCCAGTTGTTGCTCGGAAGTGCTGTTAGCACAGTGAACACTTGCTCCTGTGTTACTGGGGTTCAGTAATGTCAGCTGTTCCCCTGCTGTGTGAACGGCAAAAGTCCTGCTGCCTCCACCTGTTCTCTTCTCATCCCTGGGCTACAACACTGCCAGTTGTAGCTCGGAAGTGCTGTTAGCACAGTGAACACTTGCTCCTGTGTTACTGGGGTTCAGTAATGTCAGCTGTTCCCCTGCTGTGATAACGGCAAAAAGTCTGCTGCCTCACCATGTTCTCTTCTCATCCTGGCTACAACACTGCCAGTTGTAGCTCGGAAGTGCTGTTAGCACAGTGAACACTTGCTCTGTGTTACTGGGGTTCAGTAATGTCAGCTGTTCCCCTGCTGTGATAACGGCAAAAGTCCTGCTGCCTCCACCATGTTCTCTTCTCATCCCTGGGCTACAACACTGCCAGTTGTAGCTCGGAAGTGCTGTTAGCACAGTGAACACTTGCTCCTGTGTTACTGGGGTTCAGTAATGTCAGCTGTTCCCCTGCTGTGATAACGGCAAAAAGTCCTGCTGCCTCCACCATGTTCTCTTCTCATCCCTGGGCTTCAACACCGCCAGTTGTTGCTCGAAGTGTCATTGGCACGGTACTCACTCCTGCCCAGACTGGTTACAGCACGCCATCTGTTTCCTGTCAGTGTAAACGTCACTTAGCCTCCAATAAGTTGTCCTGTCGTGTTGCGGTCGGGTTAGCCGACTCTATGGTGCTTGGAGTTTAGGTGCTTCCTATGTGTGCTGCGGGATATGCAAATAAAGGCTGTTTCGTTGTGACAATAGGACAATCATCCACTGTAGTACTGTGGGATTCGGTAACTGCGGCTGGTTCGCGGCTGTCATCTTAATTTTCCATGGGTACCTTCTGCTACCCGTCCGGGTTCCAGTACAGTCAGCTGGTTCTCCGCAGTGCCTTTGGCCTAGGTGCCTCCATCTCGGTATCCGAGTTCCAGCAATGTCTGCTGGTCCTTGGTAGTGCTTTGGAGCACAGGTACCTCCTGCTTAGTAACCGTGTCCCAGTAACGTCAGCTGGTCCTCGGTTGTGCCATTGGCTCTTTTCCTTCTGCTGCCCCTCCGGGTTCCAGCACAGTCAGCTGGTCCTCGTTACTTGCATTGGCTCTTGTACCTTCTGCTACCCGTCCGGGTTCCAGTACCGTCAGCTGGTTCTCCGCAGTGCCTTTGGCCTAGGTGCCTCCATCTCGGTATCCGAGTTCCAGCAATGTCTGCTGGTCCTTGGTAGTGCTTTGGAGCACAGGTACCTCCTGCTTAGTAACCGTGTCCCAGTAACGTCAGCTGGTCCTCGGTTGTGCCATTGGCTTTTTTCCTTCTGCTGCCCCTCCGGGTTCCAGCACAGTCAGCTGGTCCTCGTTACTTGCATTGGCTCTTGTACCTTCTGCTACCCGTCCGGGTTCCAGTACCGTCAGCTGGTTCTCCGCAGTGCCTTTGGCCTAGGTGCCTCCATCTCGGTATCCGAGTTCCAGCAATGTCTGCTGGTCCTTGGTAGTGCTTTGGAGCACAGGTACCTCCTGCTTAGTAACCGTGTCCCAGTAACGTCAGCTGGTCCTCGGTTGTGCAATTGGCTCTTTTCCTTCTGCTGCCCCTCCGGGTTCCAGCACAGTCAGCTGGTCCTCGTTACTTCCATTGTCTCTTGCTCCATCTGATACCCGTCAGGGTTCCAGTAACGTCAGCTGGTTCTCGGAAATTAGACAACCTTAAAGACCACCCAGAAGAAGATGACGACAACAAGGACGACGAGCATGAAGCCGACCAGCCTAAACACCATCACAAAGAAGAAATAAAAGATTACCAAACAGGACTAAGAAGGTTAAGACAAACTACAAGATACAGAACAAGAGACTTAAGAACAATAAGCAGAAGATCAAAAAGCAGAAGAACATGAAGTATAAGACCAAAATGAAGAGCAAAATATATGCTCTAAATTCTAAGCAGAAGACTAAGCAGTGTATGGGGGTGAGTCCGTTCCTCCTCGTGGTGCCCCTGGAAAATGCCTGCTGCTGCAGGCTAAACTGAACACGGACAAATACTGTTGTAATTTAAATCTTTTGTGACAGCAAGAACGGAAGGATGAAAAATTCATACTTTGACAGATTACAAGTACAGGATTCTCTGTCACAAATAAGAATATGATGAAGAAGATGAAGTACAATATGAATAAGAATAATAGTTTAATAAGAAGAATATGAGTAATGTTAACAAAAAGATGAATAGCAAGAAGTTTAAGAAGAAGATAAAGAAGGTGAAGATGAAGAATAATTTGATTAAAAAGATGATGCTGCTGAAGATTATGAAGGAGAAAGTGTGTGAAAAGTTAAGAAGGTGAAGAGCATGGAAGTAGTGAAATATACATATTTGCCAAAATAGAAAAAACGTTAACAACATTGTCAATTTCTTCGTCAATCCGAACATCTTTAAAAAAAAAAATATTTATGCTATTTTATTTGATTGGGTTAAACATCTATGCCTTTAATGTCTCCTCAACCTTCCACAATACATTGTACATTACTCTTTGTTGTTTTCCTTCATGTACAATTAACCAACAAGGCAAGAATGGTTTTTTTTTAATTCCGATATTTTGTTTCCATAGACTTACTTGGGACTTCCGGTATCGGTATCGGGTATCGCCGATATTTTCATGGTATCGGCGATACCATTCCGATTCCGATACTTTTGGATATCGGAAAGTATCGCTCAACCCTAATCCAGAGGAGGAAAGCATCTGCAATGATGGGTGTGATAACAAGGAAAGAGTGCTGACTAGTCTGGGTAAACTAACGCCCCATCGTCTAGTCAAAACCCTCATTAGCATAGCAAATAGAGGCAATATAAATGCATTTTTAAACCTCATTTACACCGAAAATCTTTATACAGGGATGGTTAGGCAGGGATTTTACTCATAAACAAGTGAATGCTGTTGGGTTGGAGGGCTTGGGGGACCTGACAGATTCCCTTTAAATATCTGAGAGACTAGAGTTAATCTGGCAAAATTCTTATTCGACACCATAAGCTTAATAGAAAACCGTTCAGACATCGTTGCCACCAAAATCACTGTATACCAGTGTTATGTATCGGTGTCATACAGGTTGTCTGTAGAGTATTATCCTACAACAGACCTGAGTAAACAGAGATGAGCATATAGACTTCAAGTTGAATTTCATCAAAATTTTGCCAATTCAAAAAATTTCTGATTCCATTTGTGAGGGTTGAAAAAATAAAATTAATATTGTACGGATCTATGGTAGATATAAACTAGACAGCAAAAGTGTGAGACACAATAAAAAAAACACATTTCAGAGTTCATGTCTTCTCTAATTGCAGTTGATTTTCCTCTTATTTTACCACTGGCCTAGAGCATCAGAAAAGCTTCTGTCCTGTTTTTTTCTGCAGTCATATTTGACTCTTCATCTATGTAGCACATTCCTACCATCTGGCAGCACATCTCTTCCTCTTATTGGCAGGACAATCCTTCGCTTTTTGGCAGTGCGCAAACACAAATGTTGTGAATGCCACAGTAACCTGTTAAAATGTCAGCCATTATGTGAGAGTGCTCACCCCATAACTGCTGTGCTGGCGGAAGAGGACTGCAGCTTAGAAATTTCTAAAATCATTGTAATGCTATTGAAAGGGGGATTCAGTACCCAGAATCAAGGCATCGGCCTGTAGATCATGGATATGTGCCCCCAGTGCAAATATATTTTAGTTTTCAGGTCGTAACATGTCATATTTATACATCAGGATTTCTCTTACTGTAGTTTAGGGTATCTCATTACTAAGCATAAGGTCACCAAGGCAATTATACCACTAGCTTTTAAAGGCGCTGGATAATTACTAGAAGACTAATGCTAAGTAATGATGAATGACTTAAACCAGTAATTTTAGAAAGTGTCAAGCAGCTGTAATGCAGGGTAGTGTGTGCTCCACCTGTAGGTTACAGAGGGGAGAAGGGATTACACACTACCAGAGTAGGCCTGCACTGCAGCAGCCAAAACCACCACCAGGTGGCAGCAAAAACGTCCAAATCTGAGTCAGGAAGAATCACAGGTCTCAGCAAGTCCTCTACAGAGCAGAAACACAGGCGCCACCAAGTGGCGTGAGCGTGGTCAGGCAAGCCAAGTCAAAACCGTACGGAGGCAGCAGGACAAAAGGAATAAGCAATATGCGTGGTCAGGAGAAAGCCAGGAGGTCAGCAATGGTCAGAAGCAGATAAGACAAAGACAGAAAGCAGAAACGAGTCCGAATACAAGCCGAGTCAAAAACCAGAGAATCAAACAGACAAGCAGGGAAATGCAGGGAACAGGGCAGACAGAGGGAAACAACAGACACGGGACAAGTCAGGGATAACAGCAGGACAAATCAAGGGTTACCAGTCAGGTTCACAAGCCGAAGGTAGCAGTATAGCTCACACTGCTAGCAGGATGTGTGAGAGCTAAGAAGCCAACCTGAACCCAGAATGAGGCAGAGCAAAGTTAACCCTTGACATGATCCGCCCGGACCAAGGGCAGACAGACTAAACCCAGGAATGGATCATGACAGAAAGTATGGATTTTGGTTACAAAACTTAATACATCATTATGTGCTAGCGGTTTAATAATCTGTATGAATAAAGCTTAGTGACATTAAAAGTGCAGATGCTCAGATTACTACACTAATCAGATGTTTTTCCAGATGATCTTTTCGTACTATGGAATATTGTTATCAAAGTTTTATACAGTGTGCTGTTATGATTTGGTAGCTGAGGAGAGCAGACAAAAAAGGAAATACACCAGAGAGGTTGGAATCTATGGGATTGCAGTACCCTGACTAACCACCACAACTAAAGGCAGCTGTGGAGCGTACCTACGTTGGTCCTAGACGCCTCGTCACAGCCTGAGAAGCTAACTATACCTAAAGACAGAAAGAGGAAAACTATCTGCCCCGGAGCAGATCCCCAAAGAACATAGAAAGCCCCCAAACATGTAATGGCGGTTAGACAAGAGGAAATACACAGACACAGACAGAAAATAGTATGAGCAAACGTTGGGGCCCAAACTTCCTAAATAGAAAAGGATAGGAAGGACACTTACTGCAATCCCAAAAAACCCTGAAAAGTACCAACACTACTAATTACAAAAACACCTGAGATCACACGACCTCTACCACCTAAATTAGTTCTCTGGTGTAACAAAACTAAACAGCAGCCACTGAAAAAACTGGAAAAGGTAAATGAACAAACAACAGTGGCTGAACTAAACTGAGAGGAGCACAAGCCCCCGGAGGGGACCCGGCAGACCCCCACAGAAGTGCAGGACAAAATGCAAAAAGCAAGCACAAAAAACTAAAAGAAGAAAATGTCTTATCTGTTAGCAGAAGATGCAGGCACGAAACAGCAAGCTATAAAGTGAACAGGAATCAAAGATGAGACCAGAACAATTGATCACCGGCAACCCTGATGGGAGGGAACCTCCCTTATATAAGACCAGTCAGTAACACCTGATCGCCAATCTTCACAATCTTCATTGGATAGTTCAGTACTCTTTGTAACCACCAGAGGGAGCTTCTGCTCAGAATTCATTTCTAGCACATTCAAAACAGTACCCCCTCTTGAGGAGGGGTCTCCGAACCCTCATTTGAGAAACCAGGTCGGTCAGGATGAGCTCTGTGATACACACGGATGAGTCTCCTAGCATGGATGTCCGAAGCAAACACCCAAGAATTGTCCTCCTGACCATAACCTCTCCACTTAACCAAATACTGGAGTTTCCGTCTAGAAAAACGAGAATTCAATATTTTCTCAACCACATACTCCAGATTGCCCTCAACCAAAACAGGGTCAGGAGGCACAGCCATAGGAACCACTGGCTCGACAAACCTCTTCAATAAGGACTTGGGAACACGTTATGGATCTTAAATTTCCCTGGAAGAAGTAAACGAAAGGAAACAGGATTAAGAATCTCCATGATCTTATAAAGTCCAATGAACCTAGGCTTAAACTTAGGAGATGCAACTCTCATAGGGATATTTCTTGAGGACAACCAGACCAAGTCCCCCACTTCAAACCGAGGACCATCAGTCCTATGCCGGTTGGCAAACCGCTGGCCCTCTCCTGAGAGAGGGAAAACCTCTCCACTACCTGGTCCCAAATCTGCTGCATACGCTCCACAACAGAGTCAACACCTGGACAGACAGAAGCCTCCGTCTGTCCTGAAGAAAATTGAGGGTGAAACCCAAAATTGCAGAAAAATGGAGACATCAAAGTGGCAGAGCTAGCCCTATTATTAAGAGCAAACTCAGAAAAAGGCAAAAAAGAGACCCAGTCATCCTGATCAGCAGACACAAAGCATCTCAGATAAGTCTCCAATGTCTGGTTTGTTCTCTCAGTTTGTCCATTGGTCTGAGGATGAAAAGACGAGGAGAAAGACAATTGAACACCAAGTTTAGAACAAAAAGTCCTCCAAAATCTGGAAACAAACTGGACTCCTCTGTCAGACACAATGTTCTCAGGAATGCCGTGTAACCGAACCACGTGCTGAAGGAACAAAGGCACCAATTCAGAGGAGGAAGGCAACTTAGGTAATGGCACAAGATGTATCATTTTGGAAAACCTATCACAAATCACCCAGATAACGGTCATTCTCTGAGAAACAGGGAGGTCGGAAATGAAATCCATAGAGATATGGGTCCATGGTCTCTTGGGCACAGGCAATGGCATCAACAAACCACTAGAGCGAGAGCAAGGCTTGGAGCGAGAGCAAGTCCCGCAGGACTGCACAAATTCCCTGATGTCACGAGACAAAGTAGGCCACCAAAAGGACCGACTAACCAAGTCTCTGGTACCAAAAATTCTGGGATGACCGGCCAACGTGGAACAATGAATCTCAGACATCACACTCTTTTTCCACCGGTCTGGGACAAACAATTTCCCAATAGTGCAGCGCTCGGGTTTATCCTCCTGACACCCTTCCAGAGATAGTCTCAAATTGGGCGAGATGGCGGAAAGAACTACACCCTCTTTCAAAATAACAGCAGGATCAGATAACTCAGGAGAGTCCGCAAGGAAACTCCTCGAGAGGGCATCCGCCTTAACATTCTTAGTGCCAGGAAGAAAGGAAATCACAAAATTAAAACGTGTGAAAAACAAGGCCCACCTGGCCTGTCTAGGATTAAGTCGCTTGGCTGATTCCAGATAAACCAGATTCTTATGGTCCGTGAGGACCACCACCTGATGTTTGGCTCCCTCCAGCCAATGTCTCCACTCCTCAAAAGCCCACTTCATGGCCAATAACTCCCGATTACCCACGTCATAATTACGTTCAGTTGGAGAAAATTTTTGAGAGAAAAAGGCACAAGGGTTACTTTTAGAGGTCTCTGGATCTCTTTGGGACAAAACGGCACCTGCCCCAATTTCAGAGGCATCAACCTCCACCTGAAATGGCAGAGAAACATCAGGCTGCCGTAGAACAGGAGCAGAAGTGAATCTCTGCTTAAGTTCCTGAAACGCAGAGACTGCCTCAAGAGGCCAATTCACCACATCAGAACCCTTTTTGGTCAAATCAGTCAATGGTTTAACAATAACAGAGAAATTACCAATAAATTTACGATAAAAATTGGTAAAACCCAAGAATCTTTGCAGAGCCTTTAATGAAGTAGGTTGGACCCAATCACAGATGGCCTGAACCCTGACCGGTCCATTTCAATAACAGATGGGGACAAAATGAATCCCAGAAATGAGATCCTCTCTACGCCAAAAAGACACTTTGATCCTTTCACATACAGAGCATTCTCTCTCAAAATCTGGAACACAGTCCGAACATGTTTCACATGAGAGTCCCAGTCATTGGAAAAAATCAAGATATCATCCAAATAAACAATCAGAAATTTATCCACAAAATCCCTGAAAATGTCATTCATGAAGGACTGGAAGACAGAAGGAGCATTAGTGAGCCCAAAGGGCATCACTAGGTACTCAAAATGCCCCTCTGGGGTATTAAATGCCGTCTTCCGTTCATCCCCGTGCTTAATGCGAATAAGGTTATATGCCCCTCTGAGGTCAAGCTTGGTAAACCAAGTAGCACTTTTCACCCTGGAAAACAGGTCAGAAATCAAGGGTAACGGATATTGATATTTCACAGTGATATTGTTCAAGAGACAATAATCAATACACGGCCTTAATGAACCATCCTTTTTGGCCACAAAGAAAAAACCGGCACCCAAGGGTGAAGAGGATGGTCTGATATGACCCTTCTCCAATGACTCCTTGATATAAGACCGCATAGCGTCATGTTC
Organism: Oophaga sylvatica; assembly: GCA_033576555.1. NCBI lineage: Eukaryota > Metazoa > Chordata > Amphibia > Anura > Dendrobatidae > Oophaga > Oophaga sylvatica. The sequence continues at coordinate 56,383,091 of JARQOD010000004.1, read as the reverse complement.
AGGTACAGACAAGTTAAAAAGGCGACCTTTAGGGAATTTACTACCAGGCACTAATTCAATAGCGCAGTCATAGCTCCTATGGGGGGCAAGGATGCAGATTTACTTTCGCTAAACACATCAGAAAAATCAATCAAAAAGTCAGGAACATCCTGAGCCTGGGGGAGGCAGAAAAAACAGGAGTGTTGGTATTAACACATTGGCAGCCCCAACTGGTTACAGACACAGATTTCCAATCCAAAACAGGATTATGAGACTGTAACCAAGGGAAACCCAGTACGATAATGTCATGCAGATTATACAGCACCAAAAATTTGCAACTCTCCTGATGATCAGGTTCAACCCTCATTATCACCTGAGTAGAGAACTGAGGTTATTCTCAGCCAAAGGGGTAGAATCGATCCCCAGTAGGGGAATAGACTTCCATAGGGGTATCAAGGGAAACCCACAGCGTTTAGCAAAATCAAAATCCATCAGGTTAATAGCTGCTCCCGAATCAACAAAAGCCTGAGCAGAAAATGTGGACAGGGAGCAAATCAGGTAACAGTCAACAAAAATTTAGTCTGAACACTACCCAAGACAACTGAACGTGCAAAACGTTTCCCCGCTTAGGGCAGACTAAAATAGCATGAGAGGCATTACCACAGTAGAAACATAACCCATTGCGTTTTCGAAACTCATAACGCTGTGCCCCAGAAGCCACTCTATCACACTGCATGAGTTCAGAAGCTGGTTCACAAGGCAACACTGTTCCACGCATACCTCTATGCTCACGCAAACGTCTGTCAATTTGAATCGCTAATGACATAGAATCATTGAGACCAGAGGGAACAGGGAATCCCACCATAACATCCTTTACATTCTCTGACAGACCCTTCCGAAAAAGGGCTGCCAAAGCATCGTCATTCCATTTGGTCAGGACTGCCCACCTTCGGAATCTCTGACAGTATAACTCAGCGTCCTCAAGCCCCTGATTTAATGCCAACAAGGCTTTTTCAGCTTGATCAGTGACATTAGGCTCATCGTACAATAACCCCAGAGACTGAAAAAATGCATCAACATTACTCAAAACAGGATCCCCAGGTGTCAGGGAAAAAGCCCAATCCTGAGGATCGCCGCGCAGGAGAGAGATAACAATTTGAACCTGCTGTGCTGCGTTCCCTGAGGACTTAGATTTCAAGGCAAAAAACAACTTACAGTTATTTTTGAAATTCAGAAATTTAGCTCGATCCCCTAAAAACAAATCTGGCATGGGAATCCTAGGTTCCACAACCGGCAACCTAGCAAGATAGATAGCAATACTCCGAACCTCAGTGGCAAGCTGATCCACACGGCCAGACAACTGTGCAAACTCCATTGAGAGGAAAAAAAAAATCCTCCTCAGCATTCAGAGAAACAGAGGGAAAAAAAAAAAAATCTCTGACAACTCTGACAATCTTCTTTCTTTAACACTATTTTTCCCTTCTGTGAGTACCATACAAATATCAGTTTTCGGGCCGGTGATACTGTTATGATTTGGTAGCTGAGGAGAGCAGCAAAAAAGGAAATACACCAGAGAGGTTGGAATCTATGGGATTGCAGTACCCTGACTAACCACCACAACTAAAGGCAGCCGTGGAGCGTACCTACGTTGGTCCTAGACGCCTCGTCACAGCCTGAGAAGCTAACTATACCTAAAGACAGAAAGAGGAAAACTATCTGCCCCGGAGCAGATCCCCAAAGAACATAGAAAGCCCCCAAACATGTAATGGCGGTTAGACAAGAGGAAATACACAGACACAGACAGAAAATAGTATGAGCAAACGTTGGGGCCCAAACTTCCTAAATAGAAAAGGATAGGAAGGACACTTACTGCAATCCCAAAAAACCCTGAAAAGTACCAACACTACTAATTACAAAAACACCTGAGATCACACGACCTCTACCACCTAAATTAGTTCTCTGGTGTAACAAAACTAAACAGCAGCCACTGAAAAAAACTGGAAAAGGTAAATGAACAAACAACAGTGGCTGAACTAAACTGAGAGGAGCACAAGCCCCCGGAGGGGACCCGGCAGACCCCCACAGAAGTGCAGGACAAAATGCAAAAAGCAAGCACAAAAAACTAAAAGAAGAAAATGTCTTATCTGTTAGCAGAAGATGCAGGCACGAAACAGCAAGCTACAAAGTGAACAGGAATCAAAGATGAGACCAGAACAATTGATCACCGGCAACCCTGATGGGAGGGAACCTCCCTTATATAAGACCAGTCAGTAACACCTGATCGCCAATCTTCACAATCTTCATTGGATAGTTCAGGACTCTTTGTAACCACCAGAGGGAGCTTCTGCTCAGAATTCATTTCTAGCACATTCACAACAGTGTGCATGATCATATAAAGAGATACACAGATATATGATAGATGGAAGATACATAGATAGATGATATTTTGAGGTCTAGCCACAGACTTTCATTGATGTTCAGATCAGGGGACTGTGAGGGCCATTGTAAAATCTTCAGCTTGCTCCTTTTGAGGTAGTCTACAGTTTTGTGGATTTTGACATGTGTTTAGTATAATTATCCATTTGTTGAAGCCATCCTCTTTTCGACTTCAGTTTTTTTTACAGATTGGATCAAGAATGGGCTGAAATTTTATTTAATCCATTCTTCCCTCTACTAGTGTTGAGCACTCAAATACTGCAAATATCGGGTATAGGCCGATATTTGCTGTATCGGAATTCCGATTCTGAGTTCCGATATTTTTGTCATATCGGAAACCGGAATCGGAGATTTCCGAGAAAGTCTATGGGAGTTCCTGTGTCACAGAATGAAGTATGTGACACAGGAACTCCCCGAAACTGTCACAGTCAGTGTCGGTCGGGTCTGTCCGGTGTCAGGGACTCAGCAGAGTCCGCACTTACCTGGCAGAAGATCCCCTTCCCCAGTGGTCACGTCCTCCGTGATGGCCGCCATTACCCTGTCCCTGGCGGTCACGTGCAGAATCTCGCGATAACTGCAGTGACTGCCGGGTACTGGGTAATCTCGGCTAGCTGTACTCTCGCGACAGCTGGCCGTAAACCAGTCCAGATTACGTCACCGCTCAGGTAAGCAGCTCTGCTGTATCTGGATGTCAGGCTCAGCCTGTCATCCAGATGTAGCAGAGCTGGACTCGTCGTGGGACACTCTGTATTTTGGACTGCGTCGGACAGGGAGTATTTGTGTTGGTTTGTTATTTTTGTTTTTTTTACAGGAGATCGATGGCATCGCAGGAATGAGAGTGTAATAAAAATAATGAAAACTGTGTGGTATTTTATTTCATTAAAAGACTTTTTTCTTGCTGTGTTTTTTTTTTAAATTTACAAACTATGATTAATAATGGATCGGTGTCTTATTGACGCCTCTCCATTATTAACCGGGCTTATTGTCATGATCAATCAAAGGTGACATTAACCTCTTATTACCCCACTTGCCACCGCTACAGGGCAAGTGGGAAGAGCTGGGTAATGTGCCACAATTGGCGCATCTTTGGATGCGCCATTTGTGGGGCTGCTGCAGCCTGGTATTTTTAGGCTGTTGAGGACCAAAATCCATAGGCCTTGACAGTCTTTTAATACCAGGCCGCAGCAGTCTGCATTTTGCTTGGCTGGTTAACAAAAATAGGGGGATCCCCACGCCATTTTTTTTTCGAGGGGATCCCCTATTTTTGTTAACCAGCCAAGCTAAGTAGACTGCAGTGGCCTGGTATTATCAGGCTTGCAAGGTTCATGGATATTGGCTCCTTACCAGCCTGAAAAAACAGGCCTCAGAAGTCTGCTTCATCTGGCTGGTTAACAAAAATAGGGGGGACCCCATGCCATTTTTTTTCGAGGGGATCCCCTAGTTTTGTTAACCAGCCGAGATAAGCAGACTGCTGTGGCCTGGTATTATCAAGCTTGCAAGGTCCATGGATATTGGCTCCTTAATAGCCTGATAAACCAGGCCTCAGTAGTCTGCTTTATCAGGCTGGTTAACAAAAATAAGGGGACTCCTCGCCATTTTTTTTTAGAGGGGATACCCTATTTTTGTTAATCAGTTCACTTCAGGTCAGCCGGGATTCCCTCTGACGTCACTGATGCAGTGCGGTGTCCCTGGCTGACCGGAAGTGAAAGTGGGAAGCAATCAATTATGCTAACCACTTCCTCTCCTGTCAGCCAGGAGAGGAGCACATTCATTCGGGGGTTTACTGTGAGACTGTCAGCATTAGCTGCAGTCTCTGCAGTAAACATTAACCCTTTCAGAAGGATTACATCGGGGGACCTGACTGAACATCGGAAAGGTAAGAATAATGTTGCTTTACTATTTTATTTTTATTACAGGTGAACAAGGGCTTCGCAAGGAATGGCAGTAAAATAAAATATTGTCAAAAACTGTGTGTTTATTTCATTAAAATGATTTTTAATTAAAGTGTGTGTGTTTTATTTTTATTTCATACAATAGGATTAATAATTGATAGTTGTCTAATTGACAGCTCTCAATTATTAACCTGGCTTAATCTCACCTTTCAATAGCAAGGTGGCTTTAACCCCTTATTAACTCATTCGCCACCGCTACAGGGCAATGGGAATAGACGGGCAAAGTGCCAGAAAGGGCGAATCTAATTATAGATTTGCCTTTTCTGGGGTGTCTGGGGGCAGATGTTAGTAGCCAGGGGGTGCCAAAAATAATGGTCCCTCTGTGAGCTATTATTATCTGCCCCCAGTCGCTGGCTTTGTCTGTCTGGTTGAGAAAATAGGGCGGGAGCCCACGCATTTTTTTTCAACAATTTTACACCTCATATATATATATATATATATATACACATGTCATTGAATTTGTGACACACACACATATATATATATATATATATATATATATATTATATATATTATAGTTCATACACATCTACATAGTATAATAGCCGCTAATTCAATTGCCGGCTTTTGTGAAAATACAGAAGCCGACATGAAATGACACATGGTTTACATAAAGTTAACCATGTCATTTCATGTTGTTTGATATATTGTTTTCACTAACAATTACATGAGTGTATGTGTGCAAAATTTGACACATAAAAACAAAGAGAACACACACGAAATAAATTCCCAAGGAATGTCAAGCTAATATAAAAGTGTAAATTTTATTCATTAACATAGCAAAACAGGGGATTCAAACAGGAATGGGAAGGAAGTAAAGACCAAAATATACATGCAAAATGAGGGGTGCATCAGAGGAGAAGGGAGATACATGTGGTAATAAGGATATATGGGCATGGCAAATTGCAATCATGAGATATCACTATAGACAAACATTGTGCAAAATTAATAATTCTCACGTCATAAGATAACATGCTGCCCAAATATATCCACAGGTAAGGACCAACCAAAAATTGGTTATATTACGACATGGACCATCCCTTTAAGAATAGTAATGACAACGTAGTCAATTTACAGGCAATCACATATATAATATTAATTGTCCCTAAAAAGGGGGGAATCACAGCGATTACCTGAAAGAGTAGAAGTGTCAGCGTCTCCTCAGTGCACCCACCCCGACGCGCGTTTCGGCGGTGTAGCCTTTTTCAAGGGGTATGGAAAAGTGGGGAAAGGAAGGATATGAAAATGCTGCCTCGACCAATGAAATTAGCTAGAACTGGTCATGTGACTGTACCGCCCCTGATTATAAAAATGCAACAGGTGGTGCCCAAAAGCTGAATAATCAATATGGCCAATGTAAAGTCCAGCTCATCGATAACAATGCCGCCCACCAAGGATAACGTCATCATCAGTTACTGCGGTGCAAATACCGCCGTGTCAAATACAGGATGTAGGTGCCGAACTGAGATCATTCACAAGTGTCGGTGTCGTCACCGCCTAAAGCGACGCATGCGCCGCCACAGTGTCCAAGGACGCCGGGCCGCGTCGGCATCACATGGGCGGTGACGTCACAATCATGTGACCATCACCACACCAACGAAAGATGCCGAGAGCGACCAGACGGGCCAGGACCTGCAGCACGCAAGCGTACCAGCAGATGGCGAGACCAACGGACAATAGGTAAGTATACAAGCATATATCATAGAGCATAAACAAATATACAGAAGTTCAACAACAGCCAAATGTATTGTGGATACATGGAGAGCAACATAGCGATGAGAAGGACATCATGGGCACAACAAATATAGCTGAACATACAACAGCCATATAGGCAAGTACATTAAAAATTCATAAACGATGATGAATCGGCGTAAGAGTCCCAGTTCATGATGGTAAAGATGGAAACAATATACGCGGTACCAATTGCAAAGTACAAAAAGTACAGATACTTCAACATGATGAGTGTTGTAATCAGTTAGAGGGAAGAGGAGCAGCAAACAAATCTAAAATATCGAAATAAAAAACATGACAGTTAAAATCAATAATGAAACACGTTACATGATAAATATGGTCAAAACAAAACACAAGAAACAGAAGAACCATTTACAAAAGAGAGGCAAAACTATTTGCCTCATTTAGACCCTTAGGGTGGACCGTATCTAATGTCCAGATCCATTTAGTTTCGCATCGTGACAGCCTAGAAGTTAGATTGCCGCCACGGATACCAGGATCAATAGTATCAATTCCTCTGACTCGTAGCTGGGAGCTGTCACATCCATGGTGGAGTTTAAAGTGGCGTGGTATAGTCCTGAGTGTGGCAAGGTCCTCATGGTCGGCGGCCGCCTGAATTCCCAAAACGTGTTTACGTACACGCACTTTAAGTTGGCGTGTCGTCATTCCGATATATATTAAATTGCAAGGACACAGTGCAAAATATATAACACATTTGGAGATACATGAAATATGTTTCCTGATCTCATATGTCCTGGTACCCATAGAATTGAAAAAAGTATTGGTACGGTCGATATTAGGACAGGCGACACATCGACCACAAGGATCACTGCCACACACAGGACGACCACCATCCAAGAAAGTAAATTTTCTCTCACCCTGATAGTGACTATGGACCAAATGATCCCTCAAATTCTTGGAACGTCTAATTGTAATACTTGGTGTTTGGGGAAGAATCTGATTCAGAATAGGGTCAGCCTGAAGAATAGGCCATGCCCTACTCAAAACATCTTTCATGCGTGAAAATTGAGCGTGGTAGTTAGTAATAAATCTGATCTTATTATCAGATTTCTTCTCCTTGTTATGGTATAATAATGTTTCACGGGTAGAGTTTTTAGCCCTATTAAAGGCCCTTTTGATGGACCGTCGGCTATAGCCACGTTCCATGAATCTATCTGAGAGATCCCTAGCCTGAGTCTTAAAATCTTGTTCAGTAGAACATATTCGACGAAGACACAGAAATTGACCAGTAGGGATGGCGTTAATCATGGACTTGGGGTGTGCTGAAGAGGCGTGGAGCAGCATGTTGGTTGACGTCTCCTTTCTAAAGATACTAGTTTGTAGTATGTCCTCGGAGTCCCTCCATATTTTGACATCTAGGAAGCTGATGCTCTCCACATCACATGTGTGTGTGATATGTATATTTAAATCATTTGAGTTCAAAAAGGTAACAAATTCACCTAGCTGAATAGAGGTGCCCTGCCAGATCAGGAAAATATCATCGATGTACCGCACCCAAAAGGGGATGCGGTCCATCGATGAACACTGATCTGACAGGGAGAGGTCCCTCTCCCACAGCCCCAGGAACAGGTTGGCGTAGGCAGGGGCAAATGAAGCCCCCATAGCTGTTCCCTGGAGCTGCAGGTAAGAAGGACCCCTTGAAAATGAAAAAATTATATGTAAGTGAGAATTCGAGGAGCTCCAAAATAAAGCGGATGATCTCGGATGGTAAGTTGGACATAGTAAGAAAGTAATTAGTGGCTGCAAGGCCATCCTTATGCCTAATATTAGTATAAAGAGATTCGACATCTCCAGTTACCAGCATGGTATCTTGTCCAATATAGAGACCATCCACTCGTTTAAGGAACTCCCCGGTGTCTAACAAAAATGAGGGAAGACTCCCCACAAGAGGTTGCAGTTTAGAGTCAATCCAAAGATAGGCTGACCCTATTCTGAATCAGATTCTTCCCCAAACACCAAGTATTACAATTAGACGTTCCAAGAATTTGAGGGATCATTTAGTCCATAGTCACTATCAGGGTGAGAGAAAATTTGCTTTCTTGGATGGTGGTCGTCCTGTGTGTGGCAGTGGTCCTTGTGGTCGATGTGTCGCCTGTCCTAATATCGACCGTACCAATACTTTTTTCAATTCTATGGGTACCAGGACATATGAGATCAGGAAACATATTTCATGTATCTCCAAATGTGTTATATATTTTGCACTGTGTCCTTGCAATTTAATATCTATCGGAATGACGACACGCCAACTTAAAGTGCGTGTACGTGAACACGTTTTGGGGATTCAGGCGGCCGCCGACCATGAGGACCTTGCCACACTCAGGACTATACCACGCCACTTTAAACTCCACCATGGATGTGACAGCTCCCAGCTACGAGTCAGAGGAATTGATACTATTGATCCTGGCATCCGTGGTGGCAATCTAACTTCTAGGCTGTCACGATGCGAAACTAAATGGATCTGGACATTAGATACGGTCCACCCTAAGGGTCTAAATGAGGCAAATAGTTTTGCCTCTCTTTTGTAAATGGTTCTTCTGTTTCTTGTGTTTTGTTTTGACCATCTTTATCATGTAACGTGTTTCATTATTGATTTTAACTGTCATGTTTTTTATTTCAATATTTTAGATTTGTTTGCTGCTCCTCTTCCCTCTAACTGATTACAACACTCATCATGTTAAAGTATCTGTACTTTTTGTACTTTGCAATTGGTACCGCGTATATTGTTTCCATCTTTACCATCATGAACTGGGACTCTTATGCCGATTCATCATCGTTTATGAATTTTTAATGTACTTGCCTATATGGCTGTTGTATGTTCAGCTATATTTGTTGTGCCCATGATGTCCTACTCATCGCTATGTTGCTCTCCATGTATCCACAATACATTTGGCTGTTGTTGAACTTCTGTATATTTGTTTATGCTCTATGATATATGCTTGTATACTTACCTATTGTCCGTTGGTCTCGCCATCTGCTGGTACGCTTGCGTGCTGCAGGTCCTGGCCCGTCTGGTCGCTCTCGGCATCTTTCGTTGGTGTGGTGATGGTCACATGATTGTGACGTCACCGCCCATGTGATGCCGACGCGGCCCGGCGTCCTTGGACACTGTGGCGGCGCATGCGTCGCTTTAGGCGGTGACGACACCGACGCTTGTGAATGATGTCAGTTCGGCACCTACATCCTGTATTTGACACGGCGGTATTTGCACCGCAGTAACTGATGATGACGTTATCCTTGGTGGGCGGCATTGTTATCGATGAGCTGGACTTTACATTGGCCATATTGATTATTCAGCTTTTGGGCACCACCTGTTGCATTTTTATAATCAGGGGCGGTACAGTCACATGACCAGTTCTAGCTAATTTCATTGGTCGAGGCAGCATTTTTATATCCTTCCTTTCCCCACTTTTCCATACCCCTTGAAAAAGGCCACACCGCCGAAACGCGCGTCGGGGTGGGTGCACTGAGGAGACGCTGACACTTCTACTCTTTCAGGTAATCGCTGTGATTCCCCCCTTTTTAGGGACAATTAATATTATATATGTGATTGCCTGTAAATTGACTACGTTGTCATTACTATTCTTAAAGGGATGGTCCATGTCGTAATATAACCAATTTTTGGTTGGTCCTTACCTGTGGATATATTTGGGCAGCATGTTATCTTATGAGTGAGAATTATTAATTTTGCACAATGTTTGTCCATAGTGATTGCAATTTGATTTGCCATGCCCATATATCCGTATTACCACATGTATCTCCCTTCTCCTCTGATGCACCCCTCATTTTGCATGTATATTTTGGTCTTTACTTCCTTCCCATTCCTGTTTGAATCCCCTGTTTTGCTATGTTAATGGATAAAATTTACACTTTTATATTAGCTTGACATTCCTTGGGAATTTATTTCGTGTGTGTTCTCTTTGTTTTTGTTTGCTTTTGCGATATTTCCCCTGAGTTTTCCATACAAATGCCTATATACATTCATGAATATATTTATTAATAATAATTGATTCTTTAGGCAATTGTCTCCATGAAAGTTGTTTTGTTTTTTAAAATTTGACACATGTAGGGGTTAATTAAAGGTGTAAATTCGTAGCAAAAAAGTCCGTTTTTTTTTACAACAATTTACACCTTTAATTAACCCCTACAGGTGTGAAATTTTGTACACATACACTCATGTAATTGTTTGTGAAAACCAGATATCAAACTACATGAAAAGACATGGTTAACTCTATGTAAACCATGTGTCATTTCATGTCGGGTGCTTCTGTATTTTCACAAAAGCCGGCATTGCACGGCAATTGAATCAGAGGCTATTTTACTATGTAGAAGTGTATGAACTATAAACATATTGTGGTGTAATGATCCCTGATCTGCATCTGCATCCGGGGGCACTGTGTATGGCCCTCAGGATATGCATGGAGGCATGTGATGGATGGACGTTATGTATCGCAGAGGTGGGTGGCCCTGTGATGGAAGCCTGAGCATGTTTTGTTCAGCAGATCTACTGCTGAGAGTTTTGCTATACATTGGGAGGCTTCCAGGTGACTTGGAGAGCTGGGCGGGTCCAGTCACCTACAAACCCACCCAAGGGGTGTGTGTCTGAATACCCAAGATAAAGCCAGTATGTTTATGTGTATCAAAAGGACCTGCGGTGAGGTCATAACCATGTGACCTAACCATGTGATCCTGACCTCACCTGTGGGCGGGGTTACGGCTATGTAACTGAGTTGTGTTTGGCACCTGAGAGAGTGTGTGGGAGTCTGCCAGTGTGGACAGACTTCCATGTGGGACATTACAGAGAGGACTCTGTGACTGAGGAGTGAGGCTCCAGGCAGGAGCTGAAACATTGAAGATTTGTATTGCCTGTTACTATGTGGTTTATGAAGCAATAAACCTAAGGACTTTTTGCATAAGAAAGAGTCTCCTGATTTACCTCTGAAGCAGCCGAGTGAGTGAAACCTTACAATTGGTGGATGGAATGCTGGCAGCGACCCAAGAAGCACATGTTCCAGGACTGGGAATCAGGAACCAGAGGAGGAACGGACGGTCTGTGAAAACCGTGAGTGTGACCAGTGGTCACGAATAAACTGTGTTCATGTTTATGTGGTGCCTCTGATATGAGGTAGCTGAAGAAGCTGTTAAACAGTGGTGACAGACAGGAGTCTGTGTTATGTTGACCGGGGTCATTGAAAATGGAGAAAAAAGCATGCTGATATGATACCTCAGAGGAGGTGTCCGGAAAATCTCTCTGGCCGAGAGTGTAACAGACAGGAGTCTGTGTTGTACTGACGGGTCAGTGAAAGACTGTTTTTTGTCCTTGTGGGATGCCTCTATGAAGAGGAGGTGTCCGGAAACCTGCGTGATCAACAGGTAACAGACAGCAGTCTGTGGTGTACTGACGGGTCAGTGAGACTGTTGTTTTTTCCTTTGTGGGATGCCTCTATGAGAGAGGAGGTGTCCGGAAATCTCTGTGGCCAAGAGTGTGACAGACAGGAGTCTGTGTTGTGCTGACGGGTCAGTGAGAAACTGTTTTTTTTTTGGTATTTTTTTTTTCTCTGGAACACGTGTAAGGTGTGTGCTGTGGCTCGTGGAGTCACGAAAGGGACAAGCGGCTGGCTGTGACTCGTGGGGTCACGAAGGGGACAAGCGGCAGGCTGTGGACCAGCGGGTTCACGAAGTCGGCAGTGCAGGGACTTGCGCTGTGGCAAGGACAGCAAGAGGTTCTGCAGCAACAAAAGCTGCAGTGGCAGCAGCGGCTTGTGCGTGCAGCCGGAGGTGCTGGCGGGTGGTGGCAGTACCAGCAGGAGCTGGTCAGGTACCAGAAGGACATCAGAGGTCCAGAGTGGGTGACCTCTTAAAGGAACAGTACCAGCCCAAAGAGACATAAGGGTCTGTGCGAACTGGGGTCTGGTAGAGCCGTGGGGGAGTCCATGGTGTATAACCCAAGGAGGGGTGATGGCCCAAAAGGGGGCGGAGTCCCAAAAGGGGGTGGCAACCCAAAAGGGGATGATGGCCCAAAAGGGGGCGGAGACCCAAAAGGGGATGGTTGGCAAAAAGGGGGTGGAGGATCCCAACGTTAAAGGGGAGGTCCAGACAAACTGTTGCCCGGGGCAAATATGTTGTGTGTGTCCAGTCTGCCTTACGAACTTTCCACCCAGCACACTACTACGGGGGTGTGCCCTGCAGATAAACCATGAAGAGGTGGTGGGTCTGGTCGACTCGGGGAGTCCGGTGACTCTAGTGAGGGTTGCACCTGACGGGTTTCAAATACCTGGAAGAAAGGTCGGGGTCACCTGTATCCATGGGGACACTAAAGATTATCCAGTGGCCAGGGTAGTCTTTGAGACAGGCTGGGACATTGCAGGACAGGATGTCGCTATGGTCCCTAATTTGTCGTGTCCAGTGGTCATAGGTCGGGACTCTAAACTGTTCTCTGGCTTGTGGGACAGGGGAGTTCCTCTACAGCAGGAGGTAGGCCTCTCTACTGTTGGGGTGGCAGACATTGGGACAGTGACACCTCCCAAAACTGACGAGTCAGACGGTGACACAGGAGGAAAGGATGCGTCTGCCCGACTTACTGACATGATGTCCTCTGAAATGTATGACAGTAGAACCAATGACGATGTGGTAGATAAGACCTCTAGAACGGACACCCAGTTAGAGGGTAACGGGAGGGGCCCCGAGAGTGACTCCTGTGCAGACTGTGACTCGACTGCAAGGGAAAGCGAGTGCAGTAAGATGGAGCCGAGTAAAAATAGCAGATCTTCCTCTCGCCGCAGGGGCCGTGGAAAGGCGGGACAGGCTACATCCTCTAAGAAGCAAAATGATGAGGAAGAGTCTGGGTCAGGTACCGGTTAGGTGACTGTCCTTGATGAGGAGATAGAGCTGTGTAAAGAAACAGTGAAAGAGGCAGTCGAGCAGGAAAGGGTCCTGAGACGAATGATTGAGCACAAAGTGGAGGAGCTGGAGAGGGAAGTGTAAGGTTCTGTGTACATGTTCCTGAAACTCAGTTTGTTCGTCAGCCATTTTACTTTCTGTCTTGCTGCAGCTATCTTGCCCTCAGTCAAAATGGAGTTTCCAGCTTGCATGTTCCCGCCCTGATTCTCTCCTTTTGCTTCTTAAGCAGCCACAGCTGAGCAATCAGTGCTTCAGAATCTAGCCTGCAGTGAACCTGTGACCTGACTCCTAAAGCCTTGGACCTTGTACTCCAGCTATTCCTACTGAGGAACTCTGAAGCACTTGTGGACTCTGAACCCTGCTCTTTGAAAGACCCACGTTTGCATGGACTTACGGTAACAGAGAAGAAGATCCTGAACCTGTTGTGGAGAGTGATTGCTGAACTTAGATTACTCTGGCCTGCTGTGTCTCCTGCTTCTGTGTCTGCAAACTGTGTGACTATTTTTGCCAACTTGTATGAAGTAATACAAGACTTTCTATATCAAACCTGTGTCTCATGTATTTTCATCGCACCCAAGCACAAGACGCTATATGAACTGTACCACATACATTACAAGATTCTGAAGCCAAAACGTTAGTGTCTGCTGGGTCTGGAAAGGCTGTGTCTGCTGTAACTGTGGATATCGGATGTCCGGTTGTACTTTCTGTGATGACAGTGGTTGTGACTTCTCACAACCATTCCAGGTGAGCAATTCCCTTAAGTGTTTTTTTTCTGCAGTGTTACCACAGGTAAACACTATTGTTTTTTTTTTTTTCTTTTCTCTTTTGTGTCTGCTGTAACTGTGGATATCAGATGTCCGGGTGAACTTTCTGTGATGATAGTGGTTGTGACTTCTCACAACCATTCCAGGTGAGCAGTTCCCTTAATTTTTTTTTTCTCTCTGCAGTGTTACCACAGGTAAACACTATTGTTTTTTTTTTTTTCTCCTCTCCTCTTCTTCCAGTACTCCTGTCTTAAAAGATCTGGAAAATAAAGGCCCGCATAAAGGAACTTTGCGGAGTGACTGATAATATCCTTGCAGATTTGCAGAATATAAAGACCCGTTTTTCAAGCCTACAGGACCTCACTAATCACAATTTGCAAGTGTTTGGACAGACTGCCCAGGATTTGCGAGCCAGGATTGAGGTTCTAGAAGAGCGAGTCCAGGCTCCTGTCGTAGCCCCGAGTTCTGGGATTCCCAAGTTGCCCCCTTTTCGTTTTGGCGGTGAACGTGAGAAATTCAGGGGATTTATTAATCAATGCAATCTTTTTTTTTCTGCACATGCTTCACAATTTCCCACTGAACGATCTAAGGTGCTTACTATAATTATGTTGCTTACCAACAAGGCTTTGATGTGGGCAAACCCTCTGATTGAGACTGAGGATGATTGTTTGAATCACCTTGATGCTTTTATTTCAGCCATGGGGCAGGTGTTTGATGACCCCAATCGAGGTGCAACAGCTGAAGCAGCCATGTTAGCTTTGCGCCAAGGTAAGCACTCGGTAGCTGAATATGCCTTGGAGTTCAGGAGATGGGCCCTTGATACCACCTGGGACAGTTCCGCCAAAAAATCTATTTTTCGAAAGGGGTTATCTCCACTGATTAAGGATGAACTTGCTCGTGCCGACCTTCCCACTGCGTTAGGTGACTTTATTAACTACTGCATCCGTATTGATACTCGTCTGACTGAACGCAGGCAAGAGAGATGGTTCGAAAGCAATCGCACTAACCTTTTCCTACCTTCCTCTCCAGCTAAGGAACCTTTGAGTAGGATTACACGGGAACCTGAACCTGAACCCATGCAGGTAGACTCTTTACAACGACGGGTTAGTGATGCACGCAAGGAACATCGTTTTAAGGAGAATCTATGTTTCTATTGTGGTAAGTCAGGGCACTTCATTATAAACTGCCCCAGCCGTTCTCGTAAGACTACTGCAGCACTCATTCATTGTGAGTGTTGCAGAGAGGGATCTGTCAGGTCCGAGCCTCAGGCTCCAGAGAGATCTGCAGCAACAGATCTTGATTTCTCGGACTTAAACTCCGTTACCTCTGAGGACGTTGAC
This sequence comes from Oophaga sylvatica, assembly GCA_033576555.1. Taxonomy (NCBI): domain Eukaryota; kingdom Metazoa; phylum Chordata; class Amphibia; order Anura; family Dendrobatidae; genus Oophaga; species Oophaga sylvatica. Next base: position 56,367,971 of record JARQOD010000004.1, on the reverse strand, counting down.
TGTGTAAACGCTGCCATTTTTCAAGTTTCCTCAGCGGTGTCCCAGCTGAGTTGTAAGAAAAACAATTCTCATTGCTTTCTTTCCATCAAACTCTGGGTTGACTCAGCTTGGGTGTCTAGCTCTGCTATGATCGACTCAGGGGCAAGTGGAAATTTTATGGATGTCTCCTTTGCTCTGAAACAGGGGATACGTTCAGTGAAGAAGGCTACTCCAGTACAGATGGAAACTGTGGATGGCTCCCTGCTGACCTCTGGACCAGTGGATCAGGAAACAGAGCCTTTGAGGGTTCTTATGGGTAAAGATCATCAAGAGAAACTGTCCTTTATGCTTATCTCTTCTCCCCACTTTCCCATTATTCTAGGGCTACCATGGCTGCAGGCTCAGAATCCTACCATTAACTGGGAGACCAAGGAATTACACTTTCCAGAGAAACAGATGAGTCCAAAAGTTTCAGCTTGCTCTGTTCCTAAAGGAACCATGTCAGTCCCTGAACTACCAGCTGTATACCAGGACTATGTGGATTTATGTGACAAGAAGAACGCTGACCAGCTTCCTCCTCACCGTCCATATGATTGTCCAATTGAATTATTGCCTGGAGCGGAGATACCTTTTGGTAAGATCTACCCCTGGCGGGGCCCGAGCTAAAGGCTTTAAAGGATTACATAGATGAAAATCTAGCCAAGGGCTTCATACGCCCTCTTCATCTCCTGCAGGTGCACCCATCTTCTTTGTAAAGAAGAAAGATGGATCTCTGAGACCATGCGTAGACTATAGGGAACTCAATAAGGTTACTATTAGAAACCGTTATCCATTGCCTTTAATCCCTGAGTTATTGGAGAGAGTGCGACATGCCAAAATTTTCTCTAAACTAGATCTTCGTGGGGCCTATAACTTAGTCCGTATTAGACCTGGGGATGAATGGAAGACTGCATTCAGGTCACGCTATGGACACTTTGAATATCTAGTTATGCCTTTTGGTCTGAGTACCGCCCCAGACACTTTCCAACACTTGGTGAATGACATCTTCAGGGATCTCCTAGATACATTCATGGTAATTTATTTGGATGATATTCTAATTTTTTCTAACTCCACAGAGGAACATCATGGACATGTGAGAATGGTCTTGGAACGTCTAAGACAAAATCATCTTTACATCAAACTTGAAAAGTGTGAATTCCATAGGACCGAAATTCAATTTCTGGGGTATGTACTGTCTACACAAGGAATTAGTATGGATGGAAGCAAAACCCAAGCCATCAAGGATTGGCCAAGTCCTAGAAATGTGAAGGAGGTACAGCGCTTCATCGGGTTTGCCAACTTCTATAGACGTTTCATTAGAAATTTCTCTGAGGTAGTGTCACCTATCACCCAACTTACCCGGAAAGAGTCTAGATTCTCCTGGACTCCCCAAGCCCAGGAAGCATTTTCCCGTCTAAAAGATAAATTTACCACTGCACCTATCCTAGTACATTCCAACCCCGAGCTTGCCTTCATAATAGATTTGGATGCTTCAGACTGTGCCGTTGGAGCTATACTCTCTCAGAGAACAGGTGAGAAGAATGTCTTGCATCCCTGTGCCTTCTTTTCCCAGCAGTTGTCTTCGGCTGAGAGGAACTACGATGTGGGCAATAGAGAGTTGTTGGCCATTATTGCCGCCTTCAAAGAATGGAGACACCTTCTTCAGGGAGCTGCACAGCAAATAGTCGTCCTGACAGACCATCGTAACCTTGAGTTTATCAGGTCGGCTAAGTGCCTGACTCCTCGCCAGGCTCGCTGGAATCTTTTCTTAAACCAATTTAATTTTATCATTTCTTATAGACCAGGATCGCGCAATGGAAAGGCTGATGCACTCTCTAGGATTTACTCAGCAGAGACACGTCCAATTACTCCTCCTAAGACTATTCTTCCTGACTCTAGATTCCTAGGAGTAATTCATAATCAAGACCTACTTAAGGACATCAAGGAAGCATACCATGCGGATTCCTTTTTGGCACAACCCCCAAGGGACGTAAGTCTTGTCTTTAAGAATGGTGTGTGGATTCAGGGACAACGCCTGTATATTCCTGAAACAGTCAGATTGAGAGTATTGCAACTCATTCACGATTCCAAGATAGCTGGGCATAGAGGAATTCTAAAGACACAGGAATTTCTCTCTCGTTTCTTTTGGTGGCCCACTTGCAGGAAGGATGTTTTAAACTATGTCACTTCATGTGAAGTCTGTGCAAGATGCAAAACACCTCGCTCCTCACCAACTGGTCTGTTACAGCCTCTTCCCACCCCGTCCCGCCCGTGGGGATCCATTTCTATGGACTTCATTGTGGAGTTACCAACCTCTCAAGGGAAGAACACCATTCTAGTGGTGGTTGACCGTCTAACAAAGGCAGCTCATTTTATCCCTTGTGTCGGCTTACCCACTGCAAAACAGACATCAGATTTGATGATTAAAGATGTGTTTCGCTTACATGGAGTACCGGATGAGGTTATTTCGGATCGAGGGGTGCAATTCACTTCTAGGTTTTGGCAAAATTTCTGTGCAGCATTGGACATTAAAGTAAACCTTTCTTCTGCTTTTCATCCTCAGACTAATGGACAGACCGAACGAACCAATCAAACCCTGGAGCAGTATCTCCGCTGCTTTATCTGCCACCTACAGGATGATTGGGTGGATCTACTTCCATTAGCTGAGTTCTCGTATAACAACTCTCAGAGTGCCTCCACTAAGCAGTTCCTTTTTACTCTAATCTAGGTTATCATCCTAACATTCTACCACGATTTCCCATAGAAACGCCTTTACCAGCAGTGGCTGAAAGAATCACGTCTTTACAGAAGAATATGGATCTTCTAAAGGAGAATCTGGAATCGGCTCAGGAAAGGTACAAGAAAGCAGCAGATAAATTTCGTAAACCTGCACCAGCTTTCAAGGTAGGAGACTTGGTCTGGCTGTCAACCAGAAATCTTAAGTTAAGGATTCCATCGTCTAAGTTGGGACATAAGTACATTGGACCCTATAAAATCAGTAAAATTATAAGTGCCGTTGCTTGTCGTCTTCAACTGCCCAGAACTATGAGAATTCACCCTGTCTTTCATGTATCCCTACTAAAGGCTGCGACACCCAATACGTTTCCTGGATGTTCTTCTCCTTGCCCTGACCAGTGCTAGTCGATGGTCAGGAAGAATTTGTGGTGGAAAGGATTTTAGATTCCAGGTTGTATAGAAATCAGTTACAATATCTGATTAAATGGCAGGGCTACCCAGTGGAGGACAACTCATGGGAACCAGTCAATAACGTTAATGCTCCTCGCTTGCTCCGTCAGTTTCATCAGAGGTACCCACACAGGCCTGGCCTGAGGTCATCCGGAGGTTGTCCCTAAGGGGGAAGTAATGTAAGGTTCTGTGTACATGTTCCTGAAACTCAGTTTGTTCGTCAGCCATTTTACTTTCTGTCTTGCTGCAGCTATCTTGCCCTCAGTCAAAATGGAGTTTCCAGCTTGCATGTTCCCGCCCTGATTCTCTCCTTTTGCTTCTTAAGCAGCCACAGCTGAGCAATCAGTGCTTCAGAATCTAGCCTGCAGTGAACCTGTGACCTGACTCCTAAAGCCTTGGACCTTGTACTCCAGCTATTCCTACTGAGGAACTCTGAAGCACTTGTGGACTCTGAACCCTGCTCTTTGAAAGACCCACGTTTGCATGGACTTACGGTAACAGAGAAGAAGATCCTGAACCTGTTGTGGAGAGTGATTGCTGAGCTTAGATTACTCTGGCCTGCTGTGTCTCCTGCTTCTGTGTCTGCAAACTGTGTGACTATTTTTGCCAACTTGTATGAAGTAATACAAGACTTTCTATATCAAACCTGTGTCTCATGTATTTTCATCGCACCCAAGCACAAGACGCTATATGAACTGTACCACATACATTACAGGAAGTCTCTAAGCTCAGAAATCATCTGTCAGCGTGTAAGAGTATGAATAAGGCTCTATGGAAATAGACGGAGGTGCTCAGAGAGGCCCAAGAGAAACATCAGCAGGAGTGTCGCTGCTTGGTAGTGTTGAGCGATACTATACCGCAAGTATCGGGTATCGGCCGATATTAGCTCTATCGGCCTTTCGATACTTAGTTTCGATATTTTCCATATATCGTATACCGGAATCGGAAGTTCCATAATTCTTTGAGAGGCAATGTGATTTTAGTCAGCCAATGAGGAATCCTAAGAAGTGTGGGCACATCCTGTACTGCTGCGGTCATGTTAACTAATGGCATGGCTGTGATTGGATGCTGAAATGATGTCAGAATTCACTATAAAAGGCGCCGCCGCCATTTTAGCGTCACTGTGCTGTGAATTCAGTAAGGGACAGAACGCTGCTGTGCTGACTCTGAGGGACAGTTAGAGATTGCGATTTAGTGTACTGTGCTGTAGGCAGGCTAGCACCAACCGCTGTGTAAAGCTTCCTTTTGCCTGCAGTGTTGTTTTAACAGATCTGCAAGGTGTGTGTGAGTGCAGGTGACGCTGCAGTTTGCTCTGCATGCAACGCTGTCTGTAGGCATCTGCACGTGTCACTCACAGACTCTTTTTTTTTTCTTCAGTGTAATTCTTGCAGCTCCATGCAATTTAACTATTAGTGTGACGCACTTCCATCCGTATCCAATACATTGGTTGCAAACACTATAGAAGTAGACAAAGGAGTAGCCTTTCACAGATTGTGAACAGTTGTGTTTCAGTGTTCACTTCAGTCTGTGTTTTTTATTTTTTGAGTGCACATCACGCTCCAGTTACTTGTTCAAGCACTGCTGCTTGTACTCTGCTGAGCGTGTCTCAGTGCCTCATCCTTTTCATTTATCTCCAATTGGTTCTGCTCCATTCCATTTAAAATAATCTATTAGTGTGACGCGCTTCCATCCGTATACAATACATTGGTTGCAAACACTATAGAAGTAGACAAAGGAGTAGCCTTTCACAGATTGTGAACAGTTGTGTTTCAGTGTTCACTTCAGTCTGTGTTTTTTATTTTTTGAGTGCACATCGCGCTCCAGTTACTTGTTCAAGCACTGCTGCTTGTACTCTGCTGAGCGTGTCTCAGTGCCTCATCCTTTTCATTTATCTCCAATTGGTTCTGCTCCATTCCATTTAAAATATAATCTATTAGTGTGACGCGCTTCCATCCGTATCCAATACATTGGTTGCAAACACTATAGAAGTAGACAAAGGAGTAGCCTTTCACAGATTGTGAACAGTTGTGTTTCAGTGTTCACTTCAGTCTGTGTTTTTTATTTTTTGAGTGCACATCGCGCTCCAGTTACTTGTTCAAGCACTGCTGCTTGTACTCTGCTGAGCGTGTCTCAGTGCCTCATCCTTTTCATTTATCTCCAATTGGTTCTGCTCCATTCCATTTAAAATATAATCTATTAGTGTGACGCGCTTCCATCCGTATACAATACATTGGTTGCAAACACTATAGAAGTAGACAAAGGAGTAGCCTTTCACAGATTGTGAACAGTTGTGTTTCAGTGTTCACTTCAGTCTGTGTTTTTTATTTTTTGAGTGCACATCACGCTCCAGTTACTTGTTCAAGCACTGCTGCTTGTACTCTGCTGAGCGTGTCTCAGTGCCTCATCCTTTTCATTTATCTCCAATTGGTTCTGCTCCATTCCATTTAAAATATAATCTATTAGTGTGACGCGCTTCCATCCGTATACAATACATTGGTTGCAAACACTATAGAAGTAGACAAAGGAGTAGCCTTTCACAGATTGTGAACAGTTGTGTTTCAGTGTTCACTTCAGTCTGTGTTTTTTATTTTTTGAGTGCACATCACGCTCCAGTTACTTGTTCAAGCACTGCTGCTTGTACTCTGCTGAGCGTGTCTCAGTGCCTCATCCTTTTCATTTATCTCCAATTGGTTCTGCTCCATTCCATTTAAAATATAATCTATTAGTGTGACGCGCTTCCATCCGTATACAATACATTGGTTGCAAACACTATAGAAGTAGACAAAGGAGTAGCCTTTCACAGATTGTGAACAGTTGTGTTTCAGTGTTCACTTCAGTCTCTGCGTAATAACCACACTTAGGCCTTATAACTTTTCTGACTTTCTTTATCAATCTACCAAGATGAAGAAGGCAGTGAGTAAGGCACGTGGTCGTGGCCGTGGGGTTTCAGCAGGGAGAGGACTTGGTGATTCTGTGGCTGCTGCCGCCCTCAGTGACACAGCATCCACCATTTATCCCCGTGAGCGTTCCTTTATGCGCACTTTGGTAGGAGCTCGGCGTGCCCCCCTGCTGCGGGAAAAAACAAATTGAAGCCGTTGTTGGTTGGATGGCAGCCAATGCATCGACTTCAATTCCTTCCACCTCCTCTCAGGAACACAACACTGTTGAGCAACCATCTGTCTGTTCACCGCCTGTCAAATTGCCCAGGCAGTCAGAGAGTTCTGTACAGGAGCCAGCTGAGTCTCTGCTTCTGTTCTCAGAATCTGTTGGCTCGCAAACACGGGCACAGGCAAGCAGCATTCTGCAATTTGAAGAAGAGGGAGTATGCAGTGATGCGCAACAGCTGTGTCTCTCTCAATCTGAAGAGGCGGGTGATGGACAGCACACCGCAGAACGCATCTTATGATGATGATGAGACTCAGGTGCCAGGTTTTGTGGAGCATGGTGCTGCCCAGACTATCCAACAGCAGCAGGTGTTGGAAGAGGGTAGTGGAGATGATGAAGTCCGAGACCCAACATGGCGTGAGCAACAGGAAGGTGGTGGGAGCAGCTCTGAGGAAGAGATTCTCCCAACGGTACAAAGAGGAGGGAGAGGTAGGCTGCAGACTCGCTTGCCTGTAGCCTCCAGTTTGGCACCTGTTGGGAGCAGTTCTCTTAGAAATGTCAAAATTGGCGCTCCCATGACTTGCACTGCGTGGTCCTTTTTTGACAGACTTGTAGATGATATTTGCTATGTTCAATGCAAGCTGTGTAAGCAAAAAGTTAAAAGAGGTAAAAATATCAGTAACCTGAATACCACAAATATGTGGAAACATGAACGGACAAAGCACGTAGCTGAGTTACAAAGACACACTGGAGATGTAGGCCAACCTACAGCAGCACCTACATCTTCAGGTCGTGTTCGAGCCTCTACCTCCAGCTCACACACACCTGGTTCGGCTTCCTCACAGGATCTCCATGGAAGAACCTCGGTCACTGTTGTCCATAGACAAACTGTTATTCCACCCACAGCAGCAAGTTCACAGTCATCGTCACACTCCCAGAACAAAAAACAGCCATCGGTACCACAGGCATGGGATAAAAGACGGCCATACTCGGCAAACCATCCACGAGCACAGGCTCTGAATGCTGGCATTGCAAAACTCCTGTCCCTTGAAATGCTGTCATTCAGGCTGGTGGAGACTGACAGTTTCAGGAACTTTATGGCATTGGCAGTCCCACAATATAATGTGCCAAGCCGATTTTATTTCAGCAGGCAAGCTGTCCCTGCTCTGCAAAAACATGTCGAGGGAAACATTAAACATGCGCTACTAAACGCCGTCAGTAGCAGGGTCCACCTGATGTCATGGGTGCATCGCCACGAGGATCGTCGCGATTGCACATTCTGACTTCTCGCAGCTGAGTTGCTGTTACTTTGTGTTTGGTAATGAGAGAGTTAATTTTACCTAGCTCTTTGCTAAGACTAGGTCCAGCCTCGCCCGGCTGCTTTTGATTATGTTCTAATTAGCTTCCTTTATATCCCTGCCAGTCTGGGTGTTAGATGCCGGTGAAAGCCTTCATGTAGTCTAGCAGACTGGATCGGTTCTGAGAATACTTAAGCTAAGAGCTCCTTAGTTGTTTTTACTCTTATAGCTTATAGTTTATCTCTGAGACCTTAGGTGTTCCTACTGTGTGTGAGTGTTGTATGTAAGACTTTATTTACTTTATTTCTTGTCTTTCTTGTATGTCTTTCTGTTCATTAACCGTTACCTGTTCATTCCCTTTGGTGGTAATCAGGGTCCTTCTTAGGACTAGATTACAGTTGGCAGGGATTGATAGGAGACAGGGTTTACGCTGGTGGCCTGGACCTCTGTACCTTTAACAGTACCTCCAGGTAGAGGGATTAGTTAGGACCCCAGTTTAGGGTCAGCATAGACCCCGGTCACCCTCTAGCCAGAGACAGCGTATAACGGATTCCGTATTGACCCACTGGACATTCTGTCAGGTAATTCTATGTTATCATATATCTATGCGCATGTTATATAGTATGTTGCCCTTTTGATATAGATTACTGTCATCACATATATATATCTGCTATACAGCGTGACATTTTCACCGGCCCATACTAAAGATTCTCCCCAGCTGTCATGGATCCAGTAGCCCAGCTGGCCCGGCAGTTGCAGGGGTTGTCCATGGAGTTGGCAGACATTAAGTCCAAGGTTCTGTCCCCCCCGGAGCAAACCAGATCTGAACCTAAGGTTGCTCTTCCGGACAGGTTCACTGGTGGGCGGGACAAATTTTTTACTTTCGGGAGCCATGTAAATTGTACTTTCGGCTGCGGCCTCGGTCATCTGGGAGTGAAGAGCAGAGGGTGGGAATTGTTATCTCGCTCTTACAAGGGGACCCTCAATCTTGGGCGTTCTCTATTCCTCCAGGCTCCCAGATCTCCAGTCAGTGGATCGATTTTTTACTGCCCTGGGTCTGGTATATGATGATCCGGATCGAGTTTCCCTTGCTGAAACAAAGTTACGTAAAATACGGCAAGGAAATCGTCCAGCGGAGGAATATTCTTCTGAGTTCCGTAGATGGGCAACAGATACTCAGTGGAATGACCCAGCTCTTAGGAGCCAGTTTTGTCAAGGGTTGTCTGACAAATTAAAAGATGTGTTGGCTCAGTATGATTCTCCTCCATCACTGGAGGCTGCTATGGCCCTCGCTATTCGCATTGATAGACGAATTCGGGGAAGACGTGAGGTAACTCCGCCTCCGTGATGACTCCACCTACTACTAAAGTCCCTTATACTGAGGTTCCCCTGGTCTGTTCTGAGGAACCCATGCAGTTGGGAGGGACATCTTTTTGTAGGAGGGAACCGGCGGTGCACCGCAAGACTAGAAGGTGTTTCTTTTGCGGGAGAGAGGGACATTTTGTTGGGGGGTGTCCATCCCGGGCCTCTTTGAGCAAAGGAGTTAACCTGGGAGTGTGTATTTCGTCCCAAATCCCTCTCAGTTTCTCGTGCCTGCGGAGGTGGTGATTGGTACTAGAACTGAGAGGATTTCTGTTTTTCTTGATAGTGGGTCCGGGGCTAATCTGGTGGACGCTCGGTTTGCCCAGGTGCATGGTATGCAACTGAGTGTTTTGGCCAAACCAGTCCCTATAGTCTCTATTAATTCTAGACCTCTCGGTCAAGGTTGCTTGGTACAAGCTGTTCATAACATAGATCTTCGAGTAGGGGCAATACATAAAGAGCAATTGTCTTGTTATGTGTTGGAGGGTCTACCTACTCCTATTGTGTTGGGACTTCCTTGGTTGGCTAAACATAACCCAGTGATTGATTGGCAATCCGGAAAGATAAGCCAGTGGGGTGAATTTTGCAGGAATAACTGCATGAGCACGGTCATCGGTGCGGTTGTGCCTAGGACTTTGTCTCCTTTTCTGGAGGACTTTGGGGAGATGTTCTCAGAGGAGGGGTGTAAAGAGTTACCTCCTCATCGCGCATATGACTGCTCAATAAAGTTGCTTCCTGATGCCTTATCTCGTACTTTCCCAGGGGCCGGGAGGACGGATGATCCAGTTCCTATTCCTCTGGAGGGAGTTGTAGTGTCAGCTGTATGCTCTGAGCTTGAGGGGGAGGTATTGGGGGCTCAGGGGGACGCCCCTGTGGGACTTTCAGGGAGACTGATAGTTCCAGATCGGTTAAGACTGAAGGTTACGGGGAACCGTTACAAACGGATGGCTGATAGGGGGAGAGTTTCTGGTCTAGATCTGAAGGTGAACGATCTGGTTTGGTTGTCTACCAGGAATTTAAAACTTAAAGTTTCCTCCTGGAGGTTGGGTCCCAGATTCATCGGGCCGTACAGGATCAGTTCCATAATTAATCCTGTGGCATTTCGTTTGGACCTCCCTCCTACGTTTAAAATTCATAATGTGTTTCACAAGTCATTACTTAAAAAGTATGTGGCACCAGTCATACCGTCACCTCTACCTCCTCCTTCAGTGGTGGTCAATGATAACGTGGAATTTCATGGGTCGAAAATCATTGACTCACGTCTCAGTCGTCGGTCCCTTCAGTACCTGGTTCATTGGAAGGGGTATGGTCCTGAGGAGAGGACGTGGGTCCCTGCGTCGGAGATTAACGCAGATCGATTGGTTCGGACCTTCCACACAACTTACCCGGGCAGACCTGGCCTTGAGGGTCCGGAGGCCCCTCGTAGAAGGGGGGGTACTGTCATGGGTGCATCGCCACGAGGATCGTCGCGATTGCACATTCTGACTTCTCGCAGCTGAGTTGCTGTTACTTTGTGTTTGGTAATGAGAGAGTTAATTTTACCTAGCTCTTTGCTAAGACTAGGTCCAGCCTCGCCCGGCTGCTTTTGATTATGTTCTAATTAGCTTCCTTTATATCCCTGCCAGTCTGGGTGTTAGATGCCGGTGAAAGCCTTCATGTAGTCTAGCAGACTGGATCGGTTCTGAGAATACTTAAGCTAAGAGCTCCTTAGTTGTTTTTACTCTTATAGCTTATAGTTTATCTCTGAGACCTTAGGTGTTCCTACTGTGTGTGAGTGTTGTATGTAAGACTTTATTTACTTTATTTCTTGTCTTTCTTGTATGTCTTTCTGTTCATTAACCGTTACCTGTTCATTCCTTTGGTGGTAATCAGGGTCCTTCTTAGGACTAGATTACAGTTGGCAGGGATTGATAGGAGACAGGGTTTACGCTGGTGGCCTGGACCTCTGTACCTTTAACAGTACCTCCAGGTAGAGGGATTAGTTAGGACCCCAGTTTAGGGTCAGCATAGACCCCGGTCACCCTCTAGCCAGAGACAGCGTATAACGGATTCCGTATTGACCCACTGGACATTCTGTCAGGTAATTCTATGTTATCATATATCTATGCGCATGTTATATAGTATGTTGCCCTTTTGATATAGATTACTGTCATCACATATATATATCTGCTATACAGCGTGACATTTTCACCGGCCCATACTAAAGATTCTCCCCAGCTGTCATGGATCCAGTAGCCCAGCTGGCCCGGCAGTTGCAGGGGTTGTCCATGGAGTTGGCAGACATTAAGTCCAAGGTTCTGTCCCCCCCGGAGCAAACCAGATCTGAACCTAAGGTTGCTCTTCCGGACAGGTTCACTGGTGGGCGGGACAAATTTTTTACTTTCCGGGAGCCATGTAAATTGTACTTTCGGCTGCGGCCTCGGTCATCTGGGAGTGAAGAGCAGAGGGTGGGAATTGTTATCTCGCTCTTACAAGGGGACCCTCAATCTTGGGCGTTCTCTATTCCTCCAGGCTCCCCAGATCTCCAGTCAGTGGATCGATTTTTTACTGCCCTGGGTCTGGTATATGATGATCCGGATCGAGTTTCCCTTGCTGAAACAAAGTTACGTAAAATACGGCAAGGAAATCGTCCAGCGGAGGAATATTCTTCTGAGTTCCGTAGATGGGCAACAGATACTCAGTGGAATGACCCAGCTCTTAGGAGCCAGTTTTGTCAAGGGTTGTCTGACAAATTAAAAGATGTGTTGGCTCAGTATGATTCTCCTCCATCACTGGAGGCTGCTATGGCCCTCGCTATTCGCATTGATAGACGAATTCGGGGAAGACGTGAGGTAACTCCGCCTCCCGTGATGACTCCACCTACTACTAAAGTCCCTTATACTGAGGTTCCCCTGGTCTGTTCTGAGGAACCCATGCAGTTGGGAGGGACATCTTTTTGTAGGAGGGAACCGGCGGTGCACCGCAAGACTAGAAGGTGTTTCTTTTGCGGGAGAGAGGGACATTTTGTTGGGGGGTGTCCATCCCGGGCCTCTTTGAGCAAAGGAGTTAACCTGGGAGTGTGTATTTCGTCCCCAAATCCCTCTCAGTTTCTCGTGCCTGCGGAGGTGGTGATTGGTACTAGAACTGAGAGGATTTCTGTTTTTCTTGATAGTGGGTCCGGGGCTAATCTGGTGGACGCTCGGTTTGCCCAGGTGCATGGTATGCAACTGAGTGTTTTGGCCAAACCAGTCCCTATAGTCTCTATTAATTCTAGACCTCTCGGTCAAGGTTGCTTGGTACAAGCTGTTCATAACATAGATCTTCGAGTAGGGGCAATACATAAAGAGCAATTGTCTTGTTATGTGTTGGAGGGTCTACCTACTCCTATTGTGTTGGGACTTCCTTGGTTGGCTAAACATAACCCAGTGATTGATTGGCAATCCGGAAAGATAAGCCAGTGGGGTGAATTTTGCAGGAATAACTGCATGAGCACGGTCATCGGTGCGGTTGTGCCTAGGACTTTGTCTCCTTTTCTGGAGGACTTTGGGGAGATGTTCTCAGAGGAGGGGTGTAAAGAGTTACCTCCTCATCGCGCATATGACTGCTCAATAAAGTTGCTTCCTGATGCCTTATCTCGTACTTTCCCAGGGGCCGGGAGGACGGATGATCCAGTTCCTATTCCTCTGGAGGGAGTTGTAGTGTCAGCTGTATGCTCTGAGCTTGAGGGGGAGGTATTGGGGGCTCAGGGGGACGCCCCTGTGGGACTTTCAGGGAGACTGATAGTTCCAGATCGGTTAAGACTGAAGGTTACGGGGAACCGTTACAAACGGATGGCTGATAGGGGGAGAGTTTCTGGTCTAGATCTGAAGGTGAACGATCTGGTTTGGTTGTCTACCAGGAATTTAAAACTTAAAGTTTCCTCCTGGAGGTTGGGTCCCAGATTCATCGGGCCGTACAGGATCAGTTCCATAATTAATCCTGTGGCATTTCGTTTGGACCTCCCTCCTACGTTTAAAATTCATAATGTGTTTCACAAGTCATTACTTAAAAAGTATGTGGCACCAGTCATACCGTCACCTCTACCTCCTCCTTCAGTGGTGGTCAATGATAACGTGGAATTTCATGGGTCGAAAATCATTGACTCACGTCTCAGTCGTCGGTCCCTTCAGTACCTGGTTCATTGGAAGGGGTATGGTCCTGAGGAGAGGACGTGGGTCCCTGCGTCGGAGATTAACGCAGATCGATTGGATCGGACCTTCCACACAACTTACCCGGGCAGACCTGGCCTTGAGGGTCCGGAGGCCCCTCGTAGAAGGGGGGGTACTGTCATGGGTGCATCGCCACGAGGATCGTCGCGATTGCACATTCTGACTTCTCGCAGCTGAGTTGCTGTTACTTTGTGTTTGGTAATGAGAGAGTTAATTTTACCTAGCTCTTTGCTAAGACTAGGTCCAGCCTCGCCCGGCTGCTTTTGATTATGTTCTAATTAGCTTCCTTTATATCCCTGCCAGTCTGGGTGTTAGATGCCGGTGAAAGCCTTCATGTAGTCTAGCAGACTGGATCGGTTCTGAGAATACTTAAGCTAAGAGCTCCTTAGTTGTTTTTACTCTTATAGCTTATAGTTTATCTCTGAGACCTTAGGTGTTCCTACTGTGTGTGAGTGTTGTATGTAAGACTTTATTTACTTTATTTCTTGTCTTTCTTGTATGTCTTTCTGTTCATTAACCGTTACCTGTTCATTCCTTTTGGTGGTAATCAGGGTCCTTCTTAGGACTAGATTACAGTTGGCAGGGATTGATAGGAGACAGGGTTTACGCTGGTGGCCTGGACCTCTGTACCTTTAACAGTACCTCCAGGTAGAGGGATTAGTTAGGACCCCAGTTTAGGGTCAGCATAGACCCCGGTCACCCTCTAGCCAGAGACAGCGTATAACGGATTCCGTATTGACCCACTGGACATTCTGTCAGGTAATTCTATGTTATCATATATCTATGCGCATGTTATATAGTATGTTGCCCTTTTGATATAGATTACTGTCATCACATATATATATCTGCTATACAGCGTGACACCTGACCACCGATGCGTGGACCAGTACCCATGGCCAGGGACGATACCTTTCCCTCACTGCCCATTGGGTCAATGTTGTGGAGCCGGGTACAGATCTTGCCAGTGGCGCTGTACGTGTTCTGCCAACTCCAAGGATTGCAGGAATCCAGTCTGTACACATTGATTCCTCCTCCTACTCCAGTTCCTCAGAATCATCGCTGCACGAGCCGTCACGGTATACTTCCACATGGACCCGTGAACGCTTACCTGTTGCGACCGATATGAGCACAGCCGTGGCCAAACGTCAACAGGCCGTCCTGAAATTAATTTCCATGGGGAATCGAAGCCACACAGCGCAGGAGCTCTGGGATGCCATCAAGCAGGAGAGCGACGTGTGGTTTTTGTCAGCTAATCTCCAGCCAGGCTTGGTAGTGTGTGACAATGGCCAAAATCTGGTGGCAGCTCTGGGCCTTGGCAACCTCACTCACATACCATGTCTGGCACATGTGCTCAACTTGGTCGTGCAGAGTTTTTTGAGGGACTATCCGGATCTTGATGCACTGCTGCACAAGGTCCGCCTAGAGTGCGCTCACTTGCGACGTTCCAGCATGGCCAGATCGCGCATTGCAGCTCTGCAAGTCAGATTTCGCCTTCCTGAACATCGCATCATATGTGACGTACCCACCAGGTGGAATTCCACGTTACATATGTTGGAGCGGTTGTGTGAGCAGCAGCCAGCAGTAATGGAGTTATCAGCTGCAACAGGCGCAATCAACTCGCAATTTGCGCCGTTCACACTTCACCACTACTGAGTGGGCCTCTATGAAGGACATCTGCGACGTTTTGCGTGCGTTTGATGTCTCAACGCGGATGGCGAGTGCAGATGATGCACTAGTCAGCATGACTGTCCCCCTTATCTGCCTGCTTCAGAAATCACTGAAAGCACTAAAGGAAGAGGTTTTGGAAGAGGTGGAGGATGAGGAGTCACAAATTCAATTACGTTCAGGACAGTCAGCGCAACGTGGTTCCTCACAAAGGGCTGGGCAGGGCTCACTTTGTGAGGAGGATGAGGAGGAGGAGGAGTCAATGGAGGAGGAAGAAATCCCTACAGAGGGAGGTACACAACGCTCTAGTCAGTATGTAGAGCGAGGGTGGGGTGATGCAGAGGAGGCAGAGATGACGCCTCTTCCAGAGGACAGCCTTTGTTGGCCAGTTGGGAGTCTGCAGCACATGGTTGATTTCATGCTTCAGTGCCTGAGAAACGACCGCCGCATCGCCCCCATTCTCAGCATGTCAGATTATTGGGTGTACACCCTCCTAGACCCTCGCTACCAGGACAACTTACAAACCCTCATCACACCGGTGAACCGGGACCGTAAAATGCAGGAGTACCAAGACACACTGGTGCAATCCATATTGTTGTACATTCCAGCCGAGAGAGCTGCTGCTGCTGCTACTGCTTTACAAAGCAGCTCTGTGCGTCGAGGCAGTGTAGACACCTCTACAACAAGAGGGAGCAGAAGCAGCGCCTCTGCACAGGGCAAGAACTGTATGTTACAAATGTGGCAAAGTTTTGTGACAGCGCCAGCAAGGTCTACACCATCCGAGACGGCTCCAGTCACCAGGAAGAAACGTTTCCGTAAGATGGTGACAGACTACTTGGCTTTCCCTCTAAGTGTACTCCCAGATGCCTCTTCCCCTTTCAAATTTTGGGTCTCTAAGTTGGATACATGGCCAGAGCTTAGCCAGTATGCATTGGAGGTGCTGGCTTGCCCTGCTGACAGTGTATTATCTGAGCGTGTCTTTAGTGCTGCAGGTGGTGTAGTAACAGACCGTCGCATGCGACTATCCTCAGAGAATGTAGACCGGCTTACTTTTCTGAAAATGAAAAAGGCATGGATCTCACCTGAATTTGCCTGTCCGTTTTCAGATTAAATAACTGTTTGGCAACGTTTTCCATGTCTCCTGTTTTGTTCATCTTTCTACCACCTGAACTCTGCTCCCTGGGCTACAACACCGCCATTTGTTGCTCGTAAGTAATTGGCAGGGGTACTGACTCCTGGCCAGCCTGGTTACAGCACGACAGCTGTTTCCTGGCAGTGTGAACGTCAATTATCCTCCAATAAGTTGTGCTGTCGTGTTGCATTCGGGTTAGCCGACTCTATGGTGCCTGCAGTTTAGGTGATTCCTATGTGTGCTGTGGGATATGTAAATAAAGGCGGTTTCCATTGTGACAATAGGACAAGCACCCACTGTAGGACTGTGTGATTCGGTAACTGCGGAAGGCTTGCGTCCTGTCAACTTACATTTTCATGGGTGCGTTCTTCTACCGTCCGGGGTCCAGTACCATCAACTGGTTCTCCCCAGTGCCTTTGGCCTAGGTGCCTCCATCTCCGTATTCGAGTTCCACCAACGTCTGCTGGTCCTTGGTAGTGCTTTGGAGCACAGGTACCTCCTGCTTAGTAACCGTGTCACAGTAACGTCAGCTGGTACTCGGTTGTGACATTGCCTCTTTTCCTTCTGCTACCCGTCCGGGGTCCAGTACCGTCAAGTGGTTCTCCCCAGTGCCTTTGGCCTAGGTGCCTCCATCTCCGTATCCGAGTTCCAGCAACGTCTGCTGGTCCTTGGTAGTGCTTTGGAGCACAGGTACCTCCTGCTTAGTAACCGTGTCACAGTAACGTCAGCTGGTACTCGGTTGTGACATTGCCTCTTTTCCTTCTGCTACCCGTCCGGGTTCCAGCACAGTCAGCTGGTCCTCGTTACTTCCATTGTCTCTTGCTCCATCTGATACCCGTCAGGGTTCCAGTAACGTCAGCTGTTTCTCGGAAATTAGACGACCTTAAAGACCACCCAGAAGAAGATGACGACAACAAGGACGACGAGCATGAAGCCAACCAGCCTGAACACCATCACAAAGAAAAAATAAAAGATTACCCAGAAGAAGATCACCAACAGGACAAAGAAGGTTAAGACAAACTACAAGATACAGAACAAGAGACAGAAGAACAATAAGCAGAAGATCAAAAAGCAGAAGAACATGAAGTATAAGACCAAAATGAAGAGCAAAATATATGCTCTAAATTCTAAGCAGAAGAAGACTAAGCAGTGTATGGGGGTGAGTCCGTTCCTCCTCGTGGTGCCCCTGGAAAATGCCTGCTGCTGCAGGCTAAACTGAACACGGACAAATACTGTTGTAATTTAAATCTTTTGTGACAGCAAGAACGGAAGGATGAACAATTCATACTTTTACAGATTACAAGTACAGGAATCTCTGTCACAAATAAGAATATGATGAAGAAGATGAAGAGGAAGAAGATGAAGAATTTGAATATGAAGAAGATTAATTAGTTTAATAATAACAATATGAGTAATGTAAACAAAAACATGAATAGCAAGAAGTTTAAGAAGAAGATTAAGAAGGTGAAGATGAAGAATAATTTGATGAGAAAGATGATGCTGCTGCTGAAGATTATGAAGGAGAAAGTGTGGCACTGGCAAAAGTTAAAAAGGTGAAGAGCATGGAAGTTGTGAAACATACATATTTGCCAAAATAGAAAAAAGGTTAACAACATTGTCAATTTGTTAGTCAATCCAAACGTATTTCCAAAAAAAAATATATTAATGCTATTCCAATGCATTGGGTTAAACATGTATGCCTTTACTGTCTCCTCAACCTCCCCCAATACATTCTACATTAGTCTTTGTTGTTTTCCTTCATGTACAATTAACCAACAAGGCAAGAATGGTTTTTTTTAATGTCGATATTTGGTTCCCATAGACTTACATGGGACTTCCGGTATCGGAATCGGATATCGACGATATTTAGTGATATCGGCGATACCATTCCGATCCGATATTTTTAGATATCGAGCAGTATCGCTCAACACTACTGCTTGGCAGAAGAGCGAGATAGAGTTCTCCGAGAGCTCAAGATAGAGGAGGAGACTAGTGCCCAACTCTAGAAATCTATGGGAGAAGAAATCCAGCAAAGGAAGTGCCATGCAGATGGACACACAAGGGAGAACTATGTCTTGGAAAACTGTACTAATGCTCAGGTCGAGGAGGTCCAACAGTCTGTCCAAGAAGGTGACGGGTCGGGTTTCAAGTGTGTAATAGAGATACCCGAAGACCTGCGAGAAGTGTGTGCCAGTGAGGAGGTGCATGAGGCCTTTAGAAAGGCGGTAGAAGCATGTAGTGTGAACTGGGTGCCAGAGATGAAAACAGTTAGTCATACTGTCGACTAGGGAAGTCACACTGAAGCGGGTGGCTATCCTGAGGGACATGCACCTACATTGTCTCCGCACGAAACAGGTGATCCTGTTGAGAAATAAAGAAGCCGCTCGACGTCTGGAGCAAGTAAGAAAGGCTCAAAATCAGCTTGGCTTAATGGAAGACATCATTCAAGTGCCCAGAGGTCTGGTGAAGAAAGTCATCGGAAGACTTGGGAAAATGATGCAGGAGATGGTGAATAAGTCCGGTGTGACGAGAGTCAGGATTCCGGCTGATGACGAAGTCCAGGTCGTGGGTGAAGACGGGATGGTTCCGTTCCTCATTGTCGGATCCATGGAGAGCCTTGGGAATATCCGGATGCTCCTGGAGTATCGTGTGTCATACCTGAGAGAAGTAGAGCAGCTACGACTTGAGAGGAATCAGGTCAACAGAAACCTGCAGGAAATGGAAAGAAGATGGCCTTCACCTTCAACCCGTGGTATTGAGAGGAGAAGAGGTTTGCTTAAGACTACAAGTCCTCAAGCTGGAGCTAATACAAGAAATAGGTCGCCTGATGGAAGAGGTAGAAGTAGCGATGCCTCAGTTAGCTCAGTGATGAGTGACCTAAGCAGGAGAACCTGTAGTAGACAAAATGAAAAGGACTCAGACCAGACAGGACGTATGGGTGCAAGAGAATTGCGACGCCGTACTGACCGCTGGGGATGCGGGTGGTCTGACAGGGGGGCATCAGCAAAAGATGTGACAGAGTCGGAGGACAGACGCCTACGAAAGAGATTAGTAGCAGGGTCCGACTTAGAGAGACGGTTTGACTGGCAGAGACGACCGAGAAGGATCTCTGGTCGGGTGAAAAGTGTTCAACCCCACAAGTTTGAACAGAGGGGGGAGGTATGTGGTGTAATGACCCCTGATGCAGCTAGGGGGCACTGTGTATGGCCCTCGGGATATGCATGGAGGCATGTGATGGATGGACGTTATGTATCGCAGAGGTGGGTGGCCCTGTGATGGAAGCCTGAGCATGTTTTGTTCAGCAGATCTACTGCTGAGAGTTTTGCTATACATTGGGAGGCTTCCAGGTGACTTGGAGAGCTGGGCGGGTCCAGTCACCTACAAACCCACCCAAGGGGTGTGTGTCTGAATACCCAAGATAAAGCCAGTATGTTTATTTGTATCAAAAGGACCTGTGGTGAGGTCATAACCATGTGACCTAACCATGTGATCCTGACCTCACCTGTGGGCGGGGTTACGGCTATGTAACTGAGTTGTGTTTGGCACCTGAGAGAATGTGTGGGAGTCTGCCAGTGTGGACAGACTTCCATGTGGGACATTACAGAGAGGACTCTGTGACTGAGGAGTGAGGCTCCAGGCAGGAGCTGAAACATTGAAGATTTGTATTGCCTGTTACTATGTGGTTTATGAAGCAATAAACCTAAGGACTTTTTGCATAAGAAAGTGTCTGCTGATTTACCTCTGAAGCAGCCGAGTGAGTGAAACCTTACAATATGTAATATATGTCACAATGACATGTATATATATATATATATATATATGTATTCTATGTGTGTATATTTAGTGTTTACAAGGAAAGAAAGGGTTTTTTTTAGTTCCGATATTTCTCTCCCATTGACTTGCATTGTGTTTCCGGTATCGGATCGGCGATACCCGATACTTTTTGAGTATCCGGCCGATCCAATCCAATCCGATATTTTAGGATATCGGGCAGTATCGCTCAACACTACCCTCTACCCATGAAATGTTCCCCTCTCCATTGGCTGCAACACAACCCCAAATCATGATTGATCCACCCTTCATGCTTAATGGTTGGTGAGATGTTCTTTTCCTGAAATTCTGTGGCCTTTTTTCTCCACACATACCTTTGATCATTGTGGCCAAAGAGTTCTATTTTAACATCATTGGACAACAGGACTTCTTTCCAAAATGCCTCAGGCTTGTTTAGATGTTCTTTTGCACACTTCAGAGGCTGAATTTTATGGTGAGGACATAGGAGAAGTTTCTTTCTGGACTCTTCCAAGAAGGCCATATTTGTGCAGATGTCTCTGAACAAAAGAGCAATATACCACAACGGGGTTGCCTCCCTAACAATCACCTTCAGCTCTCACTGAAATTGTGCTTGATCTTCCAGACCTTATCTTGACCTCCACTGTTCCTGTTAACTTCCATTTCTTATTTACATTTCCAGCTGTGGAAATGGCAACTGGAAAACACTTTGGTATCTTCTAATAGCCTTCTCCTGCTTTGTGGGCCTTCACCTTTTTTATTTTCAGAGTCCAAGGCCGCTGCTTAGAAGAACCCATTGCTGCAGTTTTTTGGCACAAGCTTAGAGAAGGCTGGGTTTTTTATAAAGCTGGGAAATTTGCATCACCTGGCCTTTCATAGCAATGATATTGAACAAGCCACAATCCTGACAGCCTAATTAAGGTCTGAAACCTTGGTCAAAGTTATCTGAGCACAGAAATCTTCAAGGGTGCCCAAACTTTTGTAACAGCTTATGTCCTTTTTTGCAGATTTTTAAATTGAAAAAACTGTTATTTTTTGTTTTGCCTATAATACAAAGGAAATGTGTCATCTTTAACGTTAGGCCTTTTAGGGATCATTTAATCTTCAACATTCTTAACTGTGTACAATAACATTAATTTTGACCAGGGATGCCCAAACTTTTACATGCCACTGTAGATAGATAGATAGATATGAGCAGATGTGATAGATAGATCGATTGATGATAGATAGATAGATAGATAGATTGATAAAATGTCCAGTGAAACTTTTAATATGCCATATGTGCTAAAGGCAATGTTGCACATATGGCTTATTAAAAATTTCATTGGACTTTTCATAGGTTGTCATTTTTGAGTGCTACCTACATGCTTTATTTTTATATTATCTGTTTCCCGAAGAAGCAGTGCGAAACGCGCGTCGGGGCAGAGGGACATCTGGGGATTTCCACTCCATCACCACTGGTATGTTGATTGGCATTTTGTATAGGTTGTGTGTATTTTGTATTTAGTATCTCTGATACATCACTATTATCAGCGATATATTGGTATTGGTGACTAGGCTGACTGTTTGCAAATTGCATTGAGCTTTTGTCAATCGCTGTGGTTGCATATAATATATGTGATTCTATTAACCCATTGTGGTTAAATATGTATTTGTTTATAGCAACCATATGTGTATTTACTTATATATATTCAGCCATGTATTCTGCTCCTTTATACCATGTGGGGCTATTTTTAAGGATGGATAAACTTCAGTGGATCTCCTATTAGAATTATGTCCCTCTTCTAAATTATATCTTGCATCTTTTCTTGTTTATTTTCTCATATGTGAGTAATAAAATATTTATTGATTTATATGCCATTTGTGTGGTGTCTTTCATGGTGACTAATTGATTACCACTTCTGTGCATATCTAGTTGTTGTGGTATATATTTACAGATATTCCCTTTCACCAGGGTCTATTTGTATATTATTTTGGGGCATTTTGTGTGATATAGATAGATAGATAGATAGATATGATAGATTAGATAGATAGATAGATAGATAGATAGATAGATAGATAGTAGTATAGATGAATAGATACAGTAGATGACAAATAGACAGATAGCGCTATGTATCTTTTTTTTTAAATTGAAAAGCAGCACAAATCAGAAGAAACCCAAAAACCTCTGACCATAAGATTGCCACATAGAAAAGGGGTCAGTCATTCCATCAATTAAAGTTTTTTTAAAAAAAGTTTTTAGTGTGCCTGAGGTTGAAATGTCACATAAAAATATAAGTGAATTTTTGGAATTTAATTTCACAGGTTAACTGAAATTGGCCTGCTAATTCAATTTAGTCAGAATAAATTGTGCTCTGATTGGCTTTTTTAAGTTCTAAGAGCTATCCAGACCTCAAATTATAATAAATGGAGTTGTAATAAACAATAAAACATTATAATCGCCACTTCTAGGCTCTTACCCTCTGCTGCCGGCACAGCTTCTCCACTCTTAGAAAGGAGGACCAGGAAAGTAGCAGTGCCTGTAGGATGTGGCACAAAAGGCTCAGGTGAGAGGACCTAATGGGTGTGGTACTGAGTATATATATTTTTTATAATTTTTAACCCTTCAAAAGAATCCAGCAAAATGGCACTTGCCTAACGTCCATTTGTGGAAACTGAATCTATCCATCTGTAAATTACATACATTTAGTATTTTCTATATGTGAAACTCAATTTGTGTTACAAGAATTAAAGGGAGTTGGTGAATTGTCACCAAATTAGATCGGGAGGAACACTCCTGTACTTCGTAATTAGCTTCAAGAGACAAACAGTATCTCTAAAAAACTAAATACAGAGATAAATTCATGGCAAAACCAGTTCAAAAGCTCCAGCTCTATATCAGTGAGAGTGACAAGCAAGTTATGGGAGGCATCTTATCCAGTTGTCTAACTAATTCCTGCAATATCTTCTGCCAATCCCTGGGATCTCAGAGTGAATTACAATCTAGGGCATCAGCATTGTTCATTGTGTCTTTCAATGCAAGCTGGATAAAGCTGTCCATGGTATCTGCCCTGCTCACTATGTACAGATACCTAAGATTTCTCTGCAGAGGAAGCTTATTAGCCTTATATTATCTTGTGTGATATCAATGCTGGAATTTAGTCTGAATAGCAACAATCCGACAAACAAAAAATGTAAAAGCCTAAAAGGAACCTTATGACACGAGTCGTTAATTGAGAATTGTCCCAGGCGCAGAAATGCTCTGCTGTTTGATGTAAAAATCATTTGTTATGGCAGACTCTTTACATATAACAAAAAAAATAATATATTGACAGTGCTCAGATCCGGTGTGCTTCATATCTGGAGCTGACATGTATAAAACACAGTTTTTAGGTCAGTATAAGCGCCTTTGCAGACAAATATATAAGCAAAAGCCTGCAGATGTCCTCAAATATAAGTAAAGTTCAAAGGATTGTTCCCAACATTCAATTCAAGCAGATCCACTCAATTTGGCTGGTAAATTTAATTTGGTCCAGATTGAACGTTTACTGTGAAAAAGTTAACTATTTTTCTGTTTAAAGGGGCCTTCACACATAGAGAGATCGCTAGCGATATCACTCAAGCGTCACCGATATTGTGACGCAACAGCGTTATTGCTAGCGTTCTCGCTACGTGTGAAATGTAGACCGGCCTCCCGCTGGCTATCGCTGATCGTGCTCGAATGCGCTGGTCCATTTTTCCATCGTTGGCGTCCCGCTGGCCAGCACTAATCGCTGTGTTCGAAGCTTAAAAACGACGAGCGACCTCGTTAGCGACACAGAGCTCAGCACACTCAGAATGCCCAACGAGGTCGGATTTGGTTACAATAAAGTAGTGTGACAAGGACTCAACAATCAACAAGGTCGTTATGCAAATTGCTGATCTGTCTTGCGTCGTTGAGGAGATCGACTGTTTGAAAGCTAATTAGCGATCATGTAACGACGCACCAGCGATCTTTGCCTGGTCGGATCGTTATCGTGATCGCTGGTGCATCGCTATGTGTGTAGGGGCCTTAAGGCCATTACCTGTCTTACAGCTGCCGCTTCCCCAGTCCACTGAGCCATGATATGTATCGCTCATGCCCAAATGATCAAATGGTAGGCCAATCACTGGCTTCAGCACCAGAAGCACTAACGACCAACACAAAGCGCCCGAGAGCAGCAGTGGTGCCGTAAGACAGGTGAAAGCCTAGAACAGGTGAGAATAATGTATTTTGTCAGTTTAATTCGTTAAGGACCAAGCCATTTTGTAGGTTAAAGACAAGGCCTATTTTTACAATTCTGACCACTGTCACTTAATGTGCTTATAACTCTGGAACGCTTCAACAGATCTTGGCGATTCTGAGAATGTTTAATCGTGACATATTGTAATTCATGTTAGTGGTAAAATTTATTCAATATAACTTGCGGTTATTTATGAAAAAATGGAAATATGGCGAAAATTTTGAAAATTTTGCAATTTTCAAACTTTTAATATTTATGCCCTTAAATCAGAGAGATATGTCACAAAAAATAGTTAATAAATAACATTTCCCACATGTCTACTTTACATCAGCTCAATTTTGGAACCAAATTTTCTTTTTGTTAGGAAGTTATAAGTGTTTAAAGTTGACCAGCGATTTCTCATTTTTCCAACAAAATTTACAAAACCATTTTTTTAGGGACCACCTCACATTTGAAGTCACTTTGAGGGGTCAATATGACAGAAAATACCCAAAAGTGACATTATTCTAAAAACTGCACCCCTCAAGGTCTTCAAAATCACATTCAAGAGGTTTATTAACCCTTTAGGTACTTCACAAGAATTGAAGCAATGTGGAAGGAAAAAAATGAACATTTAACTTTTTTTCCCCAAAATTTTTCTTTTGACACAATTTTTTAATTTTGTCAAGGGTATCAGGAGAAAATGAACCTGTCAAGATCCCGTCTGGGTTGGAGTCCAATGTTACTGCAAACACTAGGGGAAGCAGAGGCAGGTAGCGTAGTCAGGTGGCAGCCGGAGGTCGGTACACAGGAGAGCAGTGTTTGTAGCAATGGATCAGGCGGATAACGTAGTCAGGTGGCAGCCAGAGGTCGGTACACAGGAAAGGCAGTTCGGTAACAGAGGAGCAGGCAGATAACGTAGTCAGGTGGCAGCCGGAGGTCGGTACACAGGAGAGCAATGTTGGTAGCAATGGATCAGGCGGAGAGCGTAGTCAGAAGGCAGGCCGAGGTCGGTTCACAGGAAAGGCAGTTCGGTAACAGAGGAGCAGGCAGATAACGTAGTCAGGTGGCAGCCGGAGGTCGGTACACAGGAGAGCAGTGTTTGTAGCAATGGATCAGGCGGAGAGCATAGTCAGAAGGCAGGCCGAGGTCGGTTCACAGGAGAGCAGTGTTTGTAGCAATGGATCAGCAGGAAACGCTTGACTAAAGGCTTGGAGCTCAATAATCTCGCAATGACACACCCACAGGGCCAGGTTTATATAGGGTGTGTAATTGGCAATCAGAGGCCCAATCAAGAGAGCACTAGGTGTAGCCAATCAGGAAGAACACTCAATGGTATCTGGGTTCAGCAAGGAACTTTGCAGCCAGCAGAATAGCTCAGATGGTAGAGCTGCTGGCCAGTGGACAAGAGGTACTGGGTTCGACTCCTGACAGTACTCCCCTCCTTCCAGGATGGCCTCTGGACATCTCAGGAGCTGGCTTATCCGGGTACCTCTGATGAAAGGCTCTTGTTAGTCTAGGAGCATGGACGTTGTCCCTTGGTTCCCATGAATTTTCCTCTGGTCCGTAACCCTTCCACTGCACCAGATACTGCAGTTTACCTCTGAATTTTCGGGAGTCCAGAATCTTATCCACAATGTATTCTTCTTCACAACGGATCCTTTCTGGTGGAGGAGGTGGCTGAATTCTTCCTGGAAACGGGTTTTCACAGAAGGGTTTGAGCAAGGATATGTGAAACACTGGATGAATCTTCAGATTGTTGGGAAGTTTTAAACGAAAAGCAACCTGGTTAATTTTTGCAGAAATTTGAAAAGGTCCAATGAATTTCTGACCCAATTTGGAGGATGGCACATATGTCTTAAGGTTTTTAGTGGACAGCCAAACTTTGTCTCCAACCTGAAGAGCAGGGGGCACTCTCCGATGTTTATCTGCTGCTTCCTTATATACTTCCTGGGTCTTGAGTAATATCTCTGATAATTCCTTCTGGGATTCCTGTAATTTTGCAAGCCTGTCATTAACAGCAGGAATGGGAGTGTTCACTGGCAGATTAGGGATAAATACTGGATGTACTCCATAATTAGCAAAAAATGGGGTTTGAGATGTAGCGCTATGTATGGAGTTGTTGTAGGCAAACTCTGCTGTTGGTAAATAGTCCACCCAGTCATCCTGAAGATAGGAAATGAAGCAACGGAGGTATTGCTCCAAAGTCTGGTTCGTTCTCTCCGTCTGGCCATTGGACTGAGGATGGAAAGCGGTAGAAAGATTCACCGTGACTCCCAAGGCTGTACAGAAACTCTTCCAAAATTTTGACGTAAACTGAACGCCTCTGTCAGACACCACGCTGTCAGGAATTCCATATAACCTGAATACCTCTTTGATTATCAGTTCTGCAGTTTTTCAGCAGTAGGAATTCCTTCAGTTGGAATAAAGTGGGCCATTTTTGTGAGTCGGTCCACTATGACAAGGATGACGGTCATCTGTTTGGAAGGGGGTAGCTCCACAATAAAATCCATGGAAATAGATCCCCAAGGCCTGGATGGAACTGGAAGTGGTTGCCAGAGTCCTAGAGGAGACGATTGTGGGGTCTTGTTTCGTGCGCATGTTAAACAGGTTGAAACATATTTCCTCACGTCCTTCCTACAATTAGGCCACCAAAAGAAACAAAGTAGTAAGTCTTGTGTTTTTGCAACTCCAGGATGTCCTGCCAGTTTAGAATCATGGACACTTTTGAGGACTTCAAGGCGAGAAGATTCAGGTACATATATTTTGTGTTTCTGCATCCAAAACCCCTCTTTGAATGAAAGATCGACGTCTTCCGAAGGATGGTTAAGGAAAGAGTCCTCTTGATATCCATCTTTAATTCTATTACATAGTCCTCTAGAGTGCAATAGTCCCAAAAATTTTTTAGGGCCTAGAATTGTATCGTCATTACTAGACCTCTCCTGAGGTTCCGAACACATCCTGGACAGGGCGTCAGCCTTGCCATTTCTTGAACCAGGCCGGTAAGAAATTATAAAATTGAATCTTGAGAAAAATAAGGCCCATCGTGCTTGTCTTGCAGACAATCTTTTTGCTGTACGGAGGAATTCAAGATTCTTGTGGTCCGTGAGGACAGTCACAGGGTGATTGGCACCTTCCAAAAGATGTCTCCATTCGGAGAAGGCAACGTTACTGGCTAACAGTTCTTTATTACCGATGTCGTAGTTCTTTTCTGCAGATGACATGGTGTGGGAAAGAAACGCACATGGGTGAAGTTGCATTTTGTCCCCAACTCGCTGAGACAGAATGGCTCCCACTGCAGAGTCTGAGGCGTCCACTTCGACAGTAAATGGCAATTCAGGATTTGGGTGTACTAACAATGGAGCAGACGTAAAAAGAGTTTTCAATTTGTCAAAAGCCTCCTGTGCCTCCGGAGACCAGAAAAATGCTTTGGTCTTTTTTGTTAGTGTAGTAATTGGTAGTATGATCCGTGAAAAGTTCTTTATAAATTTTCGGTAAAAATTTGCAAATCCTATGAAACGCTGGACGTCTTTTAAATTTCTTGGAACAGGCCAGTCCACTACAGCATTGATTTTGCCGGGATCCATGCTCAGACCTTCTGGGGAGATGATATATCCCAGAAATTGGATACTGGTTTGTTCAAACTCACATTTTTCAAGTTTAATGTAAAGATGGTTCTCCTGTAGTCGTTCCAAGACTAACTGGACGTGCCTGCGATGCTCTTCCAAGGTGTCTGAAAATATAAGAATGTCATCGAGATAAGCCACAACGAATTGGTCCAAGAAATCTCGAAATACATCATTAATAAAATGTTGAAAGGTGGCTGGGGCATTGCTAAGACCAAAGGTCATAACCAGAGATTCAAAATGTCCATATCTCGTTCTGAAGGCGGTCTTCCACTCATCTCCTGGGCGAATCCGTATGAGGTTGTAAGCCCCTCTAAGATCCAGCTTTGTAAAGATTTTCGCAGAACGGAGTCTCTCAAATAGTTCAGGAATCAAGGGTAGCGGGTAGCGATTCTTGACAGTGATATTATTCATCTCTCTGTAGTCAATACATGGCCGCAGAGTGGAGTCTTTCTTTTCAACAAAGAACAGGGGTGCCCCAGCTGGAGATGTGGAAGGTCGAATAAAGCCTTTCTCTAAATTTTCATCCAGGAACTTTCTTAATACCTTCAATTCAGGTTCGGAAAGATTGTAAATCCGTCCAAATGGAATGGTTGCTCCTGGCAGCAATTCAATGGGACAGTCGTAAGGACGGTGAGGAGGTAATTGATCTACTTTCTTCTTACTGCAGACATCAGAGAACTGCTGATATTGAGGTGGTAGATTCTCTTCCTTCTCATGCGAAATCTCAGAGATTTGGATTTGTTGGAGAACAGGGGGTTCCTTATGACAATTATTCTTACAGTAGTCAGATGGAAAGGTGATGGTCCTTGATGCCCAGTTGATAGAAGGGTTATGGACTGAAAACCAGGGGATCCCTAGAATAACCGGAAATTTCGGAGATAAAATAAGGTGGAAACTGACAGCTTCATGATGATCCGGTTCGATACAAATCTCCAGTTCGATTGTCTCATGCGTGACAGGTCCAGAAGACAAGGGTGATCCATCCACAGTTTCCATTTCAATTGGTGTGGATTTGGTCCTACTGGAAATATTATTATCATGTGTAAATTTTAAGTCCATAAAATTTCCTCCTGCTCCTGAATCCAACAGGGCAGAGCATTGTATTTTTTGGGTGCCCATTACAACCTGAATGGGGATTACAAAATGAGATGATGTAGTATGTATTTTGTCTTTCTGGCGTTACTGATGAGATAGTCTGCAAGATGGAATCCGACTGCTGAGAAAGGTCCATATTGCTGGCAGACCTGTTGTAGGTAAAGGCTATAGTCCTTTTGTTAGGACAGTTGATGGCATAGTGTCCAGGGTCCCCACAATAGAGGCAGAGATGTTCTGCACGTCGCCTCTCCTTCTCCTGTGCAGAGAGTGGTCTTCGGATGACGTCGATCTGCATCGGTTCAGACACGCCTTGCGTCTTTTCTTGGTGGTCCGATGCTGAAAATGAGAAGCCAGGGCTATTCCCAAGTGCTCGCAGTCTCTCCTTTCTCCTTTCAGTAAGTCTCTGGTCAATCCGGATACATAGTTGAATAAAGTCCTCCAACTGGTCAGGGGTCTCAACCCTGGCAAGCTCGTCTTTCACTGGTTCTGATAACCCTCGTCGAAATTGACTTCTCTGGGCCGCTGGATTCCAGGTGGTGTCGGCCACCCAGCGATGGAACTCCGATGTATATTCCGCAACAGAGCGACGTCCTTGGCGCAAATTATGTAATTTGGTTTCTGCTGTGGCACAGCGGTTTGGGTCATCAAAAACTTGATTCATAGCTGCGATGAAAGCGTCCAGGTCATTAAGGAGGGCATAGTCCTTTTCTACATAAGGTGAAGCCCAAGCAAGAGCTTCATCCGTCAGGAGATTTATCATGAAAAAAACTTTCTTCCTCTCACTGGTAAAGGGAGCAGGTTGCATCTGGAAGTATATGCGGCATTGATTGAGGAATCCTCGGTACTGCTTGCGATCCCCGCTGAACTTTGCAGGCAGCGGCAGCCGTGCATATTTCCCTTGAGAGTCAGTACAAAAACTTTGAAGCTCCGTAACTTGCCGCCTCAGGGTGTTCACAGCGGACTCCATTTTGGCGCGAGATTATTCTTTCAAGATCCCGACTGGGTTGGAGCCGATGTTACTGCAAACACTAGGGGAAGCAGAGGCAGGTAGCGTAGTCAGGTGGCAGCCGGAGGTCGGTACACAGGAGAGCAGTGTTTGTAGCAATGGATCAGGCGGAGAGCGTAGTCAGAAGGCAGGCCGAGGTCGGTTCACAGGAGAGCAGTATTTGTAGCAATGGATCAGCAGGAAACGCTTGACTAAAGGCTTGGAGCTCAATAATCTCGCAATGACACACCCACAGGGCCAGGTTTATATAGGGTGTGTAATTGGCAATCAGAGGCCCAATCAAGAGAGCACTAGGTGTAGCCAATCAGGAAGAACAGTCAATGGTATCTGGGTTCAGCAAGGAACTTTGCAGCCAGCAGAATAGCTCAGATGGTAGAGCTGCTGGCCAGTGGACAAGAGGTACTGGGTTCGACTCTGACAGAACCACAATATTTGTTGTACAATCTCTCCTGAGTACACCGATACCCATGTGTGGAGGAAGACCACTCTATAAGTGCTCAGAAGGGAAGGAGCATCATTTGTGATTTTGAATGTCAAATTGGCTGGAATCGAGAGCGGACACCATGTCGCATTTGGAGAGCCCCTGATGTACCTAAACAGTGGAAACCCCCCATAGGTGACCCCATTTTCGAAATTAGAGCCCCCAAGGAACTTATTTAAATGTGTGTTGAGCACTTTGAACCCCAAGGGCTTCACAGAAGGTTATAACGTAGAGCCGTAAAATTAAAAATCATATTTTTTCCACAAAAATGATCTTTTCACCCCCAATTTTTATTTTTCAAAGGGTAAAAGGACCACAAAAGTTATCGTGCAATTTGTCCTGAGTACCCTGATACCCCATATGTGGGGGTAAACCACTATTTGGGCGCATGGCAGAGCTTGGAAGGGAAGCAGCGCCATATGACTTTTTTGGCTGGAATTGAGATTGAACGCCATGTCGCATTTGGAGAGTCCCTGATGTGCCTAAACAGTGGAGACCCCCACAAGTGACCCCATTTTGGAAACTATACCCCCAAGGAACTTATCTAAATGTGTGGTGAGCACTTTGAACCCCGAATAATCTTTTCACCCCCAATTTTTATTTTCCAAAGGATAACAGAACCCCAAAAGTTATTGTGCAATTTGTCCTGAGTACGCTGATACCCCATATGTGAGGGTAAACCACTATTTGGGGACATGGCAGAGCTTGGAAGGGAAGGAGCGTCGTTTTCGAATGCAGACTTTGATGGAATGTACTGCTGGCAATATGTCGCGTTTGGAGAGCCCCTGATGTGCCTAAACAGTAGAAACCCCCCACAAGTGACCCCATTTTGGAAACTAGACCCCCAAGGAACTTATCTAGATGTGTGGTGAGCACTTTGAACCCCCAAGTGTTTCACGCAAGTTTATAATGTAGAGCCGTCAAGAAAAAAAATCATATTTTTTTCCACAAAAATAATCTTTTTGCCCCCAAATTTTTATTTTTATAAGGGTAACAGGAGAAATTGGACCGCAAAAGTTGTTGTGCTATTTGTCCTGAGTACGCTGATACCCCATATGTGGGGGGAAACCACTGTGATCGCCTTATTGCGATCTTTGGGAGGCAGAATGAATAAATCCACAAAAGGTGAAGAATTGGTTTTATTTTTTACGCCGTTCCTCGTGCGGTATTAGTGAGTAGGCGACTTTATTCTTCGGATCGGTGCGATTATAGCGATACCAGATTTATATCCTTTTTTCATGTTTAGCTTCTGTCACACATTCTTTTTGGAAGAATTTTTTGTAAGAAATTTGTGCATCGCAGTGTTTTGAGAGCTATAATTTTTCCATAATTTGGCCGACAGAGTTATCTGTGGGCTTATTTTTTGTGGGACGAGCTGATGTTTTTATTGGTACCATATTCGGGCACATAACATTTTTTTATTGCTTTCTATTCCGATTTTTGTGGAGGCAGAATGAACAAAAACCAGCAATAAAGGAATTGTTTTTTTTTTTCTCCGTTCCACATGTGGTAAAATTGGTAAGGCAGCTTTATTCTTCGGGTCACTACGATTACAACGATACCTTATTTATATCTTTTTTATGTTTTGGCGTTTATAGACTTTTATAGAAAAAATAATTATTTTTGCATCAGTTTATTCTGAGAGCTATAACTTTTTTATTTTTCGCTGATGATGCTGTATAGCGGCTTGTTTTTTGCAGGACAAGATGACGTTTTCAGTGGTACTATGTTTATTTATATCCGTTTTTTTGATCGCGTGTTATTGCACTTTTTCCAAGCGGTATGAGGATACCGCTTGGAAAAAGTATAATTTACTACTTTTTTGTGTTTTTTTTACGCCTTTCACTGAAGGGGTTAACTAGGGTTACGCTTTTACAGATGGGATTTTTATGGACGCGGCGATACCAAATGTGTATTTTTTTATTTTTTTTTTACATAGAAATGTGTATTTTTAGGGGAATTTTTTAAATTATTTTTTAATATTTTTTTGCAATTTTTTTTAAAAAATGTTTTTTTTACCTTGTCCCTTCATGGGGCTTTCACTTTTTCACTTTTGTTGCAGGTATAATGCATTGCAATGCTCCAGCATTGCAATGCATTGTACCAATGGAGAAAGCTGTTGTGACCATGTTGTCAGCATGGTCACAGTGGTTTTCCATAGCTAGATGACCCGGAGGTTGTCATGACAACCCCGGGTCATCAAGGCAGAGATCGGGCCCTGCAATTACATTGTGGGGATGCCGATCTGAGGCAGAGGGAGCTCCCCACCCTCTGCTTCCCCTCCTGAGTGCTGCGATCACACTCGATCGCAGCAGTCAGGGGGTTAACAGCCAGGGGCGGCGTGGACGCTGCTCCTGGCTGTCAGTGCAGGAAGCTCGGCCACTGCAGCGCTGAGCTCCTGCACTGATCGCGCTGGAGATGCTGAAATTTCAGCCTCTTCTGAGCGATCGCTGCTGTGTTTGGTCAGTCAGATTGACTGACCAATCACAGCGCTTTAGGTACGGGGACTGACTGCAAAGGTCCCCGCACCACTTGCCGTGCCTGTCAGCTGTCATAGACAGATGTCGGCACTGAACTACCACTGCGTGTTTACACGCAGTGGTAGTTCAAAGGCATGATGTGCACAGTCCGTCATGGTGCCAAAACTGACATCCTGCCATGACGGACTATGCACGTCAATGGACAGTAAGGGGCTTAAAACATTCTCAGTTTTCAAAAATATCTAGAAAATTGCAGCTGATGACTGTTAAATTTCAGATTCACTGTTTTTTTGGGTAATTTTTGGTCAATTCGTAATAAATTTAATTCGGTATGTATCAATTTGCTCATTTCTATCTTTGACCCCAGCGATCCTGAGAGCAACATGGTCTAATGTTGTGAATGGACTTGAAATGAGTTCTGAGCAGAGGCTCCCTCTGGTGGTTACAAGTGGTACTGGACTGTCCAGTGAAGATTGTGAGGATTGGGAATCAGGTGTTACTGACTGGTCTTATATAAGGGAGTCGCCTTCCCATCAGGGTTGCCGGTGATCAATTGTTCTGGTCTCAATCCTTGATTCCTGTTTCCTTTGTAGCCTGCTGTGTCATGTCTGCATCTCCTGCTAACAGATAAGACATTTTCTTCTTTCTGTTTTTGTGCTTGATTTTTGCATTTTGTCCTGCACTTCTGTAGGGGCCTTCAGGGTCCCCTCCGGGGGCTTTTGCCCTCTCAGTTTAGTTCAGCCACTGATGTTTGTACATTTGCTTTTTCCAGTTTTTTCAGTGGCTGCTGTTTTGATTTTGTTACACCAGAGAACTAATTTAGGTGGTAGAGGTCGTGTGATCTCAGGTGTTTTTGAAATTAGTAGAGTTGGTGCTTTTCAGGGTTTTTTGGGATTGCAGTAAGTGCCCTTCCTATCCTTTTCTATTTAGGTAGTTTGGGCCCCAACGTTTGCTCATACTATTTTCTGTCTGTGTCAGTATTTCTTCTTGTCTAACCGCCATTACATGTTTGGGGGCTTTCTATGTTCTTTGGGGATCTGCTCCGGGGCAGATAGCTTTCCTCTTTCTATCTTTAGGTGTAGTTAGTTTCTCAGGCTGTGACGAGGCGTCTAGGACCAACGTAGGAACGCTCCACGGCTGCCTCTAGTTGTGGTGGTTAGTCAGGGTACTGCAATCTCATAGATTCCAACCGCTCTGGTGTATTGCCTTTTTACCTGCACTCCTCAGCTACCGAAACATAACAGTATCACCGGCCAAAAAATTGAAAATTGTATGGTACTCACAGAAGGGAAAAATATTGTGAAAGAAAAAAGGTTGTCAGAGATATTTTTCTGTTTGTTGCATTTTTTTTTTCCCTCTGTATCTCTGGGTGCTGGGGAGGATTTTTTCTCTCAATGGAGTTTACACAGTTGTCTGGCCGTGTGGATCAGCTTGCCACTGAGGTTCGGAGTATTGCTACCTATCTTGCTAGGTTGAGAAAACAAAAAACAAGAAGCAAATATCCTAAAATAAAACAAAATAAAAAATATATTGCAAAACATGCATGAAGTTGTAATAATAATAAAAAGGGTATTTGGTAAACATAATTTTGATCAAAAGAATGTACAAGCCATCCCGCCACGTCAAGGCAACCCTTTGTGGGACAGTCCTACTCTAATATTAAAAACCTTTCCACTTGTCAAGTGACGTAAATGTGAACAAGGCAGAGGGACTGAACCCACCAGTTGAAGCATAGGCCAGACAGGATGGATTTTTCAGCTCAAAAGCAGGGCGGTCACACCCTTATATGCAGAAAATGCACTGAGAACTAAATGAAAAATGGGTCTGAACTGAAAAAGTAAGTTGATGTGTATGCAAAATGTAAATGCATATCAAACACATGACCATTAAACAGAGAAAACAAAAAACAAGAAGCAAATATCCTAAAATAAAACAAAATAAAAAATGGCGGGATGGCTTGTACATTCTTTTGATCAAAATTATGTTTACCAAATACCCTTTTTATTATTATTACAACTTCATGCATGTTTTGCAATATATTTTTTATTTTGTTTTATTTTAGGATATTTGCTTCTTGTTTTTTGTTTTCTCTGTTTAATGGTCATGTGTTTGATTGTACATTCTTTTGATCAAAATTATGTTTACCAAATACCCTTTTTATTATTATTACAACGTCATGCATGTTTTGCAATATATTTTTT
This sequence comes from Oophaga sylvatica, assembly GCA_033576555.1. NCBI lineage: Eukaryota > Metazoa > Chordata > Amphibia > Anura > Dendrobatidae > Oophaga > Oophaga sylvatica. Next base: position 56,333,117 of record JARQOD010000004.1, on the reverse strand, counting down.
ATTTTGCTTTATTTTAGGATATTTGCTTCTTGTTTTTTGTTTTCTCTGTTTAATGGTCATGTTTTTGATATGCATTTACATTTTGCATACACATCAACTTACTTTTTCAGTTCAGACCCAGTTTTTCATCTATCTTGCTAGGTTGCCTGTTGTGGAACCTAGGATTCCCATGCCAGATTTGTTTTTGGGGGATCGAGCCAAGTTTCTGAATTTCAAAAATAATTGTAAATTGTTTTTTGCCTTAAAATCTAAGTCCTCAGGGAACGTAGCGCAGCAGGTTCAAATTGTCATCTCTCTCCTGCGCGGCGATCCTCAGGATTGGGCTTTTTCCCTGACACCTGGGGATCCTGTTTTGAGTGATGTTGATGCATTTTTTTTAGGCCTTGGGGTTATTGTACGATGAGCCTAATGTCACTGATCAAGCTGAAAAAGCCTTGTTGGCATTAAATCAGGGGCTTGATGACGCTGAGTTATACTGTCAGAGATTCCGTAGGTGGGCAGTCCTGACCAAATGGAATGATGACGCTTTGGCAGCCCTTTTTCGGAAGGGTCTGTCAGATAAGTAAAGGATGTTATGGTGGGATTCCTGTCCCTCTGGTCTCAATGATTCTATGTCATTAGCGATTCAAATTGACAGACGTTTGCGTGAGCGGAGAAGTATGCGTGGAATAGTGTTGCCTTGTGAACCTGCTTCTGAATCCATGCAGTGTGATAGAGTGGTTTTGGGGCACAGCGTCATGAGTTTCGAAAGTGCAATGCCTCTCATGCTATTTCAGTCTGCCCTAAGCGGGGAAGACGTTTTGCACGCTCAGTTGTCTTGGGTAGTGTTCAGACTAAGTTTTTGTTAACTGTTACTCTGATATGCTCTCTGTCCTCATTTTCTGCTCAGGCTTTCGTTGATTCGGGAGCAGCTATTAACCTGATGGATTTTGATTTTGCTAAACGTTGTGGGTTTCCCTTGATACCCCTACAGAAGTCTATTCCCCTACTGGGGATCGATTCTACCCTTTGGCTGAGAATAAACCTCAGTTTTACTCAGGTGATAATGAGGGTTGAACCTGATCATCAGGAGAGCTGCAAATTTTTGGTTCTGTATAATCTGCATGACATTATCGTGCTGGGTTTCCTTGGTTACAGTCTCATAATCCTGTTTTGGATTGGAAATCTGTGTCTGTAACAGTTGGGGCTGCAATGTGTTAATACCAACACTCCTGTTTTTCTGCCTCCCCCAGGCTCAGGATGTTCCTGACTTTTTGATTGATTTTTCTGATGTGTTTAGCGAAAGTAAATCTGCATCCTTGCCTCCCATAGGAGCTATGACTGCGCTATTGAATTAGTGCCTGGTAGTAAATTTCCCCTAAAGGTCGCCTTTTTAACTTGTCTGTACCTGAACATGACGCTATGCGGTCTTATATCAAGGAGTCATTGGAGAAGGGTCATATCAGACGATCCTCTTCACCCTTAGGTGCCGGTTTTTTCTTTGTGGCCAAAAAGGATGGTTCATTAAGGCCGTGTATTGATTATGTCTTTTGAACAATATTACTGTGAAATATCAATACCGTTACCCTTGATTTCTGACCTGTTTTCCAGGGTGAAAAACGATACTTGGTTTACCAAGCTTGACCTCAGGGGGGCATATAACCTTATTCGCATTAAGCACGGGGATGAATGGAAGACGGCATTTAATACCCCTGAGGGGCATTTTGAGTACCTTGTGATGCCTTTGGGCTCACTAATGCTCCTTCTGTCTTCCAGTCCTTCATGAATGACATTTTCAGGGATTTTGTGGATAAACTTCTGATTGTTTATTTGGATGATATCTTGATTTTTTCAATGACTGGGACTCTCATGTGAAACATGTTCAAACTGTATTCCAGATTTTGAGAGAGAATGCTCTGTATGTGAAGGGATAAAAGTGTCTTTTTGGCGTACAGAGGATCTCATTTTTGGGATTCATTTTGTCTCCATCTGTTATTGAAATGGACCGGTCAAGGTTCAGGCATCTGTGATTGGGTCCAACCGGCTTCATTAAAGGCTCTTCAAAGATTTTTGGGTTTTGCCAATTTTTATCGTAAAATTTATTGGTAATTTCTCGGTTATTGTTAAACCATTAACTGATTTGACTAAAAATGGTTCTGATGTGGTGAATTGGCCTCCTGAGGCAGTCTCTGCATTTCAGGAACTTAAGCAGAGATTCACTTCTGCTCCTGTTCTACGGCAGCTGATGTTTCTCTGCCATTTCAGGTGGAGGTTGATGCCTCTGAAATTGGGGCAGGTGCCGTTTTGTCCCAAAGAGATCCAGAGACCTCTAAAAGTAACCCTTGTGCTTTTTCTCTCGAAAATTTTCTCCTACTGAACGTAATTATGACGTGGGTAATCGGGAGTTATTGGCCATGAAGTGGGCTTTTGAAGAGTGGAGACATTGGCTGGAGGGAGCAAACATCAGGTGGTGGTCCTTACGGACCATAAGAATCTGGTTTATCTGGAATCTGCCAAGCGACTTAATCTAGACAGGCCAGGTGGGCCTTGTTTTTCACACGTTTTAATTTTGTGGTTTCCTTTCTTCCTGGCACTAAGAATGTTAAGGCGGATGCCCTCTCGAGGAGTTTCCTTGCGGACTCTCTGAGTTATTGATCCTTCTGTTATTTTGAAAGAAGGTGTAGTTCTTTCCGCCATCTCGCCAATTTGAGACTGGCTCTGGAGGGGTGTCAGGAGGATAGGCCGAGCGCTGCCCTGTTGGGAAATTGTTTGTCCCGGACCAGTGGAAAAAAGAGTGTGATGTCTGAGATTCATTGTTCCGCGTTGGCCGGTCTCCGGAATTTTTGGTACCAGAGACTTGGTTAGTCGGTCCTTTTGGTGGCCTACCTTGTCTCGTGATGTCAGGGAATTTGTGCTGTCCTGCGGGACTTGCTCTCGCTCCAAGCCTTGCTCTCGCTCTAGTGGTTTGTTGATGCCATTGCCTGTGCCAAGAGACCATGGACCCATATCTCTATGGATTTCATTTCCAACCTCCCTGTTTCTCAGAGATTGACCGTCATCTGGGTGATTTGTGATAGGTTTTCAAGATGATACATCTTGTGCCATTACCTAAGTTGCCGTCCTCCTTGAATTGGTGCCTTTGTTCCTTCAGCACGTGGTTCGGTTACACGGCATTCCTGAGAACATTGTGTTGACAGAGGAGTCAGTTTGTTTCCAGATTTTGGAGGACCTTTTGTTCTAAACTTGGTGTTCAATTGTCTTTCTCCTCGGCGTTTCATCCTCAGACCAATGGTCAAATGAGAGAACAAACCAGACATTGGAGACTTATCTAAGATGCTTTGTGTCTGCTGATCAGGATGACTGGGTCTCTTTTTTGCCTTTGGCTGAGTTTGCTCTTAATAATAGGGCTAGTCTGCACTTTGATGTCTCCATTTTTCTGTAATTCTGGGTTTCACCTTCGATTTTCTTCAGGACAGACGGAGGCTTCTGTCTGTCCAGGTGTTGACTCTGTTGTGGAGCGTATGCAACAGATTTGGGACCAGGTAGTGGAGAGGTTGTCCTCTCTCAGGAGAGGGCCCAGCGGTTTGCTAACCAGCATAGGATGATGGTCCTCGGTTTAAAGTGGGGGACTTGGTCTGGTTGTCCTCAAAAAATATTCCTATGAGAGTGGCATCTCCTAAATTTAAGCCTAGGTTCATTGGACCTTTTAAGATCATGGAGATTCTTAATCTGTTTCTTTTCGTTTGCTTCTTCCAGGGACATTTAAGATCCATAACGTGTTCCACAAGTCCTTGTTGAAGAGGTTTGTTGAGCCAGTGGTTCCTACTGCTTTGCCTCTGACCCTGTTTGGTTGAGGGCAATATGGAGTTTGTGGTTGAGAAAATATTGAATTCTCGTTTTTCTAGACGGAAACTCCAGTATTTGGTTAAGTGGAGAGGTTATGGTCAGGAAGACAATTCTTGGGTGTTTGCTTCAGACATCCATGCTAGGAGATCATCGTGCGTATCATAGAACTCATCTGACCTACCTGGTTGCTCAAGTGAGGGTTCGGTGACCCCTCCTCAAGGGAGGGGTACTGTTGTGAATGGATTGAAATGAGTTTGAGCAGAGGCTCCTCTGGTGGTTA
>JARQOD010000004.1:56223427-56328912 GCA_033576555.1 Oophaga sylvatica | reverse complement strand
AAAATTTTCTCCTACTGAACGTAATTATGACGTGGGTAATCGGGAGTTATTGGCCATGAAGTGGGCTTTTGAAGAGTGGAGACATTGGCTGGAGGGAGCCAAACATCAGGTGGTGGTCCTTACGGACCATAAGAATCTGGTTTATCTGGAATCTGCCAAGCGACTTAATCCTAGACAGGCCAGGTGGGCCTTGTTTTTCACACGTTTTAATTTTGTGGTTTCCTTTCTTCCTGGCACTAAGAATGTTAAGGCGGATGCCCTCTCGAGGAGTTTCCTTGCGGACTCTCCTGAGTTATCTGATCCTTCTGTTATTTTGAAAGAAGGTGTAGTTCTTTCCGCCATCTCGCCCAATTTGAGACTGGCTCTGGAGGGGTGTCAGGAGGATAGGCCCGAGCGCTGCCCTGTTGGGAAATTGTTTGTCCCGGACCAGTGGAAAAAGAGTGTGATGTCTGAGATTCATTGTTCCGCGTTGGCCGGTCATCCCGGAATTTTTGGTACCAGAGACTTGGTTAGTCGGTCCTTTTGGTGGCCTACCTTGTCTCGTGATGTCAGGGAATTTGTGCTGTCCTGCGGGACTTGCTCTCGCTCCAAGCCTTGCTCTCGCTCTAGTGGTTTGTTGATGCCATTGCCTGTGCCCAAGAGACCATGGACCCATATCTCTATGGATTTCATTTCCAACCTCCCTGTTTCTCAGAGATTGACCGTCATCTGGGTGATTTGTGATAGGTTTTCCAAGATGATACATCTTGTGCCATTACCTAAGTTGCCGTCCTCCTCTGAATTGGTGCCTTTGTTCCTTCAGCACGTGGTTCGGTTACACGGCATTCCTGAGAACATTGTGTCTGACAGAGGAGTCCAGTTTGTTTCCAGATTTTGGAGGACCTTTTGTTCTAAACTTGGTGTTCAATTGTCTTTCTCCTCGGCGTTTCATCCTCAGACCAATGGTCAAACTGAGAGAACAAACCAGACATTGGAGACTTATCTAAGATGCTTTGTGTCTGCTGATCAGGATGACTGGGTCTCTTTTTTGCCTTTGGCTGAGTTTGCTCTTAATAATAGGGCTAGCTCTGCCACTTTGATGTCTCCATTTTTCTGTAATTCTGGGTTTCACCTTCGATTTTCTTCAGGACAGACGGAGGCTTCTGTCTGTCCAGGTGTTGACTCTGTTGTGGAGCGTATGCAACAGATTTGGGACCAGGTAGTGGAGAGGTTGTCCCTCTCTCAGGAGAGGGCCCAGCGGTTTGCTAACCAGCATAGGACTGATGGTCCTCGGTTTAAAGTGGGGGACTTGGTCTGGTTGTCCTCAAAAAATATTCCTATGAGAGTGGCATCTCCTAAATTTAAGCCTAGGTTCATTGGACCTTATAAGATCATGGAGATTCTTAATCCTGTTTCTTTTCGTTTGCTTCTTCCAGGGACATTTAAGATCCATAACGTGTTCCACAAGTCCTTGTTGAAGAGGTTTGTTGAGCCAGTGGTTCCTACTGCTTTGCCTCCTGACCCTGTTCTGGTTGAGGGCAATATGGAGTTTGTGGTTGAGAAAATATTGAATTCTCGTTTTTCTAGACGGAAACTCCAGTATTTGGTTAAGTGGAGAGGTTATGGTCAGGAAGACAATTCTTGGGTGTTTGCTTCAGACATCCATGCTAGGAGACTCATCCGTGCGTATCATAGAACTCATCCTGACCTACCTGGTTGCTCAAGTGAGGGTTCGGTGACCCCTCCTCAAGGGAGGGGTACTGTTGTGAATGGACTTGAAATGAGTTCTGAGCAGAGGCTCCCTCTGGTGGTTACAAGTGGTACTGGACTGTCCAGTGAAGATTGTGAGGATTGGGAATCAGGTGTTACTGACTGGTCTTATATAAGGGAGTCGCCTTCCCATCAGGGTTGCCGGTGATCAATTGTTCTGGTCTCAATCCTTGATTCCTGTTTCCTTTGTAGCCTGCTGTGTCGTGTCTGCATCTCCTGCTAACAGATAAGACATTTTCTTCTTTTTGTTTTTGTGCTTGATTTTTGCATTTTGTCCTGCACTTCTGTGGGGGCCTTCAGGGTCCCCTCCGGGGCTTTTGCCCTCTCAGTTCAGTTCAGCCACTGATGTTTGTACATTTGCTTTTTCCAGTTTTTTCAGTGGCTGCTGTTTTGATTTTGTTACACCAGAGAACTAATTTAGGTGGTAGAGGTCGTGTGATTGAAATTAGTAGAGTTGGTGCTTTTCAGGGTTTTTTGGGATTGCAGTAAGTGCCCTTCCTATCCTTTTCTATTTAGGTAGTTTGGGCCCCAACGTTTGCTCATACTATTTTCTGTCTGTGTCAGTATTTCTTCTTGTCTAACCGCCATTACATGTTTGGGGGCTTTCTATGTTCTTTGGGGATCTGCTCCGGGGCAGATAGCTTTCCTCTTTCTATCTTTAGGTGTAGTTAGTTTCTCAGGCTGTGACGAGGCGTCTAGGACCAACGTAGGAACGCTCCACGGCTGCCTCTAGTTGTGGTGGTTAGTCAGGGTACTGCAATCTCATAGATTCCAACCGCTCTGGTGTATTGCCTTTTTACCTGCACTCCTCAGCTACCGAAACATAACAGTCTAAGTCAACTGTGTGAATGGGGATGGGGTTGCTCTTGCATGTCCACTGCTCTATATAGTGGTCTTGATAAAACACAGTGGACCTACACCAGCAAATGACATGGCTCCCCAAACCATCACTGATTGTGGAAACTTCACACTAGACCTCAAGCAGCTTGGATTGTGGCCTCTCCACTCTTCCTCCAGACTCTGGGACCTTGATTTCCAAATAAAATGCAAAATTTACTTTCCTATGATAACAACACCTTGGACCACTGAGCAACAGTCCAGTTCTTTTTCTCCTTGGCCCAGGTAAGATGCTTCTGGCGTTGTCTATTGGTCATGAGTGGCTTGACACAAGGAATGCAACACTTGTAGCCCATGTCCTGGATACGTCTGTGTGTGGTGGCTCTTGAAGCAATATCTCCAGCAGCAGTCCACTCCTTGTGAATCTCCCCAAAATTTTTGAATAGCCTTTTCTTAACAATCCTTTCAAGACTGCGGTTATCCTGGTTGCTTGTGCACCTTTTTCTAGCACACTTTTTCCTTCCACTCAACTTTCCATTAATATGCTTGGATATAGCACTCTGTGAACAGCCAGCTTCTTTAGCAATGACCTTTTGTGGCTTACCCTCCTTGTGGAGTGTGTCAATGACTGCCTTCTGGACATCTGTCAAGTTAGCACTAGTCTTCCCCATGATTGTGGAGTCTACTGTAACAGACTAAGGGACCATTTTAAAAGGTGTTTTTTGTTCATTATTCTAATTTACTGAGATAATGACTTTTGGGTTTTCATTGGCTGTAAGCCATAATCATAAACATTAAAAGAAAAAAACACTTGAAATAGATCACTCTGTAAGGACTCTATATAATATATGAGTTTCATTTTTTCTATTGAAGAACTGAAATAAATTAACTTTTTGATGATATTCTAATTTTGTGAGAAGCACCTGTAGTAATGATAAAATTATGATAAAAATTGCCTGACTATTTACGTTTCTAACAAGTCTTTTAAGCCATTTGGTAAGAAACTACACATCCAGTACAAATGACTCCCTTTGCCGAAGTTTTAAAAACATATGTGCTACTCTTGATAGAATATGTTCAATAGGAGTAATGAAAATACCCCTAAAATCATAATTGTCCAAAAGTGCACAGTGCTGGTCACACTATGGTTGAGAACACCATTGTTCACATTGGACCTATATTGGACCTATGCTTGCTGATGTGACATCTTAGTGTTTGAATGGTGCATCCTACAAACTGCATTCCACAGGAGCAATGGAACAAATAAACCTCAAAATCTGATCCACAGGAGTTGGGTTATATTAAAAGTTTCTTGTGTAATAAGTGAAGAAAAAGTGTTTGCTCTATGAGTCAGATTTATACAGTATAAACCAAATAATTTACCACACTTGACAGTCCCATCTAGGGTGGAGCAGAGCTTGTTAGGCAAAGGCCTAGGGGTCCTAAGATAGCTGGAGGCTAGCAGATTTTTTAAGGTGGTTTAGCATCTAAATGTTAGTGGTGGTTTTGGTGGAAGAAGGTGTTGACTCACCGGCAAAGATATGCAAATATGTTGAAAGAATGTTGCAGATAATATTGTGGCCTCTATTGGAACTTTTATAAAGTTAAGATTGCTATTGCTCACATTCGTCTTTTTTTTCCTCTCTTTTTCTCTCTCTTGTTCAGTCTTTAGCCCCTTTTTTCTATTCATATGAGGACTTGTTTTTTTGGGTGGGGTTAGTTATGTTTGTCAGTGGCATATTTTTGGGGTACATATAACTAATTATTAAAGTTTGATTAACTCTTTATAAGAAGTAATATAAACAATTAGCAATTCGGCTATTTTTTTCTTTGAGTTCAAAATGCAACTCTATTTGCCATGCTGCACAAGTAGAGTGTTAACAAATAACCATTGTTGTATTTTTTTTATTTCATAAATCAATAGTCCGCATGAAAATAAGCAACTTTGTAATATATCATTTTAGAGAAATCTGCTTCTTTCTCCTTTTGGATTGATCATTCATTCTCAAAATTCTCGATTCCGGTGTAAAATCTGTATTCAGTGAAGACAGACTTTCCCATTACTGAGAAAGGAGATGGCAGTTACTGCTAATAAGATTCTATGTAGAGGGAGGTAGTTAGTGGGGAGGAGAAGAAATCTTATCAGTAGTAACTGTCATCTCCTATCTCAATTGTATTCTGATCTTCGTTGCCGACCTTGGATTTACCTATTAACCATCCATTTACCTTATCCCTTTGTCTTGATCTGCTACCTTTATGATACTTTGACCTTGGACTGTTACCTAACTATTCTTTTGTCTTTTCCCTTTGTATATTACGTGCCCTCTTGGTACTGACCCCTAACCTCTTGACTATCCTGCCTCACGGCAAGTCCATGAGTTGTGACTAACATCACATTAAGTAGTGACTTACAAGAGTGTAAAAATCTATCTTCACTGATTCTCCTGTATTGAAAATCTTTTAAATGCAAGATCAGTCCAGGTGAGATATATTACAAAGTTTCTTACTTCTATGTGTACTATTGATTTATGAAATAAATAATAACAGAATAAAGTTATTGCTTAACTTAATTCTGTGGGTCAACATGATTATGGAGATACCAAATATCTATAGTCTTATTTCTGTCTTAAAGGGAATCTGTCACCCTAAATTGGCGGGATATTTAAATGATGGCAGTCAGGTCAGATGGGCGGTGTTTTGGGTACTTGCCTTAACATGTTGTTCGCCGCTGTCTCCATTATTTCTGGGAATTGTAGTCATTGCCCTCAATAAAACACGCCCGCGCATTGCAATCTTGAATTGCGCACGCGCAGTATGCTTTGCCCGCAGATTGCAATGCGCAGGCGCGTTATATGGAGGGCAACGACTTCAATTTAGGGTGACAGATTCCCTTTAATATCTTTGTATAATACAACATGCACCCTCTCTGGAAAAATAAAATCATTTGACTTTGGGTTGCCGAAATTCTGAAAGCCGAGTTTCCACGATCCGGAATGCTTCAGGAAATGCTGCGTGTTTGACGCTGTGCGTTGGCGCAGCGTCAAACACGCAGCGTCCAGATGTTACAGCATAGTGGAGGGGATTTCAAGAAATCCCGTCTCCACTATGCTGTAAAACACGCAGGCGGAAGACCTGCGTATCCGGACATGCGGCGCGTCTTTTCAGACCGCAGCATGTCCTAGCAGCCCTGCGTTCTTTCCGGATGTGTTCTGGAGGTGTCCAGAACACATCCGGAAAGAGCGCGCGTCAAAAAGGGGGCGGGGCTTTGGGCGGTGCGGAATTTCCGCTCCGTCCAAAGCGCTGTGGTTCCGGACCGTGGAATCACAGCCTAAGTGTCATAATTTTATCTCAGCAGAGCTGTAAAACACCTTATTTTTTTGCTTGATAAGATGAAGTTTTGATTACCGGTAGTGGCATTTCGTTGTGCATGTAACTATTTAATCACCTTTTATTAGCATCTAGTTTTCAATCTTTTGGTAACGCAAACGAAAAATATTTAATCTATGAACTGTTTGTAAATTAAATTTTTACCAGAGTTCACTGTACAATATAATTGACATGAAAACTTTATTATTCTTATTGATATAAATATGGTGATATCTTATTTATAACTTTTTTATGCTTTACTATTTTTGCACAAGAAAAATCACTTAAAAAATGTATTTTCACATATTGTTGAACACGTTACTTTAAAATGTTTTTCTATCTATAGGGTCTTGGGGTTTTTGCGTAACAAACTTATTTTTATTGGCACCGTTTTGGAATACATACGATTTTTTGATCACTTGATAACTTTTTTTTTTTTTCAGAAAATATTAACATAAGCAACAATTATTTCATAGTTTTTCATATATTTTTTCTAAGGGCAATCACCATGCAGGATGAAAAATGAAATAGTTTAATATTATGGATTATTGCAAAAAACACAGTGATTGCAAGTCAGTTTTGTAGGATGGAAGGGTTACAAATAAACCACTTTTTTATTATTAATATTGTGATTTTCGATTCTTTAGTTTTCACATTTTTGAACATTAAAAAAAATAATAATTTATTTTCTAGTCTCACAGTGGGATCCAGTAATCGCATACATAACCTAGATTATGTTGTACAGTGCATTATCTGATATGTCAGTGTTTGACTGATAGTTAGCATACATGACCACCTCCGGTATGATCTGATAGGCTCTGAAAGATGTGACAGACATGAAGGCCATTTTTAGGCTTTCCATCGCCATTGCAACCCATGAGCTCCCTGCGATCGTGCGACCGGGGTGCCAATGAGATGACAAATGGATCAATCTCCGCAGTATCTGAAGGGTTAAAGTGCTGGGATTGAAGCTAGGTCCAGTCCCGGACACACAGCAGGAGCTCATCTGTGTATAAGAGCTGGCCACTGCCATCTCTCTGACATTACGGTTTGCTGGATTGTGGGAGATCACCTGAAATATGGACATACTGTTGCACCCATTTGCAGGAAGAGAATAAATGTTGATTTGAAAAAATAAGGCCATTATCGTCATTGCTTGTTCCATCTATATGTTGGCCGTTGGGGAGTCATGGTGGCCTCCATCAGCTTCAATTTTTTCATCCTCCCTTAGCTTCCTTGGTAGTACCTAAGGCTAGGGTCAATGCAACCGATTTTCTCTCATTCGAGAAAATTTGACCAATAATGCTAATCACACTCTGATCAGACTCTAATAAGAGTTTGATCAGAATGTAACCATAGTGTGATTTGATTTTCTTGGATGTGGAGAAAAAAAAGTTTCTCCACCTTCTACATACAGTGTGTCCGTGATAATCGTAAAGCACTCAGATGTCATCTAACTGCTGTCTGATGTTTTCCAAGGACCCATAGACATGAATGGAAGAGTGTTTTAGTTGTTTTTGCCATCCCACATTCATCATCAGAACTTTTTTGTTTTTACATCAACATAGCTGTTTGAGGTCAGTGTTTTTTCATCTTGTGATGAGCTTTGTAGGAGCCATTTAGGAAGGCTCATGGATATGGGAAAGCAGTGTGTACAGACCCTGTGCAGTCTCATTCATATTACCTGTGGGTCATTATTTCAGGCCCATTGTTACTTTGTGTCACCGTTTATGACCTCTGTACCCTCCCATGGTAGCATTGTTTAGGTGGAGAATATCTCTGAAATATGGCATAGACAGTATCATAAACATATGGAGGCATGGGTCATCGCAGTGCATGGACACTATACTATGCATCTAAACATATGTGCATGTTTATGAGTTCTTGGTTCAAGCCTAGAATAAGCTGTTCTTAATGTCAGCATACAATAAGGGTAATTTGTTTGGTATACCTTAAGCCCCCCCCCCCCATACACTTCAGATAGATATCGGTTGAACAATGGTTTGACTGATCCTTTGGCTTGTAGCTATCTCTTCTGCTTTCCTATGTTCTCTATGAAAGATCTGCTTGGAGAACTAAAGGATCAGCAGTCGGAAATTGGACATGCTGGATCCTTATGAGAATCAGGGGTCACCATACACATTAGATTATTGGCCAAATCAGTCAATATGGTTGACGTCAGTTAGCATGTTAGCAACCTAGGCCAATAAAAAAACAATTTAAATACTGAAACTTATAGGAACCAAAGTGACAAAATCTTGTAACTATCGTAAAAAGAGGTTTAACACAATATAAGGAAACAAATGGAACATTTCCATATGCATATGAGTTTACACTCTGATAGATGTAATTTCCTGCCTTATTAACTGTGTAATTTATTTAATGGGGCTGTCAACAGAGAAAGGAAGTTTAATGAAGATCAATCAATCGCAGTATTGGCTTACAATACAGTAGTCCAGTTTAAAGTGAGTTTGCAGATCTGAAAATGTAATCTGATTCTAGAGGAAAAGGATCTACACCTAGCAACAGCTGCTATGATTCATGCCAGATTCAAGGAGCGTCGCCTAAAAGCAGTCATGTCTTTTTTAAGAACTTAAAATACATCCCATAGTCTGTTGAAGGTTATTAGTGCAGCACACAATCTGACTGCTATATTGTATGGTAATGTAAATAAAATAAATATTATAGTGAAATATACCAGGAGGATGCAAAAAGATGATATCCAAAATGAATCTAAATGAATAGCAGAATAGAAAAGAAACATTATCAATAATATAACGGAACATAATGAATGCAATGTAATACTTGCAATGTAAAGGATTTATGTGAAAAAAAAAAAAAAATAAATACACTCTCCTTATTCTTAAGAGGTAAAACAAGAATTATAACTGCTGCAGAATTTTATCTTTTCATATTTAGATTTGACATGTTTCATTTAAGAAGCTATCTCTTATGCAATGTATTCATTATATTATTGAATATAACACAGATTTAAAGTGTTTTATATTACAAACGTTAGAAAATAAGAAAGAACTCACATATGCTACCGGCAAGTTCATATATTAAAAGGGTTATACGACCTTGGGCTACTTGTCCACAGTCACTGAAGACTTGTGAATCCTCACATTGTGCACACTATGCACTGTGAGGATTCTCCAGTTCTGGGGCCCGGGAGCGGCAGGCATGTGACCGCAAGTCTTTCAGTTGCATACGTTATGTTCTGCCTAGATTGAAAACAAGAAAATCAGAACAGAGTACATTATAGTCAAAAATCATTTAACGTCCTCTGCCTCTTTTCATAGGACTTGGGGAATACCCGTATGGACACTCCTGAATATCATTATACACAAGAAAACATGGAGTAACAGTCCAATTATTGTGCAAAAACATGTAAAGTCTTTATTAAATAGACAAATACAGGAACATAATAAAATTTGTATCCAGACAAGATAATTTACATAAAGGGGGATGGATAAACATATACGTGGGTCACCCAATCTGTATTACACAGTGAGATGGGGAGAGCAATCATACACCATATATGTATTCGTCTAATATGGCAAAGTGCTTGAGATAACATAAGTGCATTAGTGCAGAGCAAAAAAGGTAATCATGTCTTACCCACTAGTGTGGGATCCTTAAAGTGCTCTAAGATAGTAAAATACACCACATAATGGCTACCTCACAAATAGGAGAAAGCTCTTACCCATAGTTCTACAGAGAGTCACCACAAGAAGCAGCCCAAACACACGTTTCGCGTTAGCTTCTTCGGGGTGCCATATCCAAAGTGCAAGTGCTATCCCAAGCACTTGCTCTTTGCCATATTAGACAAATACCTATATGGTGTATGATTGCTCTCACCACCTCGCTATGTAATACGGATTGGGTGACTGTTACGCCATTCTTTCTTGTATATAATTAAGTTCTGCCTAGATTGGTGCGGCCTCACTTAGTCCAAGTATATTGAGCAAGGCCAGACACAAACTAGTCAGTATATGACCGGAAGTATGTAAATGGCATACCTGCTGTCACGTGCCCCCCCCGCTTCTGGCTACAGCAATGGAGAATCCTCACAGTGTGCAATGTGCATGATTTGCTAGTCTTCAGTCACGTGTAGTGACTGCAGGCTTGCAGCCTAAAGATGGGCAACCCCTTCCTAATTGATAATTTTCTATTATTCAGAATACACTTCTGTGAGGTCTTGTCACTCACTTCCATGCCAGGTAAGAATTATAGGTCACCCACATCAGGTCTGAGTAAGCCATTCCATATGTGACTAGGAGTGCTGATTCCCCTGCTCAAATAACTAGTTTGAGTGGTCTTATAGGAAGGTCAGGCCCTACTAGGTCAGACTATCAACAGGCAATGCTTGGGTCACAAGGTGACCAACCTAATCCAGGGTGTCTAGGACGTGTGACCCAATAGCGCATCATAAAATTACACCGATTGGTGAAACAGGCAGAGGGATCTACATTGGAGCTTAGTAGTGATGAGTGAGTATGCTAGTTGCTCGAGTTTTCCCGAACATGCTCGGGTGGTCTCCGAGTATTTGCAAGTGCTCGGAGATTTAGCTTATGTCGCTGCAGCTGCATGATTTGCGACTGCTAGACAGTCTGAATACATGTGGGGATTCCCTAACAAACAAGCAATCCCCACATGTATTCAGGATGTCTAGTAACTGCAAATCATGTAGCTGCGTCGACACAAACTGAATCTCCGAGCACACCCAAATACTTGGAGAACACATGAGCGTGCTCACGAAAACCCGAGCAACGAGTATACTGGCTCATCACTAGAGCTTAGTTCTTCCACTGACAGACACTCACTCTTTGCCGCCATAGTTTTGCTTTGAAACATCTGACTTTACTCCCTGGCCAACGCTTGTGAGGTTCACATTTATAAACTGAGGATACCTGAGAAGAGTGGCATCTCAAAACAGTAAAGGTACCTTAACATTTTTAAAACCACTGTGAGTGTACAGATATTTACTTGTGGACTTGGATCTACTGGACATTTTCAAAGTCCGTGTAGACAGGAGGGAAAAAAAAACTCCTTACCACTGAGCATGAAGTAATATTTTTACCAGATTACCAATTAGTTATCCTATAACAATTGTGAGACAGTGAAGGGGTGCGTACTGGACGTGGTGTATATCTCGCCCAGGTTTCTTAGCTGGGTTCGCATAAGGAATATATAGTACGTTCACTCCACTCCCCATCCAGTACAGACTTGCAGCTCAACCCTGAGTACACACAGCTGCCTAATTAAGCAGCCAGAAATAGGTGGTAGAGTTACACAGACAGAGCTCTCAGTCTGAATCCGGCTTCAGACGCTGCTAGAAGTCTCCTGGAAGCCAAGCGCTGGTAACTACATAACATGTGTTGTTTTGGGCCACGCTGCTAGAGCCTAGACCACGGTAGTGAGGTAAACTAACTGTGTTTAGCTAGTAGCCTGACAGGCTTAGGATTTTGGTTTATGATTTGGTTTATGTTTGTTTGCTGTGGACTTCCAATAAAACTGGTTGCGGCCAGTTTATACCAGGACTGCTGTCTGTGATTGAACTGTTTCTATGCCACTCCGTCTACCCGAGACGGCGATCCCAGAGCTATATCCCCTGAACCGTCTACACAATCTAAAACAGCATATGTTTAGTACAGTCTTTCAGCTTATTTATGTAAAAATGTATTGTCATCGACAGAAAATGAAATTCCTGAAGACAGTATGGATACAATACAGAATGGATACACCATGAATGCTATATTGTGCAAAGTGCATCACACATTGTCATAAATGATAGAAAAAAAGTAAATAATATGACAATTTGATAACAATTTTTAAGGCACTATATTAAACCTATCATAATAATTTTGAAAAGTGTCTGGAGAAATGATGTATTTAAAAGGGCTTATCCACGAACAAACTACATTCTAATCAATAGATCTTGTAATAATAATAATTTCCACAATTGGATGTGTTTAATTAAAGTGTTCCTGTGCTGAGATAATCTTATAAATGTACTGTACCTGCCGTGTACAGTGTAATGGCCGTGTCTGACCTTACAGGGACATGGTCTGATCATACCACATCTCCTGGGCAGGGGAGGATGTAAAAAAAGTTTACAGACATTACAGCACAGGATTCTTTCTTTGAGGACACACAATGATTCTTTCTTTAAAAACAGGCAGGGAAATGCTTTACCTCACAAAAAGAATCAGCTGTGACCCGTGGTGTCCTGTCTGTACACTCCGTTGCTTCCTCCCCTGCCCTGGAACATGGACCTAGTTCACCTCGACTAGAACTATGTCCCTGTACGGTCAGACACGGCCATTACACAGTACACAGCAGTGGCATATTTATAAGATTATCTCAGCACAGGAACATTTATTTTAAGCACATCTATCACGAACCCCGGTTGTACCTGCTGCGAGGCGGATGACTAGCCGCAGTAAGGGGCCATGAGAAGAGCGGCGGAGTACTCACCGGGTAGTGAGCAGGACCTGAACCACGTGACTGAGGGGGAGTGGCCGAAGGCGGAGACAGGTGCCGGGTGCAGGGGAGCCGGATGGCGCCGGAGAGAAGTCAAATGTGCCGAGGTAAAAAACGGGAGGTAACTGAGGTACCGAGGGTGAGACAGAAAGATAGTCAGATGAAACAGGCCAGAAGGCCAGAACCGAGAGAACCAAACAAGCAAGAGGCACTGAGTAGAAAAGCCGAGCGAGTAAGCACGGAAAGCAGTCAGACACAAGTAGCATGCACACTCACACCAGGGGGTCAGACACACAGAGAACCTTTGTTCAGAGTGGGTATAAATACCCCTCCCAGATCCAAAAGGAGGCCAAATACAATTAACTCTGCGAGGACAGGACATGAACCCTGTCCAAACCATGACAGCATCCTATTGTAGAAATTATTATTATTCCAAGATGTATTGATTAAAATATTCTTTAAAATTAACTTTGTTCATGGTCAAACCCCTTTAAGGGCATACTAAATTTTACCAGAGATGTGTACCGAAAGATAATGGTGTTAATGTTCAGCGTAAAGAAATGTTTTGAATACTAACTGTAGCAACATTTTCATGCAACATATTGTTAAGGGTTGCGGAACGCATCAAATAAAAATAAATACCAGGTGCGTTCGCAACACAGGGTCCAATGTGCAGGCAGAGCCTGCTGCTAGTAAGATGGCACTATATGGCGGTATAAGCGAACTCTGTTACACCACAGTCGCTGACATAGATGCTGTGGCACTATATGGCGGTATAAGCGAACTGTGTTACACCACAGAGTCACTGACATAGATGATGTGGCACTATATGGTGGTATAAGCGAACTCTGTTACTCCACAGAGTCGCTGTAGTAGAGACGCAGAGATAGAGACTGTGTCCTGTTAACCCCACAAGAGTACACAGATAACTGCAGAGCGGATAGCAGTCTGTAGTCATGCAGACAGAAACTCAAACAATCAACTCCTCATCGGAGTAGCCAGTATACTAGAGGCTATTTCAGCCAAGCCCTGAATATGTGCATACAAAACTCCTCACCGGAGGTGCCGGTATTCTAGGGGTTTATTTCAGCCAAGCCCTGAACACGTGCATACAAAACTCCTCACCGGAGGTGCCGGTATTCTAGGGGCTTATTTTAGCCGAGCCCTAACCGCATGCGTACATAACCACACTGGCGCAAAGCACATAACAGGATTGATACTAGCGCATGACCGTGTGGTCATGCGCACCTTTTATAGTAGCAGCTACAGGACCTTCCAGAAAATGACCAATGGGAAACTGCTTCCAGAACACAAACAGCTTCAGGACCTTCCTGGAGGACCAATGGGAGTCGCTGCTGTAACCGAGCATGTGACCCCTGATCTCCAATGAGAGATCTTGCCTTGGGCATGCTCAGATGGAGAAAGCGAGGACTTAGTCCCAGAGCTGCCTGCTCCAGCACTGGTTATAATAGAGGAACCAGGAGAGGCAGCAACAAGCCTCTGCACAGTATTAGACCGAGAGAGACGCTGGGACCGACGTCTCTGCTGAGCAGGCTCCACTGCGGCCGGAGATGGATGGGGACCGCAGCGGGACTGGTTCGAGATTCCCCTTGTGCAGCAGCGGGAACTACAACCCTAACACATATGAAGTTATTTAAGCAATTTTTATCCACTTACACACTAATAATAAAGCTCCCCAAATGATTTTTGAAAATTCACATAATATTCGTTTTTAACCAGAAATTCATGGGTTCTACTGATGAGTAAACCAGACAAATAGTTGGAAAGATGCTAACTTGTTATACCCATTTTAAAAATGTCTAACCTGGTCTAGTTCCCATACATAGGGTCAATTATCCAGATGTCCAACAATTTCTTTGTTTTGTTCTTTATACGACATATTAAAAAATATGCTTTGGATTAAGGTTTTGGGATTGATTTTGGATGAGAGTATTATATACTATATAACACATTAAATAAAGTAATGATTATTAAAAAATGTTCCTACACGTTTCATATAAGACATCACCTACAGAAATATAAAGTGAGCCAAAGAAAATACAATGACTTGATGGCCCTTAACCAATAGGGAGAGATGCCAATGTGCCAATTCATCATGCTGAACTACATGTATTGACTTATGATGATGACTCAGACTTCTATTATTGTTGCTGCCCCACGGTTGGCACAATATTTTGGCAGACACTTCGAAAAAGGTCTCCCACTGATACACAGTTTATATTTGCTTTGTGACAACAGAAAGCGTTTGAGATAAATCTATGTATCACAGCTTGCATAGGAAAAGGGCTTGTTCAATTAGTTTTCTAGCAGCTAACCATATCTAAAAGCATTCAGGTCAAAAGGAGTTTATGTGCAGTTGAGCACTTGATAACAGTGAAAAGGCTTGTGTATTAAAAATAAACCTCTTAAAGCTGTAGGTATAGGTATAGTTTGGACTATGTAAGGTGGAAACACCCATTCACTATAATGAGACTTCAATTATATAGTCACTTATTTACAAATGTAACATTCAGTATAAGTTATCCAGAGGAATATGGCTTAATAATGCATTTACTATATGGAAATAAGTATTGGGACAAATACACATTACACCTACTATACAGGAGCTTTTATGACATCCTATTCTAAATCCATAGGCACTAATATGGAGTTTGGATTTACTTTTCAGCTATGACAGCTTCCTCTCTTCTGGGAAGGCTTTCTACAAGATTTGGAGTTTGCTTGTCGGAATATTTGCCCTTTCATCCAGATGAGCATTTGTGAGGTCAGACACTAATGTTGGATAAGAAGGCCTGGCTCACAATATCTGCTTTACTTCATACCAAAGATTTTCAATGGGGTCGAAATAAATGATCTGTTCTTGTCACTCAAATTCTTCCACCCCAAACTAATCCAACAATATCTTTATAAACCTTGTTTTGATCTGTATCAGAGAATCATGATGGGGCAGAAAAGGGACTTCCTCAAATGCCTTGTTCAAAATGTCTTGCCATGGTAAAGCACTAAGATCTCCCTTCAGTAGAACTGAGCTGTGCTACTTTTTCCCCCACATTGGCTGCTTGTGAGATGGAAGCTGAGGATGTGTTAGTTGTAATTGGCCAGAGTTCTATGGCAGAGCTGACAGCACTACGAAAGGAGAGCTACAGATGCAGATGTGTTTGTAATGAGACAAAGCTCAGTTCTGCTGTACTGTATGTTACAATCACACACAACTCTGCAGTGAGATCAAGAGAACAGTGTCAACAATTACACATCCCACTGGTACCATTGCACATCACACTGGTAACTCCCCTTTTCATTTAAAATAAGCTCTAGAGGCAGATTTTCAGGAAGATCAATATCTTGGCCAAAGATCTTAACAGTTCATTTACAGTATATACTGTATAAGACACATGTGGATTTCTCTGTAACTATACATTAGAGAGCAGATATCAAGATATCCTTTTATTCAACTTCATATGACCTACATGTCTATGTAGATGGCTTAGGAGAGTTGATCTTACGGACAGATTCCCTTTTATACAGATAGTGCGTTGAAAAATGTTATAACTTTTCATTCCACAATAATAAACTTTATTTGCTGAGTCCAACTGTCTTCTACTTTGATATTACTCTTTAAAAGAGGTTATCAGTATTAGGGTTTGTCAATAAACGCTGCGTGTTTGACGATGTGTCAAACACGCAGCGTCCAGATGTTACAGCATAGTGGAGGGGATTTCATGAAATCCCGTCACCACTATGCGTTAAAACACGCAGGCGTCAGACCTGTGTAAACGGATATGTGGCGCGTCTTTTCAGATTGCAGCATGTCCTTTTACCTTGCGGCGACGCTCCGTCACCGCAAGGTAAATAACACAGTCCTATGTAGGGCTGTGGTGATTCCGGATGTGTTTAATGAACACATCCGGATTCACTGCGCGTTCAGAAGGGGCGGGGATTTGGGCGGAGTGGACTTTCCTCTCCGTCCAAAACACCAGGTTTCCTTAACGTGGAAACGTACCCTTGGGGTATGTTTCCACGGTCATGAAACGCTGTGGATTGGATCTTGCGTATAGCTGAAGCTGTGTTCAAACACGCAGGTGGCATCCCTACATATACGCATTTGCGGCAAGTCTTTATAGACCACAGCATGTGTATTTATCTTGTGGAGACGCTCAGTCTATGCAAGATAAATAGCACCGTTCTATGTATAGGATGCGGTGATTCCGCATGTGTTCAATGAACACATGCGGAATCACCGCTCATACAAAAGCCGGCAGCGCTTTAGACAGAGTGGGTATTCGCTGCATCCAAAGCCATTCCAGACCGTGGAAACATACCCTAAGATCGGTGGAATTCCAACACTCGGAATCCTCACCAATCAGACATTACCCTTTAATTTCTGAATTTACCTGGATGCCGTTTATTTTTGGAAAATATATTAGCCCTTTTTTCACTACACTTTTAAGTCTTGAAGTACAGTGGGGAAAAAGTGTTATATACACTGCTGGTTTTGCAAGTTTTTCCACCTAAAAACAATGGAGAGGCCTGCAATTTATATTGTAGGTACACTTCAACTGTGAGAGACAGAATCTTAAAAAAAATCCAGAACATCACATTGTATGATTTTTACATAATTAATTTTCATTTTATTGCATGAAATAAGTATTTGATACAATAGAAAAGCAGAACTTAATATTTGGTACAGAAACCTGTTTGCAATTAAAGAGGTCAGATGTTTCCTGTAGTTCTTGACCAAGTTTGCACACACTGCAGCAGGGATTTTTGACCACTCCTCGATACAGATCTACTCCAGATCTTTCAGGTTTCAGGGCTGTTGCTGGGCAACATTGAGTTTCAGCTCCATCCAAATATTTTCTATTGGGTTCAGGTTTGGAGACTGGCTGGGCCATTTCAGGAACCTGAAATGCTTCTTACAGAGCCACTGTTTAGTTGCCCTGGCTGTGTGTTTTGGGTCATTGTCATGCTACAAAGCCCAGTCACGACCCATCTTTAATACTCTTAAAGAGGGAAGGAGGTTGTTGCCCAAAATCTTGCAATACATGACCCCATAAATTCTCTCTTCAATATGGTGCAGTCTTCCTGTCCCCTTTGCAGAAAAGCACACCAAAAGAATGATGTTTCCCCCACCATGCTTCACAGATGGGATGGTTTTCTTGGGATTGTACTTCTCCCAAACATGGCAAGTGGAGTTGATACCAAAAAGTTATATTTTGGTCTCATCTGACCACATGACCTTCTCCCATGCCTTTTCTGGATTATACAAATGGTCATTGACTATCTTCAAATGGACCTGAACATTTTCTGGGGTGAGCAGGGGGACCTTGCATGCCTTGCGGGATTTTAATCCATAATGGCTTTGAGACTGTGATCTCAGCTTTCTTCAGATCCTTGACCAGGTCCTCTTGTGTAGTTCTGAGCTGTTTCCTGGCCTTTCTCAAAAACATCCTCACCCCACGAAGTGAGACCTTGCATGGAGCCACATACTGAGGAATATTGACAGTCATCTTGTGTTTCTTACATTTTCCAATAATTGTACCAATAGTTCTCTTCTCACAGCTGCTTGCCTATTGTCCTGTAGCCCATCCCAGCCTTGTGCAGGTCTACAATTTTGTCCTTGATGTCCTTACACATCTCTTTGGTCTTAACAGTGATGGAGAAGTTGGAGTGTGATTGATTCAGTTTCTGGGCAGATGTCTTTTATACAAGTGATGAGTTCAAACAGGTACAATTAATACAGGTAATGAGTGCAGAGTAGGATGTATTCTTAAAGAAAAACTAACAGTTCTGTGTGAGCCAAAATTCTTGCTGGTTGTCAGGTGATCAAATACTTATTCCATGAAATAAAATGCAAATTAATTATGTAAATATCATAAAATGTGATTTTCTGTTTTTTATTTTTAGATTCTGTCTCTCAGAGCTGAAGTGAACCTATGATAAAAATTACAGACCTCTCCATTCTTTGTAGGTGGAAAACTTGCAAAATTGGCAGAGTATCAAATACTTATTTTCCCCACTGGATATTGTATGTCTTGTATACATTGCAGTATCGCTTTAAACTAGGAAATAATTAAGAGAATGTCAGCATATCATAGAAACATTGCCTGGCAATTTTCTTGGGTGTTCCCGTCCTAACATAGTAAGCCTTAAATACGTCCTGTATAGTAATTCTTCTTTACCTATCTTTATGACCTTTTAATGTATAAGCTCACTTTAAGTGATGTAATTGAAAGATTCTTATCTCCGAAGAAGAAAGTACAGAGTCTTAAAACTGCAGGTTTTCTTATCAGTATAGTATCTGATATGAGGAATAAAATAACTTAGTTTTGTTTGCTCATTAAGCTCACTGGCCGACAATATTTTTGTTACAAAGATAATGTAAAATTACTAGTCGTTTTCAACCATGTAATGTGAGACGTAGCAAGTGAGAGATGTCATTTCCAACCAAAACCTCAGAGATATTTTGTCAATTCAGAGATCATTTGATTTTAATTAGTTTACTGGGTTCAGAATTTGTGATCTAATCAGAGTTTTTAGATGTAGCATGAATCATGGCTTAGGAAGCTGACCTCGCACACACCTGTTTAGCAGCTTTCTATGTACATTACTGCCTACAAACGAACACAATTGAAAATGTAGTCTGTCCACATATAAATGATGCCTGTATACTTGGAGAGACAGAGTACTTTGTATGAATGGATACATAAAAGAGAGATCTAGTGCTTACCAATAGTGTAATTAATATATGGTCTTCCATATGCTCCACGATGCTCGTTTCGCATTTTGCATTCTCAAGTGGTCGCTTAGGTGCCCTCACATGGAGTCTTTATATAAGGTCAGGTACCAATTAATGGCGTATGAACCATGAGTCCCACGCCATAATCACATTCTCTTCCAGCACTCACCGCCTACACATGTTAGGAGAAAATGTGATTTTCCCTGATTAGCAGCTTTCTTTGTACATTGTATATTAACAGTAAGCTGCTAATCAGAGATGAGGGTGTGGCTATTCCTTTCAGCAAAAGCATAATCGGCTGGAGGCTGAGCTGCATTAACAGTCTCAGTCCTTTGGGTCAGATAATAACAGCTCTTTCAGAGAATGAAAAAAGGAAAAACTTTATTAAATTCATCAATGGATTATTTAGGCACAGTTTCAGTTTAATGATTGAATTTTGATATCCAAAATGTCCTTTTTTCTTGTTTCCATCTACTAACTGGCCTAGTACTATTCCAAAATGTTTCTTACAGTTAAACAGGAAGATTTATAGGACACTGGCCCATTGACGATGTCAGTAGTTTGTACCTCATAGATTCATAGAATCATAGAATGGTAGAGTTGGAAGGGACCTCCTGGGTCATCTTGTCGAACCCCCTGCTCAAAGCAGAATTCACAAAATCATCCCAGACTGATGTCTGTCCTGCCTCTGTTTGAAGGCTTCCATTGAAGGAGGACTCACCATCTCTCGTGGCAGCCTGTTCCACTCATTGATCACCCTCGCTGTCAAAGTTTTTTCTAATATCTAATCTGTGTCTCCTCCCATTCAGTTTCATCCCATTACTTCTAGTCTTTCCTTGTGCAAATGAGAATAAAGATGATCCTTCTACAATGTGACAGCCCTTGAGATATTTGTAGACAGCTATTAAGTCTCCTCTCAGTCTTCTTTTTTTCAAGCTAAACATTCCCAAATCCTGCAACCGTTCCTCATAGGACATGGTTTGCAGACCGGTCACCATTCTGGTGGCTCTTCTCTGAACTTGCTCCAGTTTGTTGATGTCTTTTTTAAAATGTGGTGCCCAAAACTGGACACAGTATTCCAGATGAGGTCTGACCAAAGAGGAGTGCTGAATCTGCTGAACCAGAACCCTGTGAACTTTCTTCTACATGCCAGTGTCCCCAGGCCTACTAAAAAAAAAGGTGTTCAGGCAGGTAGAAGCAGGTTCTGGTCTTGCAACTACTGACGTGGCCGCTAGACCAGGGTCCCGAAAATCATCAGCTCTAATGTTTACTTAATGAATATGCCCCTTGACTACAAATTCAACATCTTAATATATGGATAAAGATTTAACCTTTAGGCTGGGGTTACATGGAGACTTTCGTCTTGTGACACACTACACAGAAAAGGATTGGGATACATTTTCTTGATGACATTTCTTGGTTGGCTTACTTAATAATAATATATTGTGCCAAAAAAATGGTGCATGTAATTAATAAATATGGTGAATTTTATGACCGATCCTAATTGCATCTTCTTTACTAAAGTGTAAAAAGTGTAAAAAAACAGCATAAAGGTTTGCACATGGCATTTATTCTACTTTTTCGGTATAATGTGTGCCAGAACTTTGGACCATTTTGCTTTAAGGGGAACATGTAACAAGTTTTATACATTATAAACCATGACCATCATTTTTTAAAGCATTACACCCCTTTAAACCTTAATAAGTGCCCTTGCAAACTGCGGAAGAAATTTTTATTCATGCCCCACACAGTCCTGTTCAGTCCGATAGATGAAACCAGACCACACTCAGCATCGCCCCAGCCTCTTGCTTTTTGATGGAAATGAATGACGTCTCCTACGTCATCCACACAGTGCTCAAAGTCTCGAGCCTCACAGAGCAAAGTCATGTAGTGCACAGGCTACAACTACACAAGTCATCAGCACTATACATCTTATTGTATTAGTGGCTGAGCAAATCAACTTTTAGTCCATAAGCAAATAAGGAAGCTTCAATGAACCCTTGGTGTGGCCAAGAGCTCAGTCCATTCTTACTGTATACCACCTCAATATGCATTTTTATGATTCTGGAGCGCCCGCCAGGGCCAGGGGTACTCGGTACCGGGCCGGTTCTCAAGGGGATGTGTCACGGCAGCAGTGAGCCGGTCTGAGACCCTGGGTGTCCAATGAAATATGATGATTAAGGGGGAATAAAGTTTGTAAGAGATGATTCGTGATGCCACTTGTGGTATTCGGCAATAAAGGTGTTAGCTGATGCTGCTTCGGAGTCCGCTGGGGCTGATGGTGATGCAGCAGAGTTGTTACAACTCTCCACAGGTAGAGCTAGGTCCCAGGGCAGCTGTAGTGTAAAATGATGATGATGACGGCTGTTGTAGTGCAGGGAAAGTGACGCAGTAAATAAATTGGAGGACACAGCAGTGTGCAGTCTACACAGGTTTTACTCACAGTTCAGATGTTACAATCCCCAGCTGGGGTGTGCTGTGTCCTCAGGGTCAGTGGTCCAGACAGCTCTCAGGTAGCTTGGGGTGCACATTGCCAGGGCTCCCTTAGATGTTCCTTTCCTGGTCGTCTCACTACGCTGGCTACCACCTCTCCTGCCCTGCATCTTCACACACAGTGTCCCAAGCCAGCAGACATGGATCTTGTTGGGCGATGTTGGTCAGACCCCTGGTCCTATATGTCTGCCCTTTCAGCGAATGTGTTGGATGTGGCTGTTGCACTTGCAGATACTGAAGCCTCCGGTTTCCTAGCTGAGTCCTTAGTTTCTCCACTAGTTTTGGGGCCGGCGACTAACTGCGACCTTGTCCCTCCACCAACCACGCCAGTAGATACGGGCCCCACGAATGGATTTCTTGCTATCCGTGCCCCTAAGACCTCTTCTTCCTCTCCTTCTCTGGAACCTCTCTCTTCTCTCTCTTCACTTCTCTCTCTCTGTCTGTCGTCTTGGGACAAGCTCCTCTCAGCTTCATCCCCCCTGTAGATTCTCTCTCTCTGGTCTCACAGACCAGAGCTTACCACTCTCTGACTCTCCCCCTCTAACTTCCTCCACCCTGACCCTCTACCTAGTCCCTCCCTGTCCTTGAGAGGTCTGGTGTTGGTTGTAAAGGGTATGCCACACTAAGCGAGATCGCTAGTGAGATCGCTAACGAGATCGCACCTGCATCATCATTTATGACGCAGTAGCGATCTCGTTAGCGACTTTAGCTGTGTGTGACGTAGCAGCGATGTGGCCCCTGCTGAGATGTCGTTGATCGCTCATGAACGTTCTGAGCCGTTTTTTGGTCGTTGGTGTCCCGCTGGAGAGCCTGAATCGCTGAGTGTGACACCCTTTATGAACGACTTCACCAGCATCGCAGGTTTTCCCAACAACCGCAGAGGTCGTTATACAGATCGCTGATGAGATGTGTTTGGAATCACAGATCACTGATGAGATGTGTTTGGAATCACACAGCTAAGTCGCTAACGAGATCGCTACTGCATCATAAATGGTGACGCAGGTGCGATCTCGTTAGCGATCTCCCTTAGTGTGGCATACCCTTAAGTGTGAGTCCTGGCAGTGCCCCTTCCTTACCTGAGAGCAGAGTACCACACCTCTGGATGAAGTGCAGTACCCTGTGGTGACTGAGACCGCAGGGGCACCACAATCCCCATGAGCTCCCAGAACAGGCATTGCTGGATCTTAATCTGTATCCCTGTGTGTGCATCTGGACTGAATTTAACCATTGATAATGTGGCTAAGTAATAGCAGTAAGGATAAAATAAATGCACTCTATGAGTATGATTAGAAAAGGATAGGAGGAAAGGATTGAATGTGTGTTTCCACGTCAGATTGCAGATGCTAAGCAGGTTGAGGCTGGGCCAGCACTAGCATGGGAGATGGGCTGGGAATCCCTGATAATGATATTAATAAAAGGGACCAATCCATATCTCCTTTATGTTCTTATAGTTTTTAAATACAAATTTTATATGCTACAGTATAATCTGTTATTAGTATTTTTAGATTGTGTATGATAAATATTTTGTAAAAAACGTTTTGTAGGTGATTAGGTGGTTGAATCACTTTGTAATATATTATCTTTAAGTCAAATATTATATTTAATTTTATCATGATACGCTATATTTTACATATGTTATATTTATATATTGTATTTTATATCATTTTAATTGTGGATCATTTTTTGAACATTTTTTGATTATTTTTTGAATTTTTTAATTTTAGTTTTTTGTTTTAATTGCTGCATTCCTGATAGCTGGCTGCTTGTATACAAAGGGTTAACCAACATCATTGAATGCTTCCATCTTATTGGTCACTACCCCTATTTAATGTGTCACTTCCTACACTGTCTGTAAATCCACCTGAGGAAGGTAGCGGTCCGCTGCCGAAACGTGTAGTGGTCTAATAAAAGGTTTGTTTACCACCAATCCATTGAAGTGTGCTCTAAAACCATAGCGCTCCTTAAATTGACCACATATATATTTTTTTCAAAAAATTTTGTCATTCCCCTTGAGGGACTGTGGCTGGAGCAGCTTGGAGCTAGAGTTCATAACCAGGCAACAAGACCTGAAGTCACGAAACATCCTGTGAAGTGGTATCACGTGACTGGATCTTGGGCCCACGTGACCAGACCAGGAAGCACAGGAGCGATCCCGGAGCTACAGAGCAGGAGTACATGGAGACGTCCCCTACCGAAGATGTGCAGGGGTGCACAATCCCTCCAGGTGAGAGGCTAATTCCCCCAACTTTCATTGTAACATCCCAATTTAACCACCTGGTGCTTCTCATGCTGCGCCCTTCCATGTTTAATGTCTTACATCCGGACTGCAGGAGCACGGTGATCCCGGCTTCTGTTTGTTTTTTCCATTCACTTTACTGATTTACCTGAATGTGTATCGAATGATCGGTTTTAGAGAGGAGAGGAGGAGATGGTTTAGAACATCTCTTATGTGTGGCTCCTGACATCTTTCTGCCGATGTGCAGGGATGCAGATAGAGATAAGGCAGCGCTAGGTCAGGGCATGTCAGTGCAGTCAATCAGGGTCAGGGGTTCAGCTAAAAATACATATTGGGCTGGCGTAAAGGTGCACTTAGCCCTTTCCCATGCAGATGGTGGAAGATCCCTCATTTGCATAGGTATTAAAAGTCGATTTCTCAGCTTCTCAGCCACTAATACACTGTCATGTTTTTTGCTGGCATGATTATTTTATAGGGGCTATGTCCCATATATAACTGTTAAAGTAGTTTTTTCACATTTTGGGAGTAACAAACTTTTTTAAAGGGAATCTGTCACCCTAAATTGGCGGGATATTTAAATGATGGCAGTCAGGTCAGATGGGCGGTGTTTTGGGTACTTGCCTTAACATGTTGTTCGCTGCTGTCTCCATTATTTCTGGGAATTGTAGTCATTGCCCTCCATATAACGCGCCTGCACATTGCAATCTTGAATTGCGCACGCGCAGTATGCTTTGCCCGCAGATTGCAATGCGCAGGTGCGTTATATGGAGGGCAACGACTACAATTCCCAGAAATAATGGAGACAGCGGCGAACAACATGTTAAGGCAAGTACCCAAAACACCGCCCATCTGACCTGACTGCCATCATTTAAATATCCCGCCAATTTAGGGTGACAGATTCCCTTTAAGAGGTCCCAATATAGAAAGTTATTACCTAACTTACTGATTGCTGGATAGGTGATAGTTTGCTAATTTGGAAGAAAACACCTCTAAAATACATCTTCCTAAAGTGTATGCATCTGACCAGTCAATATAAATGGCTCAATTGTAATCTGCAATGCATATAGACCAACATAGACATTGGAGACCTGTCTACTCTTGGAGCTATTGATTTATAGAAGCAATGATCACATGCAATAAACTATAAACATATTTTGCATAGATTTCATAGCTGTCATTCTAATGTGGCATAAGCCCTACTTCATCTTTTAATCCTTGATAATAATAGACGACTTTGTCCTGAACAATCCCGCCCTCTATGTTTTTTTTGCAAGGCAATGGGAAATATTATGAATTCATCAATTGGAAACATTTTTAACCTGTACATCAAAAATAATTAGGCAATTGACCACAGACAGGCCCTGCAGCTGTACCAAACATACCTATGTAAAGCAGACAATCATTGTTACTTCTAGACTGCAGAGTTAACTTTAGTGATTCACGTCTCCTGATATTACCAATAACCAGAATGAAACTAGATGTCGTTCTCATCTGCCACTCAGGCTGAAGGTGAACTGGTTACACCCAGCATCTTCCACGTAGTGTTGCACTAATTTACATAAATTATCTATTTTTTCCCACTTTATTTTAAAAGAATGCTGTTTGCACAAGTCATCTTTTTCTATCTGTCCATTATCTCGATTAGTGTACTTACCACTATACACATATCAATGAAAAAACACACCAGCATTAAACAGGCACAGCTCCAGATTAAGAGGCCAAATGTCAGATAAGGACAACAGAGTATTTCTCTATCGAATGCAAAAATGAAAACATTTTTGCTCAGGGATCCCAAATGTGAAGTCTGTCTGCCGTCTTAGGGTAAGTTCACACCAGACTTTTTTTAGAGTTTCTTTTCTGGTGCAAAACCTGATCTCTAGGCAGAAAAAATGTGTTTTCCTTGCATTTTTCCAAGTGTTTTTTGTGGATTTTTTGCAGCAGTTTTGGCATGCTAGATTTGTCTCTTGTGCATGCTGTTAAAGTTTAATGTTGAAAAAAGCGTCCTATTCTATAGAATGAGGTTTTGGCCCAAAAAACGCAGCAAAACCTGATACCTTCATTTTTGGTGCATTGCAGTGTTTTTTCACCGTCCATTCAAGTCAGTCGGTGAAAAATGCTGAAAAAAGAAGTGACATGCTCTATGGCCAAAAAAACATGAAAAGCACAAAATACTGATGACAACAAAAACAATGTGCATGCATGAGATTTCTGAAATCTCACAGGCTTTGCTGGTACTGTAAAACACAGCGGAAAATTAGCATAAAAAATGCAGCAAAAATGTCTAGTGTGGAACTTTGCCTTACTTCTCAGCTAATGGAGTGCAGGAGTGCTGGTAACATGAATACAGTAGGGCAGGGTTCCCCAACTCCAGTTCTCAAGGCCCACCAACAGGTCATGTTTTCAGGATTTCCTTAGTATTGCCCAGGTAATAATTGCATTGCCTGTGCCATACTAAGGAAATCCTGAAAACATGACCTATTGGTGGGCCTTGAGGACTGGAGTTGGGGAACCCTGCAGTAGGGTACTAAAGTGTGACTAATATCATACTAACCCATTACTTCATTACTGCTAATGTTTTTCCAGACAGATGTCTATAGTTAGGGATGCTGAAAAAGGGGAATGTTGGAATTGACTTGCGTCTCCTGGGGAGGATAGATCCCAAGGTGGCCCAGTAACGGAAAAACTCTCACATCATTCCTATAGCAGATGAGTAGAGTGGGCATGAAGCCTCACCTCTAACCTCTAAGCCATCCCTGATCTCACTCCTTCTCTGATCACTAGAATCGGTGTGGGCAGGAAGTGATAGTTGACTGAAATCAGCCCGATACATTCAGAACACAGCAAAAAGGCTGAAAAATATGTATGACTTGACCAATTCACTGCACTAGACCACTATGGAGAAATTAATCCATTTTGTCCCCCCAGAAAAGAAGGGAAATAACAATGAAAGAGATACAAGAAGAACAATATTTCTAGCCTGGAAATTCTATAGGCATCTCTCTGTAAAAATCAATAGATTTTACAATATGGTTCTCGACAATTTGCTGCAACTTAAGGTACTGTCACACTAAACGAGATCGCTAACGAGATCGCTAATGCATCAGCGATTTTATGACGCAGTAGCGATCTCGTTAGCCACTTAGCTGTGTGTGACATGTAGCAGAGATGTGGCCCCTGCTGAGATGTCGTTGATCGCTTATGAACGTTCTGAGCCATTTTTTGGTCATTGGTGTCCCGCTGGTGAGCCTGAATCGCTGAGTGTGACACCCTTTATGAACGACTTCACCAGCGTTGCAGGTGGGACTAGGTTTTCCCAACGACCGCAGAGGTCGTTATACAGATCGCTGATGAGTTGTGTTTGGAATCTAACTAGCGATCACATAGCGATCGCACCAGCGATCTCGCCAGGTCGTGTCGTTGTCGTGATCGCTGGTGCAATCGCTAAGTGTGACAGTGCCTTTAGCCTAAGGCCTCAGAATCCAATGAGCGTATCAGACATGTATGTACGAACAAACAGACTGCAAGCAACATGGTTCTGAGACCTAAAAATTGCCTGAAACATTAGGATAAGGCTCTCTGAACCTATCCAACAATCTAATGACTGTGGTGGCCTTCCAATTCTCTTCCACTGGGGGATTTCGGAGGAAAGAAGGATAGAGCTGTTTCATTTCAACATGCTCAATTCTTTGGTTCTCAGACCAATGGCTTACTTTTCTCTCCCCTTCTAAAACACATGCACGCTCAACCAAGCTATAGAAGAATGGTCACCTGAAACCCAATAGAACAACCAGCTCTTTATGGATCGCCCACCAGGGCAGTGGGATACTCGGTACCGGGACGGTGTCTTAAAGGGATGTGTCACGGAAGCAGTGACCCAGTCCGAGGCCCTGGGCGTCCAATAAAAAGGGAATATTTACAGGAGATGTTAGAGTTTGTAATAGTGTTTGTGATGCCACCTGTGGTTTCTGGTCAGAGGTGACCAGCGCTGCGGTGCAGATCCTCTGAGACTGATGGTGTGATGCAGCAGAGTTGGAATAGCTTTCCACAGGTAAAGCTTATGGTCTCAGGGCAGGATGATGTTGTAGAATTAGTAATGGTGCTGGGAGATGTAGCAGAGTGGAGTGTGTGTCGCATGAAGAACTTGAGGAGACAGTCAGTTGCAGTTTCCAATGCTTTACTCACAGTTCTGGTGCACACAGGTGCCCGCTTGGTACAGTGTCCTCCAGGTGAGGGGCTCAGCAAACTCCCAGGTAGATTGGGATACACCTTTCCAGGACTCCTTTCTATATGTGTTCCTTTCACTGGCCGTCTCACAGTGCTGATTCCCACTTATTCTACCTTTCCAGCACCTTCACAGTGTCCCAGATAGGCTGCTGCGAATCCTGTCGGATAACGTTCTCTCTCTGTGTTTCCTTGACTCTATATAGCTGCCTCTCCGGAGAAGATGAATGTAGTTGTTGTCTGTGACCCCCAAAGTTGCCACAGCAGTCGGCTTGCTAGCTGAGTCTTGAAGTTCTCCACTAGGCTAGGGGCCGAGTCCCTTCTGCGACCTGGTCCCTCCGCAATCGGATCGGGCCCCACGAATGGATCACTCACTATCAGTGCCACTAGGAGCCCTTCTTTCCTTCCAGAAGTTTCCCTTCTGTTCCTTTCCGTAACTCACTCACTTTCTCTGTCTGGGGACAGCTGCTCTCAGCTCCACGTCCCCTCCCAGACTCTCTCCCTCTGCAGCTCCCCTGACAGGGAGCTGCCTGTCAGCAGGTCTGCTTCCTTTCACATTCTCCTCACGTCTCCCTCTGCAGCCTCTCTGCTGCTTCCTGCTCTGTAAGCTTCACTTCCCATCCTTCTTACTAACTCCACCCACCGATTCACTCTTTACTACCCAGCCTGGGATGAGACCATCCTCCCTCAGGGTATGTCCAGGGTCCCGGCTGCTATAGTCTGTGTTGGGCGCAGGTGTTAGAGTCCTGGGTGGTGCTCCCTCCTTACCTGAGAGTGGAGTATCATGCCTCTGGGTGAGGTGCAATACCTCTGTGGCAACTGAACCCACAGGGGCGCCACATACCCCCCCTGTTAAACACAGCACGTCCGAGGGCTGAAACAGAGTAAACAGATGTTACAGGAAACATAAAAATTTTTTAGTTATGCATAACAACAAGTACAAAAATATTTTAAAACTCAACTTCCCAGTATGGGAGGCACTATTTCTTGAACGTTACATAACAACATTAGCTTACATTATTTACTCTAAAAGTGCTATTGGCAGCAACCGTTAACTCTCAAGTTCGCTACCAGGATAGGGCATAATTTCTCTACAAAAATACTATCATATTTACACTAGCTTCTTTTCCTATAAAAGTACTGTCACTACATTAACACTTATTCTCTTCCTTTGGTGCAATCCCCATCCGGGTTGTTCTCTGGGTAGCAACCGTTGCTACTAGGTTCACTACCTAATTTGGACACCTTGTCCCTGCAACAATACTTTTTCATCTTACTATTATTCTAATAACATATTTACAAAAGGTGCTTTTACTGTAGTTCTCAAATAACTGTCTGTACATATCTATATCAAATGGTACCTGTTACCAACAACTATTATACACATTATCTACAAGT
Source organism: Oophaga sylvatica (assembly GCA_033576555.1). Lineage (NCBI taxonomy): Eukaryota > Metazoa > Chordata > Amphibia > Anura > Dendrobatidae > Oophaga > Oophaga sylvatica. The sequence goes on along the minus strand of JARQOD010000004.1, from coordinate 56,299,369 downwards.
GCTATTCAATGACTCTGCAATATAAAACAATTCTTACTTTCACTCTAAGCATGATATACAAATATAGTAACATTTTTATTAATGCACAATCAAAGCTGTCATCAAATGAGGTAGGTGGCAGATATTATCCTAGCCGGGGTACCTTCAATTGTCCTTGTGCTGGTGGAGGACCCATTCAAAACCTCCAACATTGTTCTTGGGTGGGCCGCAAGACATAACTGGTCTCCCCCAAAAGACGTCATCTTCGGCCACACCTAACGGGTTTTTCTTCGGATCTGTAGTGTGCAATGATGGGACGTATTCTCTAAAAGTTAATGTAAAACCAAGATGGAGCACCTCAATTGGTGAATAACTATTTACAGGAGTGTTCCGGATCACTCACAGTTTATGATCTCTTAGTCCCACTTATCCTATAAAATCAGCACAAACTTACAAAACCCTCCTGGGTTAACTTTAACTATTTACATACTTTTCTCTGTGGACAAGTCAGATCAATTTCCCTTACTTGAAGGAGGCTTATCCATGTAGCCTCCTGGAGCAATGGAAGCACTGGCTTTCTTCTGCTTCAATGGTAGGACCTTGTTGTGTTTTGGTAGCTGAGGAGAATAAGCAAAAACGGCAATACACAAGAGAGGCTGAACCCTACTGGATTGCAGTAACCTGAACTAACCACACAACTTGAGGTAGCCGTGGAGCGTTCCTACGTTGATCCTAGACGCCTCGTCACAGCCTGAGAGATAACTACACCTAAAGGCAGAAAGATGAAAGCTATCTGCCCCGGAGCAGATCCCCAAAGAAAATAGGAAGCCCCCAAACATGTAATGGCGTTTAGACAAGAAGAAGCACGGACACAGACAGAAAATAGAATGAGCAAACGCTGGGCCCAATCTGTCTAGACAGAAAAGTACAGGAAAGGATACTCACTGCAATCTAAAAAAACCCCTAAAAAATACCAACTCTTCTGATTGCAAAAACACCTGAGATCACACGATCTCTACCACCTAAATCAGATCTTTGGTGTAACAAAACTAAGCCACAGCCACTGAAAAAACAGGAAAAGCAAATGAACAAATAACAGTGGCTTCAGATAAACTGAGAGGAGCACAAGCCCCCGAAGGGGACCTGGCTGACCTCCACAGAAGTGCAGGGAACAATGCAAAAAGCAAGCACAAAAATAAAAGCAGAAAATATCTTATCTGATAGCAGAAGATGCAGGCAAGACTCAGCAAACTTCCAAATGAACCAGGAACCACAATTGAGACAAGAACAATTGATCACCGGCAACGATCATGGAGAGAACCTCCCTTATATCAGACCAGTCAGTGATCCCAGATTTCCATTCCTCGCTGAAAGGTACACTACTGTCTGTAACCACCAGAGGGAGCCTCTGCTCAGAAACCATCTCTAGCACATTCATAACCGTACCCCCCCTTGAGGAGGGGTCACCGAACCCTCACTTGTGCAACCAGGCCGATCAGGATGAGCTCGGTGATAGGCACGGATCAGTCTCCTAGCATGGATGTCCGAAGCAAACACCCAAGAATTGTCCTCCTGACCATAACCTCTGGAGTTTCTGTCTAGAAAAACGAGAATCCAATATTTTCTCAACCACATACTCCAGATTGCCCTCAACCAAAACAGGGTCAGGAGGCACAGCCATAGGAACCACTGGCTCGACAAACCTCTTCAATAAGGACTTGTGGAACACGTTATGGATCTTAAATGTCCCTGGAAGAAGCAAACGGAAGGAAATAGGATTAAGAATCTCCATGATCTTATAAGGTCCAATAAACATAGGCTTAAACTTTGGAGATGCAACCCTCATAGGGATATTTCTGAGGACAACCAAACCAAGTCCCCCACTTTAAACCGAGGACCATCAGTCCTATGCCGGTTGGCAAACTGTTGGGCCTTCTCCTGAGAGAGAGACAACCTCTCCACTACCTGGTCCAAAATCTGCTGCATTCGCTCCACAACAGAGTCAACACCAGGACAGACAGAAGCCTCCGCCTGTCCCGAAGAAAATCGAGGGTGAAACCCAAAATTGCAGAAAAATGGAGACATCAAGGTGGCAGAGCTAGCCCTATTATTAAGAGCAAACTCAGCCAAAGGCAAAAAAGAGACCCAGTCATCTTGATCAGCAGACACAAAACATCTCAAATAAGTCTCCAAGGTCTGGTTTGTTCTCTCGGTTTGTCCATTGGTCTGAGGATGAAATGCAGAGGAGAAAGATAATTGAACACCAAGTTTAGAACAAAATGTCCTCCAAAATCTGGAAACAAACTGGACTCCTCTGTCAGACACAATGTTCTCCGGAACGCCATGTAACCGAACCACGTGCTGAAGGAACAAAGGCACCAATTCGGAGGAGGAAGGTAACTTAGGTAATGGCACAAGATGTATCATCTTGGAAAACCTATCACAGATTACCCAGATAATGGTCATTCTCTGAGAAACAGGGAGGTCGGAAATAAAATCCATAGAGATATGAGTCCATGGCCTCTTGGGCACAGGTAATGGCATTAACAAACCACTAGAGCGAGAGCAAGGCTTGGAGCGAGAGCAAGTCCCAAAGGACTGCACAAATTCCCTGACTTCACGAGACAAAGTAGGCCACCAAAAGGACCGACTCACCAAGTCTCTGGTACCAAAAATCCCGGGATGACCAGCCAATGCGGAACAATGAATCTCAGACATCACACTCTTCTTCCACTGGTCTGGGACAAACAATTTCCCAACAGGCTAGCGCTCAGGTTTATCCTCCTGACACCCTTCCAGAGCCAGTCTCAAATTGGGCGAGATGGCGGAAAGAACTACACCCTCTTTCAAAATAACAGTAGGATCAGATATCTCTGGAGAGTCCGCAAAGAAACTCCTCAAGAGGGCATCCGCCTTAACATTCTTAGTGCCAGGAAGAAAAGAAACCACAAAATTAAAACGTGTGAAAAACAAGGCCCACCTGGCTTGTCTAGGATTAAGTCGCTTCGCTGATTCGATATAAACCAGATTCTTAAGGTCCGTGAGGACCACCACCTGATGTTTGGCTCCTTCCAGCCAATGTCTCCACTCTTCAAAGGCCCACTTCATGGCCAATAACTCCCGATTACCCACGTCATAATTACGTTCAGTTGGAGAAAATTTTCGAGAGAAAAAGGCACAAGGGTTACTCTTAGAGGTCTCTGGATCTCTTTGGGACAAAACGGCACCTGCCCCAATTTCAGAGGCATCAACCTCCACCTGAAATGGCAGAGAAACATCAGGCTGCCGTAGAACAGGAGCAGAAGTGAATCTCTGCTTAAGTTCCTGAAATGCAGAGACTGCCTCAGGAGGCCAATTCACCACATCAGAACCCTTTTTGGTCAAATCAGTCAATGGTTTAACAATACCGGTGAAATTACCAATAAATTTACAATAAAAATTGGCAAAACCTAAAAATCTCTGAAGAGCCTTTAACCCCTTACTGCCATCGGACGTACTATCCCGTCCATGGTACCTGGGCCCGTATGACCGGGGACGGGATAGTACGTCCAGCCCTTTAATGCGACATTGCGACTTAAGTCGCAATGATCGCATTAAAATTCCGACGCCATCTTACCTCAGGAGAGATGGCGCCGGCATCCCGGGGTCTGTCACCGCCCACCCTCACTCCCGATCGCTGTGATTGGCTGTTCAATTCTGAACAGCCAATCGCAGCCTTTCTCACTGTTTCAGCCAATCCGATGGGCTGAAACAGTGAGATCCCAGGCTAGAATCGAGTACCGATGTACTCGATCCTAGGCCTGGGCATAGAAAGTAGCAGACCCCCCCTGGATTGGCGCGATCGCCGATCACATCGATCGCGCCAATCGCAGGGCACAGCCGCGGTGTATCCGCGCTGTGCCCTGCCTGTACCTGCCTGGATCGGTGCAGTAATAGCACCGATCCTAGGCCGGAGCCTAGGACAGGCCCAGTAGGGCCTGCAGCTGCTGATTGGCGCGATCGATGTCATCGACGATCGCGCCAATCACAGGGCACAGCAGCGGTGTGACCGCTCTGTGCCCTGCTTCCTGACCTGCCGGTGACCTGCCTAGGAATCGGAGCAGTGAGCTCCGATTACTAGGCCGGTGCCTAGCAACCGGCAAATCAAGTGTCTCCTCTGATTGGTGGGATCGATGTGATCATCGATCCCACCAATGACAGGTCACAGCAGCGATGTGACCACTCTGTGACCTGTCTGCAAACTGGATCTGACCTGTCTGACCGCACTGCAGGGGTCCTCACACTTGCTGAGGATTCCTGCAGTGCGGTCACACGCCAGATCTCCTCCTGTGCTGGGCCTTGTGGTGCCACAGTAGCCTGTGACACCACAACTCCTGCTGAAGAAAGAAGAGAGAAGAAAGAAGAGAGAAGAAAGAAGAGAAGAAAGAAGAGAGAAGAAAGAAGAGAGACTACAAACGTGAGTTTTTGAGCCCCGATCCCTGCCCGATCCACCCCAATCCCCCATTCCCCCCTCCCCCCTTCCCTTTCCCCCTCTTTTTACCCCCCCTTTACACACATTTAGCAGCCGCTGAGCGTTGATTGGTGACGCAGTTCACCGATCAACACTCGTGCTCGTTTTTCTTTTGCACCCCCCTCCGTGCGCACTTCCAGCAGCCGCGGAACTTTGATAAGTGACACCAGTCACTTATCAGAGCTCGTTCCTGCAGTTTTTTTTTTTTTTTTCACTCCCCTTTCCGCCACTCCTGTGCGCACTTCCAGCAGCCGCGGAACTTTGATAAGTGACACCAGTCACTTATCAGAGCTCGTTCCTGCAGGTTTTTTTTTTTTTTCACCCCACTTTCCGCCACTCCCGTGCGCACATCTAGCAGCCGCGGAACTTTGATAAGTGACACCAGTCACTTATCAGAGCTCGTTCCTGCAGTTTTTTTTTTTTCACACCACTTTCCGCCACTCCCGTGCACACATCTAGCAGCCGCGGAACTTTGATAAGTGACACCGGTCACTTATCAGAGCTCGTTCCTGCCGTTTTTGTTTTTTTTTTCACTCCCCTTTCCGCCACTCCTGTGCGCACTTCCAGCAGCCGCGGAACTTTGATAAGTGACACCAGTCACTTATCAGAGCTCGTTCCTGCAGTTTTTTTTTTTTTTCACTCCCCTTTCTGCCACTCCTGTGCGCACATCCAGCAGCCGCGGAACTTTGATAAGTGACACCAGTCACTTATCAGAGCTCGTTCCTGCAGTTTTTTTTTTTTTCACCCCACTTTCCGCCACTCCCGTGCGCACATCTAGCAGCCGCGGAACTTTGATAAGTGACACCGGTCACTTATCAGAGCTCGTTCCTGCCGTTTTTTTTTTTTTCACTCCCCTTTCCGCCACTCCTGTGCGCACATCTAGCAGCCGCAGAACTTTGATAAGTGACACCGGTCACTTATCAGAGCTCGCTCCTGCCGTCTTTTTTTTTTTCACTCCCCTTTCCGCCACTCCTGTGCGCACATCCAGCAGCCGCGGAACTTTGATAAGTGACACCAGTCACTTATTAGAGCTCGTTCCTGCATTTTTTTTTTCACTCCCCTTTCCGCCACTCCTGTGCGCACATCCAGCAGCCGCGGAACTTTGATAAGTGACACCAGTCACTTATCAGAGTTCGTTCCTGCAGTTTTTTTTTTTCACTCCACTTTCCGCCACTCCCTGTGCGCACATCTAGCAGCCGCGGAACTTTGATAAGTGACACCGGTCACTTATCAGAGCTCGTTCCTGCCGTTTTTTTTTTTTTTTTCACTTCCCTTTCCGCCACTCCTGTGCGCACATCCGGCAGCCGCGGAACTTTGATAAGTGACACCGGTCACTTATCAGAGCTCGTTCCTGCGTTTTTTTTTTTTCACTTCCCTTTCCGCCACTCCTGTGCGCACATCCGGCAGCCGCGGAACTTTGATAAGTGACACCGGTCACTTATCAGAGCTCGTTCCTGCCGTTTTTTTTTTTTTTTTTCACTTCCCTTTCTGCCACTCCTGTGCGCACATCCGGCAGCCGCGGAACTTTGATAAGTGACACCGGTCACTTATCAGAGCTCGTTCCTGCCGTTTTTTTTTTTTTTCACTTCCCTTTCCGCCACTCCTGTGCGCACATCCGGCAGCCGCGGAACTTTGATAAGTGACACCGGTCACTTATCAGAGCTCGTGCCTGCTGGTTTAGACTTTTTTTCACAGGCATTTTTTTCCCTATTCTCTTTCTTTTCTTTTAGCTTTTTCCTTTCAGCATAGTTTGCACCAACCACTATCCCCCCACACACACACACACAGTTATAAATAAAGTTCACACAAAGCACCACATTCACAAAAAAAATTTCCCGCTCGTCACGTTCTTCCCAACAGCGCTATTCAGTGGAGAGGCATACGCTTTCCTTGCCTCCGACACTGATAGCGAGGGAGAGGATCCCACATTTCTTTACTTTTCAGATTCTTCATCCTCTTCTTCTTCTTCCTCCTCTTCCTCATCTTCCTCCTCGGGTCCTGCGGAACCGCCACGCAGACGCCCCAGGACAGAAGATGAGGCAGCGCCCACCCCTGAAAATGAACCAGCGCACCCCTCTTCGGACCCCATATGGACCCCGCCCCCCGAAAATTACGAGCCACTGATTCCTGATTTTGTGGCAGAATCAGGAATCAAGTTTGACACCACGGGCCTCAGAGAAATAGACTTTTTCAAAGTCTTTTTCTCTGAGGATTTTATTAACCTCGTGGTGGAGCAAACTAATTTGTACGCTCGGCAATTTTTGGCGCAAAACCCAGTGTCATCATTTTCCAACTGGTCTCCTGTAGACGCAGGTGTAATGTATGTAGTACAGTTATATAGCGTCTTGTGCTTGGGTGCGATGAAAACACAGAGTCACAGGTTTGATATAGAAAAGTCCTGTATTACTTCATACAAGTTGGCAGAAATAGTCACACAGTTTGCAGACACAGAAACTGTTCAAAGTTCAGGAGACACAGCAGGCCAGAGTAATCCAAGCTCAGCAATCACTCTCCAATAAAAGTTCAGGATCTTCTTCTCTGTTACTGTAAGTCCATGCAAACGTGGGTCTTTCAAAGAGCAGGGTTCAGAGTCCACAAGTGCTTCAGAGTTCCTCAGTAGGAATAGCTGGAGTACAAGGTCCAAGGCTTACAGGAGTCAAGTCACAGGTTCACTGCAGGCTAGATTCTGAAGCACTGATTGCTCAGCTGTGGCTGCTTAAGAAGCAAAGGAGAGAATCAGGGCGGGAACATGCAAGCTGGAAACTCCATTTTGACTGAGGGCAAGATAGCTGCAGCAAGACAGAAAGTAAAATGGCTGACGAACAAACTGAGTTTCAGGAATATATACATAGAACCTTACATTACTCCCCCCTTAGGACAACCTCCGGATGACCTCAGACCAGGCTTGTGTGGGTACCTCTGATGAAACTGACGGAGCAAGCGAGGAGCATTAACGTTATTGACCGGTTCCCATGAGTTGTCCTCCACTGGGTAGCCCTGCCATTTAATCAGATATTGTAACTGATTTCTATACAACCTGGAATCTAAAATCCTTTCCACCACAAATTCTTCCTGACCATCGACTAGCACTGGGTCAGGGCAAGGAGAGGAACGTCCAGGAAACGTATTGGGTGTCGCAGCCTTTAGTAGGGATACATGAAAGACAGGGTGGATTCTCATAGTTCTGGGCAGTTGAAGACGACAAGCAACGCACTTATAATTTTACTGATTTTATAGGGTCCAATGTACTTATGTCCCAACTTAGACGATGGAATCCTTAACTTAAGATTTCTGGTTGACAGCCAGACCAAGTCTCCTACCTTGAAAGCTGGTGCAGGTTTACGAAATTTATCTGCTGCTTTCTTGTACCTTTCTTGAGCCGATTCCAGATTTTCCTTTAGAAGATCCATATTCTTCTGTAAAGACGTGATTCTTTCAGCCACTGCTGGTAAAGGCGTTTCTATGGGAAATCGTGGTAGAATGTTAGGATGATAACCTAGATTAGAGTAAAAAGGAGACTGTTTAGTGGAGGCACTCTGAGAGTTGTTATAACGAGAACTCAGCTAATGGAAGTAGATCCACCCAATCATCCTGTAGGTGGCAGATAAAGCAGCGGAGATACTGCTCCAGGGTTTGATTGGTTCGTTCTGGTCTGTCCATTAGTCTGGGGATGAAAAGCAGAAGAAAGGTTTACTTTAATGTCCAATGCTGCACAGAAATTTTGCCAAAACCTAGAAGTGAATTGCACCCCTCGATCCGAAATAACCTCATCCGGTACTCCATGTAAGCGAAACACATCTTTAATCATCAAATCTGATGTCTGTTTTGCAGTGGGTAAGCCGACACAAGGATAAAATGAGCTGCCTTTGTTAGACGGTCAACCACCACTAGAATGGTGTTCTTCCCTGAGAGGTTGGTAACTCCACAATGAAGTCCATAGAAATGGATCCCCACGGGCGGGACGGGGTGGGAAGAGGCTTGTAACAGACCAGTTGGTGAGGAGCGAGGTGTTTTGCATCTTGCACAGACCTCACATGAAGTGACATAATTCAAAACATCCTTCCTGCAAGTGGGCCACCAAAAGAAACGAGAAAGAAATTCCTGTGTCTTTAGAATTCCTCTATGCCCAGCTATCTTGGAATCGTGAATGAGTTGCAATACTCTTAATCTGACTGTTTCAGGAATATACAGACGTTGTCCCTGAATCCACACACCATTCTTAAAGACAAGACTTACGTCCCTTGGGGGTTGTGCCAAAAAGGAATCCGCATGGTATGCTTCCTTGATGTCCTTAAGTAGGTCTTGATTATGAATTACTCCTAGGAATCTAGAGTCAGGAAGAATAGTCTTAGGAGGAGTAATTGGACGTGTCTCTGCTGAGTAAATCCTAGAGAGTGCATCAGCCTTTCCATTGCGCGATCCTGGTCTATAAGAGATGATAAAATTAAATTGGTTTAAGAAAAGATTCCAGCGAGCCTGGCGAGGAGTCAGGCACTTAGCCGACCTGATAAACTCAAGGTTACGATGGTCTGTCAGGACGACTATTTGCTGTGCAGCTCCCTGAAGAAGGTGTCTCCATTCTTTGAAGGCGGCAATAATGGCCAACAACTCTCTATTGCCCACATCGTAGTTCCTCTCAGCCGAAGACAACTGCTGGGAAAAGAAGGCACAGGGATGCAAGACATTCTTCTCACCTGTTCTCTGAGAGAGTATAGCTCCAACGGCACAGTCTGAAGCATCCACCTCTATTATGAAGGCAAGCTCGGGGTTGGGATGTACTAGGATAGGTGCAGTGGTAAATTTATCTTTTAGACGGGAAAATGCTTCCTGGGCTTGGGGAGTCCAGGAAAACCTAGACTCTTTCCGGGTAAGTTGAGTGATAGGTGACACTACCTCAGAGAAATTTCTAATGAAACGTCTATAGAAATTGGCAAACCCGATGAAGCGCTGTACCTCCTTCACATTTCTAGGACTTGGCCAATCCTTGATGGCTTGGGTTTTGCTTCCATCCATACTAATTCCTTGTGTAGACAGTACATACCCCAGAAATTGAATTTCGGTCCTATGGAATTCACACTTTTCAAGTTTGATGTAAAGATGATTTTGTCTTAGACGTTCCAAGACCATTCTCACATGTCCATGATGTTCCTCTGTGGAGTTAGAAAAAATTAGAATATCATCCAAATAAATTACCACGAATGTATCTAGGAGATCCCTGAAGATGTCATTCACCAAGTGTTGGAAAGTGGCTGGGGCGGTACTCAGACCAAAAGGCATAACTAGATATTCAAAGTGTCCATAGCGTGACCTGAATGCAGTCTTCCATTCATCCCCAGGTCTAATACGGACTAAGTTATAGGCCCCACGAAGATCTAATTTAGAAAAAATTTTGGCATGTCGCACTCTCTCCAATAACTCAGGGATTAAAGGCAATGGATAACGGTTTTAATAGTAACCTTATTGAGTTCCCTATAGTCTACGCATGGTCTCAGAGATCCATCTTTCTTCTTTACAAAGAAGATGGGTGCACCTGCAGGAGATGAAGAGGGGCGTATGAAGCCCTTGGCTAGATTTTCATCTATGTAATCCTTTAAAGCCTTTAGCTCGGGCCCCGCCAGGGGGTAGATCTTACCAAAAGGTATCTCTGCTCCAGGCAATAATTCAATTGGACAATCATATGGACGGTGAGGAGGAAGCTGGTCAGCGTTCTTCTTGTCACATAAATCCACATAGTCCTGGTATACAGCTGGTAGTTCAGGGACTGACATGATTCCTTTAGGAACAGAGCAAGCTGAAACTTTTGGACTCATCTGTTTCTCTGGAAAGTGTAATTCTTGGTCTCCCAGTTAATGGTAGGATTCTGAGCCTGCAGCCATGGTAGCCCTAGAATAATGGGAAAGTGGGGAGAAGAGATAAGCATAAAGGACAGTTTCTCTTGATGATCTTTACCCATAAGAACCCTCAAAGGCTCTGTTTCCTGATCCACTGGTCCAGAGGTCAGCAGGGAGCCATCCACAGTTTCCATCTGTACTGGAGTAGCCTTCTTCACTGAACGTATTCCCTGTTTCAGAGCAAAGGAGACATCCATAAAATTTCCACTTGCCCCTGAGTCGATCATAGCAGAGCTAGACACCCAAGCTGAGTCAACCCAGAGTTTGATGGAAAGAAAGCAATGAGAATTGTTTTTCTTACAACTCAGCTGGGACACCGCTGAGGAAACTTGAAAAATGGCAGCGTTTACACAGTCAACGTCCTCAGAGGTAACGGAGTTTAAGTCCGAGAAATCAAGATCTGTTGCTGCAGATCTCTCTGGAGCCTGAGGCTCGGACCTGACAGATCCCCTCTCGCAACACTCACAATGAATGAGTGCTGCAGTAGTCTTACGAGAACGGCTGGGGCAGTTTATAATGAAGTGCCCTGACTTACCACAATAGAAACATAGATTCTCCTTAAAACGATGTTCCTTGCGTGCATCACTAACCCGTCGTTGTAAAGAGTCTACCTGCATGGGTTCAGGTTCAGGTTCCCGTGTAATCCTACTCAAAGGTTCCTTAGCTGGAGAGGAAGGTAGGAAAAGGTTAGTACGATTGCTTTCGAACCATCTCTCTTGCCTGCGTTCAGTCAGACGAGTATCAATACGGATGCAGTAGTTAATAAAGTCACCTAACGCAGTGGGAGGGTCGGCACGAGCAAGTTCATCCTTAATCAGTGGAGATAACCCCTTTCGAAAAATAGATTTTTTGGCGGAACTGTCCCAGGTGGTATCAAGGGCCCATCTCCTGAAATCCAAGGCATATTCAGCTACCGAGTGCTTACCTTGGCGCAAAGCTAACATGGCTGCTTCAGCTGTTGCACCTCGATTGGGATCATCAAACACCTGCCCCATGGCTGAAATAAAATCATCAAGGTGATTCAAACAATCATCCTCAGTCTCAATCAGAGGGTTTGCCCACATTAAAGCCTTGTTGGTAAGCAACATAATTATAGTAAGCACCTTAGATCGTTCAGTGGGAAATTGTGAAGCATGTGCAGAAAAAAAAAGATTGCATTGATTAATAAATCCCCTGAATTTCTCACGTTCACCGCCAAAACGAAAAGGGGGCAACTTGGGAATCCCAGCACTCGGGGCTACGGCAGGAGCCTGGACTCGCCCCTCTAGAACCTCAATCCTGGCTCGCAAATCCTGGGTAGTCTGTCCAACCACTTGCAAATTGTGATTATTGAGGTCCTGTAGATTTGTAAAACGGGTCTTTATATTCTGCAAATCTGCAAGGATATTATCAGTCACTCCGCAAAGTTCCTTTATGCGGGCCTCCATTTTCCAGATTTTTTTAAGACAGGGATTACTGGAATGGTTGTGAGAAGTCACAACCACTATCATCACAGAAAGTTTCAACCAGACATCTGATATCCAGAGTTACAGCAGACAAAAAAGAGAAAAGAAAGGAAAAAAAAAAAAAACAATAGTGTTTACCTGTGGTAACACTGCAAAAAGAAAAAACTTAAGGGAATTGCTCACCTGGAATGATTGTGAGAAGTCACAACCACTGTCATCACAGAAAGTACAACCGGACGTCTGATATCCACAGTACAGCAGACACAGCCTTCCAGACCCAGCAGACACTAACGTTTTGGCTTCAGAATCTTGTAATGTATGTAGTACAGTTCATATAGCTCTTGTGCTTGGGTGCGATGAAAATACAGGAGTCACAGGTTTGATATAGAAAAGTCCTGTATTACTTCATACAAGTTGGCAGAAATAGTCACACAGTTTGCAGACACAGAAACAGGAGACACAGCAGGCCAGAGTAATCCAAGCTCAGCAATCACTCTCCAATACAGATTCAGGATCTTCTTCTCTGTTACCGTAAGTCCATGCAAACGTGGGTCTTTCAAAGAGCAGGGTTCAGAGTCCACAAGTGCTTCAGAGTTCCTCAGTAGGAATAGTGGAGTACAAGGTCCAAGGCTTACAGGAGTCAAGTCACAGGTTCACTGCAGGCTAGATTCTGAGCCCCTGATTGCTAGTGTGGCTGCTTAATAGAAGCAAGGAGAATCAGGGCAGGAAATGCAAACTGGAAACTCTTTTTGCATCTGAGGAAATTAAATGGGTGGAGCAAACTGATTTAGATAATCTGGCTTGACGCAAAAGTGTCATTTTCCACTGGTCTCCTGTAAGAGGTGAAATGATGCAGTTTTGGGGCTGGTCCTCCATATGGGATCCTGAAGAAGCCAGAACTTCGGCAATATTGGAGTGTTGATATTTTATACAACACTCCACTGTTCCGAATGGTCATGGCTCGGACGCGTTTTGAGGCCATCCACAAATTCCTGCATTATAATGATAATGCACAGTGTCCCCCACAAAATGACCCCAACTTTGACCGTCTGTTCAAAGTTCGGCCGGTCATCGAACACTTCAGCAAAAAGTTTGCTGAAGTGTACGTGCCCCAAAGGGACATCTGCGTGGATGAGTCCTTGGTTCATTTTAAGGGACGGCTCAGATTCCGCCAGTACCTGCCCAGCAAGAGGGCAAGGTACGGAATTAAACTCTACAAGCTGTGCGAGAGTACCTCAGGGTACACGCACAGCTTTAGAGTTTACGAAGGAAAGGACACCAGGATTGAACCCCCTGAGTGTCCCCCCGTCCTGGGAGTGAGTGGGAAAATTGTGTGGGATTTGGTGCACCCACTGCTGGATAAAGGTTATCACCTTTACACCGATAACTTTTATTCCAGCGTCCCACTCTACAAATCCCTCTCTGCGCGAGGTACCGCAGCTTGCGGTACCGTCCGCAAAAATCAGAGAGGCCTCCCGAAGACGCTACTTGGGCAGATGCTCAGAAAGGGTGAGAGCAGAGCCCAATGTAGCGACCACCTATTGGTGGTCAAGTACAAGGACAAGAGGGATGTCCTTCTCTTGACCACCATACATGGTGATGGCAGCGCCCTCAGCACTGTACGGGGTACCTCTACACAGGTCCGCAAACCGGACTGTGTACTGGGGTACAATAAATACATGGGGGGTGTTGATCTCTCTGATCAACTCCTCCAACCGTACAGTGCTTTGAGAAAGGCCAAGGTGTGGTACAAGAAGCTGTCCGTGCACATCGTCCAAATGGCAATGCTCAACGCTTTCCTGCTGTCACGATGTGCACGCAACAGCGATACGACGTACCTTCAGTTCCAGGAGGTAGTGGTTAAGGCCCTGATGTTTGGCGCTCAGGAAACAGCGGGCCCCAGTACTTCTGGAACTGAAGGTGCTCGTATCATACCAGGTCAGCATTTCCCGGGGGTGGTCCCGCCAACTGGAAGCAAAGGTAAGCCGCAAAAAAGGTGCCGAGTGTGTTACAAAAGGGGAATACGCAAGGACACCACTTACCAATGCGACACCTGCCCCGAAAAACCTGGCCTGTGTATGAAGGATTGTTTCAAATTGTACCACACCTCAATGCACTACTAATTTACTTTACAGGAAAGATTAGTTCCAGAAGGGGGGCACATTTAGAAAAGTTCCTTGGGAGTCTACTTTCCAAAATTATGTCACTTGTGGGTTTTTTTTACTGTTTAGGCACATCAGGAGCTCTGCAAACGGAACATGACGCCCGCAGACCATTCCATCAGTCTGCATTCCAAAACGTCACGACTTCCCTTCTGAGCCCCGACTTGTGCCCAAACAGTTTTTTCCCACATATGGGGCACCAGTGTACTCAGGACAAATTGGACAACAATTTTTGGTGTCCAATTTCTCCTCTTACCCTTGGGAAAATAAAAAATTGGGGACTAAAACATCATTTTTGTGAGGATAAAAGTAGGATTTTTTATTTTTACACCTGGGCATTATAAACTTTAGTGAAACACTTGGGGGTTCAAAATGCTCACCACACACCTAGGTAAGTTCCTTAGGGGGTCTAGTTTCCAAAATGGGGTCACTTGTGGGGGTTTCCACTGTTTAGGCACATGATGGGCTCTGCTAACGGAACATGACGCCCGCAGACCATTCCATCAAAGTCTGCATTCCAAAACGTCACTGCTTCCCTTCTGCGCCCTGCCATGCGCCCAAACAGTGGTTCCCCCCAACATATGGGGTATCATCGTACTCAGGACAAATTGGACAACAACTTTTGTGGTCCAATTTCTCCTGTTACCCTTGGGAAAATAAAAAATTGGGGACTAAAACATCATATTTGTGGAAATTTTTTTTTTTTTTTTTTTATTCACGCCAGGGCATTATAAACTTTAGTGAAACACTTGGGGGTTCAAAGTGCTCACCACACACCTAGATAAGTTCCTTAGGGGATCTAGTTTCCAAAATGGGGTCACATGTGGGGGGTTTCCACTGTTTAGGCACATCAGGGGCTCTGCTAACGGAACATGACGCCGCAGACCATTCCATCAAAGTCTGCATTCCAAAACGTCACTGCTTCCCTTCCGAGCCCTGCCGTGTGCCCAAACAGTGTATCCCCCCAACATATGGGGTATCAGCGTACTCAGGACAAATTGGACAACCACTTTTGGGGTCCAATTTCTCCTCTTACCCTTGGGAAAATAAAAAATTGGGGACTAAAACATCACTTTTGTGGAAAAAAAAAATATATATTTTTTTTTTCATGCCAGGGCATTATAAACGTTAGTGAAACACTTGGGGGTTCAAAGTGCTCACCACACACCTAGATAAGTTCCTTAGGGGGTCTAGTTTCCAAAATGGGGTCACATGTGGGGGGTTTCCACTGTTTAGGCACATCAGGGGCCCTCCAAACGCGACATGGCGTCCGTTCGCAATTCCAGCCAATTTTGGTTTGGAAAAGTCAAACGGCGCTCCTTCCCTTTCAAGCCCTGCCGTGCGTCCAAACAGTGGTTCCCCCCCACATATGGGGTATCAGCGTACTCAGGACATGTTGGACAACAACTTTTGTGGTCCAATTTCTCCTCTTACCCTGGGGAAAATAAAAAATTGGGGACTAAAACATCATGCTTGTGGAAAAAATATGATTTTTTTTCTTCACGGCTCTACATTACAAACTTGCGTGAAGCACTTGAGGGTTCAAAGTGCTCACCACACATCTAGATAAGTTCCTTAGGGGGTCTAGTTTCCAAAATGTGGTCACATGTGGGGGGTTTCCACTGTTTAGGCACATCAGGGGCCCTCCAAACGCGACATGGCGTCCGTTCGCAATTCCAGCCAATTTTGGTTTGGAAAAGTCAAACGGCGCTCCTTCCCTTTCAAGCCCTGCCGTGCGCCCAAACAGTGGTTCCCCCCACATATGGGGTATCAGCGTACTCAGGACATGTTGGACAACAACTTTTGTGGTCCAATTTCTCCTCTTACCTGGGGAAAATAAAAAATTGGGGACTAAAACATCATACTTGTGGAAAAAATATGATTTTTTTTCTTCACGGCTCTACATTACAAACTTGCGTGAAGCACTTGAGGGTTCAAAGTGCTCACCACACATCTAGATAAGTTACTTAGGGGGTCTAGTTTCCAAAATGGGGTCACATGTGGGGGGTTTCCACTGTTTAGGCACATCAGGGGCCCTCCAAACGCAACATGGCGTCCGTTCGCAATTCCAGCCAATTTTGTTTGGAAAAGTCAAACGTCGCTCCTTCCCTTTCAAGCCCTGCCGTGCGCCCAAACAGTGGTTCCCCCCACATATGGGGTATCAACGTACTCAGGACATGTTGGACAACAACATTTGTGGTCCAATTTCTCCTCTTACCCTTGGGAAAATAAAAATTTGGGGACTAAAACATCATGTTTGTGGAAAAAATATGATTTTTTTTCTTCACGGCTCTACATTACAAACTTGCGTGAAGCACTTGAGGGTTCAAAGTGCTCACCACACACCTAGATAAGTTCCTTAGGGGGTCTAGTTTCCAAAATGGGGTCACATGTGGGGGGTTTCCACTGTTTAGGCACATCAGGGGCCCTCCAAACGCGACATGGCATCCGTTCGCAATTCCAGCCAATTTTGGTTTGGAAAAGTCAAACGGCGCTCCTTCCCTTTCGAGCCCTGCCGTGCGCCCAAACAGTGGTTCCCCCCCACATATGGGGTATCAGCGTACTCAGGACATGTTGGACAACAACTTTTGTGGTCCAATTTCTCCTCTTACCCTTGGGAAAATAAAAATTTGGGGACTAAAACATCATGTTTGTGGAAAAAATATGATTTTTTTTCTTCACGGCTCTACATTACAAACTTGCGTGAAGCACTTGAGGGTTCAAAGTGCTCACCACACATCTAGATAAGTTCCTTAGGGGGTCTAGTTTCCAAAATGGGGTCACATGTGGGGGGTTTCCACTGTTTAGGCACATCAGGGGCCCTCCAAACGCGACATGGCGTCCGTTCGCAATTCCAGCCAATTTTGGTTTGGAAAAGTCAAACGGCGCTCCTTCCCTTTCGAGCCCTGCCGTGCGCCCAAACAGTGGTTCCCCCCCACATATGGGGTATCAGCGTACTCAGGACATGTTGGACAACAACTTTTGTGGTCCAATTTCTCCTCTTACCCTTGGGAAAATAAAAATTTGGGGACTAAAACATCATGTTTGTGGAAAAAATATGATTTTTTTTCTTCACGGCTCTACATTACAAACTTGCGTGAAGCACTTGAGGGTTCAAAGTGCTCACCACACATCTAGATAAGTTCCTTAGGGGGTCTAGTTTCCAAAATGGGGTCACATGTGGGGGGTTTCCACTGTTTAGGCACATTAGGGGCCCTCCAAACGCGACATGTCGTCCGTTCGCAATTCCAGCCAATTTTGGTTTGGAAAAGTCAAACGGCGCTCCTTCCCTTTCAAGCCCTGCCGTGCGCCCAAACAGTGGTTCCCCCCACATATGGGGTATCAGCGTACTCAGGACATGTTGGACAACAACTTTTGTGGTCCAATTTATTCTCTTACCCTTGGGAAAATAAAAATTTGGGGACTAAAACATCATGTTTGTGGAAAAAATATGATTTTTTTTCTTCACGGCTCTACATTACAAACTTGCGTAAAGCACTTGAGGGTTCAAAGTGCTCACCACACATCTAGATAAGTTCCTTAGGGGGTCTAGTTTCCAAAATGGGGTCACATGTGGGGGGTTTCCACTGTTTAGGCACATCAGGGGCCCTCCAAACGCGACATGGCGTCCGTTCGCAATTCCAGCCAATTTTGGTTTGGAAAAGTCAAACGGCGCTCCTTCCCTTTCAAGCCCTGCCGTGCGCCCAAACAGTGGTTCCCCCCCACATATGGGGTATCAGCGTACTCAGGATAAGTTGGACAACAACTTTTGTGGTTCAATTTCTCCTCTTACCCTTGGGAAAATAAAAATTTGGGGACTAAAACATCATGCTTGTGGAAAAAATATGATTTTTTTTCTTCACGGCTCTACATTACAAACTTGCGTGAAGCACTTGAGGGTTCAAACTACTCACCACACATCTAGATAAGTTCCTTAGGGGGTCTAGTTTCCAAAATGGGGTCACATGTGGGGGGTTTCCACTGTTTAGGCACATCGGGGCCTCTCCAAACGCGACATGGCGTCCGTTCTCAATTCCAGCCAATTTTGGTTTGGAAAAGTCAAACTGCGCTCCTTCCATTCCGAGCTCTGCCGTGTGCCCAAACAGTGGTTTTCCCTCACATATGGGGTATCGGCGTACTCAGGTGAAATTGCACAACAACTTTATCAGTCCTTTTTCTCCTTTTTCCCTTGTGAAAATAAAAAAAATGTTTGTAAAAGATCATTTTTGTGACTAAAAAGTAAAATGTTAATTTTTTCCTTCCATGTTGCTTCAGCTCCTGTGAAGCACCTGAAGGGTTAATAAACTTCTTGAATGTGGTTTTCAGTACCTTGAGGGGTGTAGTTTTTAGAATGGTGTCACTTTTGGGTATTTTCTGCTATATAGACCCCTCAAAGTGACTTCAAATATGAGGTGGTCCGAAAAAAAATGGCTTTGTAAATTTTGTTGTAAAAATGAGAAATCGCTGGTCAACTTTTAACCCTTATAATTTCCTAACAAAAAAAAATTTTGTTTCCAAAATTGTGCTGATGTAAAGTAGACATGTGGGAAATGTTATTTCTTAACTATTTTGTGTGACATATTTCTCTGTTTTAAGGGAATAAAAATTCAAAGTTTGAAAATTGCAAAATTTTCAAAATTTTTGCCATATTTGCGTTTTTTTCATAAATAAATGCAAGTTATATGGAAGAAATTTTACCACTATCATGAAGTACAATATGTCACGAGAAAACAATCTCAGAATCGCGAAGATCCGTTGAAGCGTTCCAGAGTTATAACCTCATAAAGAGACAGTGGTCAGAATTGTAAAAATTGGCCCGGTCATTAACGTGCAAACCACCCTTGGGGGTGAAGGGGTTAATGAAGTAGGTTGGACCCAATCACAGATGGCCTGGACCTTGACCCGGTCCATTTCAATAACAGACGGAGACAAAATGAATCCCAGAAATGAGACCTTCTGTACGCCAAAAAGACACTTTGATCCCTTCACATACAGTGCATTCTCTCTCAAAATCTGGAACAAAGTCCGAACATGTTTCACATGAGAGTCCAAGTCATTGGAAAAAATCAAGATATCATCCAAATAAACAATCAGAAATGTATCCACAAAATCCCTGAAAATATCATTCATGAAGGATTGGAAGACGGAAGGAGCATTAGTGAGCCCAAAGGGCATCACTAGGTACTCAAAATGCCCCTCTGGGGTATTAAACGCCATCTTCCATTCATCCCCGTGCTTAATGCGAATAAGGTTATACGCCCCCTGAGGTCAAGCTTGGTAAACCAACTAGCACTTTTCACCCTGGAAAAACAGATCAGAAATCAAGGGTAACGGCTATTGATACTTCACAGTGATCTTATTCAACAGACGATAATCAATACACGGCCTCAATGAACCATCCTTTTTGGCCACAAAGAAAAAACCGGCACCCAAGGGTGAAGAGGATGGTCTGATATGACCCTTCTCCAATGACTCCTTGATATAAGATTGCATAGCATCGTGTTCAGGTACAGACAAGTTAAAAAGGCGACCTTTAGGAAATTTACCACCAGGCACTAATTCAATAGCGCAATCATAGCTCCTGTGAGGGGGCAAGGATGCTGATTTACTTTCACTAAATACATCAAAAAATCAGTCAAAAAATCAGGAACATCCTGAGACTGGGGAGAGGCAGAAAAAACAGGCGTGTTGGCATTAACACATTGGCAGCCCCAACTGGTCACAGACACAGAGTTAAAATCCAAAACAGGATTATGAGACTGTAACCAAGGGAAACCTAGTACAATAATGTCATGCAGATTATACAGCACCAGAAATTTTCAACTCTCCTGATGATCTGGTTCAACCCTCATTATCACCTGAGTAGAAAACTGGGGTTTATTCTCCGCCAAAGGGGTAGAATCAATGCCCAGTAGGGGAATAGACTTCCGCAGGGGTATCATGGGAAACCCACAACTTTTGGCAAAGTCAAAATCCATCAGGTTAATAGCTGCTCCTGAATCAACAAAAGCCTGAGCAGAAAATGTGGACAGGGAGCAAATCAGGGTAACAGTCAACAGAAATTTAGTCTGAACACTACCCAAGACAACTGAGCGTGCAAAACGTCTTCCCCACTTAGGGCAGACTGAAATAGCATGAGATGCGTCACCACAGTAGAAACATAACCCATTGCGCTTTCGAAACTCATGACGCTGTGCCCCAGAAGTCACTCTATCACACTGCATGGTTTCAGAAGCTGGCTCACAAGGCAACACTATCTCACGCATACCTCTGCGCTCACGCAAACGTCTGTCAATTTGAATAGCCAATGACATAGAATCATTGAGACCAGAGGGAGCAGGGAATCCCACCATAACATCCTTTATATTCTCTGACAGCCCCTTCCGAAAAAGGGCTGCTAAAGCATCATTATTCCATTTGGTCAGGACTGCCCACTTTCGGAATTTCTGACAGTACAACTCAGCGTCTTCAAGACCCTGATTTAATGCCAACAAGGTTTTTTCAGCTTGATCAGTGACATTAGGTTCATCGTACAATAACCCCAGAACCAGAAAAAATACATCAATATCATTCAAAACAGGATCCCCAGGTGTCAGGGAAAAAGCCCAATCCTGAGGGTCGCCGCGCAGGAGAGACATGACAATTTGAACCTGCTGTGCTGCGTTCCCTGAGGACTTAGGCTTTAAGGCAAAAAACAACTTACAGTTATTTTTGAAATTCAGAAATTTAGCCCGATCCCCCAAAAACAAATCTGGCATGGGAATCCTAGGTTCCACAACCGGCAACCCAGCAAGATAGGTAGCAATACTCCGAACCTCAGCGGCAAGCTGATCCACACGGCCAGACAACTGTGCAAGCTCCATTGAGAGAAAAAAAAAATCCTCCTCAGCACCCAGAGAAAAAGAGGGAAAAAATGCAACAAACAGGAAAAAAAAAATCTCTGACAACTCTGACAACTTTTTTTTTTTTTCCACACTATTTTTCCCTTCTGTGAGTACCATATAATTTTCAGTTTTGGCCGGTGATACTGTTGTGTTTTGTTAGCTGAGGAGAATAAGCAAAAACGGCAAGACACCAGAGAGGCTGGAACCTATTGGATTGCAGTAACCTGAACTAACCACACAACTAGAGATAGCCATGGAGCGTTCCTACGTTGATCTTAGACGCCTCGTCACAGCCTGAGAGATAACTACACCTAAAGGCAGAAAGATGAAAGCTATCTGCCCCGGAGCAGATACCCAAAGAAAATAGGAAGCCCCCAAACATGTAATGGCGATTAGACAAGAAGAAGCACGGACACAGACAGAAAATAAAAGGAGCAAACGCTGGGACCCAATCTGTCTAGACAGAAAAGTACAGGAAAGGATACTCACTGCAATCAAAAAAAACCTAAAAAATACCAACTCTTCTGATTGCAAAAACACCTGAGATCACACGATCTCTACCACCTAAATCAGATCTTTGGTCTAACAAAACTAAGCCGCAGCCACTGAAAAAACAGGAAAAAGCAAATGAACAAATAACAGTGGCTTCAGATAAACTGAGAGGAGCACAAGCCCCGGAGGGGACTTGGCTGACCTCCACAGAAGTGCAGGGAACAATGCAAAAAGCAAGCACAAAAATAAAAGCAGAAAATATCTTATCTGATAGCAGAAGATGCAGGCAAGACTCAGCAAACTTCCAAATGAACCAGGAACCACAATTGAGACAAGAACAATTGATCACCGGCAACGATCATGGGAGGGAACCTCCCTTATATCAGACCAGTCAGTGATCCCAGATTGCCATTCCTCGCTGAAAGATTCAGTACTGTCTGTAACCACCAGAGGGAGCCTCTGCTCAGAAACCATCTCTAGCACATTCATAACAGGACCTGTTGCCTCTTGCTTCCTGCTATCATGGGAGCGATCACATAAGACATTGCTCCCTGGGGCATCGTGGCAGTTGGAGCAGCCTGGGTGATGGCTGCCGGCGAGACTTTATCTGCGTCTGTTACTTTCGATGGCGCAACTGCAGCCTGAGGAAATAGTAGAACTTCTGCAGCCTGTGTCACTGTTGGTTGTGTCTGCGGCTCCTCAACCTCTCCTTCCAGGAGCGCCAGGTCAGCTACCAATGACCAAGTGGAGCCTCTATCTCCCTGGCCAGGGGAGCCATCTGCTTCCACCCCGCGCCCAGCAAGCCTCCGCTCACTGCTCGCCATGGCATCTTCCTGGATCTCTGCCTTCTCTTCCATTTTGTTTCCCGCCGCTGGGCTTCTCTCCACCCCTGAGGGGCGGTGTCTCTTTCCTTTGTCGCCATACCACGATAGGACGCGAACTCCCCTAGCGGTCGGCCACAATGCAGTTGCATAGAAATACACGCAGGGGAGGTTCATTCCTTTTCACGCTCTTTCTTGTGTACCACCCACGATGGCACGCCTCACTGCGCACCTTGTGGAGCAGCCATATCCGCCATCTATACAGTCCACATCACACATCAATGGGTCTAATCCTTTGCACATTCTGCTAGGCACACAGGACTCTTGTTCAAGGGTTGGTTCATCCTGTTCGTGACGCCAAAATGGATCGCCCGCCAGGGCAGTGGGATACTCGGTAACGGGCCGGTGTCTTAAAGGGATGTGTCACGGCAGCAGTGACCCGGTCCGTGGCCCTGTGCGTCCTATAAAAGGGGAATATTTACAGGAGATGTTAGAGTTTGTAATAGTGTTTGTGACGCCACCGGTGGTTTCTGGTCAGAGGTGACCAGCGCTGCGGTGCAGATCCTCTTAGACTGATGGTGTGATGCAGCAGCGTTGGAACAGCTTTCCACAGGTAAAGCTTATGGTCTCAGGGCAGGGTGATGTAGAATTAGTAATGGTGCTGGGAGATGTAGAAGAGTGGAGTGTGCGTCGCATGAAGAACTTGAGGAGACAGTCAGTTGCAGTTTCCAAGGCTTTACTCACAGTTCTGGTGCACACAGGTGCCAGCTTGGTACAGTGTCCTCCAGGTGAGGGGCTCAGCAAACTACCAGGTAGATTGGGATACACCTTTCCAGGACTCCTTTCTATATGTGTTCCTTTCACTGGCCGTCTCACAGTGCTGATTCCCACTTCTTCTACCTTTCCAGCACCTTCACAAACAGTGTCCCAGATCGGCTGCTGCGAATCCTGTTGGATAATGTTCAATCTGTGCGTTTCCTTGATTCTATATAGCTGCCTCTCCGGGAGAAGATGAATGTGGTTGTTGTCTGTGACCCCTAAAGTTGCCACAGCAGTCGGCTTGCTAGCTGAGTCATAAAGTTCTCCACTAGGCTAGAGGCCGAGTCCCTTCTGCTCCCTGGTCCCTCCGCAATCTGAGCAGGCCCCATGGATAGATTACTCACTATCCATACCCCTAGGACCCCTTCTTTTCTTCCAGAAGCTTCCCTTCTGTTCCTTCCGTAACTCACTTTCTCTGTCTGGGTATAGCTGCTCTCAGCTCCACGTCCCCTCTCAGTCTCTCTCCCTATGCAGCTCCCCTGACAGGGAGCTGCCTGTCAGCAGGTCTGCTTCCTTTCACATTCTCCTCATGTCTCCCTCTGCAGCCTCTCTGCTGCTTCCTGCTCTGTAAGCTTCACTTCCCATCCTTCTTACTAACTCCACCCACCGATTCACTCTTTACTACCCAACCTGGGATGAGACCATCCTTCCGCAGGGTACGTCCAGGGTGCCCGGCTGCTATAGTCTGTGTTGGGTGCAGGTGTTAGAGTCCTGGGAGGTGCTCCCTCCTTACCTGAGAGTTGAGTATCACACCTCTAGGTGAGATGCAATACCTCTGTGGCGACTGAACCCTCAGGGGCGCCACATTTATTTTTCAGTTCTCACAATCAAAACAAGGAATTTCTGGGATCAAAGTCCCTGTTATTCAAAGTGAAAAATGGTGCAAAACACCCCCCACAACGGGAGTGCTGGAAGAAGTGACACAAGCAGGTCATGGTATCCTGCCCTCTACCATTTTGGAACAACATAAAAAAATTCTGTTTAATTTCTAAGAAACAGTTTCCTTCTTGATATCCAATGTGATGCTATTTAATTTAGACCCCACACACCAATACCAGAACAGCTCTTCAATTATTGCTTATTGCCTTAATGCTACAAAATCAGTATTAGGCCAGGGTCAGACTTGCACCAGTCTCGCATATCAAGACCCGGCACTTCAGCCAGCACTCGGACAGGAGTGTGCGGCTGACCCTCAATAGGGCAGATCAGTGCGCCTGCACAGGAGCCGCGATGGGAAGCAAAGAAGAGGATGGCTTCGCTGCAAGATGGGAGGAGCCGGACCAGACAGCGACGCCCATTGGACTGGACCGGACGCCGGACCGCCCCTGGGTGAGTATAATATAACTCGCTTTTCTTCTCTTTCAGATGACATCGGGGGCTTATCTACAGCATTACAGAATGCTGTAGATAAGCCCCTGATGGCGGTGGCCGCATCTTATACTCGAAAAATGGGGTGACAGATTCCCTTTAAGTAATAATAATTCGAATGAGTTTGGAAAAAATGTGCACAGACATTGGGTGTCATCACAGATTAAAATGCATTAAAGGAAAATGCGCTAGATGTGCCAATGATAACAGAGCAGATGCTAGCAAAATGAGATGGCTGTAACCTGGTTGGTATGCATTGCACATAGTACATTCTGACTACAGCTACTAGATCTACTCCACAAGGCTGGTTTGCCAAAATTTTGCAAAGCCATGAAAAAAAAAGTGCAGTAGTATGTGCAAATACTGTTAAGTCTTTCATCACTCTCCATTTGTCTGTAACAATAATGATTCACATTTTTCCTTCTGGTCCAAATGTACAATATTAACATTACATACCATTATGGCTGCATACTTTGTAGTCAGCTCTTCTCATGTCACCACACGTTCTATTAGTCCTTTAATGTATGCCTTCCTATTTATCCACATACAAACACAGAATTAACACTGATGAAAACATCACTAAGAAAAAGGAAGTAACCCTAAATGTTTTTATCGCTCCATTTAACCAAAAACTGTGGTCTTCGCCTCTGTCTCATTCACGACAAACGTTATCTGCGCCCTATGATCACACATTATCTTGGTCCCTTTTTGAAAATCAATACAGGAAGGAAAACAAACTAGTCACAGCGTCGGTTGAGCTCAATTTACTGTCATGATGAGATAACAATCTGATTTTTGTTGAAATTGCACAATGTATAACATTATATCAGTGGTTAGAATAGGCCACATGACAGCGACCCTAAGCGTACAGCCAAGATTTAGCACAGATTAGGCAAGAGAAACATCACTTAGCAATCAGCAAAGTTGCGCTCTGTGTGGCACTGCTAACGTCTTAGGACTAGGGATCCAAGGCATTTACGGTATATCCATTATCTAATAATAAAAATGTCACTAAAAGTATTATAAGAAAGCATCAAAATATATGTAAAGTATATTAAAAGGGTTAATCAATCAGCCTAGTGTTCTTCCTTCTATACTTGCTCAGACTGATCGACAGCCAGCTCCATGTGCAAGTTTATACAAGAAAAGCTGTCACTCAATATGTGTGGGTAGAGAACTCAGGACTCCAGTTAAATAGCATACAGTGGCATGTAAAAGTTTGGGCACCCCTGGTAAAAAATTACTGATATTGTAAACAGTTAAGCAAGTGGAAGATGAAATGATCTCTAAAAGAGCTCCATATAAAGATCACACAAGTACTTTGTATTGTAGACAAAATATAAATACCGTATATACTCGTGTATAAGCCGACCCCCTAATTTTGCTACAAAAAACTGGGAAAAATTATTGACTCATGTATAAGCTGGGTGTATAGACTGCCCTCCTGCTCTGTGCTGCCCCCGTCCTCCTCTATGCTTCCCCGTCCACCGATCTCCCCCCGTCCTGCTCCACGCTTCCCCCGTCCACCGATCTCCCCCCCGTCCTGCTCCATGCTACCCCCGTCCACCGATCTCCCCCCGTCTTGCTCCACGCTTCCCCCGTCCACCGATCTCCCCCCGTCCTGTTCCACGCTTCCCCCGTCCACCGATCTCCCCACCGTCCTGCTCCACGCTTCCCCGTCCACCGATCTCCCCCCCGTCCTGCTCCACGCTTCCCCGTCCACCGATCTCCCCCCGTCCTGCTCCACGCTTCCCCGTCCACCGATCTCCCCCCCGTCCTGCTCCACGCTTCCCCCGTCCACCGATCTCCCCCTGTCCAGCTCCATGCTTCCCCCGTCCTCCGTTCTCCTCTATGCTTCCCCGTCCTCCTCTATGCTTCCCCCGTCCACCGTTCTCCCCCCCGTCCTGTTCCGTGCTCCTTGTCCTCTCCTCCATCATACTCACCCCTCCCCGTGCCATAGCTGAGCGTCCCTGCAATCCTGCATTCTCCCCGTCTTCCTGCAGCTCTTCATTACTGAGCGGTGATGTAATACCGCTCATTAAGGCCATGAATATGGAGGCGACGCCCATGGGAGTGGCGTCGCGTCCATATTACATGACCTTAATGAGCGGGTATTACGTCACCGCTCAGTGCTGAAGAGCTGCAGGAAGACGGGGAGAACGCAGGATTGCAGGGAAGCTCAGCGATGGCACGGGGAGGGGTGAGTATGATCCCAGCCACCGGCTCCTGCCGTGGCATCCCCTCCCCCGCTGGTTTCTGCCCTATGACTCGTGTATAAGCCGAGGGGGCATTTTCAGCACGAAAAAAGGTGCTGAAAATCTCGGCTTATACACGAGTATATACGGTATATAGTCATTTTTTATATTTTAAAAATTGCAAAAAGGAAAATAGGCCGATGCAACGATTTAGCACCCTCAGAGATTTGTAGGGTCAGATAACTTTGGCCAAGGTTTTACACCTTAATTAGCCTTTTAGGATTATGGATTGTTCATTATCATTATTAGGAAAGGCCAGGTGATGCAAATTTCCCAGCTTGATAAAAACCTAGCCTCCTCTAATCTTGTGCCAAAAAACAGCAGCCATGGGTTCTTCTAAGCAGTTACCTAGCACTCTGAAAAAGAAAAGACTGCAAGAAGATAGCAAAGCGTTTTCAAGTTGTCCTTTCTTCAGTTTGAAATGAAATTAAGAAATGGCAGTTAACAGGAACAGTGGAGGTCAAGATAAGGTCTGGAAGATCAAGCAAAATTTCAGTGAGAGCTGCTCAGAGGATTTCTAGAGAGGCAAATCAGAAAAACAGCTTAACTACAAAAGACCTTCACAAAGATTTAGCAGTTTCTGGAGATGTAGTACATTGTTCTACTATTCATAGACATAGGCACAAATATGGCCTTCATGGAAGAGTCATCAGAAGAAAACCTCTACTGCGTTCTCACTATACAATTCAGTAATAGAGGACACGGCACTCAATGATAACGAGTTGGCGGTGCACAACTCAGGTATCCAACCAAACGTACAAAGCTATAATACACTTGGCACTCGTACAAAAGGAGCAATTTGAAAGTTTCTTTATTTGCATCCAGACAAACAGAAGTCCATTTTAAACGTTTTCGGTCCTATGACAGACCTTCCTCAGAAAATTGGTTCCAAACAGATTTACTGAAACATATATATACAAAAACAAAAATTCATTTGTTAAAGATAGACACAAAAATTATATCCGTAGATAATTGTCACAAGATGCTTGTGGGATTATATAACGGAAGAAAAACTAGGTGAGGTCAGAGCTATGGGTGAACCTGTAGAATCAGAAAAAGTTCAGGCAAAGGTGAGTGCAGTAAGTTCCAGGAGATCCTGTGGGTCACAGGGCTACAACAGACCCTAAGACGGTAGTTAAGGAAAAATGCTAAGCAAAGCCTGTGGTAAGATGAAACACTAAAATGACTAGTCGCAGATTAAAAGGATATTGTGTAGTATGTGATAGTGATGTATAGGAACACCAGCTGGAGTGAGGTGACTCTTTAGGCGATATCGCAAATGCAGAGTGATATACCTGGTGAGGGAGCTCTGAAGATACGCCCTGTTTAGAAAATCAATGGTTATTGGAAAATCTCCTGTGGTACTAAGAAAAGAGGGGAGGGCGGTAAGTAGACATCAAATATCACTATATTTGAACAACAAAACACAGCGTAGAGGATACATTATAAAAACCCTACCATACCTGGATGTGCTAGAGGTAAACTTATGAGCAAAATGGCATTTTGTCATAGCCAGAAATCCCCGCAGCTCCGTTGCTGCAACGCGGTGGCCTCCAGAAAGATGGCCGCCGGGGCAGCGCATACTCAAATTCAAATCTCGGCAACTAGATCTCGTCCCGAAATCTCGTCTCCCGAGATCTCGGGACAAGATCTTGTTGCGGAAATATGAATCTGAGCATGCGCCACCTCCAGCGGCCATCTTTCCAGCTTTCCAGAGGCCTCCTCGTCACAGCAACAGAGCTGCGGGGGGCTTTCGGCCTCTGACAAAATGCCGGCGGAGCCCCCCACGCAGCAGAAAGCCCAGCTGCAGCCACACTACAGAGCCCCGACACCACCGCTCCACAGAGCACAGGGAGGTTGCATTGGGACCACCGCCAAGGGACCGCTGCCACAGGATTTGTAAGTATATTGCGATCCCACAGAGCACAGCCACCCCACAGAACACAGCCACCCCACAGAGCACAACCACCCCACAGATCGCAGCCACCCCACAGAGCACAGCCACCCCACGGACACAGCTACCCCACAGAGCACAGCCACCCCACAGAGCACAACCACCTCACAGAGCACAGCCACCCCACGGACACAGCCATCCCACAGAGCACCACCACCGCAACAGCCTGGATCACCGAACGACCCTGTGACCACTCCTCTACCTGTGCTGATCCCTTCGCTGGTAAGCTGAATTCAGACTGTAAGACAGACCCCCATTTGACACATTATTTTTTTCCCCCCTATTTTCCTTCTGAAAATTTGGGGTGCGTCTTATGGTCAAGTGCGTCTTATAGTCCGAAAAATATGGTAGTTTTAATTTCTTGTTTAGAAGTCTCAGCGCCCTTGATGCGCGCTACTTTGAAGCTTCACCACATTTCTACCTCCAGTGTATGGATGTACAAACTACAGAGGTAGACCATATAGCTGCTATGGGCCTCATATACAGAGAGAGAGGGTCTAACATTAATTGGTTCCATTCCTTCTGCTACTAGGTGGGAATAAAATGTACAGGACTCATCAAGCAAGCAATGTACTGGGGATCTGGCCATGAAAAGGGAAATAAACATCAGTATCGTGGATTTTGGATTGTAAAGCCCAGTGCTATAATGGAGGGTTCATTGTACTTATTCTATCATCTCTTTTTTTTTGTGCAGCACTGGTGAAGCTCAATGGAGTCTTGGCTTTTTAGAAATAATTGCCGTACATATCTGTTCGTGGATGGATATATTCATATCTCCTTTGGACTTGGTTTTAGCAGCTCATGCGTGAAAACTTGAAGCATCTGAATTTTTCGCAGCTCTGCTAAGCGTGGGCTGAAATTTTTAAAAAGCGATGTGAAAAACTGATTTTAAGTTATATAAGGCATTTAGTTGAACTTATTGCTGCTAAATGTAGTGAAACCAGTTATGAAGTTAAAGGAGCAGATGCTTTTTCTCTTAGGTGAACTGAGTTTAGTGACATAAAATCTGTGTCCTAAAATTTGCACCGGTGGGGTATACTGATACATAACAATGACAGCCAGCAGGCTTCATGCAGTGCCACAGAGGCTCTATACCAGTGTGCATGAGACGTAAGACCAGGGATGGCTCCAGGTTTTCTTGGGCCCTGGGTGAAAGAGTCTCAGTGGGCCCCTTTAACATATACCACGATTCATGATGCACAGATAAGAAATATCGGTACAGTACAAGAGTTCACTTTTTACATTACATGAGTAGTTTCTATTGTAAATTCTACAATAGCTTAGACACCGGACAGTATAGTCCTCCATACAGTTTTATGGGCACCACATAATGCTCCATAAAGAATAATGGACCCCATATATTGCTCCATACAGAATAATGGACCCCATATAATGCTCCATACAGTATTGTGGGCACCACATAATGCTCCATACAATATATTGAGCCCCATTTATTGCTCCATACAGTATAATGAGCCCCATTTATTGCTCCATACAGTATAATGAGCACCATATATTGCTCCATACAGTATTATGGGCACCATATATTGCTCTATGCAGAATAATGGACCCCATATAGTGCCCCATACAGTATAATTAGCCCCATATAATTCTCCATATATTATGAGCCCCATATGATGCTCCTGTATATGATGGTTCCCATATATAATGCTGTAGTGTATGATGGGCCCCATATAATGTTCCATATATAATGGCCCCCACGTATGATGCTTCAGTTTATGATGGGCCCCTTATAATGCGCCATATCTAATGGGCCCTATATATGATGCTCTAGTGTATGTTGGGCCCTATATATGATGCTTCAGTGTATGTATGTAATTCTCCATATATAATGGGCCCTAATTAGGAATTAGGAGAGCAGGGCAGGCCAGACAGGTGCTGGTAGTGGGGGACTCAATTATTAGGGGAACAGATAGGGCAATCTGTCACAAAGACAGGAATCGTCGAACAGTGTGCTGCCTACCTGGCGCTCGAGTCCGGCACATCACTGATCGGGTTGACAGATTACTGGGAGGGACTGGTGAGGACCCAGCGGTCATGGTGCACATTGGCACAAATGACAAAGTTAGAGGTAGATGGAAGGTCCTTAAAGACGATTTCAGGGAATTAGGCTGCAAGCTTAAAGCAAGGACCTCCAACGTGGTATTTTCTGAAATACTACCTGTACCATGTGCCACACCAGAGAGGCAACGGGAGATTAAAGAGGTTAATAAGTGGCTCAAGAATTGGTGTAGGAAGGAGGGGTTTGGGTTCCTGGAGAACTGGGCCGACTTCTCAGTTGGCTACAGGTTCTATGCTAGGGACGGGCTGCACCTCAATGGGGAGGGTGCAGCTGTGCTGGGGGAGAAAATGGCTAGAAGGTTGGAGGAGTCTTTAAACTAGGGACTGGGGGGGAGGGTATTCATTTTATAGGAGGGGAAGGCAGTGCAGATAGAGAACTGGGCACAAATAATGAAATTGGGGGTGGGGGTGGCATGGGGGGTGGGGTTAGAACAGTTAATAATTTTAGAAAGAATAGAGGTTCAGAGAGATACATAAAGTGCATGTATACTAATGCCAGAAGCCTCACCAACAAAATGGCGGAATTAGAATTAATTTTGTTGGAACATAATTATGACATGGTGGGGATATCTGAGACATGGCTGGACGAGAGCCACGACTGGGCAGTTAATTTACAGGGCTATAGTCTGTTTAGAAATGACCGTAAAAATAAGCGAGGTGGGGGTGTGTGTTTATATGTAAAATCATCTTTAAAACCCATCCTGCGTGATATCTGTGAATCTAATGAAGATGTAGAGTCTCTGTGGGTGGAGATTAGGGGAGGGGGGAAAAATAATAAATTACTGATAGGGGTTTGTTATAAGTCTCCTAAGATAATGGAAGCAACAGAGAATATACTCGTAAAGCAAAGAGATGAAGCAGCAACTCAAGGAGAAGTCATTATTATGGGGGATTTCAACTACCCTGAAATACATTGGGGAACAGAAACCTGCAGCTCCAGTAAAGGTAATAGGTTTTTGACAACTATGAGAGACAATTACCTTTCACAACTAGTTCAGGACCCAACAAGAGGGGGGGCACTGCTAGACCTAATATTGACCAAAAGGCCAGACCGCATATCAAATATTAGGGGTGGGGGTCACTTGGGTAACAGTGATCACAAAATAATAGCTTTCATGTATCCTTTAATAAGATGTGTAGTCGAGGGGTTACAAGGACACTAAACTTCAGGAAGGCAAATTTCCAACGGATGAGAGATGATCTTAGTGCCATAGCTGGGACAATATCATGAGACATAAAAATACACAAAGAAAATGGGAGACGTTTATTAGCATCCTGAATAGGACCTGTGCACAGCATATACCCTATGGGAATAAACATGCTAGAATTAGGAGGAAACCATTATAGCTAAATAGAGCTGTAAGGGGCGCAATAAGGGACAAAAAGAAAGCGTTTAGGGAATTAAAGCAAGTAGGTAGTGATGAGGAATTAAATAAATACAGAAGATTGAATAAATTCTGTAAAAAGCAAGTCAAGACAGCAAAGATTGAGGCAGAGAGACTCATTGCCAGAGAAAGTAAATAATAATCCCAAAATATTCTTTAACTACATAAATAGCAAGAAACTAAAAAATGATAGTGTTGGTCCCCTTAAAAATAGTCTGGGTGAAATGGTGGATGAGGATGAGGAAAAAGCCAATATGCTAAATGACTTTTTTTCAACTGTATTTACACAAGAAAATCCCATGATAGATAACATGATCAGTGATAAAAAAAATTTCTCCATTAAATGTCACCTGCTTAATTCAGCAGGAAGTACGGCGGCGTCTAAAAATCACTAAAATTGACAAATCCCCGAGCCCGGAAGGGATACACCCCCGAGTACTGCAGGAATTAAGTACAGTTATAGATAGACTATTATTTTTAATCTTTAACCCCTTCATGACCCAGCCTATTTTGACCTTAAAGACCTTGCCATTTTTTGCAATTCTGACCAGTGTCCCTTTATGAAGTAATAACTCAGGAACGCTTCAACGGATCCTAGCGATTCTGAGATTGTTTTTTCGTGACATATTGGGCTTCATGTTAGTGGTAAATTTAGGTCGATAATTTTTGCGTTTATTTGTGAAAAAAATGGAACTTTGGCCAAAATTTTGAAAATTTCGCAATTTTCAAATTTTGAATTTTTATTTTGTTAAACCAGAGAGTTATGTGACACAAAATAGTTAATAAATAACATTTCCCACATGTCTACTTTACATCAGCACAATGTTGGGAACAACATTTTTTTTTGTTAGGAAGTTATAAGGGTTAAAAGTTGACCAGCGATTTCTCATTTTTACAGCAAAATTTACAAAACCATTTTTTTTAGGGACCACCTCACATTTGAAGTCACTTTGAGGGGTCTATATGGCAGAAAATACCCAAAAGTGACACATTATAAAAACTGCACCCCTCAAGCTACTCAAAACTACACTCAAGAAGATTATTAACCCTTCAGGTGCTTCACAGGAACTAAAGCAACGTGGAAGGAAAAAATGGATATTTTAATTTTTCCAACAAAATTTTTCTTTTAGCATCAATTTTTTAATTTTTGCATGGGCAACAGGATAAAATGGACCCTAAAATTTGTTGGGCAATTTCTCCTGAGTACACAGATACCTCATATGTGGTCATAAACCACTGTTTGGGCGCACGGCAGGGCTCAGAAGGGAAGGAGCGCCATTTGACTTTTTGAATGGAAAATATGCTGGAATATTTAGCGGTTGCCATGTCG
This sequence comes from Oophaga sylvatica, assembly GCA_033576555.1. NCBI lineage: Eukaryota > Metazoa > Chordata > Amphibia > Anura > Dendrobatidae > Oophaga > Oophaga sylvatica. The sequence goes on along the minus strand of JARQOD010000004.1, from coordinate 56,265,992 downwards.
CATTTGGAGAGTCCCTGTGTGCCTAAACATTGGAGCTCCCCCACAAATGACCCCATTTTGGAAACTAGACCCCCCAAGGAACTTATCTAGATGCAGAGTGAGCACTTTGAACCCCCAAGTGCTTCACAAATTGATCCGTAAAAAAAAGAAAGTACTTTTTTTTTCACAAAAATGTTCTTTTAGCCTCAGTTTTTTCATTTTCACATGGGCAACAGTATAAATTGGATCCTAAAATTTGTTGGGCAATTTCTCCTGAGTACACAGATACCTCATATGTGGTCATAAACCACTGTTTGGGCGCACGGCAGGGCTCAGAAGGGAAGGAGCGCCATTTGACTTTTTGAATGGAAAATTAGCTCCAGTCGTTAGCGGACACCATGTCATGTTTGGAGAGCCCCTGTATGCCTAAACTTTGGAGCTCCCCCACAAATGACCCCATTTTGGAAACTAGACCCCCTAAGAAACTTATGCAGATGCACAGTGAGCACTTTGAACCCCCAGGTGCTTCACAAAAGTTTATAACGCAGAGCCGTGAAAATAAAAAATCCTTTTTTTTTCTCAAAAAATGATTATTTAGCCCCATATTTTTTATTTTCACAATGGTTATAGGAGAAATTGGACCCCAAAAGTTGTTGTCTAATTTGTCCTAAGTACGCTAGTACCTCACATGTGGGGGAGAACCACTGTTTGGGCACACGTCAGGGCTTGGAAGGGATGTAGTGACGCTTTGAAATGTCGACTTGATGGAATGGTCTGCGGGCGGGCAGAGCCCCTGATGTGCCTAAACAGTAGAAACCCCCCACAAGTGACCACATTTTGTAAACTAGACCCTCAAGGAACTTAACTAGATGTGTGGTGAGCACCTTGAACCCCCACGTGCTTCACAGAAGTTTGTAATGCAGAGCCGTGAAAATAAAAAATCATTTTTTTCCTCAAAAACTGATTTTTTTAACCGCAATTTTTTATTTTCACAAGGGTAACAGGAGAAATTGGACCACAAAAGTTGTTGTACAGTTTGTCCTGAGTACACTGGTACCCCATATGTGGGGGGGAACCACTGTTTTGGCGCATGGGAGAGCACAGAAGAGAAGGAGCGCCATTTTGGAATGCAGACTTGATGGAATGTTCTGTGGGCGTCATGTTGCGTTTGCAGAGCCCCTGATGTGCCTAAACAGAAACCCCCCACAAGTGACACCATTTTGGAAACTAGACCCCCCAAGGAGCTTATCTAGATGTGTAGTGAGCACTTTGAACCCCAAGGGCTACACAGAAGTTTATAACGCTGGGCCATGAAAATAAAAAAATCATATTTTTTCCACAAACATGATCTTTTAGTCCCCAATTTTTTTATTTTCCCAAGGGTAACAGGAGAAATTAGACCTCAAAAGTTGTTGTCCAATTTGCCTGAGTATGCTGATATCCCATATGTGGGAGAAAACTACTGTATGGGCACACTTCGGGGCTCGGAAGGGAAGTAGTGACGTTTTGAAATGCCGACTTGATGGAATGGTCTGCGGGCATCATGTTACGTTTGCAGAGTCCCTGATGTGCCTAAACAGTATAAACTCCCCACAAGTGACACCATTTTGGAAACTAGACCCCGCAAGGAACTTATCTAGATGTGTGGTGAGCACTTTGAACCCCAAGTTCTTCACAGAAGTTTATAACGCAGAGCCGTGAAAATAAAAAATCATTTTTTTTCCACAAAAATAACTTTTTTAGTCCCAATTTTTTTTCCCAACAGTAACAGGAGAAATTAGACCCCAAAGTTGTTGTGCAATTTTTCCCGAGTACGCTGATACCCCATATGTGGGGGTAAACCACTGTTTGGGCACACGTCGGGGCTTGGAATAAAGGGAGCACTGTTTGACTTTTTGAACGCAAAATTTGCAGGAATCAATGTTGGCGCCATGTCGCGTATGGAGACCCCCTGATGTACCTAAATAGTGGAAACCCCTCAATTCTAACTCCAACCCTAACCCCAGCACACCCCTAACCCCAATCCTAACCCCTACACACCCCTAACCCTAATACAAACCCTAACCATAACCCTAACCCCAACACACCCCTAACCCTAATCCCAACTCTAACCATAAACCTAACCACAAGCCTAACCCTAATCCCAACCCTAACCCCAAAACACCCCTAACGCTTATCCCAACCCTAATCCCAACCCTAACCCTAATTCCAACCCTAACCCTAATTCCAACCCTAACCCTAATTCCAACCCTAACCCTAATTCCAACCCTAACCCTAATTCCAACCCTTACCCTAGTTCTAACCCTAACCCTAGTTCTAACCCTAAGGCTGGGTTTATATTGCGTTTTACCAGCCCGTTCAACACGTAGCGTTGACGGGTTGGTAACGGTATAGCATAACGCGATCGCGTTATGCTATACCCGCTAGTGCAGAGGAATCAGCGATGATTCATCTGTGCTAGCGGTGATGGAGCCCAGACGCTGCAGCCTGTGTCCAAGGCTCCGTCACTGAATGACGACACGTCGCTTCATGGCATGCGTTGCGATGCGCACACAAATGGGGTAAATGGCAGCTTAACGGACTGCGTTACACCGCGTTATACCGCGGTGAAACGCAGTTCATCTAACGGACTGCCATAATGCAATATGAACCCAGCCTGACCCTAAGGCCCCGTGCACACGTTGCGGAATCACTTGCGGATTTTTCTAAAATCTAAAATCCGCAGGTAAAACGACCTGCCTTTTCCTGCGTATTTAGCGCGGATTTGCTGCGGTTTTTCTCTGCGGTTTTACGCCTATAATGGAATAGGTGTAAAATCGCTGCGGAATCCGCACAAAGAATTGACATGCTGCGGATTTAAAACCGCAGCAAATCTGCGCTGAAAAATCTGCAGCATGTGCACAGCGTTTTTTTTTACCATTTATTTGCATTGTACTGTACATGGTTTCTGGATCTGCTGTGAATCCGCAGCGCCATATTCGCTGCGGATCCGCAGCGAAATCAGCTGCGGATCAGCAGCGAAATCAGCTGCGGATCAGCAGCGAAATCAGCTGCGGATCAGCAGCGAAATCCGCTGCGGATCAGCAGCGAAATCAGCTGCGGATCAGCAGCGAAATCAGCTGCGGATCAGCAGCGAAATCCGCTGCTGATCCACAGCTGATTTCGCTGCTGATCCGCAGCTGATTTCGCTGCTGATCTGCTGCTGATTTAGCTGCTGATTCGCTGCTGATTTCGCTGCTGATCCGCAGCGAAATCAGCAGCGATCAGCAGCGAATCAGCAGCGGATCAGCAGCGAAATCAGCTGCGGATCAGCAGCGAAATCCGCTGCGGATCAGCAGCGAAATCCGCTGCGGATCAGCAGCGAAATCCGCTGCGGATCAGGCGAACGCGATCAGAGCGAAATCAGCTGCGGATCAGCAGCGAAATCAGCTGCGGATCCGCAGCAAAATCCGCAACGTGTGCACAGGGCCTAATAGGAAAAAAAAAAAATTCTTTATTATTTGTCCCTACCTATGACAGGGGGGGTTCACTTACTTTTTTTTATTTTGATCACTGTGACAGTTTATCACAGTGATCAAAATAAATTTTTTGACTATGTAGGGCGCACTGCGCATGCGCCGGCCGGCGGGCGCACTGCGCATGCGCCCGCCATTTTCCAAGATGGCGGCGCCCATGAAGAATCCCGGGCAGCCGCCGGGAAGGACCAGGGACATCGGTGGACCGGGAGAGGTGAGTATGGGGGTCGGAAGTCAGGGGGGGGGATCGGAAGGTGGGGGCAGCGGAGGCCAGGACGAGGGGTGCTTTTAGTGACGGCGGTGACCGACCGCTGCCATCTTTCGGTGGTGGCGGCCGATCGCCGCCGTGAATCCGTGTGGGGGGGTCAGGGCTCGGTGTCCAGCCATGGCAGATGCTATTGCAGCATCGGCCATGGCTGGATTGTAATATTTCACCAATTATATTGGTGAAATATTACAGATTGCTCTGATTGGCTGTTTCACTTTTAACAGCCAATCAGAGCGATCGTGGCCACGGGGGGGTTAAGCCAACCCCCCTGTGGTGAAGCACAAAGGGTCCTGTGCCGGCGGGTCGGGTGACTTTCAGTGACCCCGGTCACCCGACCCGCAGGGACGCGATCCTTTCATGACGCCACATAGGCGTCATGGGTCGATTGGCACAGGTTTTCATGACGCCTACGTGGCGTCATGGGTCGGGAAGGGGTTAAAGATTCCATAATAACGGGGTCTGTACCACAGGACTGGCGTATAGCAAATGTGGTGCCAATATTCAAAAAGGGGGCAAAAACTGAACCTGGAAATTATAGGCCAGTGAGCTTAACATCTACTGTGGGTAAAATCCTGGAGGGTTTTTTAAGGGATACTATATTGGAGTATCTGAAGCTGAATAATCTCATGACACAGTATCAGCATGGGTTTACGAGGGACCATTCTTGTCAGACTAATCTGATAAGCTTTTATGAAGGGGTAAGTTCGGGACTGGACCAAGGGAACGCAGTGGACGTGGTGTTCATGGACTTCTCAAAAGCTTTTGATACGGTGCCACACAAAAGGTTGATACATAAAATGAGAACAATGGGGATAGGGGAAAATATGTGTAAGTGGGTTAAGAACTGGCTCATGGATAGGAAACAAAGGATGGTTATTAATGGAGCACACTCGGACGGGGTCACGGTTAGCAGTGGGGTACCACAGGGGTCAGTATTGGGGCCGCTTCTCTTTAACATATTTATTAATGACCTTGTAGGAGGCATATAGAGTAGTATTTCAATATTTGCAGATGACACTAAACTCTGCAGGGTAATAAATACAGAGGAGGACAATTTTATATTACAGGAGGATTTATGTAAACTAGAAGCTTGGGCTGATAAATGGCAAATGAGCTTTAATGGGGATAAATGTAAGGTCATGCACTTGGGTAGAACAAACAAGATGTATAATTATGTGCTTAATTGTAAAACACTGGGCAAAACTGTCACGGAAAAAGACCTGGGTGTATGGGTGGATGACAAACTCACATTTAGTGGCCAATGTCAGGCAGCTGCTGCCAAGGCAAATAAAATAATGGGATGCATTAAAAGAGGCATAGATGCTCATGAGGAGAACATAATTTTACCTCTATACAAGTCACTGGTGCGACCACACTTAGAATACTGTGTACAATTCTGGTCTCCGGTGTATAAGAAAGACATAGCTGAACTGGAGCGGGTGCAGAGAAGAGCGACCAAGGTTATTAGAGAACTGGGGAGTCTGCAATACCAAGACAGGTTATTACACTTGGGGTTATTTAGTTTGGAGAAATGAAGGCTTAGGGGTGATCTTATTACATGTATAAATATATGAGGGGACAGTACAAAGACCTTTTGTAATGATCTTTTTACTGTTAGACCTGTGACGGGGACAAGGGGGCATCCTCTATGTCTGGAGGAAAGAAGGTTTAGCCATAATCACAGACGCAGATTCTTTACTGTAAGAGCAGAGAGACTATGGAACTCTCTGCCGTCTAATGTTGTAATGAGTGATTCCCTACTAAAATTTAAGAAGGGACTGGATGCCTTTCTTGAAAAGTATAATATTACAGGCTATGTTCACTAGTTTCCTAGATATTGCGTTGATCCAGGGAGCTAGTCTGATTGCCGTATGTGGAGTCGGGAAGGAATTTTTTTCCCAATGTGAAGCTTACTGTTTGCCACTTGGGTTTTTTTTTGCCTTCCTCTGATCAATATGTTAGGGCAGGTTAGGATAGGATATGGGTTGAACTAGATGGACTTAAAGTCTTCCTTCAACCTTAATAACTATGTTACATATATGATGCTCTAGTGTCTGATGGGCCGCATATATGATACACCAGTGTATGATGGGCCCCATATAATGCTCCATATGTAATGGGCCCCATATATGATGCTCCTGTGTATTATAGGCCCCATAGAATGCTCCATATATAATGGGCACCATACATGATGCTCCAGTATATCATGGGCCCCATATATGATGCTCCAGGGTATGATGGGTCTCATATAATGCTCCATAAATATTGGGCCTCATATATGACTCCTGACTCCTCAGTGTTGATGTCTTCCGGCTCTCTGCACTGTGACTGTTTAGGTAGAGAGAGTACACTAATCATGTCATCATGCCCTTTGACTTGAAACGTCACAGACAGGAGACGTAGAAGATGCCGCTGCGATGGAATGGGGACAGGTAAGTATCACAAGTACCGGGACCTTGAGCAAGTGGGTGGGCCCAGTCACGGGTGCCGGCACCGAGCCCCCATAGCGCATCGGTGTCCCTGATGGTGAATGGGAACCCTTGCATGCTCATGGCCCTTGCACTTGCCCGGGTTGGCCGGATGCTGATGCCGGTCCTGCTTAAGATTGTGCCAACTCATGAAGTAGACTTTAGAAGAATCTAAGGGAATTTATAAAAGTGGCACAGCCAATGACATCATATCCATTCTATTCTGACGTAGTGGACCAGTAGACGAGCAATGTGAGAATGCATGCAAGATGTGTATACAGGGTCGGACTGACCCACAGGTGGGCATCTGGTTTCTTCTGCAAGGTGTCTATAGCTGCAGACTCCACTATTTTTATAGGACCCCTGAGTAGGGGAGAACCCAGTACTGAACCTGTCTGGCTTTAAACAGTATCACATTCAGAGCATGTAAATACTGTTGAATACAATCGTGGAGGTGATAAGTGATTGCTCCCTCCTCCACTATTCAGCTTTTGGGTCTGATACTGGAAATGACAGGCATGATGACATCACTAGAACATACCTGCTGTGACAAATCTTAGACCACATGCTGTGCAAATTGAGAGCAGTTCAAGGTGACTATTTTTTTATTTTATCAATAATTACTTGTTGGGCCCATTAGTATATATTAGGGAGCTGTGAGGCCCCATATTAAATATATGGGAAGTGTGACCCCCCATACTGCATATAAGGGAGCTGTCAAGCCCAAATACTGTATATAGGGGTGCCATTGAAACCCCATATTGTATACAGGGGCTGTGGGGATCTCTGCTTGTATATAGGGGCTGTCAAGAAATCATGCTACATATAGGGAGTTGTGACGGCCTCATATTACAGTGGGGGGAGAAGTATTTAGTCAGCCACCAATTGTGCAGATTCTCCCACTTAAAAAGATGAGAGAGGCCTGTAACTGACATCATAGGTAGACCAGAACTATGAGAGTTAAAATGAGAAAACAAATCCAGAAAATCACCTTGTCTGACTTGGCAAGATTTATTTTGCAAATTAAGGTGGAAAATAAGTATTTGGTCACCTAAAAACATGCAAGATTTCTGGCTCTCACAGACCTGTAGCTTCTTCTTTAAGAGGCTCCTCTGTCCTCCACTCATTACCTGTAGTAATGGCACCTGTTTGAACTAGGAATCAGTATAAAAGACACCTTCCACAACCTCAAACAGTCACACTCCAAACTCCACTATAGTGAAGACCAAAGAGCTGTCGAAGGACACCAGAAACAAAATTGTAGCCCTGCACCAGGCTGGGAAGACTGAATCTGCAATAGGCAACCAGCTTGGTGTGATGAAATCAACTGTGAGAGCAATGATAAGAAAATGGGAGACATACAAGACCAATGATAATCTCCCTCGATCTGGGGCTCCATGCAAAATCTCACCCCTTGAGGTCAAAATGATCACAAGAACGGAGAGAAAAAAATCCCAAAACCACAAGGGGGGACCTAGTGAATGACCTGCATAGAGCTGTGACCACCGTAACAAATGCTACCATCAGTAACACACTATGCCAACAGGGACTCAGATCCTGCAGTGCCAGATGTGTCCCCCTACTTAATCCAGTACATGTCCGGGTCCGTCTGAAGTTTGCTAGAGAGCATTTGTATTATTCAGAAGAGTACTGAAAGAATGTCATATGGTCTGATGAAACCAAAGTAGAACTTTTTGGCAGAAACAAAACTCGTCGTGCTTGGAGGAGACAGAAAGCTGAGTTGCATGCAAAGAACACCATACCTACTGTGATGCATGGGAGGGGCAACATCATGCTTTGGGGCTGTTTCTCTATGAAGGGACCAGGACAACTGATCCATGTACATGAAAGAATGAATGGGGCCATGTATCGTGAGATTTTGAGTGCAAACCTCCTTCCATCAGCAAGGGCATTGAAGATGAAATGTGGATGGGTCTTTCAGCATGATAATGATCCCAAGCACACCGCAAGAGTAACAAAGGAGTGGCTTCGTAAGAAGAATATGAAGGTCCTGGAGTGGCCTAGCCAGTCTCCAGATCTCAACCCAATAGAAAACCTTTGGAGGGATTTGTTGAAATTGAAAATCCGTGTTGCCCAGCGACAGGCCCAAAACCAGGGGCGGACATATCATTGGTGCAACCTGTTCAGCCGCACAGGGGCCCAAGAGGTGAGGGGGCCCATTTATACCTCCAAAGCAGGTGCACTTTTACATTTTTAGGAGATCTTGGGCTGCAAAGGGCCCATGTATTGTTCTTGCACAGGGGCCCTTTTCTGACTGTGTGCACCAGTGCCCAAAACATCATTGCTCTAGAGGAGATATGCATAGAGGAATGGGCCAACATACCACCAACAGTGTGTGACTTACAGAAAACGTTTGACCTCTGTCATTGCCAACAAAGGATCTATAACAAAATATTGAGATTAACTTTTGTTAATGACCAAATACTTATTTTACACCATAATTTGCTAAATAAATCTTTGCCAAATCAGACAAGCTGATTTTCTGGATTTGTTTTCTCATTTTGACTCTCATAGTTGTGGTCTACCTATGATGTCAATTACAGGCCTCTCTCATCTTTTTAAGTGGGAGAACTTGCACAGTTGGTGGCTTTTTTTCCCCACTGTACATGTTATTCAATTAACACCATCATTAATTAATACCATACTACAGTCTGAACAGCGACGTTATTTTTTATATATGTTAATTTGTCACTTGACATGTTTGTGAAAGAATAACATACACAAGAGACAGACAGAACGGTGTGTAAAGTTCTCATAGACATACATGATAAAATAGTGCAATCACTCTTGTCATGAGCTTGTCATCAGTTGTAGCCTTCTTGCTTTTACAGTTTTAATTCATGATAGCCTCTGATACCTTGTTTCTTTCCCATATCAGTGTAATGAAAACAAGACATTTCCGAAGTCACTATTGTTTTTTTATTTTCAGCTGCCAACATCTTAGGACACAAAATAGAAATAAATAAATACTTTTCAATGCATCTTGGGGCAGCGCTGGAGTCAAATCCCACCAAGGACAACATCTGCAAGGAGTTTGTATGTTCTTGTGTTTGCGTGGATATCCTTCGGGTTCTCCGGTTTCCTCCCACATTCCAAATACATACTCATAGGGAATCTATCTAATCTCTGTAAAGCGCTGTGGAATAAGATAGCGCTTTATAAGCAAAGCATAATAAATAAATAATAAACAATCTTACATGTGCAATCTAATGAAACATGATCCTATAGCATCTATACTTCCCTGTAGTAAGTGATCCAAATATTCGCATACACAGAGGCATTTCCATATTTAGTAGTAAATGTTCATACTGACTCTATTGGACATATTAGGCTGCCTTGTGGAATGTTCATCTTCCCACCAAACTTTACATGTCTAGTAGTCTAGTAATCTATTTGCTATGTTGTTGGGGCTACCCATGTTCCAGAACCAGAAATTTTGCTCTAATTTACATCACTTTCTGGTATAAATTATGGTGAATTTTGAGAGAAGCTCTTCATTCCTTTAAGTACCGATTCACTTTTTGGCTAGCATAAATATATAAAAGTTGGGACATTTTGTACAACAATCATTTTTTTATGTTTTGCTTGTATATCACCATCATATTCCACAGCAATTTACAGACATTATCATCGCTGTCCCCACTTGTGCTCACAATCAAGATTCCCCATCAGTATGGTCTTTGAAGTGTTGGAGGAAACCGAAGAACTTGGAGGAAACCCACGCAAACACTGGGAGGACATACAAACTCCTTTCTGTCCTTGGTAGGATTTCAACCAAGGAGCCCAGAACTACAAAGCAACAGTTCTAACCACTGAGTTGTATGATGCCCAACTAAATGATGACCACTAGAGATGAGCGACTTTGCCTCCGGGAGGATCTAATCGGGTTTCGGACCATCCGACTTTACCAAAAGTCGAGTCGAACGAAATCAGCCGACTAATTAACGGCAAAAGTCGGAGTTTCGACAAAAAACTAAACCCGACCCCAATGCAAGTCAATGGGGAATAAAAGTTGCCAGTGAGTGGAGGACAGTAAACACACCTACAGTGCCCATTTCAATGCCAACGACATCAATTCTGATTACTTAAGCTTGTCAACCTTAATTTACTTTATAATAATAGTAACGCATTGAAAACTGGGGGTTATTTGGATGAAGCTGTGAGGGGGGTACAGCCCAGTTAGGGAGGTGGAAAAACTAGCATATGTTGAGGTGTAGGCTGGACGTTCAGCAGCTGCAAATGGAAGAATTGGAGAAGTCAGAGGAAGAGGAGGACAAAGCGAGCCATTTTGCTGGCAACCTATGTGTCATCAGGGGAAGGTGGTACAAAATCCTTTGAAACCCAGGCATGGTTCATTTTAATGAAGGTGAGATCACCTACATTTTGGGTCGACAGCCGGGTCCTTCTTTCTGTCAGGATTGATCCAGCAGCACTGAAGACTCTTTATGATAGCACACTACCAGCAGGGCAAGCGAGCTCCTGTAAGGCATATTGTGCCAATTCAGGCCAGGTGTCCAGTTTACAGGCCCAGTAGTCAAAGGGGAATGAACTGTGAGGGAGAACATTGATAGGGGAGGAGAGTTAATTTTGAACCATAGTTGACAACTGTTGTCTCCTGTCTGTTGCAATCGATTCAGTATTACCAGTCGTGTGAGCGGTACTCGAGAAATCAGTCCACAACATGGTCATGAAACTCCTGTCTCCAACGCCACTTCGGCTGTGTGCACCACAAACACCTCTTCCATGTTGCCCAGTACAGCTCGTGGTAGAACCAGCACCGCTGCTGTGTGCTGGGAATGCCTCTAACAAACGATTTACCAGAGTAGCTTGTTTGTTCGCCAATATTAGCTCTAGGTTCTCCTGTGGCATGATGTTCTGTAATTTGCCTTTATAGCGTGGATCGAGGATGCTGGCCAACCAGTAGTCGTCATCCTTCATAATTTTAGCAATGCGGGGGTCCCTTTTTAGGATCCACAAGAGATAATCACACATGTGGGCCAATGTTCCAGGTGTCAATGATTCACTGCCAGTGGTGGGTGGAGGAGCACTTTCTGCCAAATCCACATCCCTCCAGTCACGCACAAACCCTGTACCTGACCTTGGCAAGCCAACATTTTCTCTTGCCCCTGAGAAGCATCCTCCTCCCCAAAATAATCACCCCCCTCATCCTCCTCCTCTTCTTCCTCCATCTCGTCCAGGACAGTTCCCTGAGCAGACAATGCCTGACTGTCATCAAAGATTCCCTCCTCCTCCTCCTCTGCTGCAGACGCCTGATCCTTAATATGCGTCAAAGTTTGCATGAGCAGACACATAAGTGGGATGCTCATGCTTATGATGGCGTCGTCTGCGCTTACCAGCTGTGTGCATTCCTCAAAACACTGAAGGACTTTACAGAGGTCTTTCAGATTTGACCACTGCACACCCGACAACTCGATGTCTGCCCTCAAACTGCCTGCCCGTGTATCCTCTGACAAATGCATTTCAGCCTGCCTCTGTTCGCACAGCCTCTCAACCATGTGCATGGTGGAGTTCCATCTTGTTGCAACGTCTATGATTAGGCGGTGCTTGGGGAGGTGGAGGCTGCACCTCTGCATACGACTGGAGTCTACGGGTGAGCGACGGATGTGCGAGCACAGTCTTCACACCTTATGGAGCAGGGCTGGTTACTCCGGATAATTATTTATGAAGCCCTGCACCAACAGGTTCAAGATGTGAGCCAGGCAAGGTACATGTCTGAGTTTTGCCAGGGTTATGGAAGCCTCAAAATTACGGCCGTTATCACTGACTACCTTGCCTGGCTCAAGATGTAGACTGCCCAGCCATGACTTAGTTTCTTGCTGCAAGTAGTCGGCCAGTACCTCCACGGTGTGTCTGTTGTCGCCCAAAGACATCATCTTTAAAACAGCCTGCTGACGCTTACCACTAGCTGTTCGATAGTGGGACACCTCGTGTGCAATGCTGGCAGCTGCGGATGGAGTGCTCGTGCGACTGTGCTGTCGAAAAGCTTTTGCTTCTGGAGGAGGAGGAGGGTCGAACGCCTACAGCCAACTGTTGCCTATACCGTGGGCTAGGCAGCACTGTCCCACCTCCGCTGTCCCCTGTGGACCCTGCATCCACCACATTAACCCAGTGCGCAGTGATGGACATGTAAGGCCCTGGCCATGCCTACTGGCCCATGCATCTGTTGTAAGGTGCACCTTTCCACTCACTGATTGTTTGAGTGCATGGACAATGCGGTCTTTCACATGCAGGTGGAGGGCAGGGATGGCTTTTCTAGAAAAGAAGTGCCGAATGGGTAGGTCATAGCATTGGACAGCGTAGGCCATGAGCTCTCGGAGCGCTACGCTTTCAACCAAATGGAAGGGCATCATCACTAATGAGATCAGTTTGGCAATGTAGGCGTTCAAAGCCAGTGTACGCGGATGAGAGGATGAGTACTTTCTTGTCCTACTCAGATTCTCTGCTAGGGTGAGCTGGACTTCAGAGCTGCATATGGTGGAACAAGCGGAGGACATGGTGGACTGAGAGGGGGTTGGTGATGGTGGTGGTGGTGGTAATGGCCTAGATGCAGTCTTTCGTTGGAAAAACATTGTGATTCCCTGACTGCTTTGGCCTTGCGAAGACACCTCAACATTTCTTGCTGGTGGTGTACTAACTGGTGGGCTTACAGTGGGGAAGCGATGTAGCGTTGCTGGCTACCTTCAGTCGGAGCAGGTGCACGTGTGCTACCTGAGGTTTTGTAGTCCGTCCACACTTGCAAATGCATGGTGTTTAAATGTCTAATCATGCAACTATGGGAAAACTTCTCAGGGCTTGCATGCTGTGCTAATTTGACCATCTGGCCAAGCTGTCCAGCAACTCTTTTTGTTTTTTTAACACCTTTTTGGACCGCTACGGGCCTGCCTGAAAACCCCAGCTGCGATGTCGATTCCTTCTGCGGATCCCCCTCCTCTTCTGAGCTATTGCCAGCGGCACCCTCTTCACCTAATGGATGCCAATCCGGGTCAAAAACTGGTCATCCATCACCTCCTCTTCAATTTCATCTGCACATTCTCTGTGTCACCACGTAAGGTGGTATAGTATGCGGGAAAGGGCACCTGAGTTTCATCAGGGTCAGAATCTGGCTCAGTAGACTGCAAGGGCAATGCAGTGCTCTGGGTGAATGTACCAGCAGAATCATATAGCAGTGGCTGTTCATCAGTGCACTCCATGTCAGATTCATCTTGGACTGGGGAATTCATGATTTCACTTGATAAGTTAGGCATGGTATGTGAAAAGAGCTCCAGTGAGTAATCTGAAGTGTGGCCTGCCGCATCCTTCACTTTTGGTAGGGGTAAAGGACACAAGGAAAGGTGTTGTTCTTGACCAGGAGCCTGCACTGACGACTCAGTGCTTGCAGTTTTTGAAACTTCGGAAGAGGAGGCGATAGAGCTGGAGGCTGTTTCGGCAATGTAAGCAAAAACCTGTTCCTGATGCTCCCGCTTTAAAAGCGGTTTACCTACTCCCAGAAAAGGGAGCCTTCCAGGCCTTCTGAAGCCAGATAATGATGCAGGCTCAACACCTCCTGCCTTAGGTGCTATTGTGCTTTTGGCACTACCAGCAGATGCACCACCACCACCATCAGTACCAGCTGGGCCCCCCCTTCCACATCTGTGGCCTCTTCCACCATACTTCCTCATGTTTGTGAAAATGTACCAAAAATACCAGCAGATATATGGTACTGTATGAGGAGTGTACAGCTGTATATGGTGTAGTGAAAAATGTAAATCTCTGTATATATTTCCGGAGTCACACACAGTTGCTCTCTCAGTATGGATTTCACCGTAATACAAACATCATATATACGGTGCTGTATCAGAAGCGTACAGCTGTATACGGTGTAGGGAAAAATTTTAATCTCCGTATATATTTCCGGAGTCACACACAGACGCTCACTCAGAATGTATTTGTCCGTAATACAAACAGCAGATATACGTACTGTATGAGGAGCGTACAGCTGTATACAGTGTAGGGGAAAATTTAAATCTCCGTATTTATTTCCAGAGTCACACACAGATAGTCAGCATGTATTTGTCCGTGATACCAGCCAGTACACGGCAGTGTGTGAGGAGCGTACAGCTCTATATGGTGTGGGAAAAAATGAACGGTCGGTAACTGTGCAGAAAAAAAGAATAAAAGTATTAGTGCTGTGTAAAAAGCAGTCTGCACAGCAGTGTACACACTGCAAAACAGCTATCAGGCAGCCTAATAACCAGCGCTGCTGCACACAACAAAACCCTCCCCTGTCACTGCACACTAACTGTACAGCACAATTGCTATCAACACAAGCACATAAGAACTTCTATCATTACAGCCCTAACTCTCTCCCTACTGATAAACAGCAACCTCTCCCTACTGGTAAGATCGGCAGAAGTAAAATGGAGGTCGGCGGTCAGGGCTTTTATAGACACTATGACGTCCCCCAAAGCAAGCCAATCACTTCAATGCCCTTCTCTACGATGGTGGTGGACGCTGCACGTCATCTCGTTGCCCACAGTGTACGTCCTTGCTCATTGGCTGAAAAAAGGCTCCTGCAAGCATTCTGGGAAATCCGACTTTGGCGCTCGTTTTGCAGACCGCATGGCCAACTCGCTATGGTCGGGTTTCGCCCGGCGAAACTCGACTTTGGCAAAAGTCGGCGACTTATGAATCTGACCGACCTGTTTCGCTCAACTCTAATGACCACTTTTATGAGTTAAAACATCAACCCTAGAAGTTAAAGTTGTCAACCCAGTTAGACTGCACATTCACTTTAACTTTATAGGTGTTTTAGGTTCAACATTTTATTATATATTTTTTATATATATTATTTTTAGGTATCAGATCTCAGGTTTCTTTTACAGCGCTCTCCCTTGTACAATTGTTGAACAAAAGACCCACCACTGACAGGAGCTCATGAGCTTGTATACTTGGCCTTGTGTGTGATCTACTCCATATGAAAAAATGAGCATGAGAGAAGAAACTTGGTGCTCAAAGGTAAAAACTGACTTAAAAGTACTTAAGGAGCATTACAATGATGGTTTTAAGCTTTCTGACTGTAAATGTGTACAAAGGCAGACCTTAGTTTTAGCCATGGATATCATCATCAGGCGAGGTGATACTGGCAAAATAAATTCACAAATAAATTGTCATAGTGTCATAAAGTAAATTATGAAAATCATTAAAAAATACTAAGAACCCAGAATCATGTCATTGCCTCATTTTTACAAGCCCTGGTGCTCCAGCAAATGATGTCATGTGAGACTTTCCCCTGCCAGCTGGCCATGGAAGACTGCAGCTGGACACAGCTGTAAGGAATCCCAAAAAGCAGATGAGCCTCTATAATTCTAAACTAATAGCTGAGAACAGAGTTGGAGCTTCTGTTTAAAACCTAAGTCACAAAAAATGGCATTTTTTTGCATATGGGTGATTTAAATATCATTTGTGGTACATATGATGAAACACCCAGCAGAATGACTCAAGTTGGGCAAAGCCATCACTGAACATCAAAAAACATGAGATAAGTATAGATAATGCAGGCACCAGAACGCCATGTGCTGATTACATACCTAAGTTGTGGACATATAATGGTGCTAGGACTGGGTGCACTGTGATCAGTTCATCACTGAAATGACATAAGGTTAATTTACACTGCTCCATTATTGTGAGCATTCTTATGAACACTCACTTTATAAATATGCAAATTCTTATTCGTTGGGTGAAATGATAATTTGGTTTGCACGCAAGATCATAGTTCTTGGTAGTACATTGTCTTATACATTATAGTTTTCAGTATAGATTTGATCAATATAGTAGTGATGAGCGAAATCAAATTCTGGAGTTCACTCGAATTTGGCCAGGAACTTTGATTTGCATTGAATTTATTTGATGTGAATTGAATAAGTCATACTATGTTCTGGGTTTCTCCAGATCACCCAACATAATATATGTAGAGAGGGAGTATTGTTTATGGCAATCATACCATTGGTGCAATCTTTGCATCGCACAGAGGGCCAAGAAGTAATGGGCCCACTTCTACTTCCACAGCAGGTGGGATTGTGTATTCTGATTTGTGATGAGCGAGTATACTCGTTGCTCGCATTTCCCAAGTACTCCGAGTATTTGGAAGTGCTCGAAAATTTAGTTTCTGTTGCCGTAGCTGCATGATTGACAGCCTGAATACATGTGAGAATTCCTAACAAATAGGCATTCCTCACATGTATTCAAGCTGTCAAGTAGCCGCAAATCATGCAGCTGTGACAACAGAAACTAAATCTCTGAGCACTTCAAATACTCAGAGACCACCCAAGCATGCTTGGGGAAAACCCGAGCAACGAGCATACTCGCTCATCACTAATTATGATGAGATATTGATGCAAAAGGGCCCATATATTGTTCTTGCAGAGAGAGACCCTCCTGTCTGTGTCCTCCAATGGTACTGTGTATAGAGACTGCAGCTAAGGACATGCACAGATTCACAGCAGACATGAATATTTCTTTTACTAGAGTGCTTTGGATTACAATTCCCAGTAGCCTTTGCTCTTCTTTACAATTTGGAGGAGTAGCAGATGAAGAGACGTTTTGGCTGAGCAAGCTCGAGAAGAATGGAGGATTTTACTGGCCATGGGAATGTGTTCCCCATTACAGAATAGAGAGTTGTTCCCTGCAGGATGCAGGGCAGAGGCAGGACGTGAGTTCTGACAGCCAACAGCATCGCAATATGTAAGGAGAATGGATTATCTTTGAGCAACATCATGTCTAAAGATTATCCAGTGTTCCCAGGACTTGTACACTGACGCCTGAACTACCAAGAGAAGGATGCTACCACACACTTCCTGTGCTCTCAGGGATTTCCTGCATCTAGGTGAGAGTAGATTTTGCTGAAATTGTGATTCTACTTCTGAGAAGTTCATGAGAGAACTATTGCTGAGAGGACTTTGCTGGATTGTATTGTTATAGTGTAAATGTAGCGTTTTCGGGTGCCTCTTGATGACTCCCCTCCTCCCACCATGCAGGGACTCTGGCTTACTCACCGCCCTGACCCCGGATTCCGCAGCTTCCACACGCGCTCCCTCCTCATCCCTTGTGCACACCACACAATGCTCCCATGGTGTGCCTAGTGCGTGCATGCTCATCTTATGTTTTTGAAAAGGGATCCACTGTTGTTGGTGTCTGAATTGAAAACACTTCCACTAATGTTGATGTATCTGATGTGTTAGCAGATAACTGTAATTAATTAAAAAATTAAAAATAAATCTTTAATAGGGATTTGCGAACGTGCTCGGTGATACTCAGTTATAAGTCGAGTATCACGGTGCTCGGATGTGCTCGTTACTCGGCAAGCAATGGGCGGTGCACATGTTCAAACTCGAATCCACTCATCTTTGGCACCTGTTATGCAACCAACAAGCATGTGAGGATTGCCTGTGAGCCACTGTAATGCTGTAGCCATCTTGGTTGTGACATTACTGTTATTGGCTGGCTGTCTGACATGATCAGGGATTATAAAAGGACAAGCGCTGCATGGCTCAGCACACTGATGCCATTGCACAGCTCAGTGACACTTTGCATTGGAGGGAGAGAGTGCTTGTCTAGGCCTGTTTGCGCACTATAGCAAATCACAGGCCTGTAGTGTTGATACTGGTGCTGAAGCTGAGCCACCATACTAACAACCCTTCTAAGGGCTAATCATTTGTATCACATACAATCTGCATTTAGCCTAAAGAGGGAGAGCGATCAGCAGGAGCAGGGAGAGTGAAAGAATCCAGTCTATATACTGGAATTAGGCCTGTGCAATCCATTGTCAAATATATACCTGCAGCTTTTTTGTGGTGGCTGAAAAAAATTAATATATTTTGATCCATCAAGTATTAGGTGTTTTAAGGTCCTTTTTGTGTTATACAACACACCCAAAATCATTGAAACATTTTCCTGGGCTACATTTCTTAGCCATAAACTATTCTATAGTGTGGGGTACATTTCTTTGTTCTCTAAAACTGAGGGAGTGCTGTTAAAAAATTTGTAGGATTTCATTTCTCAGCTAAACAATGTTACATGGTCTGTGAATATTTCTGTGATCTCTAAAACTGAAAAAAAAGCTTTTAAAAATTTTCTAGGCTTCCATTTCTCAGACATACACTGTTATGTGGTCTGGGAACAATTCTGTGATCTCTAAAACCACCTAGAAAAATATTTTAAACATTTTGTAGGCTTCCATTTCTCTAAGCATACAGTTTTATGTGGTCTGGAAAATTTTCTGTGATCTCTGAAACTGAAAAAAAGCTTTTACAAATTTTGTAGTCTTCCATTTCTCAGTCATACAGTGATACGTGGCATGGGAACATTTGGGTGATCTCTAAAGCTGAAAAAGCTTTTAAACATTTTGCAGGGTTCCATTTCTCAGGCATACAATGTTATGGGTCTGGGAACATTTCTGTGATCTCTAAAACAGCTAAAAAAACTTTTTAAAATTTGGTAGGTTTCCATTTCTCAGCCATACAGTGTTACGTGTTCAGGGAACATTTCTGTGATCTCTGAAACTAAAAATAAAGCTTTTAACATTTTTGTAGGCTTCAATTTCTCAGCCATATAGTGTTACATGGTCTGTTAATATTTCTGTAATCTCTAAAACTAAGAAAAAGCTTTTAAAATTTTTGTAGGCTTCCATTTCTCAGCCATACATTATTGTTATGTTTCGGTAGCTGAGGAGTGCAGGTAAAAAAAAGCAATACACCAGAGCAGTTGGAATCTATGAGATTGCAGTACCCTGACTAACACCACAACTAGAGGCAGCCGTGGAGCGTTCCTACGTTGGTCCTAGACGCCTAGTCACAGCCTGAGAAACTAACTACACCTAAAGATAGATATAGGAAAGCTATCTGCCCCGGAGCAGAACCCCAAAGATAATAGAAAGCCCCCAAACATGTAATGGCGGTTAGACAAGATGAAATACTGACACAGAAAGAAAATAGTATGAGCAAACGCTGGGGCCCAAACTAACTAAATAGAAAAGGACAGGAAGGATACTTACTGCAATCCCAGAAAACCCTGAAAAGCACCAACTCTACTAATTTCAAAATCACCTGAGATCACACGACCTCTACCACCTAAATTAGTTCTCTGGTGTAACAAAATCAAAACAGCAGCCACTGAAAAAACTGGAAAAAAGCAAAAGTACAAACATCAGTGGCTGAACAAAACTGAGAGGGCAGAAGCCCCCGGAGGGGACCCTGAAGGCCCCCACAGAAGTGCAGGACAAAATGCAAAAATATAGCACAAACACAAAGAAGAAAATGTCTTATCTGTTAGCAGGAGATGCAGACACGACACAGCAGGCTACAAGGGAAACTGGAATAAAGGATTCAGACCAGAACAATTGGTCACCGGCAACCCTGATGGGAAAATGACTCCCTTATATAAGACCAGTCAGTAACACCTGATTCCCAGTCCTCACAATCTTCACTAGCACCGCTTGTAACCACCAGAGGGAGCCTCTGCTCAGAACTCATCTCAAACCCATTCACAACAGTACCCCCCCCTTGAGGAGGGGTCACCGAACCCTCATTTGAGCAACCAGGTCGGTGAGGATGAGTTCTATGATACGCACGGATAAGTCTCCTAGCATGGATGTCCGAAGCAAACACCCAAGAATTGTCTTCCTGACCATAACCTCTCCATTTAACCAAATACTGGAGTTTCCGTCTAGAAAAATGAGAATCCAATATTTTCTCAACCACATACTCCAGATTGCCCTCAACCAAAACAGGGTCAGGAGGCACAGCAGCAGGAACCACTGGCTCAACAAACCTCTTCAACAAGGACTTGTGGAACACGTTATGGATCTTAAATGTCCCTGGAAGAAGCAAACGAAAAGAAACAGGATTAATAATCTCCATGATCTTATAAGGTCCAATGAACCTAGGCTTAAATTTAGGAGATGCTACTCTCATAGGAATATTCTTTGAGGACAACCAGACCAAGTCCCCTACTTTAAACCGAGGACCATCAGTCCTATGCCGGTTAGCAAACCGCTGGGCCCTCTCCTGAGAGAGGGACAACCTCTCCACTACCTGGTCCCAAATCAGTTGCATACGCTCCACAACAGAGTCAACACCTGGACAGACAGAAGCCTCCGTCTGTCCTGAAGAAAATCGAGGGTGAAACCCAGAATTACAGAAAAACGGAGACATCAAAGTAGCAGAGCTAGCCCTATTATTAAGAGCAAACTCAGCCAAAGGCAAAAAAGAGACCCAGTCATCCTGATCAGCAGACACAAAGCATCTTAGATAAGTCTCCAATGTCTGGTTTGTTCTCTCAGTTTGACCATTGGTCTGAGGATGAAATGCCGAGGAGAAAGACAATTGAACACCCAGTTTAGAACAAAAAGTCCTCCAAAATCTGGAAACAAACTGGACTCCTCTGTCAGACACAATGTTCTCAGGAATGCCGTGTAAACGAACCACGTGCTGAAGGAACAACGGCACCAATTCAGAGGAGGAAGGCAACTTAGGTAATGGCACAAGATGTATCATCTTGGAAAACCTATCACAAATTACCCAGATGGTGGTCATTCTCTGAGAAACAGGAAGGTCGGAAATGAAATCCATAGAGATATGGGTCCATGGTCTCTTGGGCACAGGCAATGGCATCAACAAACCACTAGAGCGAGAGCAAGGCTTGGAGCGAGAGCAAGTCCCGCAGGACTGCACAAATTCCCTGACATCACGAGACAAGGTAGGCCACCAAAAGGACCGACTAACCAAGTCTCTGGTACCAAAAATTCCGGGATGCCCAGCCAACGCGGAACAATGAATCTCAGACATCACACTCTTTTTCCACTGGTCCGGGACAAACAATTTTCCAACAGGGCAGCACTCGGGCCTATCCTCCTGACACCCCTCCAGAGCAAGTCTCAAATTGGGCGAGATGGCGGAAAGAACTACACCCTCTTTCAAAATAACAGAAGGATCAGATAACTCAGGAGAGTCCGCAAGGAAACTCCTCGAGAGGGCATCCGCCTTAACATTCTTAGTGCCAGGAAGAAAGGAAACCACAAAATTAAAACGTGTGAAAAACAAGGCCCACCTGGCCTGTCTAGGATTGAGTCGCTTTGCAGATTCCAGATAGACCAGATTCTTATGGTCCGTAAGGACCACCACCTGATGTTTGGCTCCCTCCAGCCAATGTCTCCACTCTTCAAAAGCCCACTTCATGGCCAATAACTCCCGATTACCCACGTCATAATTACGTTCCGTAGGAGAAAATTTTCGAGAGAAAAAGGCACAAGGGTTACTTTTAGAGGTCTCTGGATCTTTTTGGGACAAAACGGCACCTGCCCCAATTTCAGAGGCATCAACCTCCACCTGAAATGGCAGAGAAACATCAGGCTGCCGTAGAACAGGAGCAGAAGTGAATCTTTGCTTAAGTTCCTGAAATGCAGAGACTGCCTCAGGAGGCCAATTCACCACATCAGAACCCTTTCTGGTCAAATCAGTTAATGGTTTAATAATAACCGAGAAATTACCAATAAATTTATGATAAAAATTGGCAAAACCCAAAAATCTCTGAAGAGCCTTTAATGAAGTAGGTTGGACCCAATCACAGATGGCCTGAACCTTGACCGGGTCCATTTCAATAACAGATGGGGACAAAATGAATCCCAGAAATGAGATCCTCTGTACGCCAAAAAGACACTTTGATCCCTTCACATACAGAGCATTCTCTCTCAAAATCTGAAATACAGTTCGAACATGTTTCACATGAGAGTCCCAGTCATTAGAAAAAATCAAGATATCATCCAAATAAACAATCAGAAATCTGTCCACAAAATCCCTGAAAATGTCATTCATGAAGGACTGGAAGACGGAAGGAGCATTAGTGAGCCCAAAGGGCATCACCAGGTACTCAAAATGCCCTTCAGGGGTATTGAATGCCGTCTTCCATTCATCCCCGTGCTTAATGCGAATAAGGTTATACGCACCCCTGAGGTCAAGCTTGGTAAACCAAGTAGCGTTTTTCACCCTGGAAAACAGGTCAGAAATCAAGGGTAACGGGTATTGATATTTCACAGTAATATTGTTCAAGAGACGATAATCAATACACGGCCTTAATGAACCATCCTTTTTGGCCACAAAGAAAAAACCGGCACCTAAGGGTGAAGAGGATGGTCTGATATGACCCTTCTCCAATGATTCCTTGATATAAGACCGCATAGCGTCATGTTCAGGTATAGACAAGTTAAAAAGGCGACCTTTAGGGAATTTACTACCCGGCACTAATTCAATAGCGCAGTCATAGCTCCTATGGGGAGGCAAGGATGCAGATTTACTTTCGCTAAACACATCAGAAAAATCATCAAAAAGTCAGGAACATCCTGAGCCTGGGGGGAGGCAGAAAAAACAGGAGTGTTGGTATTAACACATTGGCAGCCCCAACTGGTTACAGACACAGATTTCCAATCCAAAACAGGATTATGAGACTGTAACCAAGGAAAACCCAGCACGATAATGTCATGCAGATTATACAGAACCAAAAATTTGCAGCACTCCTGGTGATCAGGTTCAACCCTCATTATCACCTGAGTAGAAAACTGGGGTTTATTCTCAGCCAAAGGGGTAGAATCGATCCCCAGTAGGGGAATAGCCTTCTGTAGGGGTATCAAGGGAAATCCACAACGTTTAGCAAAATCATAATCCATCAGGTTAATAGCTGCTCCAGAATCAACGAAAGCCTGAGCAGAAAATGAGGACAGAGAGCATATCAGAGTGACAGTTAATAAAAACTTAGTCTGAACACTACCAAGACAACTGAGCGCGCAAAACGTCCTCCCCGCCTAGGGCAGACTGAAATAGCATGAGAGGCATCACCACAGTAGAAACATAACCCATTGCGCTTTCGAAACTCATGACGCTGTGCCCCAGACACCACTCTATCACACTGCATGGGTTCAGAAGCTGGTTCACAAGGCAACACCATTCCACGCATACTTCTCCGCTCACGCAAACGTCTGTCAATTTGAATCGCTAATGACATAGAATCATTGAGACCAGAGGGGACAGGGAATCCCGCCATAGCATCCTTTAC
This sequence comes from Oophaga sylvatica, assembly GCA_033576555.1. NCBI lineage: Eukaryota > Metazoa > Chordata > Amphibia > Anura > Dendrobatidae > Oophaga > Oophaga sylvatica. The sequence goes on along the minus strand of JARQOD010000004.1, from coordinate 56,242,641 downwards.
ATTATCTGACAGACCCTTCCGGAAAAGGGCTGCCAAAGCGTCGTCATTCCATTTGGTCAGGACTGCCCACCTACGGAATCTCTGACAGTATAACTCAGCGTCATCAAGCCCCTGATTTAATGCCAACAAGGCTTTCTCAGCTTGATCCGTGACATTAGGCTCATCGTACAATAACCCCAAGGCCTGAAAAAATGCATCAACATCACTCAAAACAGGATCCCCAGGTGTCAGGGAAAAAGCCCAATGCTGAGGATCGCCGCGCAGGAGAGAGATAACAATTTGAACCTGCTGCGCTGCGTTCCCTGAGGACTTAGATTTTAAGGCAAAAAACAAATTACAATTATTTTTGAAATTCTGAAACTTAGCTCGATCCCCTAAAAACAAATCTGGCTTTTGGATCCTAGGTTCCACAACAGGCAACCCAGCAAGATAAATAGCAATACTCCGAACCTCAGTGGCAAGCTGATCCACACGGCCAGACAACTGTGCAAACTCCATTGAGAGAAAAGATCCTCCCCAGCACCCAGAGATACAGAGGGAAAAAAAAAAAATGCAACAAACAGAAAAATATCTCTGACAACTCTGACAATATTTTTTCCCTTCTGTGAGTACCATACAATTTTCAATTTTTTAGGCCGGTGATACTGTTATGTTTCGGTAGCTGAGGAGTGCAGGTAAAAAAAAGCAATACACCAGAGCAGTTGGAATCTATGAGATTGCAGTACCCTGACTAACACCACAACTAGAGGCAGCCGTGGAGCGTTCCTACGTTGGTCCTAGACGCCTCGTCACAGCCTGAGAAACTAACTACACCTAAAGATAGATATAGGAAAGCTACCTGCCCCTGAGCAGAACCCCAAAGATAATAGAAAGCCCCCAAACATGTAATGGCGGTTAGACAAGATGAAATACTGACACAGAAAGAAAATAGTATGAGCAAACTCTGGGGCCCAAACTAACTAAATAGAAAAGGACAGGAAGGATACTTACTGCAATCCCAGAAAACCCTGAAAAGCACCAACTCTACTAATTTCAAAATCACCTGAGATCACACGACCTCTACCACCTAAATTAGTTCTCTGGTGTAACAAAATCAAAACAGCAGCCACTGAAAAAACTGGAAAAAAGCAAAAGTACAAACATCAGTGGCTGAACAAAACTGAGAGGGCAGAAGCCCCCGGAGGGGACCCTGAAGGCCCCCACAGAAGTGCAGGACAAAATGCAAAAATATAGCACAAACACAAAAGAAGAAAATGTCTTATCTGTTAGCAGGAGATGCAGACACGACACAGCAGGCTACAAGGGAAACTGGAATAAAGGATTCAGACCAGAACAATTGGTCACCGGCAACCCTGATGGGAAAATGACTCCCTTATATAAGACCAGTCAGTAACACTTGATTCCCAGTCCTCACAATCTTCACTAGCACCGCTTGTAACCACCAGAGGGAGCCTCTGCTCAGAACTCATCTCAAACCCATTCACAACACATTATTACATGGCCTTGGCACATTTCTGTGATCTATAAAACTGAAAAAAAGCATTGAAACATTTTTCTGGCTTGAAATTGCTTGTTATCTGTACACTTTTGCGTTCCTTCCTTTACATTACGGTGGAGTAAACTCCCAAAAAATGCTTTGATTGCTGAAGGTGACCAATTTTTTTCTTTTATTAAAAATAAACTTGGTATTAATAGACCTACAAATTACAAAATGCGTAAGGCGCTGATATTGGTGCACACAGATGCATGAGGAAGGGGCACACGTACAACTACATCTGTTGCTAGAGTACAAGAAATATGCCCATCCATGTCACATAGGTTCTTGTCTCACCTTGCATGGAAGCATGGTACACCCTTTCTGAAGCCACAGCAGTACAAACAGGTGGTGATTGCAGATAATGCTTCCAGCAGGCTTGGCAGCACCACACAGTCTTCCACACAATCCAGTCTCACCAGCCTAAAGTCTGGATTACTTAATCCTCACTCTGATCCTTCTTCCTCCAACCATGTTGAGTCCCAGGAAACTAGTGATCCCACACTAGGACACTCCAAGGAGCTCTCTACAACATAATTTCATGATTATGATCTTTCAGCCTGAAAGCTCCTGAAGGGACAGGAAGACATGATGTTTAGTGATGCACAAACCTTAGAGCAGCCACAGCCACAAGAACATGATGGTGGGGAACAGCAAGTTTGGAATAAAGAGGAAGATGATGAGACACAGTTACCGCTTTGTCTTTTTGTTGTTAAGTCACGACGTCAGGAGGACCAAGGTTCAGTGGTGGAAAACAATTTGGTTGATGACAAAGTCACCGACCCAACCTGGGAAGCTTGCGTGCAGAGCGAGGCCAGCAGCGCAGAGGGGGAGAGGTCAGCAGCACCAAAACAGACAGGAAGAGGCAATGTGCTGACCAAAGGGACAAGGCAGAAACTGTTCAGCAGAGCACCGACACTCATGCATTTCTCCGTCAAAGAGTTAGGAGTTCCCCAGTTTGTGACTTTTTTAAAGAGAGTTCTAAGACTAACAAAATGGCCATTGGAAACCTGTGCCATGCCATGATCAGCAGGGCTTGACCACTAAGAACTTAACCACCACCAGCATGATCAGGCACATGTTATCTAAGCACCCAACTCAGTGGGATGAACGTCTGGGTCCACGACTGGTGCCATCGAGTGACACCACTGCTTCTTCCCCTCTATTAGGTGCTTCCCAATTCCCTGTCCAAAACATTGGCACAGATGCTTCCTGTTCTGCACCTCCTGATTTACCATCATCAGGCACTTCCAAATCCTTGTCCCAGCACAGCGTTCAGCTGTTCCTACCTCAGGCTTTGAAACAAAATAGAAATTTCCCAGACACCCACCCACACGCCATTGCCATGAAAATGTTGCCATTTAGGCTTGTAGATACAATGGATTTCTGCTGACTCATGGCGAAAGCCGTCCCTCAGTACTCAGTCCCCAGTTTCTACTTTTTCTCCTGGTGTGGAGTCCGCGCCTTGTGCCAGCACGTGTCTAGGAACATCACGAGTACCCTTACCAACGCACTTTCTGGTATTGTCCACTTAATGTCCGACATGTGGACAAGCACTTGTGGACAGGGAGGCTACATTTCCCTGACGGCACACTGGCCGAGTCATACCCTGGCATGGCACATGTGCTTCCAACTCCAAGGATTGCTGGCCCTACTTCTATCATGGTTTCCTCCACCTTCTACAGCAGTTCCTGCACCCCCTCCTGCTCCTCCTTTTCCTCCATCTCTAATATTCTATCTCAGAGCACGTCGACTACATCAGCCGGAAGCTCTGCACCTCTGCCTCAGCGAAGTATCAACAGGCTCTGCTGAAGCTAATTTGTCTAGGACACAAACTGCACACTACAGAAGATTTACTTAAAAGAATAACAGACCAGACAGATCTGTTGTTTTTACCCCTGAACCTCCAATCAGACATGGTCATGTGTGATAATGGGTGTAACATGGTGGCTGTTGTGAAGCTTGGCAAGCTCCCACACTTACCATGATTGGAAAATGTGCTCAACTTGGTAGTCCATCATTTTCTGAAAGCAAATCCTGATTTGCCAGAGATTCTGGTTAAGGTAGTCAGTGCCCATTTCTGCATGTCGGCTACAACTGCCGCTGCTCTGGCAGTGTTGCAGCAGCACATTCATGTGCCAGCTCCCCGACTGGTATGCGACATCACCATGCGCTGTAACTCCACACTGTACATGCTGTTAAGGCTTTGTGAGCAAAAGAGGCCAGTGGTTGAGTATGAGCTCCAACTCTAGTCAGCCTCCACACATAGAAACTGAAGAGTGGATATGGATATCTGACATTTACTTGATTCTTCCAGACTTTAAGGACTCCACAAAGATGGTGAGCAGTGATGAGATGACGCCATAGTCAGTGCAACTTTTCCCGCTTCTGTGCCTACTTAAACAGTTGCTTCTCACAATTAAACATGAAGCTTTGCATACGGACCAGGTGGGGATTGAGGAAGATATAACACAGAGAGATTGTAGTCAGGCCAGTCTCATTTTATCTACTCAGCATGGATTGGGTATATATGATGAGGTGGACTCTGAGGAGGAAGAGGAGGAACAGGAGCTGGTGGCTAGTGCAACAGAGGTTAGTTACTGCACAACTTTCATCCTGTCTCTTCTACATGAATAGGCTGAGGATGGAAATGAGGAGGAAGAGAGGGAGGAGGAGGAGATGAAGAGTCGTCATCATGGTGTAGACAAGAAAGTGTTGGCTGTATGGAGTTTGGCAGATATGGTCGTCTTTATGTATTGCTGCCTTTCCCATGACCCTAGCATTACATTCATCTTAACTAGTGTTGAGCGATACTTTCCGATATCCAAAAGTATCGGTATCGTAATGGTATCGCCGATATCCAAAAAATATCGGCGATACCCGATACCGATACCGGAAATCCAATGTAAGTCTATGGGACAGAAATATCGTAACTAAAAAAACCTCTTTCTTTCCTTGTAAACACTAAATATACACACATAGAATACATATATATATATATATATATATATATATATACATGTCATTGTGACATATATATACATATATTTATAGTTTATACACTTCTACATAGTAAAATAGCCTCTGATTCAATTGTCGGGTAAAGCCGGCTTTTGTGAAAAGACAGAAGCACCCGACATGAAATGACACTTGGTTTACATAGAGTTAACCATGTCTTTTCATGTAGTTTGATATCTGATTTGCACTAACAATTACATCAGTCTTTGTGTGCAAAATTTCACACCTGTAGGGGTTAATTAAAGGTGTAAATTCGTTGTAAAAAAACGGACTTTTTTGCTACGAATTTACACCTTTAATTAACCCCTACAGGTGTGAAATTTTGCACACATAGACTGATGTAATTGTTAGTGAAAACAATAGATCAAACAACTTGAAATGACATGGTTAACTCTATGTAAACCAAGTGTCATTTCATGTCGGGTTCTGCATTTTCACAAAAGCCGGCAATTGAATTAGCGGCTATTATACTATGTAGAAGTGTATGAACTATAAATATAAATATATATATATATATATATGTGTCACAAATTCAATGACATGTATATATATATGAGGTGTAAAATTGTTGAAAAAAAATGCGTGGGCTCCCGTCCTATTTTCGCAACCAGACAGACAAAGCCAGCGAGTGGGGGCAGATAATAATAGCCCAGAGAGGGACCATTATTTTTGGCCCCCCGGCTACTAACATCTGCCCCCAGACACCCCAGAAAAGACAAATCTATAATTAGATTCGCCCTTTCTGGCACTTTGCCCGTCTATTCCCATTGCCCTGTAGCGGTGGCGAATGGGTTAATATGGGGTTAAAGCCACCTTGCTATTGAAAGGTGACCTTAAGCCAGGTTAATAATTGAGAGCTGTCAATTAGACAACTATCAATTATTAATCCTATTGCATGAAATAAAAATAAAACACACACACTTTAATTAAAAATCATTTTAATGAAATAAAGACACATGTTTTTGACCATCTTTTATTTTACTGCAAAAACCATTTCCTGTAATAAAAATAAAATAAAAAAGCAAAATTATTTTTACCTATCCCATGCACAGTCAGGTCCCACGGTGTAATCCTTCAGAAAGGGTTAATGTTTACTGCAGGGACCGCAGCTAATGCTGCAGCCTCACAGTAAACCCCCAAATGAATGAGCTCCTCTCCTGGCTGACAGGAGAGGAAGTGGAAAGCTTAATTGATTGCTTTCCACTTTCACTTCAGGTCAGCCAGGGACACAATTAGTGACGTCAGAGGGAACTGATTAACAAAAATAGGGGTTCCCTTCGAAAAAAAAATGGCGTGGGGTCCCCCCTATTTTTGTTAACCAGCCTGATGAAGCAGACTGCTGAGCAGTGGCGTACCTTGAATGAAGCAGACCATGCAGTTGCTATGGGGCCCGGACAGGTGAGGGGGCCCGCGACGGTCGGGTAGCTGTGCTGACACAGTACTACCAGGGGGTCGGCGGGGGAGGGGGAGCGCAGCTCTTCTATATACTCACCCCTCCTGGTGCGGTCTCTGCAGCCCCTGCTCTTCTCCCACGGTCTCCGACGCCTGTGTTCAGCGGTCAGGTGGTACCGCTCATTACAGTCATGAATATGCACATATTCATGACTGTAATGAGCGGTCCTGCGTGACCGCTGAACACTGGCGGCGGAGACCGCGGGAGAAGAGCAAGGGCTGCAGAGACCGCGCCGGTGGAAGGGTGAGTATAAGGGATATTTACCTGTCCCGTTCCACCGTTGCTCGCGTCCTCTTGCTGCAATGTTCAGTTCAGAGGGCGCGATGACGTCGTTAGTGCGCGCCGCGCCCTCTGCCTGATCATTCACTGCTGGAGGACCCCGAAGACAGCGGCGCTCAGCAGTGGAGAGAGGACAGGTAAATATCTCAGGTGCCGGGGCCCTGAGCGAGCGGTGACATCGGCACCTGGTGTCACCCCCTGCTCAGGACACGGGCACCTGGCCCCCAGCGACGAGAGCTGAGTATGTCTTTTTTTTTTTGGTTGCAGCAGCTGCGGCAGCATAAGGGCCTATACTATGGAGCATCTATGGGGGCACAATCTATGAGGGCATGATCTATGGAGCAACTATGGGGGCACAATCTATGGGGGCATAATAATTTTTTTGTTTAATGTGTCCCCTCACTGTGCTGGCACTTTACATTTACAATGGCTCTGGGTTTTTTTTTTTTTGGGGGGGGGCCCATTCAGACTTTTGCTATGGGGCCCCATGATTTCTATGTACGCCCCTGCTGCTGAGGCATGGTATTTAAGGCTGTTAAGGAGCCAATATCCATGGACCTTGCCTGCAGCGTCGGACTGGAGTACCTTGGGCCCACCAGAGAAAAATTATTCTTGGGGCCCACCATCATACTTCCCAACCTTTGAAGAAGGGAAAGAGGGACAAAGGCTGTGGCACGCTGTGTCTGCTGCAGCAAATTTTAGGCCATGCCACGTTGCACCACAGACTGTCCAGGAGTTGGTGGATGCTTTAGTCCAGGTGTGGGAGGAGATCCCTCAGGAGACCATCCGTCGCGCTCATCAGGAGCATGCCCAGAAGTTGTAGGGAGGTCATACAGCATACCTCCCAAATTTTGAAGACAGGAAAGAGGGTTAAAGGCTGCGGCGTGCATAGCGCGCCGCTGCAAATTTTAAGCCACGCCCTGACCACACCCATTTCACAGCTAATCACACCCATATCCTCACCCCAACCGTACCCATGCCGATACAGCTGACCCTCCGATGACGGTTGGGGGGCCCACTGCTGGCACCGGGCCCCCCCACCGCCTGTTCAGGCCCCATAGCTTCCGGGCGGCAGAGCAGGGAGAGCGATTCTCCCTTCTCTGCCGCAGAATGTAACTGTATCGGCGTGCTGTGCACGCCGATAGAGTTACTGTAGCGCAGCTCCGGGTGGGCCCCCTCAGAGGCGGGGCCCGTGGCCACCGCCCCCTCTGCCCCCGACCTATCCTTTCAAATCAGGGCCCACCACGCAGAAGCTGGGGCCCAACGGAGGTTTCTCTCCGGTGTCCCGGTGGCTCAGTCCGACCCTGCTTGCCAGCCTGATAATACCAGGCCACAGCAGTCTGCTTATCTTTGCTGGTTAACAAAAATAGGGGATCCCCTCGAAAAAAATTGGCGTGGGGTCCCCCTTATTTTTGTTAACCAGCCAGATGAAGCAGACTGCTGAGGCCTGGTTTTTCAGGCTGTTAAGGAGCCAAGATCCATGGACCTTGCCAGCCTGATAATACCAGGCCACAGAAGTCTGCATATCTTGGCTGGTTAACAAAAATAGGGGATCCCCTCGAAAAAAATTGGCGTGGGGTCCCCCCTATTTTTGTTAACCAGCCAGATGAAGCAGACTGCTGAGGCCTGGTTTTTCAGGCTGTTAAGGAGCCAAGATCCATGGACTTTGCCAGCCTGATAATACCAGGCCACAGCAGTCTGCATATCTTGGCTGGTTAACAAAAATAGGGGATCCCCTTGAAAAAAATTGGCGTGGGGTCCCCCCTATTTTTGTTAACCAGCCAGATGAAGCAGACTGCTGAGGCCTGGTTTTTCAGGCTGGTAAGGATCCAATATCCATGGACCTTGCCAGCCTGATAATACCAGGCCACAGCAGTCTGCTTAGCTTGGCTGGTTAACAAAAATAGGGGATCCCCTCGAAAAAAAAACGGCGTAGGGGTCCCCCTATTTTTGTTAACCAGCCAAATAAAATGCAGACTGCTGCGGCCTGGTATTAAAAGACTGTCAAGGCCCATGGATTTTGGCCCTCAACAGCCTGATAATACCAGGCTGCAGCAGCCCCACATTTGGCACATCAAAAGATGTGCCAATTGTGGCACTTTACCCGGCTCTTCCCACTTGCCCTGTAGCGGTGGCAAGTGGGGTAATAAGGGGTTAATGTCACCGTTGATTGCACGGTGACAATAAGCCCGGTTAATAATGGATAGGCGTCAATAAGACACCGATCCATTATTAATCCCAAAGTTTTTAAATGTTTAAAAAAAAGACACAGCCAGAAAAAAGTATTTTAATGAAATAAAAGAGACAACACAGTTTTCATTAATTTTATTATACACTCATTCCTGCGACGCCATCGATCGCCTGTAAAAAAAGAAAAAAAAAAACCAACAGTATACCAACTGTCCGACGCAGTCCATAGTAACGACAGTCCCACGACGATCCAGCTCTGCTACATCGGAATGCCAGGCAGAGCCTGACATCCCGGCGCAGCACAGCTGATTACCTGCTTTCCCGGCGGTGACGTCATCGGACTGCTTTACGGCCGCGATTACCCGGCAGTCACTGCAGTTATCGCGAGAAACTGCATGTGACCGCCAGGGAGAAGAGGATGGCGGCCATCAAGCAGTACAGGACGTGACCGCCGGAGATCTTCTGCCGGGTAAGTGCCGCTGACTCCTGACAGACCCGACAGACGGACACTGACAGTGACATTCCGATTCCGGTATCCGATATGACGAAAATATCGGAACTCGGAATCGGAATTCCGATACAGCCAATATCGGCCGATACCCGATATTTGCAGTATCGGAATGCTCAACCCTAATCTTAACTAAAAAATAGTACTGGTTGTTCACCCTGCTAGACCCACGCTATAAGGAGAACTTTGCATCTCTTCTTTCTGAGGTGTAAAGGTCTTCTAAAATGGTGCTTTACCAGAAAGCTATTGTGGAAATTATGTTGAAAATATTCCTATCAGACAACGCTAGTTGCAGAGGGCAATATTACTTGACCAATCATGTAGGCGAGGCCAGGGAGACACACAGTAGAGGCAGGAGTACACTGTCAAAGGTGTGGGCAAATTTCATGACAGCAGCCCAGCGCTGGGTATTTCTGACAAGGAGGGAAAAGTTTTTAAATATGGTCAAGCAATAACTGGCCGAACAAAGCAGCCAATTCCTTTGCAACTTTAAACTATTGGGTGTCAAAGCTAGACACCTGGCATGTGTTGTTCCTCTATGTCTTGTCCAAGCGGGTTTTTAGTGCCACTGCAGGGGTCAAACAGACAAGCACTTTTGCCTGTGTACAGAGAATGCAGACAGGCTCATTCTCATAAAAATGAATAAAGACTGGAATAACACACACTTTTTCACACCACCAGATGACAGCAGCACATAATGTGTTTGTAGCATATAATATTTTAATAAGGCCCGCCAGTTGTTGCCTTTCAGGGGTCTATGGATGTTCAAAATTTTTTTTATAAATTCAATGACTCATCCATACAGTTTAAAAAATTATAAAAGGCACTTCAGAGGGGATAGATGAGGTGTCTGAGTAGGATTCCAATCCGTACCAGTAGCAGTAATGAAACTAGGCACTCAAAAGGATATGTTGCAAAAAAAGGAGAATTTATTTGTAGTCTGTGGATCAACAGCTAGTGGATAACGTTTTGATCCACATGGACCGTCATCAGGTAAATGTTGTGTTGCTGAAGTGGAAGATAAGTAGTCAATACTCATAGGGGATGACACTTTAAACGGACTGAAAGTGGTAAGAGGTATGTCTGTGCTGGGGAATGGTGGCTGAAAGCTACAGTCAGGAAGTTCTTCCATACAGTTTAACAAAGGAATTGTTTCATTTTGGTGGTATGCAAATGTGGCCCCCTGAGGGTTTAGTTGCCACAGAGGTATTGGACCTCATCCAGAGGTGTGATATCCCACTCTCAGGTAAGGAGGGAGCACCACCCAGGACTCTAACACCTGCACCCAACATATACTATAGCAGACGGGCACCCTGGACGTACCCTACGGGAGGATGGTCTCATCCCAGGCTGGATAGGAAAGAGTGTTTGGGCGGTGGGTGGAGAAAGTAAGAAGGAGGGGAAGTGAAGCTTAGAGAGCGGGAATGAGACTGTAGAGTCAGAGAGAATGGGAGGGGAGCTGAAGCTGGTAGCAGCTTGTCCCCAGACACAGAAAGCTAGATTAAGAACGGAGCAGAAGGAAGCTTCTGGAAGGACAGAAGGGGTCCTGGGGCACGGATAGTGAGTAGTCCATCCATGGGGCCTGATCCAATAGTGGAGGGACCATGTTGCAGAAGGGACACCGGCCCCTATCCTAGTGGAGAACTTCAAGACTCAGCTAGCAAGCCGGAGGCAGTTGCATCTTTAGGTGCTTCAGCTACAGAACCACAGTTATCTTCTCCGAAAAGGTAGCCATAAGGGAGCAAGGAAACGCAGAAAGGACGTTATCAGACAAGGTCCGCGGCTACTGGCTTGGGACACTTACTGTGAGGTGTTGGACAGGAAGGAAAGTGGAAAGTCAGCACAGTGTGACAAACGAGAAAGGAACATATTGAAGGGAGTCCTGGAAAGGTGCATCCTGAACTACCTGGGAGTTTGCTGAGCCCCTCACTTGAAGGACATGGCATCAAGCGGGCTCCTGTGCACACCATAACTGTGAGTAAAGCTTTGGAAACTGCATCCCGCTGTGTCCTCTAATCATTCCTGCATCACCCATCCAACACTGCTACATCTACCAACAGTAGTACCATCTTCTACATCCCACAGCTGCCCTGGGACTAAGCTCTGCTGTGGAGAGCTATACCAACTCTGCTGCATCACTACCAGTCCCAGAGGATGTGCACTGTAGCGTCGGCTAACATCTCTCATTGTCGAACACCACAGGTGGCGTCACAAACACTTTATTACAAAAACTCTATTATCGGTTATAAATAATATACCCCTTTTATTGGACGCCCAGGGCCATGGACCAGGTCACTGCCGCTGTGACACTGCCCCTTTAGGAAGTGGCCCGGTACCAAGTATCCCCACTGCCCTGGCTGGCGATCCATAAAACTTACAAAAAGTGTAGAAAAATATTTCAGGATTAGAATTCACATCCATAGAGTATTATGTGCTTTTTGTCACATTTTGGTGATATATAACAATATAAAATATAATTTGAAAAATTTGCTTGTTGGTTAACATTTCTTACCCATACACTATTCTGTGTTCTGATGTACAGTGGGTACGGAAAGTATTCAGACCCCCTTAAAATTTGTCACTCTTTTCATTGCAGCCATTTGGTAAATTCAAAAAAGTTCATTTTTTTCTCATTAATGTGCACTCTGCACCCCATCTTGACTGAAAAAAACAGAAATGTAGAAATTTTTGGAAATTTATTAAAAAAGAAAATCTGAACTATCACATGGTCATAAGTATTCAGACCCTTTCTCAGACACTCATATTTAAGTCACATGCTGTGATGGTTGAGATGGTTCTACTCCTTCACTGGATTCCAGCTGTGTTTAATTAAACTGATAGGTCTTGATTTGTAAAGGCACACACCTGTCTATATAAAACCTCACAGCTCACAGTGCATGTCAGACCAAATGAGAATCATGATGTGAAAGGAACTGGCCATGGAGCTCAGAGACAGAATTGTGGCAAGGCACAGATCTGGCCAAGGTTACAAAAGAATTTCTGCAGTACTCAAGGTTCCCAAGAGCACAGTGGCCTCCATAATCCTTAAATGGAAGAAGTTTGGGACCACCAGACGTCTTACTAGACCTAGCCATCCAGCCAAACTAAGCAATCATGGGAGAAGAGCCTTGGTGAGAGAGGTAAAGAAGAACCTCAAGATCACTGTGGCTGAGCTCCACAGATGCAGTAGAGAGATGGGAGAAAGTTCCACAAAGTCAACTATCACTGCAGCCCTCCACCAGTCGGGCCTTTATGGCCGAGTGACCCAATGGAAGCCTCTCTTCAGTGCCAGACATATGAAAGCCCGCATAGAGTTTGCTAAAAAACACATGAAGGACTCCCAGACTATGAGAAATAAGATTCTCTCATCTGATGAGACGAAGATAGAACTTTTTGGTGATAATTCTAAGCGGTATGTGTGGAGAAAATCAGGCACTGCTCATCACCTGCCCAATACAATCCAAACAGTGAAACATAGTGGTAGCAGCATCATGCTATGTGGGTGTTTTTCAGCTGCAAGGACAGGATGACTGGTTGCAATTTAATTAAACATGAATGCTGTCAAGTACAGAGATATCCTGGATGAAAACCTCTTTCAGAGTGCTTTGGACCTCAGACTTGGCCAAAGGTTTACCTTCCAACAAGACAATGACCCTAAGCACACAGCTAAAATAGCAAAGGAGTGGCTTCAGAACAACCCTGACCATTCTTGACTGGCCCAGCCAGAGCCCTGACCTAAACCCAATTGAGCATCTCTAGAGAGACCTGAAAATGGTTGTCCACCAACGTTCACCATCCAACCTGATGGAACTGGAGAGGAGCTGCAAGGAAGAATGGCAGAGGATCCCCAAATCCAGGTGTGACAAACTTGTTGCATCATTCCCAAGAAGACTCATGGCTGTACTAGCTCAAAAGGGTGCTTCTACTCAATACTGAGCAAAGGGTCTGAATACTTATGACTATGTGATATTTCAGTTTTCTTTTTTAATAAATTTGCAAACATTTCTACATTTCTGTTTTTTTCAGTCAAGATGAGGTGCAGAGTGTACATTAATGAGAGAAAAAATTAACTTTTTTGAATTTACCAAATGGCTGCAGTGAAACAAAGAGTGAAAAATTTAAATAGTCTGAATACTTTCCGTACCCACTGTACATTTTTGTGATATGTAACATTCAAACAAAAATGTAAAAATTTTGCTGGGTTACATTTCTCAGCCATACAGTATTACATGGTTTTGGGCACATTTCATTGGTATGTAACCCTCAAAAAAATTTAGGCTGTGCGCACACGTTGCTGATTTTTGTTGTGTTTTTTTGCCCGAGTTTGTGACAACCTGAAGCAAAAACCTAATGCCTGCAAATTGAATGAAAAATCTGAACTGTCATGCACACGTTCAGTATTTTTCATTTGCAGATTCGGGACAGAAAATAATCTGCTGCATGTCAATTCTCTGTGCGTTTTTTGCCATGCATTTTTCACCATTACATACACAAATCAATCACAAACATGGCAAAAACGGTCCAAAAACACATGTTTTTGCAGCTGCGTTTTTCCTGCCAAGAGGTTCAGAAATTTTACTTCATGTGTGCACATAACCTTATCGTTATTATATTGCTCAGCCATAGACATTACATGGTCTGGACTACATTTCCTATATAACCCTCAAAAGTGCATAGCCAGTACGAGTCTAGGAGTATCAATACATGGCAATGTGAACAGAATGTGTATGAGGTCCTCCTTTATGTCTAATACAGGGTGTATCTCAGTCACTCATTTTTGGCACTTCCTGCTTCCTTCATAAACTGCACTGAAATTTCCTATTTTTTTAATAAAAAAAATCAATGTTGGTTTACTTAAATTGTATTATTTTAAATCCTTTTTAATATTTTGCTTTATATACAAGTCATTATACAGGAAAAAAATGTCTTATTTTTTTTTTCCTGGAAAATTTAATTTCTCCTTGGTTTGGAATGTGTTATTGTCAGTCCTTAAGGTGGAGTAAGAGTGTGACACCATTGTTCTCAACTGTGATCTGGGAGTCAGAGATGCTTCCAGGGTCTTCCCCATGCTGTTCTCCTTCCACTCAGCACTTTTCCCATCCATTTGAACATTTTTCACTGCCCCAGACCTCTTTTTAGGGTCTGCCGGAAAAAAGCTTGGCCTTCCCATTGACTCCCATTAAACTCATTACTCGAAACGAGCATGCGAGTATTAGAAACTGCTAGGTTTGAGCAACGAGCACCCGAGCGTTTTAGTGCTCGCTCATCTCTAATGTTTAAATATGAATAATTAACCCCTTTCTGACATAAAATTTACTGGTAAGTCCTATGCCAGGTGCAGGGGTAAGGCCAGGGTCACATTAATGTCTAGCATCCGATACGAGAGCATCGGATGAGATATGCTAATGACACTTGGCTCAAACTCTGTTGCGAGCGTGAGCCAATAGTCATGCTACTGTGCTCCAGTCTTGTCGAATGTGAACATCGTATCACAGGTGAGAAGGAGCAGAACCGATTATTATTTCCATTTTCTCCATTCCCTGTCTCCGTATACATTGGACTGCACTCGTATGACATCGGAGTGCAGTCCGATTGTTTTACATACACCCATTGACATGAATCGGTGAACGCGTGAGAGATATGTTGCCAGATCTGCTCTATCTCATTGAATAACACTGATTATAGTGCAATGTGAGATTTTCTCACATTGCACTCCTCCATATTATACGCCAGTGTGAGCGAGACCTTAGGAGCAGACTCAGGAGCTGAGCCCGCTCCATACTGAGCTTTTGCCAGCTTTGATAAACATACCACTCCTTTTGATTCCTGCTGTTTAACCATTTGCATGGCGCAATTGCATGGCACAATCGTTTCTGCATCTATCGCCTGCCATGATGAAATTGAGGAGAGGTAATGGTTTGTCATGGGTGAGTCTACTAGAGACCCACCGTCCCTGCCATCTGAGTGCATCTATGCAGCACAACCACAGACAGAGATTCATAGATCAGAAATTACCAGAATGCCGCAGACCCCTGCACAGCCTAAAATATAGGGTAAGAAATAATTTTAGAAAGTTTAAAAAAATGTAAAACATGCACAGCATAAGTTTAAATTACTGCACTTTTCTCAGAAAAACAATAAAAAAAGTTATTTTGTATTACTGTATAAGTAAAAGTCCGATCTATCAAAATACAAAAATATTTAACTCTTAGGTTAAAGGGAATCTGTCAGCAAGTTTTTGGTATACAGTTCAAGAGCAGCATAATGTAGAGAAACAGCCTGATTACAGGGATGTGTCACTTACTGGGCTACTTGGTGCAGTTTTGATAAAAATTCCTGTTTTTCTCTGTAGAATTAGCAGAGCTATGAATACTGAGCTGTACATAACTCCACCCACACCCCTGGTTGGCAGCTTCTTGTGATCATTGCACATTGTGAGCAAGCTACCAATGAGTTGTAGGGGCAGGGTTACACAGATTAGCTGGACTTTCTGGCATGAGACACCGAGTCCTGCAGTGATAAACTCCTGCTGATAAAACACTGATTGTAATTAAACTACTGAAAGTTGCTGAGCAAGTGACACATTAAAGAAATCAGGGTCACTGCCTCTACGTCTTGCTACTCTTAGATTAAACAGCAAAAACCTGCAGACAGGTTTATAAGAAGTGCAGAAGGGGTTTATAATAGGCAGTTAGCCCAGATATAGCTGGTGACTTTTAGTTGCCCAGCTATTCCCTCTTTGGTTTTCCCTATTGGCTTGTTGAATGTGGGATTTGGTTTAACCACTTAATATTCAACCCAGGTGAATCTCCTACTGTATTGGCTACAGGATGTAATGGTGGGAAATATGGGACACCGCCTCCCATCTTCAAGGCAACTCCTCTTCTACACACATGGTAAAAATTGTTGGTACCCCTCGTGTAATGATAGAAAAACCCACAGTGGTCACAGAAATAACTTGAATCTGACAAGAGTAATAATAAATTATTCCCATAAAATACTAAGGAGAAAAGACAAATAATTAAAAACACACCTAAATTAAAACAAACCAGGAATAGTCAAAAATTGGGATAAACAATATATCACATACACTAACAACTGGATTCGAGAAATGAGTGGAAACCAAAATTTTCATTGAGACCATAGGGGGAAATAGTATGGAGGCGGTATATCCATTTACTCTCTAAACGGGAGAGAGATTTTCCCAGGTCACCACCCCGTATTCCAAGTTTAATCTGATCAATGGCTTTGAATTTTAAGCCACGAGGGTTGGAATTGTGATAAATTTTAAAGTGGCTAGGCAGAGTTTTTAGTGTTGATGGGTCCTCAGTGGTTTTGGATTTCTCAATATCACGTATATGTTCACGAACTCTAATCCTGAATTCACGTGTGGTAAGACCGATGTAAATTAAACCGCAAGGGCACGTAGCGTGATATATTATGCCTTCAGAAGTACATGTTAGATGTTTCCTAATTTTGAAAACCTTTGAACCATCATGGTTTGTAAAGGAATCAGATTTTGTCATATTGGTACATGCCTTGCAAGTACCACAAGGGAAAAAACCAAATGGTGCACAGTGCATAGTGCCTTCAGTGATGGGGTCATAATGACTGTGCACTAATAAGTCCCTCAAATTGGGACTTCTTTTAGACACCAGTAAAGGAACTGGGGGGGAGGATTTTCCTCAACATGGGATCAGTCTGTAGAATTTTCCAATGTTTTTTAAACAAATCTCTAAGGTCCTCCCATTGATTATTAAAGGTGGAGATGTATCTTATTTGATTTGTATCAGGATTAGATCTCTTCTTAGGAGGATAAAGCAAATGTTCCCTAGGAGTTTTTTGGGCTCTCCTGTATCCATTTTTGATGCTACGTTTGCTGTATCCTCGATTGGTAAATCTTTTGCATAAATCAGCTGCCTGATCCTCAAATGTAGAAGGGTCAGAACAGATTCTTTTTAACCTTAAGAATTGACCTGTTGGTATACCCTTAATGGTTGCTGATGGATGAGACGACGTGGCGTGCAAAAGGGAATTGGTGGCTGTGGGTTTTCGATATAAGTTGGTTTCAATTAAGCCAGTTGAAGAGATATTAATCTTGAGATCTAGAAATTCTACACTCCTACCAAACTGGTAAGTTAAGGTAATATTTTTGTCATTACTATTAAGTTTCCTCATTAAAGAGTGGAGGTTATCCATAGATCCTTCCCAAATGAATAGGACATCGTCGATGTACCTCATCCAGCCTTGTACCCACTGTATTTCAATAATGCTCTCATTTTGAAAAATTTCCCATTCCCAAGCACCTAAAAATAAGTTTGCATATGAGGGGGCACAAGAGGCCCCCATAGCTGTCCCTTGGGTTTGTAAAAAAACTTGTTTTTTAAAAGTAAAGATGTTATGATTAAGGACAAAGTCCAGTAAAGTGAGAATTAATTCAGCCATAGCAGGTTCTAAATTGCTGTTTTTAAGGTACCAGGCCCTTGCCCTCAAGCCGTCACTGTGTTTTATGGAGGTGTACAATGCCTCCACATCGGCTGTAACAAGGATCATGTGATCTTCGAGATAAAGGTGATCAAGTCTCTGTAAGGCTGCAGTTATATCTTGAATTTATGATGGTAAAGTGGATACAATGGGCTTGAGAAAGAAATCTATGAAATCTGAAATTAATTCACAGAGGCTTTCGTTACCCGATATAATGGGTCTGCCTGGAGGGTCTATGGGGTTTTTGTGAAGTTTGGGAATGAGATACAATGTTGAGAGCTTGGGATGTAAATTACGGATGGTCTCAACCATCATTTTTGGAATAATACCTTGTTGGAAAGCTTTCTTAATAATAATCATTAGTTCATTTTTAAATTTAGAGAGAGTAATAATAAATCAAAAATGTATGAAAATGGAAATGAAAGTCAGACATTGCTTTTCAACCATGCTTCCACAGAATTTAAAAAAAAAATAAAACTCATGAAATAGGCCTGGACAGAAGTGATGGTACCCTTATCTTAATATTTTGTTGCACAACCTTTAGAGGCAATCACTGCAATTGAACGATTCCTGTAACTGTCAATGAGACTTCTGCACCTCTCGACAGGTATTTTGGCCCACTCCTCAAGAGCAAACTGCTCCAGTTGTCTCATGTTTGAAGGTTGCCTTTTCCTAAGGCATGTTTCAGTTCTCTACAAACATGCTCAATAGGATTTAGGTCAGGGCTCCTAGAAGGCCACTTCAGAACAGTCCAATGTTTTCCTCTTAGCCATTCTTAGGTGTTTTTAGCTGTGTGTTTTGGGTAATTATCCTGTTGCAAGATTCATGACTAGTGATGGGCGAACCCCCCCAATGTTCAGGATCGGCGGGTTTTGTTGTGAATGGACTTGAAATGAGTTCTGAGCAGAGGCTCCCTCTGGTGGTTACAAGCGGTACTGGACTGTCCAGTGAAGATTGTGAGGATTGGGAATCAGGTGTTACTGACTGGTCTTATATAAGGGAGTCGCCTTCCCATCAGGGTTGCCGGTGATCAATTGTTCTGGTCTCAATCCTTGATTCCTGTTTCCTTTGTAGCCTGCTGTGTCGTGTCTGCATCTCCTGCTAACAGATAAGACATTTTCTTCTTTTTGTTTTTGTGCTTGATTTTTGCATTTTGTCTTGCCTTCTGTGGGGGCCTTCAGGGTCCCCTCCGGGGGCTTTTGCCCTCTCAGTTTAGTTCAGCCACTGATGTTTGTACATTTGCTTTTTCCAGTTTTTTCAGTGGCTGCTGTTTTGATTTTGTTACACCAGAGAACTAATTTAGGTGGTAGAGGTCGTGTGATCTCAGGTGTTTTTGAAATTAGTAGAGTTGGTGCTTTTCAGGGTTTTTTGGGATTGCAGTAAGTGCCCTTCCTATCCTTTTCTATTTAGGTAGTTTGGGCCCCAACGTTTGCTCATACTATTTTCTGTCTGTGTCAGTATTTCTTCTTGTCTAACCGCCATTACATGTTTGGGGGCTTTCTATGTTCTTTGGGGATCTGCTCCGGGGCAGATAGCTTTCCTCTTTCTATCTTTAGGTGTAGTTAGTTTCTCAGGCTGTGACGAGGCGTCTAGGACCAACGTAGGAACGCTCCACGGCTGCCTCTAGTTGTGGTGGTTAGTCAGGGTACTGCAATCTCATAGATTCCAACTGCTCTGGTGTATTGCCTTTTTTACCTGCACTCCTCAGCTACCGAAACATAACAGTATCAAAAACACCTGAGATCACA